>CM062805.1:1321588303-1322788303 GCA_031772625.1 Pinus tabuliformis | reverse complement strand
GTGGAAACCCAATGCGGGAGAAAACCACCTGCTGCAAGTCATCTCAATCTTCTTCTTAATAAGAAAATTCTTTTACAATATTTGTACTGGTGCAGCCTTATACCAGTACGGGAGCTACAACCCCCTTTGCTCTTGTACTAGCCGATCCATTTACTAGTACGCAGGCTACTACCTGCTACAATGCTCCAAAGATTTCCTTTAGCTCTTGTACTAGCTTAGATACTAGTACGTAGGCGCCGGCCTACAATCTTCTCTCCTTCAAGTACCACGTTTCATTAATTTTCATACCTGCTCAACTGCTAGCCTGAGTCCCGGACTCACCCTGCTCAACTGCTGGCCTGAGTCCCTGGACGCACGCTGCTCAACTGTTGGCCTGCGTCCCGGACGCACTCTGCTCAACTGCTAGCCTGCGTCCCTCGCACTGAGTCTACTGAACTGCCTGCGTCCCGGCGCACCTGAACCCTTCTGCGCCTGCGTCCGGCGCACCTGAACCGGTTCGCTCCTGCGTCCCGGACGCACCTGAACCCTTACTGCACCTGCGTCTCTTTAGATATGAAAGATATAAAGACTTCAAGACTAACCCAAACAGTCAGATCTACATATCTGATCGTGCGCCATAGCGATCATAGTCCATTAGAAGATTCGCCTTCATAGATCTGGACTAGATCTCACCAAAAGATATTCAACAAAGATGATGCTCAATCCAAATGAACTCCTTTGCTTTATATAGGCAAGCTCTTCCCCAAAACATGGAACAATACCACGAGCCGACACCATAGAAACACAAAACCGTCGGCTAGATACCACACAAGAAACCCCCACGTGCTTTTCTCTGTCTTGAAATGTGTGCACTGGGTGGACGCACCCCCTGAACGGCTGGCCTGCGTCTCTGGACGCGGGTTCTGCACGGTATACCTGCGGGGACGCACTTTCTGTAAGGTGTACCTGCGTCCTTCATAATTTCAACAATATTTGAACCTCTGCTTACAAAGAGCTTGCCATTTGATTCCTTTGAGCTATCCTGTAATATGTCACATCTGATATCTCTTCTGTAGATTCATCTGAATGTATATAAGTGAGATGATCTTCTATGAGAGTGTTGCCATCAAGTACAACATATGCATCATAATGCCAACAATCTCCCCCTTTGGACTTGATGGCAACAACACCGAATCACTCTCCCCCTTTGACATCAAGGGCAAAGGGGTATGCTCCCCCTAAGAACATGCTCCCTTTGACTATGAGCCAGATCTGCTGAAGTCTCTGAATGAGCTCCCCCTTTGTATATGTCATGGTGCTCCAATCTGATAATGGTCTTTCTGAGAACAAGCTGAGATGTCTGCTCTGCTGTATAGTGCTTGTTCATGCTCAAACTCCCCCTGACTATAAGCAAGGTCTGCAAAAAGATGTTCTACAAGAAGAACATGACTCTATATATCATAAATGACCTTCCTATCACCAAAAGACTCAATACATACATCCATCACCCATCACAATAAGGATCATCCATCCAACCAAGTGGGAATACATCAGAAATATGAGAACCAAATATACTACATCTTCATCCCATGCATAGTGGGGAGACATAGGCCGTTACATGACCTGAAGAGATGACTATAATAGATAGACTATTACAACATGAGTCTTGCTACGTCCTTCCAAACATCTAAAGATCATGACAAACAACAGCACTGTATAATCTGCTCCATAGTATCTGTCAACATCAACTCATAACCATCCAGATCTACATGAATCAAGAGCCATCAAATGAAAGCATCAGCATCAATCAACATATGTATGAATAATCATCCCTGTATCCAGCCAACAATCCTCATCCATTTGTGCCAAGAAAGAAATCATGCATCATGCTCATGTCAACATCATCATGAAATGCATATGAGTAACTCATCATCATCATGTCTCCAACAATGCGACTTTGAATAATCATCCACGAAATCAGCCAACCTCATCCATATATGTGCCAAGGATAATAAAGACTTCATGCAAGCATCATTAGAGAATCAACCATACATCTGATCATGTGACCAACTCATAATAGCAAGATGAATCATAAGCATTGTCATCAAGGACCATAATGCCAACAATGAATTTAGGACATATGCTCCCCCTAAACCAGTGCCATCTGTTAAATCTGATCATGCATATCAAGAAGAATCAGCCAATAAATGCTTTGAGACAGGTACGCACTTCATCTTCTGCTGCGCTGCGTCCTGTTGCTGCAGGGACGCACCCAAAAACACTATCGCGCCGCGTCTTTCGCTTCAGAGACGCACCCAATAACACAGTCGCGCCGCGTCTTTTTGCTTCAGGGACGCACCTGATCCTCAGTCGCTCTGCGTCCCCACGCAGATCTTCAGTTACTGAACTGCGTCCTGGACGCACCTGGACTTGGTCTGGCCTGCGTCCGCACGCAGGTCTCCTGTTACTGTACTGCGTCCTGTACTTTCAGCTTCCTCTGATTCTGGTATGTCTGTACATTGTACCGTGCCATCCTTTTCTGACTGTACTTCCTTTTTCCTCCATATCTTCAAGCGTGATGATGACATTTTCTCCTTTTGATATGGTGCCCAAACTTTGTTCCTGCATTCCTTGGCTATATGTCCAAGCTTGTTACATGCATAACATCTTACATGTTTTATATTCCTCTTGTAACAATCAGTAGCTTTGTGACCAAACATATTGCAAGCAAAGCAATATCCATAAAAGTACCTTGATTGAGATGACCTTTCTGCATAATGGTCTTGAACTCTTCTTCTTCTACATCTAGCTGCAACATGTCCAAGATTATGACATACATAACATTCAACATTATTCATAGGAGGAGTAAAGGATTTTCTTTGAGGAATCTCTTTCCTTGGTTGATGATGAGATTGATCTTTTACTTCTTCGTTGATCACTTTAGATTTCCTTTTAGAGTTTCTTGCCTCACCTTGTGAACTAGATTCACCTTCAACAGATTCATGGAAACCAAGACCAGTCTTTATAGCAGGGGACCTTTGACTACTAAGGATATCATCCAATACTTTAGAGCTATCTTGAAATCGTAAAAGCTTATCCTTTTCTTCTAGTTTACTTTTCAAGATATTTACCTCAACCTGAAGCTGTTCTTCCTTTTCAAGAGATTTCTCTTTCAAAACTTCTTCAGCGTTCCTTCCTTCTTCCATTTGTTCCCTTAGTTTGAGAATTTGTTTTTCTTGTTCTTCATACAGATCCTGCTGCATTTGACGAACTCGGAAGGCACATTCCAGTTGAGAATTTAAGCTGGTGACTTCGTTTTCTTGTTTTGCAATAGCTTGGAGTAGATCTGTATTCTGCTTCTTTGATTCTTCAAGATCTCCTTTTAGTGAGAGGATTGTAGCTTCAATATTTTCATAGTAGTTGGATCTATCTTTGAGTTTCTTGATGGTTGTGCTTCTTTCGTTGACTTCTTTTCTTAATGATGTCACTTCATGCTGCAATTTTTGACATTGGTCTTCCTTGTCCTTGAGTAGCTTTCTTACCTTGTTTCCTTCTTCTAGTTGTGCCCTTAGTTTGGTAGCTTCTTCTTTAAAATCACATTCCTTTTTGTTCAATAGATCTTGTTGATCTCTAATTTTGTCTGTCAGCCTTTTAAATTCTGCCTCTATTTGATATCTTTCTTGTTCACTCATAAGAGCAAATTCAGTAGTTTCGCTATCACTTTCATCTCTTTCACAAGGAAATATAGCTGGAACATCAGAGGATAACATATTCATACCTGATAATGACTCTGAATCTGATTCTGAATCTGAAGAGCTTCTTATGCCTAATCCCCAATCGATTCTTCCACTGTCATAGTTCTTCTGAGATGACTTCTTTTTCTTATTAGCTTTCTTCTTAAGCTTCTTTCCCATTGTTCCACGGATCTCCTTCAAGCGATCAAGCTTCTATCAAAGGACCTGCTCTGATACCAATTGTTGGAAATAATACTGAGAGGGGGGGGGGGTGAATCAGTATTATCACATTAATAAAACTTTTTCAATTCCATAATCAAATTCATATATGCTACTTCCACAACTTCTTAAGTTTAAGTTAATCGATCTTCAATGAGTGCATTAGAACATTATCAACCATATTATCAGTTAACAGATGCAGTAACATAAAGTAGATCATCACACATAAGGCACACATATGAACACAATGATATAAGGTGGAAACCCAATGCGGGAGAAAACCACCTGCTGCAAGTCATCTCAATCTTCTTCTTAATAAGAAAATTCTTTTACAATATTTGTACTGGTGCAGCCTTATACCAGTACGGGAGCTACAACCCCCTTTGCTCTTGTACTAGCCGATCCATTTACTAGTACGCAGGCTACTACCTGCTACAATGCTCCAAAGATTTCCTTTAGCTCTTGTACTAGCTTAGATACTAGTACGTAGGCGCCGGCCTACAATCTTCTCTCCTTCAAGTACCACGTTTCATTAATTTTCATACCTGCTCAACTGCTAGCCTGAGTCCCGGACTCACCCTGCTCAACTGCTGGCCTGAGTCCCTGGACGCACGCTGCTCAACTGCTGGCCTGCGTCCCGGACGCACTCTGCTCAACTGCTAGCCTGCGTCCCTCGCACTGAGTCTACTGAACTGCCTGCGTCCCGGCGCACCTGAACCCTTCTGCGCCTGCGTCCGGCGCACCTGAACCGGTTCGCTCCTGCGTCCCGGACGCACCTGAACCCTTACTGCACCTGCGTCTCTTTAGATATGAAAGATATAAAGACTTCAAGACTAACCCAAACAGTCAGATCTACATATCTGATCGTGCGCCATAGCGATCATAGTCCATTAGAAGATTCGCCTTCATAGATCTGGACTAGATCTCACCAAAAGATATTCAACAAAGATGATGCTCAATCCAAATGAACTCCTTTGCTTTATATAGGCAAGCTCTTCCCCAAAACATGGAACAATACCACGAGCCGACACCATAGAAACACAAAACCGTCGGCTAGATACCACACAAGAAACCCCCACGTGCTTTTCTCTGTCTTGAAATGTGTGCACTGGGTGGACGCACCCCCTGAACGGCTGGCCTGCGTCTCTGGACGCGGGTTCTGCACGGTATACCTGCGGGGACGCACTTTCTGTAAGGTGTACCTGCGTCCTTCATAATTTCAACAATATTTGAACCTCTGCTTACAAAGAGCTTGCCATTTGATTCCTTTGAGCTATCCTGTAATATGTCACATCTGATATCTCTTCTGTAGATTCATCTGAATGTATATAAGTGAGATGATCTTCTATGAGAGTGTTGCCATCAAGTACAACATATGCATCATAATGCCAACAATCTCCCCCTTTGGACTTGATGGCAACAACACCGAATCACTCTCCCCCTTTGACATCAAGGGCAAAGGGGTATGCTCCCCCTAAGAACATGCTCCCTTTGACTATGAGCCAGATCTGCTGAAGTCTCTGAATGAGCTCCCCCTTTGTATATGTCATGGTGCTCCAATCTGATAATGGTCTTTCTGAGAACAAGCTGAGATGTCTGCTCTGCTGTATAGTGCTTGTTCATGCTCAAACTCCCCCTGACTATAAGCAAGGTCTGCAAAAAGATGTTCTACAAGAAGAACATGACTCTATATATCATAAATGACCTTCCTATCACCAAAAGACTCAATACATACATCCATCACCCATCACAATAAGGATCATCCATCCAACCAAGTGGGAATACATCAGAAATATGAGAACCAAATATACTACATCTTCATCCCATGCATAGTGGGGAGACATAGGCCGTTACATGACCTGAAGAGATGACTATAATAGATAGACTATTACAACATGAGTCTTGCTACGTCCTTCCAAACATCTAAAGATCATGACAAACAACAGCACTGTATAATCTGCTCCATAGTATCTGTCAACATCAACTCATAACCATCCAGATCTACATGAATCAAGAGCCATCAAATGAAAGCATCAGCATCAATCAACATATGTATGAATAATCATCCCTGTATCCAGCCAACAATCCTCATCCATTTGTGCCAAGAAAGAAATCATGCATCATGCTCATGTCAACATCATCATGAAATGCATATGAGTAACTCATCATCATCATGTCTCCAACAATGCGACTTTGAATAATCATCCACGAAATCAGCCAACCTCATCCATATATGTGCCAAGGATAATAAAGACTTCATGCAAGCATCATTAGAGAATCAACCATACATCTGATCATGTGACCAACTCATAATAGCAAGATGAATCATAAGCATTGTCATCAAGGACCATAATGCCAACAATGAATTTAGGACATATGCTCCCCCTAAACCAGTGCCATCTGTTAAATCTGATCATGCATATCAAGAAGAATCAGCCAATAAATGCTTTGAGACAGGTACGCACTTCATCTTCTGCTGCGCTGCGTCCTGTTGCTGCAGGGACGCACCCAAAAACACTATCGCGCCGCGTCTTTCGCTTCAGAGACGCACCCAATAACACAGTCGCGCCGCGTCTTTTTGCTTCAGGGACGCACCTGATCCTCAGTCGCTCTGCGTCCCCACGCAGATCTTCAGTTACTGAACTGCGTCCTGGACGCACCTGGACTTGGTCTGGCCTGCGTCCGCACGCAGGTCTCCTGTTACTGTACTGCGTCCTGTACTTTCAGCTTCCTCTGATTCTGGTATGTCTGTACATTGTACCGTGCCATCCTTTTCTGACTGTACTTCCTTTTTCCTCCATATCTTCAAGCGTGATGATGACATTTTCTCCTTTTGATATGGTGCCCAAACTTTGTTCCTGCATTCCTTGGCTATATGTCCAAGCTTGTTACATGCATAACATCTTACATGTTTTATATTCCTCTTGTAACAATCAGTAGCTTTGTGACCAAACATATTGCAAGCAAAGCAATATCCATAAAAGTACCTTGATTGAGATGACCTTTCTGCATAATGGTCTTGAACTCTTCTTCTTCTACATCTAGCTGCAACATGTCCAAGATTATGACATACATAACATTCAACATTATTCATAGGAGGAGTAAAGGATTTTCTTTGAGGAATCTCTTTCCTTGGTTGATGATGAGATTGATCTTTTACTTCTTCGTTGATCACTTTAGATTTCCTTTTAGAGTTTCTTGCCTCACCTTGTGAACTAGATTCACCTTCAACAGATTCATGGAAACCAAGACCAGTCTTTATAGCAGGGGACCTTTGACTACTAAGGATATCATCCAATACTTTAGAGCTATCTTGAAATCGTAAAAGCTTATCCTTTTCTTCTAGTTTACTTTTCAAGATATTTACCTCAACCTGAAGCTGTTCTTCCTTTTCAAGAGATTTCTCTTTCAAAACTTCTTCAGCGTTCCTTCCTTCTTCCATTTGTTCCCTTAGTTTGAGAATTTGTTTTTCTTGTTCTTCATACAGATCCTGCTGCATTTGACGAACTCGGAAGGCACATTCCAGTTGAGAATTTAAGCTGGTGACTTCGTTTTCTTGTTTTGCAATAGCTTGGAGTAGATCTGTATTCTGCTTCTTTGATTCTTCAAGATCTCCTTTTAGTGAGAGGATTGTAGCTTCAATATTTTCATAGTAGTTGGATCTATCTTTGAGTTTCTTGATGGTTGTGCTTCTTTCGTTGACTTCTTTTCTTAATGATGTCACTTCATGCTGCAATTTTTGACATTGGTCTTCCTTGTCCTTGAGTAGCTTTCTTACCTTGTTTCCTTCTTCTAGTTGTGCCCTTAGTTTGGTAGCTTCTTCTTTAAAATCACATTCCTTTTTGTTCAATAGATCTTGTTGATCTCTAATTTTGTCTGTCAGCCTTTTAAATTCTGCCTCTATTTGATATCTTTCTTGTTCACTCATAAGAGCAAATTCAGTAGTTTCGCTATCACTTTCATCTCTTTCACAAGGAAATATAGCTGGAACATCAGAGGATAACATATTCATACCTGATAATGACTCTGAATCTGATTCTGAATCTGAAGAGCTTCTTATGCCTAATCCCCAATCGATTCTTCCACTGTCATAGTTCTTCTGAGATGACTTCTTTTTCTTATTAGCTTTCTTCTTAAGCTTCTTTCCCATTGTTCCACGGATCTCCTTCAAGCGATCAAGCTTCTATCAAAGGACCTGCTCTGATACCAATTGTTGGAAATAATACTGAGAGGGGGGGGGGGTGAATCAGTATTATCACATTAATAAAACTTTTTCAATTCCATAATCAAATTCATATATGCTACTTCCACAACTTCTTAAGTTTAAGTTAATCGATCTTCAATGAGTGCATTAGAACATTATCAACCATATTATCAGTTAACAGATGCAGTAACATAAAGTAGATCATCACACATAAGGCACACATATGAACACAATGATATAAGGTGGAAACCCAATGCGGGAGAAAACCACCTGCTGCAAGTCATCTCAATCTTCTTCTTAATAAGAAAATTCTTTTACAATATTTGTACTGGTGCAGCCTTATACCAGTACGGGAGCTACAACCCCCTTTGCTCTTGTACTAGCCGATCCATTTACTAGTACGCAGGCTACTACCTGCTACAATGCTCCAAAGATTTCCTTTAGCTCTTGTACTAGCTTAGATACTAGTACGTAGGCGCCGGCCTACAATCTTCTCTCCTTCAAGTACCACGTTTCATTAATTTTCATACCTGCTCAACTGCTAGCCTGAGTCCCGGACTCACCCTGCTCAACTGCTGGCCTGAGTCCCTGGACGCACGCTGCTCAACTGCTGGCCTGCGTCCCGGACGCACTCTGCTCAACTGCTAGCCTGCGTCCCTCGCACTGAGTCTACTGAACTGCCTGCGTCCCGGCGCACCTGAACCCTTCTGCGCCTGCGTCCGGCGCACCTGAACCGGTTCGCTCCTGCGTCCCGGACGCACCTGAACCCTTACTGCACCTGCGTCTCTTTAGATATGAAAGATATAAAGACTTCAAGACTAACCCAAACAGTCAGATCTACATATCTGATCGTGCGCCATAGCGATCATAGTCCATTAGAAGATTCGCCTTCATAGATCTGGACTAGATCTCACCAAAAGATATTCAACAAAGATGATGCTCAATCCAAATGAACTCCTTTGCTTTATATAGGCAAGCTCTTCCCCAAAACATGGAACAATACCACGAGCCGACACCATAGAAACACAAAACCGTCGGCTAGATACCACACAAGAAACCCCCACGTGCTTTTCTCTGTCTTGAAATGTGTGCACTGGGTGGACGCACCCCCTGAACGGCTGGCCTGCGTCTCTGGACGCGGGTTCTGCACGGTATACCTGCGGGGACGCACTTTCTGTAAGGTGTACCTGCGTCCTTCATAATTTCAACAATATTTGAACCTCTGCTTACAAAGAGCTTGCCATTTGATTCCTTTGAGCTATCCTGTAATATGTCACATCTGATATCTCTTCTGTAGATTCATCTGAATGTATATAAGTGAGATGATCTTCTATGAGAGTGTTGCCATCAAGTACAACATATGCATCATAATGCCAACAATCTCCCCCTTTGGACTTGATGGCAACAACACCGAATCACTCTCCCCCTTTGACATCAAGGGCAAAGGGGTATGCTCCCCCTAAGAACATGCTCCCTTTGACTATGAGCCAGATCTGCTGAAGTCTCTGAATGAGCTCCCCCTTTGTATATGTCATGGTGCTCCAATCTGATAATGGTCTTTCTGAGAACAAGCTGAGATGTCTGCTCTGCTGTATAGTGCTTGTTCATGCTCAAACTCCCCCTGACTATAAGCAAGGTCTGCAAAAAGATGTTCTACAAGAAGAACATGACTCTATATATCATAAATGACCTTCCTATCACCAAAAGACTCAATACATACATCCATCACCCATCACAATAAGGATCATCCATCCAACCAAGTGGGAATACATCAGAAATATGAGAACCAAATATACTACATCTTCATCCCATGCATAGTGGGGAGACATAGGCCGTTACATGACCTGAAGAGATGACTATAATAGATAGACTATTACAACATGAGTCTTGCTACGTCCTTCCAAACATCTAAAGATCATGACAAACAACAGCACTGTATAATCTGCTCCATAGTATCTGTCAACATCAACTCATAACCATCCAGATCTACATGAATCAAGAGCCATCAAATGAAAGCATCAGCATCAATCAACATATGTATGAATAATCATCCCTGTATCCAGCCAACAATCCTCATCCATTTGTGCCAAGAAAGAAATCATGCATCATGCTCATGTCAACATCATCATGAAATGCATATGAGTAACTCATCATCATCATGTCTCCAACAATGCGACTTTGAATAATCATCCACGAAATCAGCCAACCTCATCCATATATGTGCCAAGGATAATAAAGACTTCATGCAAGCATCATTAGAGAATCAACCATACATCTGATCATGTGACCAACTCATAATAGCAAGATGAATCATAAGCATTGTCATCAAGGACCATAATGCCAACAATGAATTTAGGACATATGCTCCCCCTAAACCAGTGCCATCTGTTAAATCTGATCATGCATATCAAGAAGAATCAGCCAATAAATGCTTTGAGACAGGTACGCACTTCATCTTCTGCTGCGCTGCGTCCTGTTGCTGCAGGGACGCACCCAAAAACACTATCGCGCCGCGTCTTTCGCTTCAGAGACGCACCCAATAACACAGTCGCGCCGCGTCTTTTTGCTTCAGGGACGCACCTGATCCTCAGTCGCTCTGCGTCCCCACGCAGATCTTCAGTTACTGAACTGCGTCCTGGACGCACCTGGACTTGGTCTGGCCTGCGTCCGCACGCAGGTCTCCTGTTACTGTACTGCGTCCTGTACTTTCAGCTTCCTCTGATTCTGGTATGTCTGTACATTGTACCGTGCCATCCTTTTCTGACTGTACTTCCTTTTTCCTCCATATCTTCAAGCGTGATGATGACATTTTCTCCTTTTGATATGGTGCCCAAACTTTGTTCCTGCATTCCTTGGCTATATGTCCAAGCTTGTTACATGCATAACATCTTACATGTTTTATATTCCTCTTGTAACAATCAGTAGCTTTGTGACCAAACATATTGCAAGCAAAGCAATATCCATAAAAGTACCTTGATTGAGATGACCTTTCTGCATAATGGTCTTGAACTCTTCTTCTTCTACATCTAGCTGCAACATGTCCAAGATTATGACATACATAACATTCAACATTATTCATAGGAGGAGTAAAGGATTTTCTTTGAGGAATCTCTTTCCTTGGTTGATGATGAGATTGATCTTTTACTTCTTCGTTGATCACTTTAGATTTCCTTTTAGAGTTTCTTGCCTCACCTTGTGAACTAGATTCACCTTCAACAGATTCATGGAAACCAAGACCAGTCTTTATAGCAGGGGACCTTTGACTACTAAGGATATCATCCAATACTTTAGAGCTATCTTGAAATCGTAAAAGCTTATCCTTTTCTTCTAGTTTACTTTTCAAGATATTTACCTCAACCTGAAGCTGTTCTTCCTTTTCAAGAGATTTCTCTTTCAAAACTTCTTCAGCGTTCCTTCCTTCTTCCATTTGTTCCCTTAGTTTGAGAATTTGTTTTTCTTGTTCTTCATACAGATCCTGCTGCATTTGACGAACTCGGAAGGCACATTCCAGTTGAGAATTTAAGCTGGTGACTTCGTTTTCTTGTTTTGCAATAGCTTGGAGTAGATCTGTATTCTGCTTCTTTGATTCTTCAAGATCTCCTTTTAGTGAGAGGATTGTAGCTTCAATATTTTCATAGTAGTTGGATCTATCTTTGAGTTTCTTGATGGTTGTGCTTCTTTCGTTGACTTCTTTTCTTAATGATGTCACTTCATGCTGCAATTTTTGACATTGGTCTTCCTTGTCCTTGAGTAGCTTTCTTACCTTGTTTCCTTCTTCTAGTTGTGCCCTTAGTTTGGTAGCTTCTTCTTTGAAATCACATTCCTTTTTGTTCAATAGATCTTGTTGATCTCTAATTTTGTCTGTCAGCCTTTTAAATTCTGCCTCTATTTGATATCTTTCTTGTTCACTCATAAGAGCAAATTCAGTAGTTTCGCTATCACTTTCATCTCTTTCACAAGGAAATATAGCTGGAACATCAGAGGATAACATATTCATACCTGATAATGACTCTGAATCTGATTCTGAATCTGAAGAGCTTCTTATGCCTAATCCCCAATCGATTCTTCCACTGTCATAGTTCTTCTGAGATGACTTCTTTTTCTTATTAGCTTTCTTCTTAAGCTTCTTTCCCATTGTTCCACGGATCTCCTTCAAGCGATCAAGCTTCTATCAAAGGACCTGCTCTGATACCAATTGTTGGAAATAATACTGAGAGGGGGGGGGGGTGAATCAGTATTATCACATTAATAAAACTTTTTCAATTCCATAATCAAATTCATATATGCTACTTCCACAACTTCTTAAGTTTAAGTTAATCGATCTTCAATGAGTGCATTAGAACATTATCAACCATATTATCAGTTAACAGATGCAGTAACATAAAGTAGATCATCACACATAAGGCACACATATGAACACAATGATATAAGGTGGAAACCCAATGCGGGAGAAAACCACCTGCTGCAAGTCATCTCAATCTTCTTCTTAATAAGAAAATTCTTTTACAATATTTGTACTGGTGCAGCCTTATACCAGTACGGGAGCTACAACCCCCTTTGCTCTTGTACTAGCCGATCCATTTACTAGTACGCAGGCTACTACCTGCTACAATGCTCCAAAGATTTCCTTTAGCTCTTGTACTAGCTTAGATACTAGTACGTAGGCGCCGGCCTACAATCTTCTCTCCTTCAAGTACCACGTTTCATTAATTTTCATACCTGCTCAACTGCTAGCCTGAGTCCCGGACTCACCCTGCTCAACTGCTGGCCTGAGTCCCTGGACGCACGCTGCTCAACTGCTGGCCTGCGTCCCGGACGCACTCTGCTCAACTGCTAGCCTGCGTCCCTCGCACTGAGTCTACTGAACTGCCTGCGTCCCGGCGCACCTGAACCCTTCTGCGCCTGCGTCCGGCGCACCTGAACCGGTTCGCTCCTGCGTCCCGGACGCACCTGAACCCTTACTGCACCTGCGTCTCTTTAGATATGAAAGATATAAAGACTTCAAGACTAACCCAAACAGTCAGATCTACATATCTGATCGTGCGCCATAGCGATCATAGTCCATTAGAAGATTCGCCTTCATAGATCTGGACTAGATCTCACCAAAAGATATTCAACAAAGATGATGCTCAATCCAAATGAACTCCTTTGCTTTATATAGGCAAGCTCTTCCCCAAAACATGGAACAATACCACGAGCCGACACCATAGAAACACAAAACCGTCGGCTAGATACCACACAAGAAACCCCCACGTGCTTTTCTCTGTCTTGAAATGTGTGCACTGGGTGGACGCACCCCCTGAACGGCTGGCCTGCGTCTCTGGACGCGGGTTCTGCACGGTATACCTGCGGGGACGCACTTTCTGTAAGGTGTACCTGCGTCCTTCATAATTTCAACAATATTTGAACCTCTGCTTACAAAGAGCTTGCCATTTGATTCCTTTGAGCTATCCTGTAATATGTCACATCTGATATCTCTTCTGTAGATTCATCTGAATGTATATAAGTGAGATGATCTTCTATGAGAGTGTTGCCATCAAGTACAACATATGCATCATAATGCCAACAATGAGTACCCCGAGACGGCACAGTTACTGACTCATTCACCACCAACAAGGAGGATTTGTCTTCTTCTACCAATTGAGTAATTTTTATGTCTCCAAGGTATAAGTCTAAGGAGCTTCGGACTGAATTCCAATGGGCGAAAATATCCTAGTGGCTATCCAGAGTTCCCCAGTTTTCCAGCCAATTGGAAACCTTGTTCCCTGGCCTCATTTTTATGTGATGTGATTACATATGGGATAATACAAATAAGATCCTTGATTCTTGAAGTATGGGTTTCTAAGCACCAACTGGTAACTAATTTTAAAAATGGAGTGTCATTGATCATCTTTTGAGCTAGTTGAATGACAAGGCTTGAATCACCTCATAATTGGACCTTAGAAAATGAGATCTTTCAAGCTAGGAGAAGCCCTTTTTCAAGAGTTATTAGTTCTACTACGTTGTTGGTCATAGATCCATAGTATCCCGTGAAGATGCCCAAATTATTACCTTCAGAGTCTCTAAGGATTCCAACATATCCCACCACTCCGGGATTCCCTTTAGAGGCCCCATCAAAGCTGATTTTAATGGAACCATCTGGGAGGGGATGAAAATGGAGGGGGATTTAACTTGGGAACCCTTTTTAGAGGGGGTCTGTTGGATCGTCATTTCCAGAGAAAACTTCAATTTGTATAGGATCGCAACTTCATCCTATTCTGCCTATCTTCCAGTATGATCTCGCAAATGTTTTATTTGGTCATTTACTAGATTTCATTAATCAATAGTGCTTTATATTTAGAGATGATTTTGTTGAGGCCTTTCCAAATGTTCCATAGGAGGAATCCCAAAACTAGCACCTAGGCTCTGTTCACAATTGGATTTTTAAATAGAGTCATCCTCCACTGCTCGATCGTATCAACCAAGTTGTCTCACTAGCACCTAGGCTTTGTTGACAATTGGATTTTTAAATAGATTCATCCTCCACTGCTCGATCATATCAACTAAGTTGTCTCATAAGCGATCTAGGTGGCCAAACGTGCTTTGCACTTTTGTCCATAAGAGTTCAACTTTTGGGCATGTATTTAGTAGGTGTTGTGTTGTTTCCTCCATCATTCTACATGTTGGGCACATTTGGGGAAGATCTTGAAGACCGCAGGGTCTATGTGAACATTCACAAGTCTGGCATGTACCAGATTGCATGCAAGTATCCCACGTTTCCACTCGCGAACATGATACATTGGATCGTATCACACACTGATCTTGAGACATTGGTGTTAAGCAGTGTCAATGGGATAGAGATTGCTACCTTTAGGCACAGGACTATCAACAAATGTACCACTTGCCAAAGCCATTGATCATAATGGAGACACCCTTTAGCATACCCAGTGGCAGTGCAAACTCCAGGGATATCTTGAAGAGTTGGGTGAAGGAGCCAGCCAAGTTCAGGATGACACCCAACAAGATTTACCAGACGAAGATACTGCAAAAGGCACATTAGTACTTGGTCATCTTTTCATGCCGCTTATACGGCCAAGAGAGCACAAAGACCTTCCCGCAGAGTTGGGTGATCGCGTTGCATCAACTGGCTAGTTAAGGCAAACCATGCAACTGGTCTGACAAGTTGGTTCACAGGCTGAAGGAATAGGTGACAAGATCCCGGCAGCCACCCAAAGGTCAACAAGTAGAAATATACATGTTTGCATATATTCTAGATGCAATATGTGCCCACTAGAAGTTCCCAGGCTTGAAATGGGCATGGACATCAACGGAAACCTCTATACACACTATTGTAAACTGTTTTCTGAATGCAGCTCCCACGGAGTCATCACACAATTGTCAGGATATTTTATCACCTCGATGTACAACATGATATTTGACCAGGATCAACCTTGCATGTCGAAGAAATCAATGGATGCAGTGATTGACATAGCGGATTGGTATGTCTCACCTTTTGGCACCTTCATACGGATGTACAATGCGGAGAAGCCTCTGCATGTTTTACCGAAGTTTTCCATGGAGAAGCTCGTCATACAAGAAGTGTCGTACCACATCTTGGCAGGACTATCAGCTAGACTGCATCGGAAGAAAAAGACACCATGGCCCACTCTTCCATTTAGGATCGGGTTGTATGAGATACATAATCTCAAGCTTGTTGATGTCGAGACAGAAGAGTTCAAAAGATTTACTTTCGAAACCAGAAGCTTCAATCTGTACGACCTGCATTTCTTTGTAAAGATCACTATGCAAGAGGGAAATTTCCTTGGATCCACGGGGCGTGTCATTGGGCTAAAGAAGACCCATGGAAATATTACAATAGCTTCTCCAGGCCCAATGAACTAGTCGGCATAGCTGTGGAGTGCTTAGCGAAGTAGCATCTAGGAGAGCACCATCATCAGAAGCAGTAGAGGGTAACATACCTACATATGGCAAAGGAAAGAGAAAGATTGTTGACAACGCAGAGGCAGAATAAAGCTGCAAGTTCAAATCAGACCCACTTGTAGAGAAAGTATCTTTGGAGATCGAGGCGAAGAGGTGACAATGCGATAAGAGGAATGCGCAAAGGCAGAGAGATAAACAAAGGATGGAGGAAACAGTGAAGGAGTTGCAAGAGTTGAAGCAGAAACTCCTATAAGAACAAGAGCTACATAGACAGGAGAAGGAAGCGCAACATGGACAGACACAGCAGGATGCGCAACATGCATAGATTAATGAAATTGCGCCCCTATAGGTGGTAGACTCATCTGAGCAGTTGGCACAAAGCAAATAGGGTGAGAATTTGCTGGAGTAGGACTTCGCTCAAAAGATTGAAAATATAATTGAGAAGATGCATACAGAGATGGATCATCCAGAGTTAGAACAAGACATCGACCTCATGCCTTACAACCAAGAGGTTGACCCACCGGCTTCACCAGATCCGGAAGTAGAGCAAGTCCTGAGCGACCAAGGAGATACTAAGATCCTTAGAGACAATCCGGAAGCAGAGATGCACAACATATCTTTCGACGAGTCGCAGCATAGAGTTTTGTAATCGTGCAAAGTGGCTACTCTGGATGTCCACACATCTCCTGCGCATTTTGAAGAATGAGTGATCATAACTGATGTGCACAAGCATCTAACAGCATTGGCCGATGTTACAAGAGCATATGCCGAAGCCACTAGCTCGAGTGTTCGCTTCTTCATAGCAGCGAACGAGCGAATGGCTAAGGAGTTATAGACGGACAAGTAGGGAGGAGAACAGGTTACATCATCTGCCAGACAAGAGTTGAAGAAGGCGATACTAGATGAAGTATCATCCCTTGAGACAATCATGCGGATGTTGTATTCCAGATTTGGTACCGTGCATAAGGCAGTTGTCCATCTCAACGGTTGGCAGCAGCACTGTGCTAGGAGAGCACGTATCTTGTCAAACCTACATACTATTGTTGACCACATGCAAACAAGGACAATGAGATACAAGGGAGCCCCATTACACTTGCCTAATTTGATGAAGCCCAAGGCGGTTGAGTTAAAGGCACGCATCTGGAGTCAAATCCGGAACTATGAGGAACTCTCACATCTCATCACCAGTTTGCAGGCTTCCCGTGCATGGGTGTTCAGAAGCATGGATGTTGTTATGCACACGCATGCGATCCCATCTATTGGGACACTCACCAAGGTAAAGACAACGAATCAAGTCCAACTGGAGCTGGACATGTACTTTGACAAGTTGATGCGCATAGCCACCAGTGCAGACTTGGTGATCAGCGCAAACACTATGCATCAGTATGTCATTGGTTCGGAAGCACTCAAGACGATGATGTGCATGTTATCATATGAGTTGGAAAGAGGAGCCAAATCAGTGTACCCAGATGCAATAGAGGCAAGAGCTCGTTTCCAGAAAGATGTCCCTGTTAGCTTTGCTGTGCAAAAGTATCAAAAATGGATTCAAACACTCTCAAAGGCTGCAAACACACTTATAATCATGCCAAAGGAACCATTGATGCTGTTGAAATCCTAAAATTTTGGCTAAAAGTCTTCCACCGATCAAAAATTTGCAAGAGGAAAGCCCTTTGGAGGGCAGAAATACGCTATCGGGAGGCGGAAATACCCCAAAAACCATGTAAAATCAAAGTTACAGGCTTAAGGATCCGCTTTAATCTCAGCCATTGGATCTGGACGATCAACGATCTAGATCGCGTCGGCATATCGCAAGTCGGGGGAAGGCAGTGGCAGCGACAAAGGAGACCTTGCCGATGAGCGACCACCGATATCGCATCGGTGTATCGTATCGGCACTTTTAAAAAGAGGCAATGGAGATGGTGATTGGCAATTTTGGGAGGACCGTCGATCGCGTATCCGGATCAACGGCCGAGATCACGTCGGCATTTCGCTATCGGGGTTGCCAAAGGGACAGAGCCTTCACATATGATATGCTTCGGACCCGATAAGCCAGACCCGATGGCGTTATAAGTTGTTTCTGATATATTATCGGATCCGCACCGATTGGGGCATAAGACATCGCCGATGAGCAAACGCCGATATCGCATCGGCGAGTTGCAATGGAGGACTTACAAAAGGGGCTTTTATATTTCGCCGATGAGCGATCGTCAATATCGCATCGGCGTTTCCAATGGAGCATGGCCTTTTGCATGTATATGAGCGATCGCTGATGGGCCGGACCCAACGGCGGTGTTAATTCCTTCTGATAGATTATCAGGTCCGCGCCCTTCGCGTTTTTAATGTTTTTTATGTATTTTCTTTGTATAAAGAAATTACAAAGGAGGCCTTGGGCAGGTGCCAATTGCGACGGAGTTCGGACCCGATGGGTCGGACCCGATATTTTATGAATCATTGCTTATAAAATTTCAAATCTGCGCTTAAGCCATTTTCAATGGTTTTGGGCGCATTTTCTGTGTATAAGGAAATATAAAAAAATACAAAGGATGGGCCTGTTATAATATGAATTGCGACCCTAAAGGCGGACCCGATAGTTGGATGAACCATGCATGCACCTCTTAAAAGTCAAAGTTGAAGCAATGATGGGCGGGAATGAACAGTTTGGGCAGCATTTCACTGTTTTAAAGCAGCACAGTCATAATGGAGCCGTTTTTAATGATCAGCAGCAGAAATTAATCAGCAGTATGGCCGAGGAGGAAGCAGGACACCTCTGGGGAGTTCAGAGCATTCAATGGTTATGGTTCCATTGGTATTTCACGCCACCTGCTCAAAGGAGGACTACAGAGCACCAGAGAGGTCAAATCCATTTACAGCACAGCCAGATTTGTATCAGCAGCTCCATTTCTGAATGTAAATGTGGTTGGTGGCCATTTATGGGCTCCTCCACGCATAGCTAACAGGGAGATTGTGTAATGAGACACCATATATACTGAAAAAACAGATGTAGTGAGATTGATGAGTGTTTGATGAATGATAGTTTTGTTGTTGCCTTTAACTTCTGGAGACTGTAAATACTATGAGACCTGCAGCTTCTGGTCTTGATTTTCAACTAATACAAGCTTCTTTTGTTGTCACCTGCTCACTTTCCACTTCTCTTTCTTGTTCTAGGTTGTGCCTGCTGGCATTTATTTGATGTGCTGTGAATGTTTAATATCAAAGGGGCTGTCATCCCACCTCTGTATTATAATTTAGTGGTTCATTAAAATTGCTTGTAGATTGCTGTTGTTTAAAATCAGGGAGTTGTCATCTTGTATGTGTATTAAACAATAGTTCTATAGATCTTCTAACTAGTTGCAGCTGGCCATCACAGGGTCCTGTGTATCTGCTGGTGTGATTAGTCTTCTCCATCATCACCTTTACCTTAAACTGTGAGTAGTTGGTAGTTGAAAGCCTTGTAGTTTGGGGGTCTTCACCCATGTCTGGGGATAGTCATAGTAGGAGTGGTTATCTGGCTTAAATGTGCAGCATATCTCCATTTTTCCATCATCTTATCCAACCATAATTGTTGAATTTGTAATGTTCTTGAGCATCACTGATTTACAACCTAGGTGAGTTTCTTGGGGTGATAACATTAATTGGCGCCGTTGCCGGGGAGAGGAGAATTGGAGCTCAAGCTTCCCTGGGAGAACGACATAGTTTCAAGCTTTGAGGAAAGACAAGGTTTGAACACAGTATTGGTTGTAATCTTCTGTCTGGCGACTCCATTGGTGGAAGACCATCCTTTGGTGACTCCACTTTGAAGTTCTGGCTCGGTTTGTGAGGCATACTAGAATAAATCCGCAGAAATCTCCAGCTGAACCATTGCATGACCCTGAGAAAGTTGTTAAATCGAAGAAATCATCACAGAAAGGGGCATCAGGATGAGGTAAGCCTAAAAAATCCAATTTATCTCTGAAAGATGAGTTTATAACTGAAGAATTACAGCTTGAAGTCTTAGAGCCCAGCACTGTTAATAAAGAAATTCCTTCAGAGATTAGTTCAGCCCCTTGTGCAGTTAGTTCCCCTTTGAATCTCAGTCCAAAGAAAGCTTCCCATACTGTCCAAAACATCCCAATATCTCTGCCATCCATTACATTATTTCCTACTGCTCCATCTGCTAGTGTTCTTCCACATATTCCAAACATGGCAGGACAGCAAGCACCTACTAGGATTGAGAGGATTGTTGTTGCTAGATATGGACCTTTGGTATTGCCTGTGCCTCTAAATCCTATGCCTGTGGGAGAATATCAAACATATATGCCTAAATTTACTGGAATAGAGGGAGTGACAGTAGAAGAACATCTTGAAGCGTTTTACAGTTATGATGATAATTTAGATATAAATGAGAATGATGTATGGATGAGAGTTTTTGTCCAGAGCCTTGATGGAGAGGCTAGGAAGTGGTTTAGAGAATTACCCCAAAGATCTATAACAGATATTGAAGCATTAGATGATGCATTTTTGAAGCAATGGGGAGATAAGAAGGACTTATTATATTATCACACTGAGTTTGGAAACTTGAAAAGAGAAAAGGGTGAATCTTTGCCTGACTTCAATAAGAGATTTAATAAGATGTATAGTAAAATACCAGCTGAGGTAAAGCCTACTCCCACTGCCGCCAAACTCACATATGCCAATGCTTTTAACTCTGATTTCTGCTTATTGTTGAGAGAAAGACGATGTGCTACTCATGGTGATATGCAAGAGGCAGCCCTGGAGGGGGAATCTAAAATTTTGGCAGCAGAGAAATTAAAGAGTCAAGTTGATAGAAGAAGGCCGAGAGGTGAGGCTTCTTCTTCCCCTACATCAACTTCAGAGCCTAAATTAGAGAAAATGACTAAAATTATCGAGTCATTGGCTGCTGAAATTTCTAAGGTAAAGGTTGAGCAGACTTCAGGCAAAACAAGGCAGCAAAACACATTTGCTCCAAGAAATCCAAACCCATTTAGAAAAGCAAATGAGCAGCTACAAATTATGCAAAGGGGTGAAGAAGCAAAAGAAGATCATAAAGTAAAAGCTCCCTTTCAGAATGCAGTCATGGAGGGGGAACAACTTGAAGAAGATGAGGATGAAATTCACTGCTTGGAAGATAAAGGCAGCGCTGCATTTTTAACATTGGCCGAATATGAAGAGTCATTGCTGCAAGAACAAACAGTCAGAGGTGGGACAATGGTGCTGTTATGCAATCTGGTGAGCAGCAGCAAAGATATAATCTAAGATCCAATGTAAAGAATCTCAAAGAAAATGTGGCACAAGAAGCAGTTGCTCAAAAAATGCCACAGAATAGCAGGCAAAGAAGACCAGCAGCTGATCCTATCACTCTCAAAGCTCCAGTTCAAGAGGTAAAAACTGTTGATAAAGTATTCTCTTCTTTTAGTTTTGAGTCAGAAATTTAGAAAATGAAAATATCCATGCCTCTGGCTGAATTGGTGAAGAGTGAATTATTCATAAAACCCATCCTTGAAGCCCTTGAACTAGAATCTAAACAAACCCCCATTGACTCTGTCAATTTGCAAGATGACAAGCCTGCTATTGTGCTTAGCCCCATGATTGAACCTGCTAATAATAGTTCTCCATCTTTCTATGTTTCATTAACTATCCATGATAAAATCCTCCACAATTGCCTGCTAGACACAGGGGCCAGCCACAATTTAATGCCTAAAATTGTCATGGAAGAGTTAGGCCTTGATATCACTAGACCTTATCATGATTTGTTCTCTTTTGATTCAAGGAAGGTAAAATGCCTTGGATTAATTAAGGATCTGGCCATTACCTTAACCTAGCTACCCATGAAAAGTATGATGATGGATATAGTGGTGGCTGATGTTCCTCCGAAGTTTGGTATGTTGTTGTCTAGAGGATGGATGAAGAGACTAGGTGGGACATTGCAGAATGATCTATCTTATGCAACTGTTCCAGTGTTTGGAGGAGAAAGCAGGAGGTTATATAGAGAAGCACAGCTGACATATATCATTAGTGATGAGAAGAATCCTACAAACCATCCCATATATGCAGTGGACACTGATTTTGGAGCTTGCATTCTCCAAAGAGAAGAATCTCAGAAGGCTGCATTGCAGATCAGGAAACCAACAGCTCAGGCTAAGCATGATACAGGTGGTCAGATTTGGGAGATGTTCTTTGATGGAGCATGTACCAAGGAGACTGCAGGAGCAGGGGTGGTGCTAGTATCTCCACGACAAGAAACAGTTCAGTTGTCTCTAAAGCTGGTTTTTCAGGTGACAAACAACATAGCAGAATATGAAGCACTGTTGTTGGGCCTTCATGAAGCCAAAGAGAGAGGAATAAAAAATCTGAAGGTGTTTGGAGATGTTGATCTGATAATTCAGCAAGTAAATAAAACATTCCAAGCAAAGCATCCAAGGTTGAGATCTTATAGAGAGGAGGTATGTAGAGTCAAAGAGTTATTTGATTTTTTCTGCATTTCATATATTCCTAGAGCCCAAAATCAGCTTGCTGATTCCCTTGCTGTCTCTGCTAGTTTGTTCATCCCTCCATCGCCTCCCAAACTAGTTTATGAGGTACAAATGAAGTTTAAACCCTCTGTGCCTGATAATGTTCACCATTGGAAGGTTTTTGATGATGATCATGAGTTAAATAGGTTCCTTCAAGTCATTGATGAGTTCTCTGAAATGCATATTGACCAAAATAATGATGCTTTGTTAGAGGATCCCAAGGCCCAACTTAGAAATAAAATTGGCAAGAATAACATAGTCCAGCTTCCTAGTAACCATATCCCTAAGGGTCTAATTCCTCTTGAGAGATTGTTTGACCACAATGATGTGCCCTACAAAGCTGCCCAAAAAGAAGATCAGTCTGCAGTTTGTAAGCATGATATAGGAAATCCAGGTCAGCCCAAATTCATAAATCTGTCCACTAATTTTTCTACTGATCAGAGTGTTGAATATTGCAAATTAATGAGGCAATTTGCTGATGTGTTCGCTTGGGAATACAGTGATCTGAAAACATATGACAGGAATATAATTCAGCATAAAATTCCGCTTGAGAAAGACACTATTCCTTTCAAACAGAAGCTGAGACCAATGAATCCTATGCTCCTTCCTCTGGTTGAGAAAGAAATTAAAAAGCTGCTGGCTGCTAAGATTATAGTGCCTCTCAGATATTCTAAATGGGTGGCCAATCTGGTTGTTGTGAGGAAGAAGAATGGAGAAATCAGACTGTGCGTTGATTTCAGGAATCTAAATAAATGCTCTAAAAAGGATAACTATCCCCTGCCAAAAATGGAGCATTTGTTGCAGCAAGTCTCAGGTGCCAAAGTAATGTCTTTTATAGATGGATTTTCAGGCTTTAATCAAATCGTTGTGCATCTAGATGATCAAGAGAAGACAACATTTACCACTCCTTGGGGCACGTTCATGTATGCCAAAATGCCATTTGGGCTGATGAATGCTGGAGCCACCTTTCAGTGCACTATGGATATTGCTTTTGTGGGTGAAAAGGATAAATTCGTGCTAATTTATCTTGACGACATAACTGTTTATTCTGGCAGCCATCATGATCATCTACAACATTTAAAAAGGGTGTTTTTAAAGTGCAGGAAATTTGGAATTTCACTCAATCCCAAAAAATCCCAATTTGCTTTGGAAGAAGGCAAATTGTTGGGGCATGTAGTGTCTGCTGCAGGTGTTCAGATTGACCCAGAAAGAGTCAAAGCTATTCGGGTCTTGACTCTTCCAAGATCAAAGAAATATATACAGTCTTTTTTGGGCAAAATTAACTTTGTAAGGAGGTTCATTCCTAATTTTGCAGAGCTGGTTAAGCACATAACCTCCATGTTGAAAAAGGGAGCAGAGGTAAAGTGGACTGATGCGCCAGAAAATCTTTCGAGTCCATTAAGATGGCTATTGTGCAAGCTCCTACTTTAATAAGCCTTGGTTATAGCAAGGAGTTTCATCTATTCTCATTTGCCTCTAAGGATACCATTGCAGTTGTCCTATTGCAGCAAGATGAAGCAGGTCAAGAGCATCCAGTGGCCTTTTTCAGCAAGAATTTGAGGGATGTTGAACTAAGGTATGATATTATTGAAAAGCAGGCTTATGCTATTATCAAATCTTTGAAAGCTTTCAGAGTATACATCTTGCATTCCAAAATAGTTTCATATGTGCCTTCTGCTGCAATAAAGGATGTCTTAACGCAGCCTGATGCCAATGGAAAAAGAACGAAATGGATTGCAAAAATGATAGAGCTTAACATAGAGCTGAAGCCCACCAAGCTGGTAAGAGGTCAGAGGCTTGCCAAGTTATTGGCTGAAGAAAATTGCAGGTCTTTGGACATTGATTTCTTGTTCATTGTAGCAGAAAATGGTCAAATAGAAGAGCATGAAACAGCCAAATCGCAGAGAGGACAGTCAGTGGCTGAGAACTTAGTTTCATGTAGCTGGTATGCTGCAATAATTAATTTCCTGCTAAAGCTAGAAGTTCCTTCAGAATTTTCTCAAAGTCAAGCAAGAACGTTAAAGCTCAAGGCAACGAAATATTGCATCAATGGTAGCTTGCTTTATTGGAGGGATCCATCTGGAGTGCTTTTAAGATGCCTGGACAAAGAACAGTCAATAGAAGTTATGCAGCAATTCCATAACAGCATGTGTGGAGGACATCATTATTGGAGAACTACAGCCCATAAGATTCTCAGAGCTGGGTACTATTGGCCCTCTTTATTTTCTGATGTATTTGCTTTTGTTAAATCTTATGACAGGTGCTAAAGGTTTGAAGGTAAGCAACAGTTGAAATCCCTGCCCCTAAAGCCAATAATTGCAAAAGGACCTTTTCAGTAGTGGGGCTTGGATTTCATTGGTGAAATCAACCCACACTCCAGTGGCCAGCACAGGTGGATATTAGTTGCCACTGATTATTTTACAAAATGGATTGAAGCAATTCCAACAAGGAAGGCTGATCATAATGTGGTCATGAAATTCTTATCAGAAAACATTTTCAACAGATTTGGTTGCCCACATAAGCTGACAACAGATAATGCAGCAGCCTTCAAGGCAAAAGAGTTGGTGGAAATGTGTGATTCAATGGGCATTAAACTTGTTCATTCCACCTCCTATTACCCCCAAGGGAATGGTCTAGCAGAATCCTCTAATAAAAGTCTGATCAAAATTATTAAGAAGTTGTTAGAGGAAAATAAGAAGAATTGGGATGCCAAGCTCAAATATGCGCTTTGGGCAGACAGAGTGACCATCAAAAGATCTACGGGCTGCTCTCCTTTCAAGCTGGTATATGGTACTAATGTTATTTTTCCAATTCAACTTACCCTCCCCGTGGCAAAGTTGCTCCAAACAGCACAGAATGAAGAAGATGTTATGGCCAATAGAATCACTGATTTAACAAAATTATATCAGATCAGAGAGTAGTTGATTGAAAAAGCTACAACACATCAGCAAAGGATCAAGGAAGTCTTTGACAAGAAGGCAAAAAGAAATAATTTGCAGGTTGGAGATTTGGTTCTAAAATGGGATGCATTTAAAGAAAAGAAAGACAATCATGGGAAATTTGATGCTCTCTAGACAGGCCCTTTCATCATATCACATATTCAAGGGAACAATACCTTCATACTGAAAAGTATGGAAGAAGAACCAGTTTTTGATGGCCCTGTTAATGGGCGGTTTTTAAAAAACTATGTGATTTAAGGTCTTTTTGCCTTAAAAGCTGTAAATATTATGCCTTTATCAGTTTTTAGTATAGCTGTAGTAGACTCCATGCCCAATGGAACACTAGGAATTTTGGCTAATCTGTTTTTTGCTGGAAAAGCATTGATCTGCAGGTTCTTGAGACCTCACAGGGAGGATCTCATCCCCAGAAGGAGCCAGTGTTAGCTTTGCTGTGCAAAAGCATCAAAAATGGATTCAAACACTCTCAAAGGCTGCAAACACACTTATAATCATGCCAAAGGAACCATTGATGCTGTCGAAATCCTCAAATTTTGGCTAAAAGTCTTCCACCGATCAAAAATTTGCAAGAGGAAAGCCCTTTGGAGGGCAGAAATACACTATCGGGAGGCGGAAATACCCCAAAAACCATGTAAAAATCAAAGTTATAGGCTTAAGGATCCGCTTTAATCTCAGCCGTTGGATCTGGCCGATCAATGGTCCAGATCCCGTCGGCATATCGCAAGTCAGGGGAGGTAGTGGCAGCGACAAAGGAGACCTTGCTGATGAGCGATCGCCGATATCGCATCGGCGTATCGTATTGGAACTTTTAAAAAGAGGCAATGGAGATGGTGATCGGTGATTTTTTTAGGACCGTCGATCGCGTATCCGGATCAACGGCCGAGATCACGTCGGCATTTCGCTATCGGGGTTGCCAAAGGGATAGAGCCTTCACATATGATATGCTTCCGACCCGATAAGCCGGACCCGATGGCATTATAAGTTGTTTCTGATAGATTATCGGGTCCGCAGCGATTGGGGCACAAGACATCGCCGATGAGCGATCGCCGATATCGCATCGGCGAGTTGCAATGGAGGACTTACAAAAGGGGCTTTTATATTTCGCCGATGAGCGATCGCCGATATCGCATCGGCGTTTCCAATGGAGCATGGCCTTTTGCATATATATGAGCGATCACCGATGGGCCAGACCCGACGGCGGTGTTAATTCCTTCTGATAGATTATCGGGTCCGCGCCCTTCGCGTTTTTAATGTTTTTTATGTATTTTCTTTGTATAAAGAAATTACAAAGGAAGCCTTGGTCAGGTGCCAATTGCGATGGAGTTCGGACCCGATGGGTCGGACCTGATATTTTATGAATCATTGCTTATAAAATTTCAAATCCTCGCTTAAGCCATTTTCAATGGTTTTGGGCGCATTTTCTGTGTATAAGGAAATATAAAAAATACAAAGGATGGGCCTGTTATAATATGAATTTCGACCCTAAAGGCGGACCCGATAGTTGGATGAACCATGCATGCACCTCTCAAAAGTCAAAGTTGAAGCAATGATGGGCGGGAATGAACAGTTCGGGCAGCGTTTCACTGTTCTTAAAGCAGCACAGTCATAATGGAGCCGTTTTTTAATGATCAGCAGCAGAAATTAATCAGCAGTATGTCCGAGGAGGAAGCAGGACACCTCTGGGGAGTTCAGAGCATTCAATGGTCATGGTTCCATTGGTATTTCACGCCACCTGCTCAAAGGAGGACTGCAGAGCACCAGAGAGGTCAAATCCATTTACAGCACAGCCATATTTGTATCAGCAGCCCCATTTCTGAATGTAAATGTGGTTGGTGGCCATTTATGGGCTTCTCCACGCATAGCTAACAGGGAGATTGTGTAATGAGACACCATATATACTGAAAAAACAGATGTAGTGAGTTTGATGAGTGCTTGATGAATGATAGTTTTGTTGTTGCCGTTAATTTCTGGAGACTGTAAATACTATGAGACCTGCAGCTTCTGGTCTTGATTTTCAACTAATACAAGCTTATTTTGCTGTCACCTGCTCACTTTCCACTTCTCTTTCTTGTTCTAAGCTATGCCTGCTGGCATTTATTTGATGTGCTATGAATGTTTAATATCAGAGGGGTTGTCATCCCACCTCTGTATTATAATTTAGTGGTTCATTAAAATTGCTTGTAGATTGTTGTTGTTTAACATCAGGGAGTTGTCATCATGTCTGTGTATTAAACAATAGTTCTACAGATCTTCTAACTGGTTGCAGCTGGCCATCACAGGGTCCTGTGTATCTGCTGCTGTAATTAGTCTTCTCCATCATCACCTTTACCTTAAACTGTGAGTAGTTGGCAGTTGAAAGCCTTGTAGTTTGGGTGTCTTCACCCATGTCTGGGGATAGTCATAGTAGGAGTGGTTATCTTGCTCAAATGTGCAGCATATCTCCATTTTTCCATCATCTTATCCAACCATAATTGTTGAATTTGTAATGTTCCTTAGCAACACTGATTTACAACCTAGGTGAGTTTCTTGGGGTGACAACAGTCCCCACATAGTACACGGACACCATCGTGGACTACCAAGCTTGGCATCAGTTCACCATTGTCGACCATCATGAGGATGTCAAAGAGTTGGTCTTCCCACAGTTGTCTGAGTCCTAGTGATGTCTTGCATGGCTTGCTTAAGCCTATTTTGTCTCACATGGGTACATGTGTAGATTGTATGTAACATCTTGTAAAGTGAAAGTCCAAGTGTCAATAGTTGAATATAACAGTCATAGATTAATTGAAGATTCATGAGGGTAGGTGAATAGTCACAAAGGGCAATGTCAAGGGTCACCCCACCCTTTGCTATTTATAGTACCTCATAACTCATTGTAGAGGCTTGTGAGCAACCAAGCTTCCAATAGGAGTATCTTAGAGAAATCTTGGAGTGTATTGTAACGAGCCTTGACTTCTCCACAGTGCAGAGCTAGTACATCTCTTTGGAGGAACAGGCAGAAGTGACTGTAACATTCTGTTATCGAGACTAGTGGTTGCTCATGGTTGTACTATATGATTGGAACTTTCACTTCTTAATATAACAGAGCCAACACGTTTCATGCATATGTTGTTATTGTATTTCAGTTAACTTGGTTACTCTAATGATATATGTATCTATTTGCTTACGCATGTATGTATAGACTCTTTCTGTATATGTATGTATGAATCTCACAGAGATGTGTTGTTGGTTTAACCATCACTTTTGGTTGTTGGTTCACCTGCCTTCCAGTTCATGATGCATCTTTTCTCGTGTGTTCCCTTCCAAGTTGCGTGTCTACACAAGTTTCCAAGGGGTGCACTCATTCCACCTTCTGTGTGTTAGAACCATCCATGCACCTTCCTTAGCTTGTTGCGCATGTCACACCCTTTCTACCAACAAGGACATCTTACTTACCTCTGCGTGCAACCGCGGTCAAGGTGAAACTGTACGACCCATTACTCAGACTCCTACACCAAACAGTCTGAGGTCTAGTTGGGGCTTCTTATCGGGGAGATCCCCTGACATGTTGGTTGGTCCAGAACTGTCAACATTTATAGTGCTAGAAGGAGGTCCAGATGACAAGTTGTGTCCTCTCATCCTGTTTTGAACATTCGCACATCTCTCATGGATACTATCAAAATCATCCCTCTGTGATGTTTTTCACATGCCGAACCTATCTATATCACGAGGGAGTTTTTTGATCTCTTGTCGGAATTCACGTATGATGGCAAAGGTGAAGTGGCCTGACCTATGTACTTATAAGACTTCTATGCAATTCCTAATGATGAAGATGACTTCTCTAACGAAGAGGCCAGCCTGCTGCTTGCATACACACTTCATGAATCCCCGCAATGGTGGTGTTGGAGTCTGCCACCTGGCAGTGTGCACTCACTTGAGCAGTTATGTGATCTCATTGAATCTAATTTCCATCATTTTGATCTAGAACCTCTTGACAAAAAACTTTTAAAACAATGGAAGACCCCACAAGAATCGCTTATGTACTTTTGGGACCGCTTCCATGTGTTGCAGTTTCAAGCTCTAAAAATTCAGATGAAATTCCAATATCTCATGGACAAATTTGAATATTATCTTACCAAATCTGTCAATCCCAAGAAGAAATTCAAGCTCAAACCCCGCTTAGTATACTTTGTTGATGGAGATGCAATCACAGACGGACACGGTCGCTATCACAAGTGATTGTCTGTCGTCCCCTCATCAACCAACCCCACCACCGTAGAGTGATGTGGGAGAACGTGCACACACGTCTGTTCAACTGTCACATCCTCCCAACATCACTTCTCTCAATTTTCGTGCAGATTTGGTTATGAAGCCCATGGGTTGTCACATGCATGTCTTACCTCAACCTCCGTCTTCATGTTCTGTTGATCCTCCGGATTGCACTGTCTTGTGTTCTTCCATTTCGGACTCTACACCTATTGTGAATGAGGATCAAGCTATCGATGGAGTTGGTGTTTAACAACCAACCTACATTGCCATTCATGAAGAGTATGACTGGGAGCCTGATCATCAACTCGTGGCAAAGGATGATTACTTTATGTCCACACCTCCTCCATTTTTTCCTAACATCTTTGGTCATTCTGCCATCCCTGATTTCGCATGTGTATCCTCGTCTACATATGCACCCATTGTTGATCATTCACAAAACACACCGGATGTTAGTCCATTATCTGAAAATGGAGAGGACAAATCATTCTTTGAAAATCTACTTAATTTTTCATCTACCTTTTCCAGAAACGCAGAGGGTGAATTTTTCACTTCTCATCTACCCCTCTGTTTGATTCATCAGATCATGAGGATGCCGATGAAATCATTGATTTTTATAATCGTAGCTAATGTGATCTATTGACTCCCGTATTCAATCACGATGATGATTCTATCATAGTTGATTTTTCAAAGCCACTTGTTTATGATGATCTATCTATCGATGAATTTGAAACCCCCAAGACTGTCGAGGCACTTTAGCCCGAGCTAATGGTTATGTCAAGCCCTTGTTGTCCTGAGGTTGGTTTCACTTCCAATCAAGAAATTTTTGAAACACCCAAGGCTCCTCATCACTCATTTATATGCATTGAATATTAATCTCACACACAGATTATTCTTCCTCCATTCGAACTACATGATCCCATCGCTCAAGCATTGGAGGAATCTTACACAACAAGCACACGTGCGCAATGTAAGATGTCTTTGTTTCTTGCGACTCTTGAAACAAGCTGGGTAAAGTACAAGAAGACTTGTGAAGTTATCAATACTTGGTTATTTGTCGTCTTGCCTCTGTATGAAGACCTTGTTGTCTTCAATCCATGATAATTCAATGGAAAATACGTGTTGTTTGAAGTGAAGCTTGGTGAAAACACAACGCTTGTGCGCTAACTAGTATCGCCTACTCTAGTCGGTTGTTTTTGGGTTAATCCTTGTCAACTCAGTCAAGTAGAGTAAGGTGAGGGGGAAAACCTTAACAAGCATGTCAGAGGTATATACAAACTACTTCTCTGAAGGAACAACCTCTTCTACTCTCAATAAGTCGGGATTCCTCTTCCGCCTCTGAAATGAATAAGTGTTATGCATAGTTACGAAAATGAAAATGAAGAAATGAAAATCTGAAGATTTTCAAAAAATGAAAAATGAATCAGGCGAAAGAAGAGAAAGGCTTCCTGCACAGAGAGGTGATGCAAGTAACTCCGCTGAGGTACTGACCAAACTCACTGGCAGCGGAGCGATGCTTGTGTTCATGCGTGACTCTGTCGAGGTACTGTCTAGACCTGCTGGCAGTGGAGCAACACCAGAGATGAAACTAAAACTCTGACGACCATATGGTTTATACACCAATATACCCCTCATCCCCAATTGAAACAACTATGTTGGCTTGTCCTGGAATGTGCGCCAACTGACCAAGAGCTTGGTAGATGCTATACAATCAAGCAAATGAGGAAACCAAGATGAACAGAGAAATGAACAATATTTCCGGACGTGTTAGACTTGCTTTTCGCGAACAAGGTCCATTCAGAGAGTTGGAGTTCTACCAGTTTGTCACCAAGTATTATAGCGGCTACAACCACCCTCCAAAATTTTGCCTTAGCTTCATTTTAAAGCCTCCCTACCAACCATCCTTAATAGCATGTCTTACACTGTCAAGTACATAGGCTTCATTTGATTTTCAATGGCTTGCCAGCCTATGCATGTTAATTTGCTTCACTCCCTTCACAAGCTACCATTCCAGACTTAAGTTATTTTTTGGTTGAGCATCTCCCCCAGAAAATTGCGCAATTCTGGAGGGGAACCAGCCTTCCCTCCAGAAATTGCGTAAATTTGTTGGACAGCCTGTTGGGCTCCAAAATTGCGCAGAATAGTCAAACAGGCTTCCCAGAGAAAATTGCGCAATCTAGATTGACACTGCAGCTCAGCCCAGAAATTGCGCAATTCTGGGAAGCAGTCATCTACTGACCCTAGAAATTTTGCAATCTCTCTGGGACAGCCAGCCCATCTCAGCCCAGAAACTACACAAATCCCTCTCCCAATCTTGCAGGTTGTTGCATGTGCCTTCAGGTTGACCGGTTCCCTCCAGGACCCAACAAACCTGATTTGCATGCATGGGATACTTTTCCTGAAATAGAAAAAATCAACATGCAAAAAGTATCCCTAGATTTTAGGGACCTATTTTTATCAGCTGGAGGTTACATGCAAAGATCGTATTAGAAACTTCCCTACAAGTGTCACTTTTTCCTAGATTTGTGGTATACGCATCATAAGCCTCAAACTTATTTATTCGACACTGCATAGCTCATTCTTCACATCGATCTTGGAGCTCTGACATCCCACAACACATTTAGGATTCTTCAGCACATCTAGCTTAGATATTGTTGGGTAAGTCCGCTTTACATGTCTTTTGCAACATTTATGTCACCTTTTGTGTTTTGGCTTGTGTGAGTGTTGTCTGCTTGATTTTTGTGAACGTTTGTTGTCATTTGCATGCATGTTAGCCTATACAAGCACTATTTCAGTTTTCGTTTACATCTCACTGTCGTCGCATGCATGACATTGCTTTGCACTGACAGTTGCCGATTCAGCAATCCATTTCACAGACATGCATGTTTCTGCATTTTCTGAATCTTACATTCGTTGTTTGCATGCATGATAACTCACTCTTGCTTACACTTAGTTTCCTCATGCATTCATATCTTCATATGTTTTCAGTCGCCCATCGGCAGGTCTAGGAAACCTTGGCCTAGGCCTTGCCTTGCCTGGACAACATTGCGCATTTCTAAGCCTTCCTCCCAGAAAATGCACAAAACTGGCCAGACACTATCCTCCAAGCTTACTTTGCACAATTCTGAGAGGCAGTGCTCTGTTGGCACAGAAAATTGCGCAATGCAGTCCTTGGGCCTGCATGCCTTACTGACTAAAATTGTGCATTGTGCAATCTCAATACCTAGCAACTTAGCCTGGATTCCGCATTGCACAATTCCAGCAATCAACCAACCTCCTGACAGTCTAGACTTCCTTTTGCACAGTTTCGGCAATCAGTCTGCCAGTGTCCTGGTGAAAATTGTGTAATCCTTGCAGTCAGTCTCGCGGGTATGTTGCATGTCAATCCTCAAGTTTTCTTTGGTTTCAATTGACAAATTTCTTGCCATTCATGTCACAATGTCTCCAAGTATAGCAGGTGTTCGTTCGTTTCTTAGCAGTTCAGGTTCAATGGCCTCCAAGAGAGCAGGGTCAAAGGACACCAACGGAATTGCAATTGCAGTTGGCGTTGAGCAAGTGTCTATGAGTTTGCCAATTTACTAAGACACCAACCTGATCGTAGACAAAGATATCAAGCTAAAATGGCATGATTTCAATGACACATTCTCAGGCACATTTGGGGAAGATCTTGAAAACCATAGGGTCTATGTGAACATTCACAAGTTTGTTTTGTACCAGATTGCATGCAGGTATCCCATGTTTCCATGTGCGAACATGATACATTGGATCGTCTTGCGCACTGATACCGAGACGATGGTGTTAAGAAGTGTTAGCGGGACAAAGATTGCTACCTTTAGGGCACTATCAACATATGTACCACTTGCCAAAGCCATTAATCATAATGGATACACCCTTCAGCATACCCAACAACAGTGCAAACTCCAGGGATATCTTGAAGAGCTGGGTGAAGGAGCTAGCCAAGTTGAGGATGACACCCAACCAAATTTACAAGACAAAGATACTGCGGAAAGCATATCAATACTTGGTCATCTTTGCATACCAGTTATATGGCCAAGAGAGCACGGAGACCATCCCACATAGTTGGGTGATCGCATTGGACCAATTATCTAGCGAAGGCAAACCATGCAACTAGTTTGACATGTTGGCTCACAGGTTGAAGGAACAGGTGACAACAGCCCGACAATTGCACAAAGGTCAGCAAGCAGAAATATACGTGTCCACATACATTCTGGATGCAATCTATGCATGTCATAAGTTCCTAGGCTTGAAATGGGCATGGACATTGAGGGAAACCTCTGTACACACTATTGCAAACTATTATCCAAAGGCAGATTTCACGAACTCATCACACAATTGTCAGACCATTTTGTCACCCCGGTGTACAAGATGATATTTGAGCAGGATCCACCTTGCATGTCGAAGGAACCAATGGAGGCACTGATCGACATAGCGGATTGGTATGCCTCACATTTTGGCACCTTCATATGGATGTATAGCGTGGAGAAGCTTCTGCATGTTTTACCAAAGTTTGTCATGGAGAAGCTCATCATGCAAGAAGTGTCGTACCACATCTCGGCAGGGCTGTCAGCTAGACTGCATTGGAAGAAAAAGGCACCATGGCCCACTCTTCCATTGCAAATTGAGTTGTATGCGATACAAAATCTCAAGCATGTTGATGTTGAGACAGAAGAGTTCAAAATATTTACTTTCGGCACCAGAAGTCTCAATCCGTACGACCTGCATTGCTTTGTAAAGGATCATTGTGTGAGAGTGCAATTTCCTTGAATCCACGGGGCGTGTCATTGGGCTGAAGAAGACCCATGGAGATATTGTCACAACTTCTCCAGGCCCAATGAACCATTCGGCATAACTATGGAGTGGTTAGCAAAGAAGCATCTAGGAGAGCACCATCATTAGCAACAGCAGTGGGTAACATACATGTGTGTGACAAAGGAAAGAGAAAGATTGTTGCAGCACAGAGGCAGAACAAAGCTGCAAGTTCAAAGCAGAACCAATAGTAGAGAAAGAAGCTTTGGAGATAGAGGCGAAGAGGTGACAGTGACAAGAGGAATGCGTAAAGGCAGAGAGATAAACAGAGGATGGAGGAAACAGTGAAGGATTGCAAGAGTTGAAGTAGAAACTCTGGGAAGAACAAGAGCTATGTAGATAGGAGAAGGAAGCGTAGCATGGACAGACACAAAAGGAGGCACAACTTGCATAGATTAATGAAACTGTGCCCCTATAGGTGGTAGACTCATCCGAGCGGCTGGCACAAAGCAGACAGGGTGACCAGTTGCAGGAGTAGGACTTCACTCAAGAGATTCAACAAATATTTGAGCAGATGGATACCGAGATGGAGCAGCCAGAGTTAGAACAAGACATCAACCTCATGCCTTCAACCAAGAGGTCAACGCATTGGCTTCACTAGATCCAGAAGCAGAGAAAGTCTTGAGCGACCAAGGAGATACTGAGATCCTTGGAGACAATCCGAAAGTAGAGATGCACAACATATCATTCGACGAGTCGCAGCATAGAGTTGTGCAATCGCGCAGAATGGCTACTCCGGATGTCCACACATCTCCTGCGCAGTTTGAGGAATGAGTGATCGTATTTGATGTGCACAAGCATCCAACAACATTGGTCGATGCTACCAGAGCATATGCCGAAGCCACTAGCTCGAGTGTTCACTTCTTGATAGCAGAGAACGAGAAAATGGCTAAGGAGTTACAGACGACCAAGCAAGGACGAGAAAAAGTTAAAACATCTGTTAGAGAAGAGTTGAAGAAGGTGATACTAGATGAAGTATCATCCCTTGAGATAGTCATAAGGATGTTGTATTCCAGATTTGGTACCATGCATAAGGCAGTTGTCCATCTCAACGGTTGGAAGCAGCGCTATGCTAGGAAAGCACGTATCTTGTCAAACCTGCATATCTCTATCGACCATATGAAAACATGGACAATGAGATACAAGGGAGCCCCATTAAAATTTCCCAAGTTGATGAAGCCCAAGGTGGTTTAGTTGGAGGCACGCATCCGAAGTCAGATCTGGAACTATGAGGAACTCTCGCAGCTCATCACCAATTTGTGGGCTTCCCATACACGGGTGTTCAGAAGCATGGATGTTGTTGTGCGCACGCATGTGATCCCATCTATTGGGACACTCACCGAGGCAAAGACAACGAATCAAGTCTGACTGGAGCTAGACACGTACTTTGACGAGTTGATGCGCATAGCCACTAGCGCAGACACTATGCATCAGTATGTCATTGGTCTGGCAGCACTCAAGACGATGATGTGCATGTTATCATACGAGTTGGAAAGAGGAGCCAAATTAGTGTACCCAGATACAACAGAGGCAAGAGTTCATTTCCAAAAAGATGTACCCACATAGTACACGGACACCATCGCGGACTACCAAGCTTGGCATCAGTTCGCCAATGTCGACCATCATGAGGATGTCGAAGAGTTTGTCTTCCCACAGTTGTCTGAGTCTTAGTGATGTCTTGCATGGCTTGCTCAAGCCTATTTTGTCTCACATGGGTACATGTGTAGATTATATGTAACATCTTGTAAATTGAAAGTCCAAGTGTCGATAATTGAATGTAACAGTCATATAGTAATTGAAGAATCATGAGGGTAGGTGAACAGTCACAAAGGGTAATGTCAAGGGTCACCCCACCCTTTGCTATTTATAGTACCTCATAACTCATTGTAGAGTCTTGTGGGCAGCCAAGCTTCCGATAGGAGTATCTTAGAGAAAGATTAGAGAGTATTGTAACGAGCCTTGACTTCTCCATAGTGCAGAGCTAGTATATATCTTTGGAGGAGCAAGCGGCAGTGACTGTAACGTTCCATTAACGGGACTAGTGGTTGGTCATGGTTGTACTGTATGATTGGAACTTCCACTGATTAATATAACAGAGCCAACACGTTTCATGCATATGTTGTTATTGTATTCCAGTTAGCTTGGTTACTCTAATAATATATGTATCTGTTTGCTTACACATGTATGCATAGACTCTTTCTGTATATGTATGTATGAATATTACTGAGATGCGATGTTGGTTTAACCATCACTTTGGATTGTTGGCACACCTACCTTCTATTTCGTGATGCATCTTTGTTCATGTGTTCCCTTCCAAGTTGTGTGTTACACAGGTTGCCAAGGGGCGCATTCATTCCACCTTTCATGTGTTAGAACCATTCATGCACCTTCCTTGGCTTGTTGTGCATGCCACACCCTTGCTACCAACAAGGACTTCTTTCTTACCTTTGCGCGTGACCATGGTCAAGGTGATACCGCACAACCCACTGCTGGACTCCTACACCAAACGGTCTGAGGTCTAGTTGGGACTTCTTACCGGGGAGATCCCTTGACATGTTGGTGGGTCCAACAACGTCAACAAGTCCATAATTCATAATCAGTGGACATAAATTTGATCATTATACATGTAAAGTGACTTATATGTTGAGTATGGGTATGCCTGCCTCAATGGTGATATCATGATGATAATGTATTGTAATAGTTAATTGATGATTGTTAGATCTCAACTAGTTGATTCTCGATCCAAACTTTTCACATGGTAAAGCACTTTAGCTCTCATCCACAACTTATGACTTTGTACTTTAAGGGGCAATCTTTTAGAGGCTATTTTGTCGCACTTAGGTAAAAGCCCCCGAACCCGGATCTCTCGTCATCCATTACACTTTGCATTAATCCCTTGCAAGGCCAAAAGAAAAACTATTCCTGAAAGTTGTAAGAATCCTGGACTACATTGGTTCAAAACCCAAATTTAAGATTCCATCTCATCGTTCGCCATTAGTACTTGCGATGGTGCATGTTGCATACATGAAACTTACGTTGGTCAATACAGGTGGCCTTGACTAAAAATTCAATGACACTTGGAAATGAGGAATATAAAATATAATTTCGAAGCTTCGGGAACAGATTCATCTATTTTTTATTGAATATGATCTTGAATTCATACTAATGAGGCTTTACCCCTTATATCATGGAACTTACCTCCTTTCAAAGTGGATCTAACCCTAGTATGGTGGATCTAAAACTACCTCATTTTCCCTATAAAAGAGGTGTTTGCTATAGAGTCTGGGTTGGCTCTTGGAGACTTTGATTCTGCCCTTATGTTATATGTTTGAATTTGGAGGTCCATAATCTCATCTTATGCATTGGTGAGATTGAAATCTTTATCATTGTGACAAAGAAAGGACGAGAAGGTTGGGATAGATTCACAACATCAAGGACTCAATAAGGGTTGTAATCTTTCTATGTTATCATTAATACTAAATGAATTATTTTTCCCATACATCATGCCTTTGAGATTGTACATGTGTCGAATAAGGTTCCATGATTTCTTATTTAGAGTTATTTGAGTATATCAAAATGTATATCTCGATATATTTGCTTGCTTTGCCTAATTTGTAGGTTCTTCTTTCGAGAGTTAAAGTTGGAACTAGAGTGAACGAGTGAAGAGAAGAAGAAAGCTTGCAAACATCAAGTAATTTTTGTCCTTATACTTTGAATATATCTAGGGACGGATAATGTAGTTTGTTTGGTTGTTTCTAGGTTAAGTCATTGAACCTAGGGAGATCACTTCTATCCACATAAGGGATTTGTTTGGAAAAACACCATGAAGGGTCAACATTGTAGCAATCGACCAAAAAACTATATCCATAGTAGCTAATGTAGCTTTGTTACTTATGGGCAAAAATCTTTGACCATTTTGAAATATCATTGAGGCATTTCAACAAACCCATGTACCTTTGCTCACTAGTTGATTACAACAAGCAAATGGATCATTAAAACTGAGACAAGAATAAATCTTTGGTAGTGTTTTCAATAGCATACATATGTTAGTGATGCAACTAACAATTTCTATACACAAACTTGTATCACATTTTCAATGGTGCTTGATTTTTTTTTTAAATAGAGCGGTTAGATTTTCTATTAAAAGATCTAGATTCATGGCTAGAACCATTTACATGCTTCAATGATTTATGTTGCCTTTATGTTCTAATATATCCATAACAATTGTTTTTTACCTGTGCAGGCTTTTTAGACTATGATTTTATATTGAAACCTCCCATATTCTCTACAAAATTTTCCCCAAAATTTTAACATACTTGCAATACAAAAACAAACATTAAATTACACAGCCACACAAGAGAAAGAAAGACAGAAACTCCACACTAAGCCCAGAATAACATGATTACCTCTAATAAGGATTTAGTGATGAGGAGTTGATACCACAGGATTGAAAGCATGCCAATTATACCATGGATAGCCTCAAGGCTAACAAACACAGACAAATATTTACACAATGCTGGCCCTGGATCCTAGATGAACACTTGAGCTATTCGCGTTCCCAAAAATTATTATGCTTTCCAACCTTCACCATTGTTGCGATGCCAGATTGGCTTTCCAGAGGAGCCCTCTAGGCGAACCAAGTGGGAACATCTGCCTAAAACCCATTTTTTCATTTCCTAGCTGATGATTCCAGACACGACCTCCAACACTAGCGTTATTAAAACTACCACATCCACTAGAACTTTCATCGGCAAGCCACCCGGCCTAGTGTACACACCTTCTCTAATACTCATTACTGTCGTATGGGAGGGGATGAGTACCCTGAGATGGCACGATTACTGACTCATTCACCACCAACAGGGAGGATTTGTCTTCTTCCACCAATCGAGTAATATTTTCTATGTCTCCAAGGTATAAGTCTAAGGAGCTTAGGACTGAATTCCAACAGGCGGTAACACCCTGGTAGCTATCCAGAGTTCCCCAGTTTGCCAGCCAATTGGAAACCTTGTTCCCTGGCCTCGTCGTATGTGATGTGATTACATATGGGATAATACAAATAAGATCCCCAATTCTTGAAGTATGGGTTTCTAAGCACCAACTGGTAACTAATTTTAAAGAGGGGGTGTCATTGATCATCTTTTGAGCCAGTTGAATGACGAGGCTTGAATCACCTGATAATTAGACCTTAGAAAATGAGATCTTTTGAGCTAGGAGAAGCCCTTTTTCAAGAGTTATTAGTTCTACTACATTGTTGGTCATAGATCCATAGTATCCCGTGAAGATGCCCAAAGTATTACCTACAGAGTCTCTAAGGATTCCACCATATCCCACCACTCCGGGATTCCCTTTAGAAGCCCCATCAAAGCTGATTTTAATGAAACCATTCGGGGGGGATGAAAATGGAGGGGGATTTAACTTGGGAACCTTTTTTAGAGGGGGCCTGTTGGATCATCATTTCCAGAGAAAACTTTAATTTGTATAGGATCGCAACTTCATCCTAGTCTACCTATCTGCCAGTATGATCACGCAGATGTTTTCTTTGGTCATTCACTAGATTTCCTTAACCAATAATGCTTGATATTTAGAGATGATTTTGTTGAGGCCTTTCCAAATGTTCCATAGGAGGAAACCCAAAACTAGCACCTAGGCTTTGTTGACAATTGGATTTTTAAATAGAACCATCCTCCACTGCTCGATCGTATCAACCAAGTTGTCTCACTAGCACCTAGGCTCTGTTGACAATTGGATTTTTAAATAGAGTCATCCTCCACTGCTCAATCGTATCAACTAAGTTGTCTCATAAGCGATCTAGGTGGCCAAAGGTGCTTTGCACTTTTGTCCATAAGAGTTCAACTTTTGGGCATGTATTTAGTAGGTATTTTGTTATGTCCTCCATCATTCTACAAGTTGGGCACATTTGGGGAAGATCTTGAAGACCGCAGGGTCTATGTGAACATTCACAAATCTGGCTTGTACTAGACTGCATGCAGGTATCCCGTGTTTCCATGCGCGAACATGATACATTGGATCGTCTCGCATACTGATCATGAGATGATGGTGTTAAGCAGTGTCAGTGGGGTAGAGAATGCTACCTTTAGGGCACAGGACTATCAACAAATGTACCACTTGCCAAAGCCATTGATCATAATGGAGACACCCTTTAGCATACTCAGTAGCAGTGAAAACTCCAGGGATATCTTGAAGAGTTGGATGAAGGAGCCAGCCAAGTTCAGGATGACACCCAACAAGATTTACAAAAGCAAGATATTGCAGAAGGCATATTAGTACTTGGTCATCTTTGCATGCCCCTTATACGGCCAAGAGAGCACAAAGACCTTCCCGCAGAATTGGGTGATCGCGTTGGATCAACTGGCTAGCAAAGGCAAACAATGCAACTGGTCTGACATGTTGATTCACAGGCTGAAGGAATAGGTGACAAGAGCCTGGTAGCTGCCCAAAGGTCAGCAAGTAGAAATATACATGTTTGTATATATTCCAGATGCAATATGTGCCCGTTAGAAGTTCCCAGGCTTGAAATGGGCATGGACATCAACAGAAACCTTTGTACACACTATTGAAAATTGTTTTCTGAACACAACTCCCATGGAGTCATCACACAGTTGTTAGATCATTTTGTCACCCCAATATACAACATTATATTTAAACAGGATCAACCTTGCATGTTGAAGGAACCAATGGATGCACTGATTGACATAGCGGATTGTTATGTCTCACCTTTTGACACATTCATATGGATGTACAACATGGCGAAGCCTATACATGTTTTACTGAAGTTTTCCATGGAGAAGCTCGTCATGCAAGAAGTGTCGTACCACATCTTGGCAGGACTCTCAGCTAGACTGCATCAGAAGAAAAAGGCACCATGGCCCACTCTTCCATTTTGGATAGGGTTGTATGAGATACAAAATCTCAAGCTTGTTGATGCCGACACAAAAGAGTTCAAAAGCTTTACTTTCGAAATCGGAAGCTTCAATCCGTACGAACTGCATTGCTTTGTAAAGGATCACTATGCGAGAGGGAAATTTCCTTGGATCCACGAGCGTGTAATTGGGCTAAATAAGACCCATGGAGATATTTTCATAGCTTCTCCAGGCCCAATGAACTAGTCGGCATAGTTGTGGAGTGGTTAGTGAAGTAGCATCTAGGAGAGCAACATCACCAGAAGCATTAGAGGATAACATACATGCACATGACAAAGGAAAGAGAAAGATTGTTGACAATGCAGAACCAGAATAAAGTTGCAAGTTCAAATTAGACCCACTTGTAGAGAAAGCAACTTTGTAGATCGAGGGAAAGAGGTGATAATGTGACAAAAGGAACACGGAAAAGCAGATAGATAAACAGAGGATGGAGGAAATAGTGAAGGAGTTGCAAGAGTTGAAGCAGAAACTCCGAGAAGAACAAGAGCTACGCAGACAGGAGAAGGAAGCACAACATGGATAGACACAGTAGGATGCACAACATGCACAGATTAATGAAATTTTTCCCCTACAGGGGGTAGACTCATCTGAGCAGCTGGCACAAACCAGACAGGGTGAGAAGTCGCTGGAGTAGGACTTCGCTGAAGAGATTGAACAGATACTTGAGAAGATGGATACGGAGATGAACCATCCAGAGTTAGAACAAGACATCGACCTCATGCCTTACAACAAAGAGGTCAACCCACCGGCTTCACCAGATCCGAAAGCAGAGCAAGTCTTGAGTGACCAAGGAGATACTAAGATCCTTAGAGACAATCCAGAAGTAGATATGCACAACATATCTTTCAATGAGTCGCAACATAGAGTTTGTAATCGCGCAGAGTGCCTACTCTAGATGTCCACACATCTCCTGCGCATTTCTAAGAACGAGTGATCATAACTGATGTGCACGCATCCAACAGCATTGGCCGATGTTACAAGAGCATATGCCGAAGCCACTAGCTCGAGTGTTTGCTTCTTGATCGCAGAGAATAAGCGAATGGCTAAGGAGTTATAGACGGACAAGCAGGGAGGAGAACAGGTTACAGCAACTGCCAGAGAAGAGTTGAAGAAGGCGATATTGGATGAAGTATCATCCCTTGAGACAACCATGTAGATGTTGTATTCCAGATGTGGTACCATGCATAAGGCAGTTGTCCATCTCAACAGTTGGCAGCAACATTGTGTTAGCAGAGCACGTATCTTGTCAAACCTACATATTGTTGTCAACCGCATGCAAACATGGACAATGAGATACAAGGGAGCCCCGTTAAACTTGCCCAATTGGATGAAGCCCAAGGCGGTTGAGTTGAAGGCACGCATCCGGAGTCAAATCCGGAACTATGAGGAACTCTCGCATCTCATCACCAGTTTGCAGGCTTCCCGTGCACGAGTGTTCAGAAGCATGGATGTTCTTATGCACACGCATGCGATCCCATCTATTGGGACACTCACCGAGGCAAAGACAACGAATCAATTCCAACTGGAGTTGGACATGTACTTTGACAAGTTGATGCGCATAGCCACCAGTGTAGACTTGGCGATCGGCGTAAACACTATGCATCAGTATTTCATTGGTCTGGCAGCACTCAAGACGATGATGTGCATGTTATCATACGAGTTGGAAAGAGGAGCCGAATCAGTGTACCCAGATGCAACAGAGGCAAGAGTTTGTTTCCAAAAAGATGTCCCCACATAGTACACGGACACCATCGCGGACTACCAAGCTTGGCATCAATTAGCCATTGTCATCCATCATCAGGATGTCGAAGAGTTGGTATTCCCACAGTTGTCTGAGTTTTAGTGATGTCTTGCATGGCTTGCTCAAGGCTATTTGGTCTCACATGGGTACATGTGCAAATTGTATGTAACATCTTGTAAAGTGAAAGTCCAAGTGTCGATAGTTGAATGTAACAGTCATAGGTTAGTTAAAGAGTCATGAGGGTAGGTGAACAGTCACAAAGGGGAATGTCAAGGGTCGCCCCATCCTTTGCTATTTATAGTACCTCATAACTCATTGTAGAGGCTTGTGAGCAACCAAGCTTCTGATAGGAGTATCTTAGAGAAATATTGGAGAGTATTGGAACGAGCCTTGACTTCTCCGCACTGCAGAGCTAGTACATCTCTTTGGAGGAGCTGGCAGCAGTGGCTGTAACGTTCCGTTATCGAGACTAGTGGTTTCTCATGGTTGTACTATATGATTGGAACTTTCACTTTTTAATATAACAGAGCCAGCATGTTTCATGCATATGTTGTTATTGTATTTTAGTTAACTTGGTTACTCTAATGATATATATATCTATTTGCTTACGCATGTATGTATAAACTCTTTCTGTATATGTATGTATGAATCTCATTGAGATGTGTTGTTGGTTTAACCATCACTTTGGATTGTTGGTTCGCCTGCCTTTCAGTTCATGATGCATCTTTACTCATGTGTTCCCTTCCAAGCTGCGTGTTTACACAAGTTTCCAAGGGGTGCACTCATTCCACCTTCTCTGTGTTAGAATCATCCATGCACCTTCCTTGCCTTGTTGCGCATGTCACACCCTTGCTACCAACAATGACATCTTACTTACCTCTGCGTGCAACCGCAGTCAAGGTGATACTGTACGACCCACTGTTGGGACTCCTACACCAAACAGTCTGAGATCTAGTTGGGACTTCTTACCGGGGAGATCCCCTGACATGTTGGCTGGTCCAACACCATCAACATTTATAGCGCTAGAAGGAGGTCCAGATGACAAGTTGTGTCCTCTCATCCTGTTTTGAACATTCGCACATCTATCATGGATACTATCAGACTCGTCCCTCGCGATGTTTTTCACATGCCGAACCTATCTATATCACGAGGGAGTTTTTTGATCTCTTGTCGGAATTCACGTATGATGGTGAAGGTGAAGTGGCCTGACCTGTGTACTTACAAGACTTCTATGCAATTCTTAATGATGAAGATGACTTCTCTGACGAAGAGGCCAACCTGCTTCTTGCATACACACTTTGCGAATCCCCACAATGGTGGTGTTGGAGTCTGCCACCCGACATTGTGCACTCACTTGAGCAGTTATGTTATCTCATTGAATCTACTTTCCACCAGTTTGATCCAAAACCTATTGACAAAAAACTGTTAAAACAACGGAAGACCCCGCAAGAATCGCCTATGGATTTTTGGGACCACTTCCATGTGTTGCAGTTTCAAGCTCCGAAAAGTCAGATGAAATTCCAATATCTCATGGACAAATTTGAATATTATCTTACCAAATCTGTCAATCCCAAGAATAAATTCAAGCTCAAACCCTGCTTAGTATACTTCGTTGATGGAGATGCGCAATCACAGACGGACACGGTCGCTATCACAAGTGACTATCTGTCGTCCCCTCATCAAACAACTCCACCACCATAGAGTGATGTGGGAGAACATGCACACGTCTGTTCAACTGTCACATCCTCCCAACATCACTTCTCTCCATTTTCGTGCAGATTTTCTTGCGAAGCCCATGGGTTGTCACATGCATGTCTTACCTCAACCTCCATCTTCATGTTATGCTGATCCTCCGGATTGCACTGTCTTGTGTTCTTCCATTTCGGACTCTACACCTGTTGTGAATGAGGATCAAGCTATCGACGGAGTTGTTGTTTCACAACCAACCTGCGTTGTCATTCATGAAGAGTATGACTGGGAGCCTGAGCATCAACCCGTGGCAAAGGATGATTCCCTTATGTCCACACCTCCTCCATTTTTTCTTGACATCTTTGGTGATTCGGACATCCCTGAGTTCGCATGTGTATCCCCATCTACAGATGCACCCATTGTTGATCATTCACAAAACACACCAGATGTCAGTCCATTATTTGACAATGGAGAGGACAAATCATTCTTTGAAAATCCACTTGATTTTTCATCTACCTTTTCTGGAAACGCAGAGGGTGAATTTTCCACTTCTCATCTACCCTCTGTTCGATTCATCAGATCATGAGGATGCCGATGAAATCATTGATTTTTCTAATCGTAGCTGTCGTGATCTATTGACCCCTATATTCGATCACGATGATGATTCTATCATAGTTGATTTTTCAAAGCCACTTGTTTATGATGATCTATCTATCGACGAATTCTAAAGCCCCAAGATTGTCGAGGCACTTTAGCCTGAGCTAATGGTTATGTCAGGCCCTCGTTGTCGTGAGGTTGGTTTCACTTCCAATCAAGAAATTTTTGAAACACCCAAGGCTCCTCACCACTCATTTGTATGCATTGAAGATCAATCTCACACACAGATTATTCTTCCTACATTCAAACTACATGATCCCATCACTCATGCATTGGAGGAATCTTAGACAACAAGCACATGTGCGCAATGCAAGATGTATTTGTTTCTTTCGTTTTCTTGCATGTCACAGTCAAGAGTATGTGTATGCTTAACATCTGCACGTAGTGTCACATAGCATCATGGTAAGTCCACGGATTGTATGTCAATTGCTTGCACTCACTTATGTTATGTGGACGCATTTAAACTCGGAGTGTGTTTGTCTTCATTGTTATATATTTCATGTTTGTTGGTTCACACAGTTGTGTTGTTCGCGAACCATACCTTCACCAACATGGGTCGACCAATGTGCTGGTGGCTGCATTGGAAGTATCACTTCACGTGAGTAGACCCATGCACTATTAACTTAGGATTAGGAGTAGTGTTTGCTTTTGGTTTGTTTGCTTGCATGCATGTTTGCTTCTTACTTTGTTCGTTTGCTTGCTTTCTTGCTTATTTGTTTACTCGCTTTTCTTACGCATTTACTTCTGCTTTTTCTTTACTTTGTTGTTTGTTTGCTTGTTTACATCCATAGGTTAGTTTCACATGAAACCATGTGCGACTCTTGAAACAAGTTGGGTAAAGTACAAGAAGAGTTGTGAAGTTATCAATACTTGGTTATCTGTCGTCCTGCCTCTGTATGAAGAACTTGTTGTCTTCAATCCATGATAATTCAATGGAAAATACGTGTTGTTCGAAGTGAAGCTTGGTGAAAACATAACGCTTGTGCGCTAACTAGTATCACCTACTCTAGTCGGTTGTTTTTGGGTTAATCCTTGTCAGGTCAGTCAAGTAGAGTAAGATGAGGGGGAAAACCTTAACAAGCACGTCAGAGGTATATACAAACTACTTCTCTGAAGGAACAACCTCTTCTACTCTCAATAAGTCGGGATTCCTCTTCTGCCTCTGAAATGAATAAGTGTTATGCACAGTTACGAAAAGTAAAATGAAAATCTGAAAATTTTCAAAAAATGAAAAATGAATCAAGCGAAAGAAGAGAAAGGCTTCCTGCATAGAGAGGTGATGCAGGTAACTCCGCTGAGGTACTGACCAGACTCACTGGTAGCAGAGCGATGCTTATGTTCTTGCATGACTCTATCGAGGTATTGTCTAGGCCTACTGGTAGCGGAGCAACACCAGAGATGAAACTAAAACTCTGACGACCATATGGTTTGTGCACCAATATACCCCTCATCCCCAATCGAAACAACTATGTTGGCTTGGCATGGAATGTGTGTCGACCGACCAAGAGCTTGGCAGATGGTATACAATCAAGCAAATGTGGAAACCAAGATGAACAGAGAACTGAACATTACTTCCGGAGGTGTTAGACTTGCTTTTCATGAACAAGGTCCATTCACAGATTTGGAGTTCTACCAGCTTATCGCCAAGTATTATAGCAGCTATAACGACCCTCCAAAATTTTGCCTTAGCTTCATTTTAAAGCCTCCCTACCAACCATCCTTAGCAGCATGTTTTACACTGTCAATTACATAGGCTTCATTTGATTTTCAATGGCTTTCCAGCCTGTGCATGTCAGTTTGCTTCACTCCCTTTACAAGCTACCATTCTGGACTTAAGCTATTTGTTGGTTCAGCATCTCCCCCAAAAAATTTCACAATTCTGGAGGGGAATCAGCCTTCTCTCCAAAAATTGCGTAAATCTGCTGGACAGCTTGTTGGGCTCCAAAATTCCGCAGAATAGTTAGACAGGCTTCCCAGAGAAAAATGCACAATCTAGCTCGACACTGTAGCTCAGGCCAGAAAATGCGCAATTCTGGTAAGCAGTCACCTGCTGACCCTAGAAATTCCACAATCCCTCTGGGACAGCCAGCCCAACTCAGCCCAGAAACTACGCAAATCCCTCTCCCAGTCTTGCAGGCTATTGCATGTGCCTTCAGTTTGACCGGTTCCCTCCAGGACCCAGCAAACCTGAATTGCATGCATGGGATAATTTTCCTGAAATAGAAAAAAGCAACATGCAAAAAGTATCCCTAGATTTTAGGGACCTATTTTTATCAGCTGGAGGTTACATGCAAAGATCGTTTTAGAAACCTCCCTACAAGTGTCACTTTTTCCTAGATTTGTGGTATACGCGTTATAAGCCTTAAACTTATTTATTCGACACTGCAGAGCTCATTCTTCACATCGATATTGGAGCTCTGACATCCCACAACACATCTAGGAGTCTTCAACACATCTAGCTTAGATATTGCTGGGTAAGTTCGATTTACATGTCTTTTGCAATATTTATGTCGCTTTTTGTGTTTTGGCTTGTGTGAGTGTTGTCTGCTTGATTTTTGTGAATGCTTGTTGTCATTTGCATGCATGTTAGCCTGTACAAGCACTGTTTTGTTTTCGTTTACATCTCACTATCGTTGCATGCATGAAACTGTTTTGCACTGATGGTCACCGATTCAACAACCCATTTCACACACATGCATGTTTCTGCATTTTTTGAATCTTACATTCGTTGTTTGCATGCATGATCACTCACTCTTACTTACACTTAGTTTCACCATGCATTTAGATCTTCATATGATTTTAGTCACCCGTCAGCGGGTCAAGGCAACCTTGGACTGCGCCTTGCCTTGCCCGGAAAACATTGTGCATTTCTGAGAAGGAAGGCTATGCCTTCCTCCCAGAAAATGCACAAAACTGGCCAGACACTGTCCTCCAAGCTTGCTTTGCACAATTCTGAGAGGCAGTGCTTTGCTGGCATAGAAAATTGTGCAATGCAGTCCCTGGTCCTGCATGCCTTACTGACTAATTGTGCATTGTGCAATCTCAACACCCAACAGCTTATCCTGGATTCGCATTGCACAATTCCAGCAATCAATCAACCTCCTGACAGTCTAGACTACCTTTTGCACAGTTTCGACAATCAATCTCCCAGCCTCCTGATGAAAATTGTGTAATCCTTGCAGTCAGTCTCTCGGGTATGTTGCATGTCAATCCTCAAGTTTTCTTTGGTTTCAATTGAAAAATTTCTTGCCATGCATGTCGCAATGTCTCCAAGTATAGCAGGTGTCCGTCTGTCTCTCAGTAGTTTAGGTTCAATGGCCTCCAAGAGAGCAGTGTCAAAGGACACCGACGGAAGCGCAACTGGAGATGCAGTTGAGCAAGTGTCTATGAGTTTGCCGATTTACGAAGACACCAAGTTGATTGTAGACAAAGACATCAAGCTAAAATGGCATGATATCAATGACACGTTCTCAAGCACATTTGGGAAAGATCTTGAAGACCGTAGGGTCTATGTGAACATTCAAAAGTCTGTTTTGTACAGGATTGCATGCAGGTATCACATGTTTCCATGCGAAAACAGGATACATTGGATCGTCTTCGCACTGAACCCAAGATGATGGTGTTAAGCAGTGTTAGCGGGACAGAGATTGCTACCTTTAGGGCACTATCAACATATGTACCACTTGCCAAAGCCATTAATCATAACATATACACCCTTCAGCATACCCAGCAGCAGTGCAAACTCCAGGGATATCTTGAAGAGCTGGGTGAAGGAGCTAGCCAAGTTGAGGATGACACCCAACCAAATTTACAAGACGAAGATGCTACGGAAGGCATATCGATACTTGGTCATCTTTGCATACTAATTATATGGACAAGATAGCACGGAGACCATCCCACATAGTTGGGTGATCACGTTGGACCAACTGGCTAGCGAAGGTAAACCATGCAACTGGTTTGACATGTTGGCTCACAGGTTGAAGGAATAGGTGACAACAGCCTGACATTTGCACAAAGGTCAGCAAGCAGAAATATACGTGTCTGCATACATTCTGGATGCAATCTGTGCCTGTCATAAGTTCCTAGGCTTGAAATGGGCATGGACATTGAGGGAAACCTCTGTACACACTATTGCAAACTATTTTCCAAAGGCAGCTTCTGTGGAGTCATCACACAGTCGTCATACCATTTTGTCACCCCTGTGTACAAGATGATATTTGAGCAGGATCCACCTTGCATGTCGAAGGAACCAATGGAGGCACTGATCGACATAGCAGATTGGTATGCCTCACATTTTGGCACCTTCATACGGATGTACAACGCGGAGAAGCCTTTGCATGTTTTACCGAAGTTTGCCATGGAGAAGCTCGTCATGCAAGAAGTGTCGTACCACATCTCAGCAGGACTGCAGCTATACTGCATCGGAAGAAAAAGGCACCATGGTCCACTCTTCCGTTGCAGATCGGGTTGTATGAGATACAAAATCTCAAGCATGTTGATGGTCAGACAGAAGAGTTCAAAAGATTTACTTTCGGCACCAGAAGCTTCAATCCGTATGACCCGCATTTCTTTGTAAAGGATCAGTGTGCGAGAGTGCAATTTCCTTGAATCAACAGGGCGTGTCATTGGGCTGAAGAAGACCCATGGAGATATTATCACAACTTCTCCAGGCCCAATGAACTGGTCGGCATAGCTATGGAGTGGTTAGCGAAGAAGCATCTAGGAGAGCACCATCATTAGCAAAAGCAGAGGGTAACATACACGTGCGTGACAAAGCAAAGAGAAATATTATTGACAACGCAGAGGCAGAACAAAGCTACAAGTTAAAAGCAGAACCAATTGTAGAGAAAGAAGCATTGAGATATAGGTGAAGAGGCGACAGTGCAACAAGAGGAATGCACAAAGGTAAAGAGATAAACAAAGGATGGAGGAAACAGTGAAGGAGTTGCAAGAGTTGAAGCAGAAACTTCGGGAAGAACAAGAGCTATGCAAATAGGAGAAGCAAGCGCAACATGGATAGACACAACAGGAGGCACAACATGCACAGATTGATGAAACTACGCCCATATAGGTGGTAGACTCATCCGAGCAGCTGGCACAAAGCAGACAGGGTGAGCAGTCGCAGGAGCAAGACTTCACTCAAGAGATTGAACAGATACTTGAGCAGATGGATACAGAGATGGAGCAACCAGAGTTAGAACAAGACATCGACCTCATGCCTTACAACCAAGAGGTCGACCCACCGGCTTCACCAGATTCGGAAGCAGAGCAAGTCTTGAGCGACCAAGGAGATACTGAGATCCTTGGAGACAATTCGGAAGCAGAGATGCACAACATATCATTTGACGAGTCGCAGCATAGAGTTGTGCAATCGCGCAGAGTGGCTACTCCGGATCTCCACACATCTCCTGTGCAGTTTGAAGAACGAGTGATCATATCTAATGTGCGCAAGCATCCAACAACATTGGTCGATGCTACCAGAGCATATGCCGAAGACACTAGCTCGAGTGTTCACTTCGTGATAGAAGAGAACGAGCAAATGGCTAAGGAGTTACAGACGGCCAAGCAGGGAGGAGAACATGTTACAACATTTGTTAGATAAAAGTTGAAGAAGGCGATAATGGATGAAGTATCGACCCTTGAGATAGTCATAAGGATGTTGTTTTCCAGATTTGGTACCGTGCATAAGGCACTTGTCCATCTCAACAGTTGGCAGCGGCGCTGTGCTAGGAGAGCATGTATGTTGTCAAACCTGCATACTGTTGTCGATCACATGCAAACATGGAAAATGAGATACAAGGGAGCCCCATTACACTTTCCCAAGTTGTTGAAGTCGAATGTGGTTTGGTTGGAGGCACGCATCCGAAGTCATATCCAGAACTATAAGGAACTCCCGCAGCTCATCACCAGTTTGCAGGCTTCCCATGCACGAGTGTTCAGAAGCATGGATGTTGTTGTGCGTGCGCATGTGATCCCATCTATTGGGACACTCACTGAGGCAAAGACAAAGAATCAAGTCCGACTGGAGCTGGACACGTACTTTGACGAGTTGATGCGCATAGCCACCAGCGCAGACTTGGAGATCAGCGCAGACACTACTCATCAGTATTTCGTTGGTCCGGCAGCACTCAAGACGATGATGTGCATGTTATCAGACGAGTTGGAAAGAGGAGCCAAATCAGTGTACCCAGATGCAACGGAGGTAAGAGTTCGTTTCCAAAAAGATGTCCCCACATAGTACACAGACACCATCACGAACTACTAAGATTCGCATCAGTTTGCCATTGTCGACCATCATGAGGATGTCGAAGAGTTTGTCTTCCCATAGTTGTATGAGTCTTAGTGATGTCTTGCATGGCTTGCTCAAGCCTAGTTTGTCTCACATTGGTACATGTGCAGATTATATATAACATCCTGTAAAGTGAAAGTCCAAGTGTCGATAGTTGAATGTAACAGTCATATAGTAATTGAAGAGTCATGAGGGTAGGTGAACAGTCACAAAGGGTAATGTTAAGGGTCACCCCACCCTTTGCTATCTATAGTACCTCATAACTCATTGTAGAGGCTTGTGGGCAGCCAAGCTTCCAATAGGAGTATCTTAGAGAAAGATTGGAGAGTATTGTAACGAGCCTTGACTTCTCCATAGTGTAAAGCTAGTACATATCTTTGGAGGAGCAGGTGACAGTGACTGTAGCGTTCCGTTTCGGGACTCGTGGCGGGTCATGGGGTTACTGTATGATTGGACTTTCACTTCTTAATATAACAGAGCCAACATGTTTCATGCATATGTTGTTATTGTATTTCAGTTAGCTTGGTTACTCTAATGATATATGTATCTGTTTGCTTACACATGTATGCATAGACTCTCTCCGTATATGTATGTATGAATCTTACTGAGATGTGATGTTGGTTTAAGCATCACTTTGGATTGTTGGTACACCTACCTTCTATTTTGTTATGCATCTCTGCTCATGTGTTCCCTTCCAAGTTGTGTGTTACACAGGTTTCCAAGGGGCGCACCATTCCACCTTTTGTGTGTTAGAACCATTCATGCACCTTCCTTGGCTTGCTACGCATGCCACACCCTTGCTACCAACAAGGAAATATTGCTTACCTTTGCACATAACCATGGTCAAGGTGATACCGCACGACCCACTGTTGGGACTCCTACACCAAACAGTCTGAGGTCTAGTTGGGACTTCTTATCAGGGAGATCCCCTGACACGTTGGTGGGTCCAACAACGTCAATAGGTCCATAATGCATAATCAATGGACGTAAATTTGATCATTATACATGTAAAATGACTTATATGTTGAGTTTGTGTATGCCTACCTCAACGGTGATATCATGGTGATAATGTATTGTAATAGTTAGTTAATGATCGTTAGATCTCAACCAATTGATTCTCGATCCAAACTTTTCACATGGTAAAGCACTTTAGCTCTCATCCACAACTTATAACTTTGTACTTTAAGGGGAAATCTATTAGATGCTATTTTGTCGCACTTAGGTAAAAGCCCCCGAACCCAGATCTCTCGTCATCCATTACACTTTGCATTAATCCCTTGCAAGGCCAAAAGAAAAACTATTCCTGAAAGTTGTAAGAATCTTGGACTACATTGGTTCAAAACCCGAATTTAAGACTCCATCTCATCGTGCACCATTAGTACTTTCGATGGTGCATGTTGCATACATGAAACTTACGTTGGTCAATACAGGTTGCATTGACTAAAAATTCAATGACACTTGGAAATAAGGAAAATAAAATATAATTTCAAAGCTTCAGGAACAGATTCATCCATTTTCTGTTGAATATGATCTTGAATTCATACTAATGAGGCTTTATCCCTTATCTCATGGAACTTACCTCCTTTCAAAGTGGATCTAGCCCTAGTATGGTGGATCTAAAACTACCTCATTTTCCCTATAAAAGAGGTGTCTGCTATAGAGTCTGGGTTGGCTCTTGGAGACTTTGATTCTACCCTTATGTTATATGTTTGAATTTGGAGGTCCATAATCCCTCCTTATGCATTGGTGAGATTGAAATATTTATCATTGTGGCAAAGAAAGGACGAGAAGGCTGGGATAGATTCACAACATCAAGGCCTCAATAAGGGTTGTAATCTTTCTATGTTATCACTAATACTAAATGAATTGTTTTTCCCATATATCATGCCTTTGAGATTATACATGTGTCGAATAAGGTTCCTTGATTTCTTATTTAGAGTTATTTGAGTATATCAAAATGTATATCTCGATATCTTTGCTTGTTTTGGCTAATTTGTAGGTTCTTCTTTCGAGAGTTAAAGTTGGAACTAGAGTGAATGAGTGGAGAGAAGAAGAGAGCTTGCAAACATCAAGTAATTTTTCTCCTTATACTTTGAATATCTCTAGGGACGGATAATGTAGTTTGTTTGGTTGTTTCTAGGTTAAGTCAATGAACCTAGGGAGATCACTTCTATCCACACAAGGGATTTGTCTGGAAAAACACCATGAAGGGCCAACATTGTAGCAACCGACCAAAAAACTATATCCATAGTAGCTAATTTAGCTTTGTTACTTATGGGCAAAAATCTTTGACCATTTTGAAATATCATTGAGGCATTTCAACAAACCCGTGTACCTTTGCTCACTAGCTGATTACAAAAAGCTAATGGATCATTAAAATTGAGACAAGAATAAATCTTTGGTAGTGTTTTCAATAGCATGCATATGTTAGTGATGCAACTAACAATTGCTATACACAAACTTGTTTCACATTTTCAATGGTGCTTGATTTTTTTTTTAAATAGAATGGGTAGATTTTCTATTAAAAGATCTAGATTCATGGCTAGAACCATTTACATGCTTCAATGATTTATGTTGCCTTTATGTTCTAATATATCCATAACAATTGTTTTTTACATGTGCAGGCTTTCTAGACTATGATTTTATATTGAAACCTCCCATATTCTCTACAAAATTGCCCCAAAATGTTAACATACTTGCAATACAAAAACAAACATTAAATATAAACAAGTTGGGAGGGCGTAACTTCTTCAGCGTGTTCTTAGATCACCTCCTTGTCGCAAGGTGAATCATTTCCTAATGCAGTGCAACCAACCTCCTTCATTTGAGATTATCTGCTAATATCCACATTGCCACGTTTGGAACTCGGTTCTCCAACAAACAACTTGTTCCCACTGGTGTTCATTTTCCACATGAATAAATCAGACTATAAAATTGCTAGCTTCCTATCCATTCTCATCTGCAACCACTCAGATTTTTTCTCCAACAGATTGATTCTCACTTCCTTCTCACCTTCCATAAGTTCTAGCTTTCTAGTTGAAAGTTCGACCATACCCATCAACACTTTGAACAAATTCTCAATTGATTGTTTCCACCATTCCAACTCAGGATCAAGAGCTTGACCCCCAACAACAACCACATTCATTCTTTCTAAATCAAGAACCAAAGGCCACTCGAAGGTGTTGGGCGACCCAAGAAGCAGAAGGGAGGAGGATAAACCAAAGAACCCCTGCAAATTTAACATTTCTTCTTTGCACGTATCGAGATGAAACTCGAGAGGAGGTGTTAATTCCAGATCTCCTCAGGTCTGAAAGCCTACAATAGGAGAAGGATCTTCCATTCAAATAACAACCATACCAGAGGAATGTCACAAAGAAATAAATAATGATGCCACGAGGAATTTTAGTTGGATAAATGACATAATTGAGCTCATCAGATCTGTTAGGTCCCTATAATACTGGTGATTCCCCCATTACTATTGTCGTTGTATCCCTTATTGTTATTGTTGTGCCCCTATTGTCCCCATATTCTTATTATTGTGCGCCATAGAATCCCACTATTGTTATTTTTGTGCCCTTATATTATTATTGTTAGGTCAGCTTTGGTTATATTGTGGCCCCTTAGACTCCTATATATAGAAAGGAGGTTTTAACATTTGAATCGTCTAAGAATTGTTCATTTGCGTAATGTAAAGGAGGTTACCCCCTCGAAGAGGCTTATTTATAAGGCATTGATCTATCTTTTCTATCTTTTTGTGAGTTGGTTTCATAAAATTTGGTATCAGAGCTTTAGATTCTAGGGTTTCGTTGCTCCAAACATGTCATCGTGGCATTTTCGCTATAACTTTTTCGTTACAAAGTTTCAGAAGCTAAAAAAAAAAACCATTTGAGACGGAATAGGTCTGAACCTCGAGCCCGAATTTCAGATCTTGTCTCGCTATATTTTCGAAGATATAACCTGAGTAAGTTAGGGTTTTTGCAGACTCCTGAATTACATTCCAAACAGGTGACCTTGGGAAAATCATCATAACTTTCTCTCTGAGCATCAGATTGAATTTTCATAAGAAGTTACAGAAAGAAGATGTATTGTAGGTTGAAACAGTGACCCGTGGCACGTCGTACAAGTTCGCTCTATTGAACCAGTCTATACTCAGGCCATCGTGGGAGACTTGGCATAACTCTTCATTGGGTAATCCAATCTTGATCAGACTTGCGAGGTTAGAAATATTACTCAGAGGGTTACCGTAGGAAGAAATTTTAGACCTTGGAAATCCAAAATTATAGAGATACATCAGATTCAATATCGAGCTCCTACAAAGTGAAAAAAGGTGTGTAGTTTTTTTAAACTTTTTGCATAAGCTTGGTTTGAAAAATTAGTTTGAAGGAATTCAAAGGGCATAGTGAAGCATCATTATCGGTAATTGATGGCCCGAAGAAATAAAATGGAAACACCTAGTAAGCAACCTGAAAGCTCTAGCATGACTCATGAAGAAGAGGAATGAATGAAACATGATATATCAAAATTATGAGACCAAGTGCAACAAATTTCACTCGCACAAAAAGTAACAGAAGCTAAGATGGATGGTTTAAAGAAAGACGTAGAAGCTAAGATGTATGGCATGGAAGCTAATATGGATGGTTTAAAGAAAGGCGTAGAAGCTAAGATGAATGACGTGGAAGCTAAGATGGACGGCGTGGAAGCTAAGATGGATGGCGTGGAAGCTAAGATGGATGATTTAAAGAAAGGCATGGAATATTTGAAGACAAATTTGACAAAGTTTCTACAAGAAATGCTTACTAATGGCGAAAGGGTAGTAAAGGAAACTCATGATGAGAACAAAGTAGATGTTAATCATGATTTCATAGACTCTAACGTTGGATCGAAGAACCACCATGTTCCAAAGTTCGATATGAGGAAGTTTTATGGCAAGGATCCCGGAACATGGCTATTACAAATGGAGCAATTTTTCGATCTCCATAATGTGAAAAACACACAAAAGGTATGCATTGAAACTTTATATTTGGAACAAATCAGTTTGTATGGTATCGATGGCTTTGCTGTTGTAAACAAATTGTCACTTGGGCTATTTTTACGAATGAAATGATAGCACATTATGAGGATACAAAAAGCAACCTTTTTTTAGCCAATTGATAAATCTCAACAAAAGGGTTCAATTATGGAGCACATTGAGGGCTTCCAAAAATTGAATATAAGGGTAAAAGATTTTCCAGAGGAGCATAGGATTGATGTGTTCATAGGGACTTTAAAAGATAACATCCAACATGAGGTTCTCCTTTGGGAACCATAATCATTGAAGAAGGCATTCAGGTTGGCAAGAAAAATGGAAAGCAAAATTATGGCAACAAGGAAGCCTACCACTCACAATCATAAAGATGGAAGTGTTGCTGCCCCTAGTCATCCACAACCTACAAGGTTGGCACCACAAAAATTGGAAGAAAAAAGAGCAAAAGGGCTTTGTTATAGTTGTGATAGAAAATACACTAAAGGTCATAAGTGTGCCGAGAAGAAATTATTCTACATAGATTGTGAAGAGGAGGAAGAAAAGGAACAAGAAACTTCAAAAGAAGAGGATATACACCAGGAACAAACCGTAGAAAAATAAGAAATGAATTTGACCATATCTTGTAATGCATTGGCTGGAATTATCCCTCCTCAAACTATCAAGATAGAAGGGCATATCAAGAAGAAAAAGGTAATAGTGTTGATTGATTCGGGAAGTACCCCTAATTTTATTCATTGTAAGATAGCCAAGGAATTGAATTGCTTCCTATATCCAGCACTAGAGTGTCAAGTGATGGTTGCAAGTGGAGGAACCATAAATTGCTCAAAGTGCCATAATATCAAGTTATCCATGGGATAATATGTATTGAATAGCCCAATGCTTTCCATTCCAATGGGTGGTGCTAATGTTGTACTAGGAGTCCAATGGCTACAATCCTTGGGTACAATAGCTTTTAATTTTCAAGAACCTTTCATGAAATTCTCTTCAAAAGGAAAGGAAGTTGAATTAAGGGGTATTGCAGGGAAACTGGGAAAGATAATCACCTCTAACGGAATGACAAAGCTTCTAAAGAAAGAACAACAAGGCTTAATTGCAAAATTATGTTCACTAGAGGTTCCCACATTGAAATCATCCATTTCTCCAGATCTCCAAAAAGTATTGGACAATCATTCCAAGGTTTTTGAGACTCCCAAAGGCCTCCCACCTATTCGTGATCATGATCATGCTATTAATTTGATTCCAGGAAGTGTTCCTCCAAACATCAGGCCTTGCAGATATCCCTATGTCCAAAAGAGTGAAATTGAATGTATGGTTGCAGAAATGCTAGAGGCTGGTATAATTCAACCTAGTCAAAGTTCTTTCTCTGCTCCAGTGGTATTGGTTCACAAGAAGGATGGATCGTGGCGCATGTTTCCAGATTATAGGGAGCTCAACAAGCTCACTATTAAAGATAAATTTCCCATTCCTGTCATTGATGAATTATTGAATGAATTTCATGGATCAATTTACTTCACCAAGTTGGATCTTCGTTCAGGATATCATCAAATTAGAATGACGACTGAAGACATTCCAAAAACAGCATTTAGAACTCTTGAGGGTCATTATGAATTTTTGGTCATGCCTTTTGGCCTTACTAATGCACCTTCTACATTTCAAGGTTTGATGAATTCCATTTTCAAACCCTTCCTTAGAAAATTTGTGTTAGTATTTTTTGATGATATACTAATCTACATCAAGTCTTGGAAGGATCAAGTCCAACATGTTGACATGGTTCTCAAACTATTGGAGGAGAAACAATTATATGCAAAAATCTCCAAATGTTTCTTTGGAGTACAAAAGGTCGAATATCTGGGTCATATTGTATCCCATGAAGGTGTTAAGGTAGACCCTAGCAAAATTAAAACCATTAAGGAATGGAAAAGCCACACATCCATAAAGCATCTACGAGGATTTCTCGGGTTGATAGGGTATTATCACAAGTTTGTTAATAATTATGGGAGAATAGCAGCACCTCTAATAACATTATTGAAGAAAGATGCATTTTCATGGACTCCAGAAGCAACGAAGGCCTTTGAACATCTTAAAGAGGCAATGTGCCAAGCACCAGTCTCAGCTACACCGGACTTCACAAAAACCTTTATTGTGGAATGTGATGCCTTAGGAAATGGAATTGGTGTTGTTTTAATGCAAGGAGAAAGACCCATTGCTTTCGAAAGTCGTCCAATCAAAGGAAAGTATTTACACAAAGCTATTTATGAGAAGGAAATGTTTGCAATACTACATGCACTTAAGAAATGGTGACCCTACCAAATGGGAAGACACTTCAAGGTAAAAACTGATCATGATAGTCTTAAATACTTTTTAGAACAAAGATTATCTTCAGAAGAGTAGCAAAAATGGGTCACAAATATGTTGGGTTATGACTTTGAAATCATCTACAAAAAAGGGAAGCAAAATGTTGTAGCAAATGCACTCTCAAGAAAGGATGAGGATGTGGAAGCATTTCTTTGTGCCATTTCTATTATCCAACCAGATTGGATAAATGAAGCAAGGGATGAATGGAAGAATGACGAGGAAGTGTGGGCACTCATTCAAAAGATACAAAAAGATCCAAGTACGTCTGATACATTTAGCTAGAAAAATGATTCGTTATGGTATAAGGATTGGTTATACCTATGTAAGAATTCCCAACTCAAACAAAAGATTCTTAGGGAATTGCACACCTCTCCCTTAGGAGGGGACTCAGGATTTCTAAAAACCTACCACAGGGTGAAGAAGGATTTTTTTTGGGATGGCCTTAAATTGGATATTCAAAAGTTTGTGGCGGAATGTTTGGTTTGCCAACAAAATAAATTTGAAACAATTAAGACCCCAGGACTATTACAACCTTTATCCATTCCAAGCCAACATTGTGGGGAGGTTTTAATGGATTTTATCAAAGTGCAATAGAATTTGCAGTATCATACTTCAGAGCGATCAGGATCTTGTTCTATGGATTGAGACTCGAATATGCCCTTGAGGATAGTTCGAACTATATTGCTTGGAAGGACAAGATGGAGATAGTGTTAGAAGACAACGAGCTCAAGGAATTCATAGACAATATATATTCCTAAGCCTCCAATAGTTGATGCTCAAGATCTGACAGAGTGGAGAAAATGTTGCAAAGGAGAGAAGGATTATCCTAAAAGGAGTTCGAGATCATATTGTCTCGAACCTCCATGGTAAGGAGACTCCATATGCAATGTGGAAGGCCTTCACATACCTATTTCAAAACATCAGTGACCATAGGAAATGGGCACTGAAGGACAACCCTAGAAAAATCAAGATGGAGACGTGTGACACAATACAAAATTACTTGACCAAGTTCACCCATTGTTGGGATGAGCTTGGAAGTGTTGGTGTGCCAGAAGCTGAAGACGATCTAGTTAGCCTAAAAATTCTAGGCCTGCCCAAGAGTTGGCACAACTACCAGGACTCAGTAAATGGGAGGGAGAAGTTACTAGAGTGGGAGTGTTGCGGTCCGACTTGGTGCAATAAGAGATTCGACGAAACACTAGAGATGGGACCTCATCCAAAGAAGTGGAAGAGGATTTTGCATTAGTTAGCAAAGAAAAGAAATCCAAGGGAAATTATTCCCAAGGAGAGGATGACAAGAAGAAGGACTTGTTGACATCAAATGTTTTCACTATCACGAGTTCAGGCACTATGCCATGAAATGTCCACAAAATAAACCAAACAAGAAGGAGCCTATAGTAGCAGTAGCAAGTGAAGATCTCGATTCACAATTCGAGCTTGCTTTTACTGTCATTGCATGCATGGAAAGCACTGTAATGGGAAGCATGCGGTATCTCGACAACGGTGCCTCGTTCGATATGATGGGGAATAGAGATCTCTTTAGTAACTTGGAGGAGAAAGATATCAAGAAGGACATAGAGTTTGGAGATGATGGGAGGAATAGCGTGACCGATATCGGTACAATTACTTTTCAGAGGGAGTCTGGCTCCCCTCTTAGACTCACAGATGTGATGTATGTTCCAGGACTAAAGAAGAATCTTGTTTCCATCGCGATACTGGAAGATCGTGGCTACGATGTGGCATTTAGCAAAGAGAAGGTTTTCCTTAGGCACATCACCATGGGAAAGGTGAAACATATTAGTGTGTGAGTCAAGGACCTATTTTCACTTGAGGTACAAGATGCATGCAAAGTCTTGAGGAGCAAGTCAAATGTTAGAGACTTGGTGGTTGAGAGGGAGCACAAATTACCTCTCAACTTGTAGCCTCAAAGGTAACCTCAGTAAGTTGTGGAGCAGCCACAATTGGAGAAGCAGGGAGGAGGTCGAGTGGAGACATCCATTCAAGCATAAACCTCCAGTAGGGAGAATTTTGAGACAAGTGGGCATATGGAGCACATAAAACCATACCTCTATGTGAGAGGTGGGGTGATGTGAAGAAATAGTTCCAAGAGTGCAGAAATTTGGGCAGGATCCATTGAGGTGTTTTTTTGTCTCGTGGATCATTACCTTGGTATGGGGGGCCCACAGTATTCAGTAGCATGAGGATCAGTGTCAGTCATATACCGATGAGTTCGGAGAAGTGTTGACAACAGAGCAGGAGGCTCGGTAGCAGAGTCAACAACAACATAGTTTTCCCAGTAGACAGTTGTAAACACAGTTGATTCAGTTTATTTTGGTTGGATGCTTTTTCGTTGCAGATATTGCAGTAACAACAACAACAATAATAAGAGTTACATGCAAAACATTCCAAAGGTACTGGATTAGGATAGATGTGAATCCATTTCTTAAAGGGAGTGTTGAAAATAGCAACAAGAAATGTTAAAAAAAACATCAAGAAAGATCCTGATTTAATTTGTCCTTGAATTGAATTAGGAATAAAATTGTAATTCCACATCTCATGACAACTTGTATTAGTTAACTAAGTTAATTTGACGTAGTTGGCTCAGTTAATTTGAGTTGAGGGCCTAACTAGAGTCATGTAGGGTGTCTCCTACATTATAGAATCCCTAGTTGAGTTTATTTTGAGTTGTAATTAATTAATTTAGTTCAACTGAGTTAAAGTCAGTTAAACTAGTTCCAACTATTGGAGGAACTAGTGGGAGGTCTTGTAGTGTGGTACTGCCTATAGTGGAGTGTGGTGTTGCCTGCAGTGATCAACCAGTAAACTAAAGATTCACTCATAATTAACTCATGCATGTCAGATCATAGAAAGACCTATTTGAATTGGAGTCCAGGGACAATGTAATATCAGTTTTACGATCATTCAAATTGCACAGGTGGTGCATGCAATCATAAGAAGGCCTATGAGGATTGTGCAATTCCAATTGAGGAATTTCCCTAAATAGTATGGAGCTAATTCCTTGAGGAACGATGAAAGGAAATAGAGACTTGGGCAAGATTGGCTCGAGCATGTCTAGGAAGTTGTGAGACAGATAGAGATAGCGCAGAGGTTGCTCACCTAGGGTGTTCATTTGGCCCTTGGGTGTCCTGTAGTCCTTGAAAGATGTAAGAAAGGTTTCATCTTATTTGCCCCACTTCCATAACTAGAATTTTGAGGTCAGGTCATATCATAGTAACTCTTCCTCTCATATTTACCATGGCAGGGAAGTTAAGTTGGTTAAGTATGGGAGGGGGTGTTACAGATTGGTATCAGAGCTTCCAGGTTTAAACACTTGGACTGGATGGGATGAGTGCATATGGTCCTGCATTCTTGTCAAGTTGTTATATGTTCATCATACATGTACGTAGGTTGCTTCTTGTTATCAACCTCATGGCCTGGTTCATGTATGTTATTGGTGTTATTATGCATGATGTCGATATGTTGATATGATTATTTATGTACATGTATCATGCTACTCTGGATTGATTTGTGTAGATGTGATTGCCTCCCCTGAACTTCACTGAGGTATAGTTTGATTATGTGTCTATTAGTTTATCTAACATGGCATGTTTGCAGGAGAGAAAAGGTCAAAGATGACTAGCATAATGGTGGATTGCAGTTCACGTGACTCTCCTTACATATCATATGAGCAACAAGGAGATGAGTATTCCCCTCATATAACAAATACACTGAAAATCAAAAGGAAGAAATACGAGGTTGCAATGCAGACAACAAAAAATTAATTGAGGCACATGAAAGGCTTGCTAGAGCATAGGAAAAGCAAGAAAAAGTCAATGGAGTGATATTTAAGAGTCTATCAAACTTGCAAAGATAGGGACCATTGAGGATCAATCATGGACGGGAGGAGAGGACTAATGGGGCATATGGAAGTAGGTCTTGATCAAGACAAAGGTTGGATGGATAGGACACAGTTAGAAGTGGAAGATTCTTGGATACACCTAACATGAGGGGTAGTGATCATGAGTTTTATTCTAGTTCTAGTTATTAGAGACATCGTCATCATCACCGCCATCATCTGTATAAGAGGAGAGAGAAGCAATATTTTCCAGCGGAGTTTAAGAAATCCAATCCTCCTACATTTGATGGAGAGATGAAGAAGTGAAGTAGAGGCATGGTTGTTGGGAATGAGGAAATTCTTTAGATTGCATGAATATTCAGAGAACTTGAAAGCCAAGATAGCTACTTTCAGTATTAAAGGGAAAGTAGACATTTGGTGGGAAGACGTGAAGAAAATTAGAGGAATTCAAGAAGAGGAGTTGGTTTGGGATGAGTTTGAGAGACTTTTGAGGAAGAAGTATTTGTTAGAGAGGTACTATGATGACAGAGTAAATGATTTCTATGAAGTGAAGATGTGATCTATGACAGATGACGAGTACACTAGTAGATTTATGGAGTTGTTGAGGTATATGCCTTATATCAAGGAAGAGAAAGAAAATATTCAAAGATTAATCAATGGATTACCATTAGCATTCAAATACAAGATTAAGTTTGGTGAGCCTATATCGCTGGAGGAAGCCATCAAGAAGCTAAAGAACTGCTATGAACAGTCAAAGCGCAAACCTGAGTTTAAGCAGGATTAGAAAAGGAATGAGAAGAATAAAGGAAAGTGGTCTAAAAAGAGAGGAAAACCTCATGATGTAGATGACAAGGAGTGTAGAAATTTTGAATAATTTAACACATATTCAATGGAGATTATCCTGATCATGTACTATTGCGGAAAACATACACAATACATAAGCTCCTCTACGTTGATCATCAATATAGCAGCATCAATAACAACAAAACATCAAGAGCATTCACACATTAACACAGTATGTATCCCGGGGAAAGCATCTCGCTAAAAACCCCAACTATCTGTATATTAATGATTGAGTCATGTAACATTACACAGCGTAATACTTCTCACAAGTATCTCCACCTCTGTTACACATAATACAGCTCAGATCTGATCTCCAAATCTCTTCCACTGCTTGCCTGCCTCCACTGCTCAATACCTGCTCAATACCTGCTCAAGAACTGATGAGAATGGCTCACCAAACTCGTTTTTCACCTGCAAAATAGTCACTCACACTTTGTTGGACGTGAGCACAAGCTATAATGTGGGCAAATACGTGAGCAAACTCATTGGCATACTCAATCCCTTGATTGTGCAAGATCTGGTGCACAACTATAGTCACAACTGATAGCAATCTGATTCTCTACCACCTGTCCCTGTTGAACTGAACATGCACTGACATGCAACTGAGTTAACTGATGTATTCATTAGTTGTATTATGAGTTAATAACTTGTGAATTAATTAATAACTAATTCACGCAACTCATCTCTAGTCTATTTGCCAGTTAGACTAAATACAACCAGTTTAACAAAGCTAAACTGAACACAACTCCATCAACTCCACAATCAACTCCACCAAACTCAACTGATTGAGTTCTAACTGAAGTCATGCATGCAACAACTCAACTGACTCATAAGAAAAGCGTATTTCCTTCTAACAGCTGCATGTGCCACCTCTGTAGCTCAAACTAAAGTGCTCCAAGAGAATAAGATTAAGTTTATAGTCCAAATATTATTGTGAGATAATAATATTTGACTTTTCTATTTTTGACAGCCAGTCTAAAAATAGACTTTGATCACTCACACTGTGATCACTCACACTTTCATCAAAAATAGAAGTCCATCTATTTTTTTCCCAACTTGATCAATCATCCATAAACAACAACCTGCAATCCATAGACATGATCCATATGTCTAAAAATAGACATAGTCTAAAAATAGACTTGCGCCAAAAATAGCCTGCGGGCCCACTTAGTGAAGGCGACTCTTTTCACTAAGCTCCATCATCTTGTTGCAATCTCAACAAGGAGAATGTAGCATTGTACAAGAAGTTCAATGCAGTTGACAGAGGACATGGGACATGCGGGGGAGGCATACCCATACCCGCCAAGATAACTTAGTATGAAAATAATGGTTCACCCATAAATGTAAAACTGAGTAATGAAGTACATATTGAATGGCACATGACATGTTGGCATAACGGAGCCAGAAAATAATACAATGTGTCCCATATACATAATGCACCTGGAAAAACATGAGCCATGATTGAATAAAATATTATCTGAGTACATGAGATAAAAAGCCCCCTCCCTCAAAAATGGGTGGGAGGGAGGTTAGAACAACCGGAGAAGCCCTACTGAACAAGGAAGGACTTTACAAAACTGAATGGATCATCTCGAGGAGACGTGCATGCTATTAACACTGTGATAGGTAGGAACCGAACCCATCAACTTTGGGAATTGCATCTAAGGCTATAGCATAGTAGGTATCCATCCGGGCATGTGGGGCGCTACCTGAAGGGCCACCCCCTCGTGAGGTCTTAAACATCTCACACGCACCTGGGAATCACTAGTACAATCTGTTACATCGCTGGACCATCAATTGTATGGATCATGAACATGAAACAACCAAGTCAAAGGGAAATAATGATACCTTCTGCTCGATCCAAGGCGTCGAACAAGAATGGAAGCTGGAACCGAGATACACCGCCCTCTAGGCCGTTCTTCTGGAATAAATGAACTGATGTCGACAAAATAGGGCCTGCAATAGATGATGCAATGAGGATCCTCAACTAAAGCATGAGGGAAAATAGTAATGTGACTAATGGACTGACACCAGGGATAATGGGGAAAAAGTGGGAATGAGGGATAAACAGATGACTACCCTTGTCATAGCATCAAGTGCATGGTTGACCTGGCAGCAACTGACTCAACTCCGGAGGGGATGGGGACATTATGACTGGAGCCAAAAATGGGCAACACAGGATGAACGGTATGAAAATATGGATGGAATATTGTGACATGATATAATGGGACATGAAATAGACTCCAAGAATGCAAGGGTGACTGCTTTGAACAAGGGTGACTCGATGACGCTGCCACACAAACTGCCGATGGGGACCATCAAAACATGAATAAATGATGCTTACTCATGCAGAAATTTGACATATGGTACGAAAAGTTTTAAGAGGAGGTGGACCTCAAAGTACAAGTGTCACATTATGACGAAATTCGATTTTTAGAGGCGACGAAGTGACCTTTCTTGGAAAAAAGGCTTCCTGGTGAAGTGTCAAATCATCAAAAACCGAGGAAGGCCCATTATAAAGATCGAGGAGAGCTTTCTAATGGTGCGGATGGTTTGTCAAATTGAGCTACAGTCTAGTCGCAATGGGCGATAGAAAAATTGGGTATTTTTCTATGAAAGGACATTTTCCCTCCAATTTGGATTCATTTGCTAAGTGAGATGTGGTGAATTTGGAGAGGAGGAAAGGACCCTAAATCTTGTGGAGATTGTAGCAGACAAAAAAACCATTGGAATTAGGATCTGCGAATTTCAGGTAGGTGGCCTTACTTGTCTAAATATGGCCTTAATGCTTCTTGGAACGATGGTTCCTAGTGAAGAATTAAGGGAAGAGGAAAACGGGAAGGAACTACTAGAGGAGGTCTAGAATCATCCTCACTCGCGAAGTCAAACATGGGGACTATGTGGACATAGAGTAGAATATTTGAAGATATGGTATCAAACGTCTACAATATGCAATGTGCATATGGCTCGCCGGAGAGGCCGGTAGGAAAAACTATCTAAGGAATGGGAGTATAATCGATCGTACCTAGATTCGGTGGGATCTAGGCTGAGACTTAATTGAGAAGATGGCTAGGTGAAAACCATCATGCCCCTAAGCATGGGATACTGATCTTGGTATGAAAAGGTGGGAATGATGCCCCGCCAGCAGGAGGAGTTTGTGGAGTACCATTGTGTTCTGAGTGCTTGAAAAAGGGATTCAAGCATCTCGTCCCAGCTTGGCACGAGGTCCTCCAAAGAAGATGTAGGGGCCTATGTGCCCCCCAGTATGTTATGGGCGTACTGGATGTATTTAGAGTTAAGGGCTCCAAACATTTATATGATACATAATATGATTATGCATTTTATATGACGATGATGGTTTGTCATTTGTTTTGTTTATGGTTGTCTTCTATGGTATACATGTGATAAATGCCAATCTATAATGTTATTTGCAATGGTATCTACATAGTTATTTTGGGCTCTAGGAACATGACTGAACGTAATGGTTTCAAATTCACGTACCAACAGCTTAACTCGTAGATATTTTCTAAATAGGACTTGGTTATGCACATGATACACACCATTCAATTGCATGAAAAGTAGCAAGGAATATAAACGAACATGAAGATGAAGGATGCGATGAGAAAGGGCATCGACTAACAAACCTATCACAGCCTCATATTCGGCCTGCTTATTGGTGGTAGATCTAGTGCATATGCCATTTGAAAGGACTAACATATGCAAGGGGGTAAAAATGGCCCAAGCTCCTGAAGCTAGATTCCGGGAGAAGCGACTCTCACCGTAGGCGTGATCGATATACGATGTGAATGATGGATCCATCTGAAAGGTGCAAAAGACAACAGATGAGATGATGCAATATACCTAGCTTCATGGTAGAAATAAAGAAACACAAATCAAAGGGGCTTGCTATGAGCGAAATTTCTTGAAGTAGAACACATTAGGAGAATTAGGAAGGAAATGGCCTTCGAAATCCTCTGAAGAAATGCCCCCTTACTTAAGTGCAGGGGTAATCAAGGGTAGACATAGTTTCCATGGTGTCCTCATCAAAATGGAAGATGGGTGGATGGGAGGAAGACTAACTACATGATGCAGCGACGTTCCCTGGTGCATCAACCTGAGAAAGAAGGTTCACATACGCATCATCTGGAATGGTAGATGATGAGCCGGTAGATGGAGGATCTATGGATGTTGAGACCTAGGATTCTATTGAAAAAGTTTTGATAGAAGCGCATGCATAAACCTCATAAAGGTTTTCCTGTGAGGAACTCAAGGATGACGACAGGTAAAGGATGTGGCCTGTGGTGTCCATCAATTCGACATCGGGGGGAGGGATCATGATGGTGGGACCAGAGTCTCCCTATTCTGGTTCACTAGTGGTACCAAAATCCACAGCTAGAGGAGTAGATGATCCACTACGAGTGGCCTCGTATTCGCAAATCACCCTAAGGTAATCACGAAATTCATCGAGACGAGGGCAACAATGGAATAGTGATCATGATGATCACACAGGGCACAAGGGTGATTTGTGCGCAACGTTTTGAGTTTCTTGGGTGGGTCTGGTAAGTTAACATGAACTTCTGGGATATTTGACTTAGGGAATGCTTCATGAACAAAATGTTTAAGTTGAGGAAGTTCAGGACAATTGTTGGTGGCATGCCCAACAACTTTACACAAAGCACATGAGGGTGTCGGATTTGGGGCCTTAGGGACTGGAGGAGCTTGGGGAGCCTTATCCTTAGGTTCTTTCCTCTTAGATTTGCTCCTCTGTCTGGATGCTTTCGCAACAAGAGCAGGTTCCTATTGAGGTTGTGATGGAACTAAAGCAATGACAAGGGTCATGGGGACCGGTTGAACCAGGGTCAAAGCATGATAAGGTCTTAGCTGACCAAGCGGAATGCTTGCAGGGGGATTGATGTACCATACTAGGATCCCCAAAGTCATGTTAGGAAGGACCAGCGAAGCCATGAAAGGGACAGAAAATACTCCTGGAGGGGGGAATAAGAAATGTATCTGGCCTACAGTGTAATGTCCCGCTAAAATAGCTCCTGGATGGTTGAGACCTGGAGGAACAATTCCTAGTGGAAACATAGGAGAGGCACCCACAAATGGAGGAGGTCCTAGGGGGGTGGATCTAGAGGGCTCAACTGGAAGGGCAACAGTAGGGTGCTGAGGAGCTGGTTGTTGATCAGGTGTACCAGACTGCTTAAGGGCATCCCATGATGCTTGTAACATGCAAACACTCATAGAGTTAGGCTATGAGATGGGAGGGGGAGGACCAAGGAAAGCATCCAATAATGAGGAATATTTATAGACTCCAGGTGAAACACCGGTGGGAAGAGTTGAAGATTTTTTATCAGACATTGAGGAGATAATGGACTCGGGGGAGGTCACAGATGCCGACTCATAGTAAGTCAACTGATCAGTGGTAACGATATTCCCTTCGTGGGGGAATCACATCTTGTGGAACACTGCAGACGCGACATCTAACATGGCATATGTGTAACTATGACCTAAGAGAATGTTGTAATCCAAAGGGGCATCAATGACTTCAATGTCGACATGGACAGTCTTGCCCGCAAGGGTCACTAGACAGTTGCAGTACATGCCAAGGGGCTAGGAGGAGTGTCCATCCCAAGCACGCAAAGTGATGGTGGAGGGGGACAACTTAGGCGACTTATTTGTTTCCAAACAACAATGGACATGAAATAGGTGGATGTGCCTTCATCAATAATGCATTGGGAGATTATGGCATTACGGACTCTAATTAATATTTGGAAAGCAACAGATGAAGGCAATGGGGGATGCTCTGATGTATTAACCAGGAAGACAATCAAATGATCGTCAGAAGGATCTACTACACCCAAGGCAATTAGTAGAGCTTTCTTTTGAGATGGGCATGGCTAGAGGACTTCCAGCGTCAACATGGCAGTAGGTGATTGCGTCAAGTCATTTACTATACTATATGTATGGGCAGCTCTATTAGAAGCTGCATTACGGCATAATGGTCCCTTTGGGATCTTAGGAATGGCCTCAACTTTAGGTTGAGGGATCTATAAAGGACCATTTGGTGTCGTAAGAGGCTCAATAGATACTTTGGTTTTGGACTGAGTGGCAGATGAAGTTGAGGGCTTGTCATATTAATGCGACCATGGTTAAGCAACAACAAATCCTTGCTGAGGGAAATGTTTGTGAGCAATGTCGATTGAGATGGCACAGTATTTTGAGGCGAGTGTTGACCTCTAGAAGTTGCGTGAGCTTCCCACATTTGGTGCATCTGGGGTAAGAGAGGACACTCATGTCTATAATGGCCATATACACCACAACATGCACAAGGCTTGTTCGTATGAATAAACTTGTTCTGCTTGGGTTGGTTGCCCTGTTGTTGGTTATTGGTATTGGGTTGGTTCCCCTGGGGTTCAATAGATTGGTTACCTTGATTACCCTGGTTACCCTTGTTACCCTTCCCCATATTCTTTTTCTTCGTATTTTGGGGATGGGTCACACTCTGCTGCGCAAACACTTGGCCCTGAGGGGGCAGTGACTGCTGGGGCTGAGGATGCATGGGAGGCTGCAGCGCTAATGCTTGAGGGGCTGGAGCGCTAGGATGTGCATAAGGAGGAGCAACAGTTTGGTAGATGGGTTGGGATCCTGGAAACATGTTGCTAGTAGGAGGGGCATAAGTGTTGGAGGAATTGGTGCCCCCCTGAGAGTAACCATAATTTTGTTGAGTATATGGCGAAGAGTGTGAAAGGGCTCCAGTGATACCGTCAATAGCGTGAGATGCCCCCAGTGCATTGGCACTTCCAGGATGAGGGAGGTCTGGAATGACGGTATAGACATAACCGGATTGCGCACAAAGCAGATCATATCTCATAGCAATTTGGAGAGCTTCTTCCTCAGTCTGAGGAAAATGGGACGCAACATCTTTTCCAATGGGAGATGGAAGGCTCCTAAGAAACTAATCTAGATATACATGGTCTTAGAAATGCAGGGCATGACATGTGCTTCTCCTTCGATGCCACTCTTGAACATGGTCGGAAAGGCGAGTGGTGGAGGACTAACGGAATGTTGTCAATAGCTCCATACCAGTGGCGTACCGGAGAGGTAACTGGAAATATGAGAGGAACGCTTTAGCAAGCATCGTGAAAACGGAATGAGATGCGGAGGGTTGGTCTACATACCATTTTGCGGTGTCTCCAATGAGCGTGCGTTGGAATAGCTGAAGACGAATGGAGTCATCGGTTATGGAGTTGGATGAACACCACATGTGGAAGGATCAGACATGGTTGGTAGGATCCTCTCCAGCATTACCCTCAAACTTCGGGATGTCTAAGGGAAGCTTAGTTGGCATAGAGGGCCAACCAGCATCATGGTGTATGGGGTCGTTTATCAACAGGATAAGGGAGATGGTAGGCAACCTTTGAGATGTTGGACTTGTGGTGGAGAGCATCGTAGGAGAGATTGTCCACAACATCAAGGTGGTATAGCTCATATTTACAGTGCTCAAGAGGCACAGACAATTGGAGATGTCGAACAAAGTATTCCTTGAATTTACGCAGCAATGGATGATAAAAAATTTGATCATCAAGCATATATTATCGAGATGGACGGTAAGCTCCATGATTAAGTTGTCTCTATTTTGATTGATCTTGGATCTAACTATAGTTATATCAGCGTTGACCTGATGGATAAGTGTGGCTTGAGTAAAGAAGTGCATGCAAAATCTTGGTTGGTGTAGGGCTACAAGACCAATAAAAGAGTTATGTTGATGGTGTTGGACCCGCCAACATGTCAAGGGGATCTCCATGATAAGAAGTTTCAATTAGACCTCAAACCGTTTGGTGTAGGAGTCTCAACAGTGGGTCGTAAGGTAATGCCTTGAACGCGATGTTGCATAGAGGCAAGTAACATAACTCTGTCAACAGCAAGGGTGTGACTACTGCAGTGAGTCAAGGAAGGTGAATGAGAGGTTCTAACACATGGGGGGTGAGATGAGTGCACCCCTTGGCAACCTGTAGCAGTACTCAGCTGAGAAGGGAACACACGAGTGAAGATGCATCACAAGCTGGAAAGCAGATCAGTCGGCAATCCAAAGTGATGGTTAAACCAACAACACATCTGCAACAAGATTCATATAATCACATACGAAGCAGTTCATACACAACTACGTAAGTTAAACAACATACATTGCTAAGCAACTAGAACAATCCAACTACAATAACAACATATGCATGAAAATGTGATGGTTCTTATTATATAAAGAAGGGTAAGTCCCAATCATACAATACATCCATGTAAACCTGCTAGCCCCAACAATGGAACATTACAGCCACATCCACTAGCTCCTCCAAAGAGATGAACAAGCTCCATGCAGTGGAGAAGCCAAGGTGTGTTACAATACTGTCCAAGCTTTCTTCAAGATAGTATTATCAGAAGCTTAGCTCACCAAAAGCCTATACAATGAGTTGTGAGGGGCTATTTATAGCAAAGGGTGGGGTGACCCTTGAGATTCCCCTTTGTGACCGTTCAACTACCCTCATGACTCTTCACCTACTCTATGACTGTTACATCCAACTATTGACACTTGACTTACACTTGACATGACTTAACATTACAATGCACATGTTCCCATGTGAGACAAAATGGTTTGAGCAAGCCATGCAAGACATCATTGACGCTCGGTCCGTTGTGATGAGACCAACTCTTTAACATGCTTGTGATGGTGAAGGTGGTGAGTTGATGCCAAGCTTGGTCATCTGTGATGGTGTGCATGCACCCCACGGTGACATCTTGCTGAAGCAAACTCTTGCCTCTGTTGCAACTAGTGCATTACTTCGGCTCCTTTATCCAACTCGTCTGTTAACATGCGCATGGTCTTCTTAGGTTTAGCTGAACTGGCAACACACTGATGCATAGTGTATGTGCTGATCTTCAAGTGTGTGTTGGTGGTCATGCGCATCAACTTGCCGAAGTACATGTCCAACTCCAGTTGGACTTGCTTCTTATACTCATCTTGGTGAGTGTGTTGAATGGATTGGATTGCATGCGTGTGCACAATGACATGCATGATGTTGAATCCCTTACATGCGATCAACAACACTTCTCACCATGTCTGCTCCATGTCAGTTGCTGGGATGGATCTTTAACTCGTATGGGTGCAATTTCATCCGTGAGTGCATGTTGCACCCACTATTGTTCCTGTTCCTGCTGCAACTCATTCTTCTGTCTGTGTAGCTTTGTGTTCTTCCTGAGTTGTTACTTCAGCACATGCAACTCTTTCTTTGTTCCATTCTTTGTCCTCATGCGATCTTCATGTTGCGTCATCACCTCATAGCCTGAGTCTCCAAAGTTGCTTTCATTATCAGTGGATCTGCTTGATCTTGCAACTTTGTTCCGCCTCTGTGTTGTCAATAACCTTCCTCTTACGTTCATTGCATTTGTTGCATTCGATGCGTTCACTGCATTCGTTGTATTTGTTGCGTTTGGTATGCTTCCTTCAGCTGTTGTTCATGATGCTGCTTGTTGTGATACCTTGATGTTCTTGTCTACAAACAACTTGAGATCTTCTTGAGTAGGAAAGCTCATAGACATTTGATCGATTGCATCTCCAAGTGTGCTATGAACAGTGTCTTCAACTCTGCCCTCTTGGAAACCATTGTACCTGCACGGCTGACAGGAACATGAACACCTGCAATACCTGGAAACATGGTAACACTCATGGCAAGCAATCTGTCAGTCGAAAACCAAACTGAACTTGAGAACTGACTTGCAACATACCTGTGTGACTAATCATGAAGGTTGTGCAATTTCGGCTGGGAGGTTGGGAGATCGACTGCCAAGACTGCATGAGGCACAGTCTAGGCTGTCGAGAGACTGACTGACTGCTGGAACTACGCAATGCACAATCCAGTCTAGCTACTGACTGTTGGAATTGCACAATGCGCAATCTCAGCTGGTAATGGTTGCAGTCTCAGTGATTTCATTGCGCAATTTTCTTGGCCATCAGTCACTGTCCCTCAAGATTGTGCAAATCAGGCCTAGGGAAAAGTTGCTGGACAGAAATGTGCATTTTTGGAGAGGAAGGCAGAGCCTTCCCTCATAGGATTATGCAATGTTGTCTTGGTGAGGCTCTTAGTGAGGTAGAGTCCGGGCCAAGGTTGTCCAGACTCGCCGACGGGCAACTGAAAGTGAATGTGAGTGCGAAAGCATGGTGATACTAAGTGTGAGCATAGTGAATGATCATGCATGCCAACGGCGAATGATAGATTCAGAAAATAGAATGTTGGGTCCCTATAATACTAGTGATTACCCCATTACTATTGTAGTTATACACCTTATTAATATTCTTGTGCCCCTATTGCCCCCATATTGTTATTATTGTGCCCCATAGAATCCCTCTATTGTTATTTTTGTGGCTTTATATTATTATTGTTAGGTCGGCTGCATTATATAGTGACTCCTTAGACTCCTATATATAGAAAGGAGGTTTTGTCATTTGAATCATCGAAGAATTGTTCATTTATGTAATGTAAAGGAGGTTGCCCCCTCGAAGAGGCTGAATTCTAAGGCGTTGATCTATCTTTTATATTTTTCTTGAGCTGGTTTCATAACATTTGGTATCAGAGCTTTGGATTCTAGGGTTTCGCTGCTCCAAACAGGTCATCATGGAATTTTCGCTATAACTTTTTTTCTGTGACGTTTCAGAAGTCGCAAAAAAAAACCCATTTGAGAAGAAATCGTGCTGAACCTTGGGTCCGAATTTCAGATCTTTTTGCGCGATATTTGCTGAGATATGATCTGAGGAAGTTGATCTTTTTGCAGACTCCTGAATTACATTCAAAACAGGTGACCTGGGGAAAATCGTCATAACTTTCTCTCTGGGAATCGGATTGGAATTTCGTAAGAAGGTACAGAAAGAGGACAGACTGTAGTTTCTTGTATGCATGTTTCAGATCCAAAGGTTGAAACAGTGACTCGTGGCACGTCGTACAAGTTCGCTCTACTGAACTAGTCTATAAGGAAGTCACTGTGGGAGATTTCACATAACTCTTCCTTGGAGAATCCAATTTGGATCAGACTTGTGGAATTGGAAAGAGGACACAGAGGGCTACTACAGCTCACAAATTTAGAACTAGATGATTGGAAAGTATAGAGATACATCAGAGGCAATATCGAGCTCCTACAAAGTGAAAAAAGGTGTGTAGATTTTCTTAAATTTTTGCTTAAGCTTGGTTTGAAAATTTATTTTGAAGGAATTCAAAGGGCATAGTAGAGCATTATTATTGATAACTGATGCCCCGAGGAAAGAAAATGCAAACACCTAGTAAGGAACCTGAAAGCTCTAGCATGACTCATGAAGAAGAGGAAGAAATGCAACATGATATATCAAAATTACAAGACCAAGTGCAACAACTGTCCCTTGCACAAAAAGGAACAGAATCTAAGATGGATGGTTTAAAGAAAGATGTAGAAGCTAAGATGGATGGTTTAAAGAAAGGTGTAGAAGCTAAGATGGACTGTTTAAAGAAAGGCATAGAAGCTAAGATGATTGACGTGGAAGCTAAGATGGATGATTTGAAGATAGATTTGAAGACAGACATGGACGAATTGAAGATAAATATGAATAAGTTGCTACAAGAAATGGTCCCTAAGGGTGAAAGGGTAATAAAGGAAACTCATGATGAGAACAAAAGAAATGTTAATCATGATTCCATAGAAGCTAATGTTGGATTGAAGACTCACCATATTCCAAAAATCGATATGAGGAAGTTTGATGGCAAGGATCCTCCTACATGGATATTACAGATGGAGCAATTCTTCGATCTCAATAATGTGCAAAACACACAAAAGGTACGTATGGCAACTTTATATTTGGAACCAAATCAGTTTGTATGGTATCAATGGCTTTGCTCTCGTAAACCATTTATCACTTGGGCAATTTTTACGGAAGAATTGATAGCACATTATGAGGATACAAAAAGCAACACTTTTTTTAGCCAATTGATAAGTCTCAAACAAAAGGGTTCAATAATGGAGCACATTGAGGAGTTCCAAAAATTGAACATAAGGGTAAAAGATATTCCAGAGGAGCATAGGATTGATGTGTTCATAGGGTCTTTAAAGGATAATATCCAACATGATGTTCGCCTTGGAAACCTAATTCATTAGAGAAGGCATTCAGGTTAGCAAGAAAAATGGAAAGCAAAATTATGGCAACCAGGAAGCATACCACTCACAACTATAAAGATGGAAGTGTTGTTGCCCCTAGTCTTCCACAACCTATAAGGTTGACACCACAACAATTGGAAGAAAAAAGAGCAAAAGGGCTTTGTTACAGTTGTGATAGCAAATACACTAAAGGTCATAAGTGTGCTGAGAAGAAATTATTCTACATAGATTGTGAAGAGGAAGAAGAAAAAGAGCAAGAAAGGTCAAAAGAAGAGGATATACTCCAGGAACAAAGCCTAGATGAAGAACAAATAAATCCGACCATATCTTGTAATGCATTGGCGGGAATTACCACTCCTCAAACCATCAAGATAGAAGGACAAATCAAGAAGAAAAAGGTAATAGTGTTGATTGATTCAGGAAGCACCCACAATTTTATTCATTGTAAGGTAGCAAAAGAATTGAATTGCTTCCTATATCCAGCACCAGAGTGTCAAGTGATGATTGCAAATGGAGGAACAATAAATTGCTCTGGAAAGTGCCATAATATCAAGCTATCCATGGGAGAATATGTATTGACTAGCCCAATGCTTTCCATTCCAATGGGAGGTGCTGATGTTGTACTAGGAGTCCAATGGCTACAATCCCTGGGTACAATAGCTTTTAATTTTCAAGAACTTTTCATCAAATTTTCTACGGAAGGAAAGGAAGTTGAATTAAGGGGTATTGCAGGGAAACCAGGAAAGATAATCAGCTCTAATGGTATGACAAAGCTTCTAAAAAAGGAGCAAAGAGGTGTAATTGCACAATTATGCTCGCTAGATGTTTCCACATCGGAATCATCTATTTCTCCAGATCTCCAAAAAGTCATGGACAATCATTCCAAGGTATTTGAGACTCCCAAAGGTCTCCCACCTATGCGTGATCATGATCATGCTATTCATCTGATTCCAGGAAGTGTTCCTCCAAACATCAGGCCGTACAGATATCCCTATGTCCAAAAGAGTGAAATTGAATGTATGGTTGCAGAAATGCTAGAGGCTGGTATAATTCAACTGAGTCAAAGTTCTTTCTCTGCTCCAGTAGTATTGGTGCACAAGAAGGATGGATCATGGCGCATGTGTCCGGATTATAGGGAGCTCAACAAGCTCACTATTAAAGATAAGTTCCCCATTCCTGTCATTGATGAATTACTGGATGAATTGCATGGATCAATTTACTTCACCAAGTTGGATCTTCATTCAGGATATCATCAAATCAGAATGAAGACTGAAGACATTCCGAAAACAGCATTTAGAACTCATGAGGGTCATTATGAATTTTTGGTCATGCCTTTTGGCCTTACCAATGCACCTTCAACATTTCAAGGTTTGATGAATTCAATTTTCAAACCATTCCTTAGAAAATTTGTGTTAGTATTTTTTGATGATATACTAATCTACAACAAGTCTTGGAAGGATCATGTTGAACATGTTGACAAGGTGCTACAACTATTGAAGGAGAAACAATTATATGCAAAAAGATCCAAATGTTTCTTTGGAGTCCAGGAGGTGGAATATTTGGGTCATATTGTATCTCATGAAGGAGTTAAGGTAGACCCTAGCAAAATTAAAGCCATTAAGGAATGGAAAATCCCCACATCCATAAAGCATCTGCGAGGATTTCTCGAGTTGACAGGGTATTATCGCAAGTTTGTTAAGAATTATGGGAGAATAGCAGCACCTCTAACAACATTATTGAAGAAAGATGCATTTTCATGGACTCCGGAAGCAACAAAGGCCTTTGAACATCTTAAAGAGGCAATGTGCCAAGCACCGGTCTTAGCTACACCGGACTTCACAAAAACCTTTATTGTGGAATGTGATGCTTCAGGAAATGGAATTGGTGCTGTTCTAATGCAAGATGAAAGACCCATTGCTTTTGAAAGTCGTCCAATCAAGGGAAAGTTTTTAAGCAAAGCTATTTATGAGAAGGAAATGTTGGCAATACTCCATGCACTTAAGAAATGGCGACCCTACCTAATGGGAAGACACTTCAAGGTAAAAACGGATCATGATAGCCTTAAATACTTTTTAGAACAAAGATTATCCTCTGAAGAGCAACAAAAGTGGGTCACAAAGATGTTGGGTTATGACTTTGAAATCATCTACAAAAAAGGGAAGCAAAATGTGGTGGCAGATGCACTCTCAAGAAAGGATGAGGATGTGGAAGCATTGTTGTGCACCATTTCTATTATCCAACCAGATTGGATAAACGAAGCAAGGGAGGAATGGAAGAATGACGAAGAAGTGTGGGCACTTATTCAAAAGTTACAACAAGATTCCAGTACGTCTGATACATTTAGCTGGCAAAATGATTCGTTATGGTACAAAGATCGCTTATACCTCTGTAAGAATTCCCAGCTAAAACAAAAGATTCTTATGGAATTGCACACTTCTCCCTTAGGAGGGCACTCAGGATTTTTAAAAACTTACCACAGGGTTAAGAAGGAATTTTTTTGGGATGGCCTTAAATCAGATATTCAAAAGTTTGTGGCTGAATGTTTGGTTTGCCAACAAAATAAAGTTGAAACAATTAAGACACCGGGTCTATTACAACCTTTATCCATTCCAAGCCAATGTTGGGAGGAGGTTTCAATGGATTTTATCACAGGTTTACCCAAGTCTGAGGGAAAGAGTGTCATCATGGTGGTAGTTGACAGACTTACCAAGTATGCACACTTTTGTGCATTATCACATCCATTTAAAGCCAGTACAGTTTCTATTGCATTTATGGAAACAATTCAAAAGCTACATGGAAACCCAAAGATTATTGTAAGTGACAGAGATCCCATTTTCACTGGAAATTTTTGGACAGAATTATTTTCTTGTCTTGGTACTCAGTTAGCTCATAGCTCATCTTATCATCCTCAATCTGATGGGCAAACTGAGATAGTAAACAAATGTTTGGAAGGATATCTTCGTTGTTTTGTATCTGATAAACAGACACAATGGGTCAAATGGTTGCCTCTGGCTGAATGGTGGTATAACACTTCCTTCCATACAGCAACAAAAATGACCCCATTTATGGCACTTTATGGGTATCAACCACCATCCATCACATCATATTTAAGAGAAAATTCTAAGGTTCAGGCAGTGGAACATCACATCGAACATCAACAACAAGTCCTCCAACTCTTAAAGGATAACCTCGTGTTGGCACATAATAGAATGAAACAACAGGCAGATCAACATCGCAGTGAGAGAAGTTTTGATGTAGGTGATTGGGTATTCCTACGGCTACAACCATATAAGCAAATGTCCCTAAAGCAAGCTAAGAAGGATAATAACTTATCACCAAAGTATTATGGTCCGTACAAGGTGTTGCAAAAGATTGGTACTATGGCATACAAATTGGAGCTTCCTGCAGCTTCTCGATTGCACCCAGTTTTCCATGTTTCATGTTTAAAGAAGGTTATAGGCGACAAGCTCCCAGTTCAAACAATATTGCCAGAACTTGACGAGGAAGGAAAAATTATATTGGAACCGGAAGCAGTCACAGAAACAAGAACTCGATAGCTACGAAATCGTTCAATTTCAGAGTATCTTATCAAGTGGAAGAACTTATCTGCTAAAGATTCCACATGGGAGGATGAGAATTTTATGCAGAAGTATCCAGAACTACTCAAGCGTTGAGGACAACATTTTTTTGAAGGAGAGGGGCATGTTGGGTCCCTATAATACTAGTGATTACCCCATTACTATTGTAGTTATACCCCTTCTTAATATTGTTGTGCCCCTATTGCCCCCATATTGTTATTACTGTGCCCCATAGAATCCCTCTATTGTTATTTTTGTGGCTTTATATTATTATTGTTAGGTCGGCTGGATTATATTGTGACTCCTTAGACTCCTATATATAGAAAGGAGGTTTTTTCATTTGAATCATCGAAGAATTGTTCATTTATGTAATGTAAAGGAGGTTGCCCCCTCGAAGAGGCTGAATTCTAAGGCGTTGATCTATCTTTTCTATCTTTTCTTGAGCTGGTTTCATAACACAAAACAACATGCATGTGGGTGAGATGAGTCACCGAATCGACAACGTTCATGAAAAACAGTTTCATGCATGCGACAACAGTGAGATGTCAACGAAAACTGAAACAATGCTAGGACAAGCTAGTATACATGTAAACGACAGCAAGTGTTCAAAGAATCAATCAAACAATACTCACACAAGCGAAAACATATTAAGTGACAGAAATGCAACACAAGGCATGGAAAGCTAGCTTACCCCAAAACAACTGAGTTGAATGTGCCGACTACTCCTAGATGTGATGTGGGATGTCACAGCTTCAAGGTTGATGTGAGGAATGAGCTCTGTAGCGTCTGGTTGATGAGTTTTGATAACATCGAGGTTGTGACGTGCATGCCACAAATCTAGGGAAAGAAACATTTGGTGGGAGGTTTCTGAACTGATCCTTGCATGTAACCTCCAACTACTAAACATAGATCCCTGAAATAAGCGATGCATTTGCATGCTGCCTTGGGAGAAGCAACCCATTCATGCAAGTCAATTTTTCTTGGTCCCAGAGGGAACCGGTCAACTCAGTTGCACATGCAAGAGGTTGTTTGACTGCTTGAAGGAAATGCACATTTTTGGCTGGGAGTGGGGCTCACTGCCCACGAGAATTGCCCAATTTCTGGGCAGAGCAGCTAACTGCTGCCCAGATTTGCGCAAATTCTGGGTTGAGCAGCCCTTCTGGGGAAAATTGCGCAATTGCTGCTGGGAGTGTTGGCTGGCAGAATTGCGCAATTCTGGAGCCCAGCAAGCTGCCAGACAGAATTGCGTAATTTTTGGAGGGAGGGTTGGTTGCCCTCCAGAAATGCGCAATTTTCTTGGGGAAGCTGCTTAGCCTGCAGTTGGACCAAGTCCGGGTGGACAGCCTGTGAGGGAAGTGGATCACGTTGTGATCGACAAGATGCCTTTGTGCATGAAAAACACTAAAGCTTGTGTACTTGACAAAGCAAGACAAAGTGTTGTGAAAGGTTGGTAGGGAGGCTTCAAAACGGGCTAAGGCAAAATTTTGGAGGGTGGTTGTAGCCACTACAACACTTAGTGACACACTGGTAGAAATCCAGCTCTCTCAATGGACCTTGTTCGTGAAAAGCAAGTCTAACACCTCCAAAAATATTGTTCAGTTCTCAGCTCATCTTGGTTTCACACTAGCTTGATTGTAAGATGTAGCATCTGCCAAACTCTTGGTCGATTGACACACATTCCAAGCCAAGGAAACACAGTTGTTTCAATTGCAGTTGAGGGGTATACTGGTGCACAAGCAGTATAGCCGTGAGAGTCTTAGTTTCATCTCTAGTGTTGCTCCACTGCCAGCAGGCTTGGACAGTACCCCAGTGGAGTCACATAGGAACACAAGCATGGCTCCGCTTCCAGCGAGCCTTGTTAGTACCCCGACAGAGTTACTTGCAACACTTCCCTGTGCAGAAAGCCTTTCTCTTCTTTCGCCTTATTCATTTTTCATTTTGAATTTTCTGACTTTCCATTTTTTCATTTTGATTTTTGATTTTTGAATTTTCTGGCTTTTCATTTTTTATTTTTTCATTTTTTCAACTGTGCTTAACACTTATTCATTTCAGAGGCGGAAGAGGGATCCCGACTTATTGAGAGCAGAAGAGGTTGTTCCAGCAGATAAGTAGTTTTTTGTATCTCTGACGTGCCTGTTAAGGTTCCCCCCCTCACCTTACTCTACTTGACTAAGCTGACAAGGGTTAAACCAAAAACAACCGACTAGAGAAGGTGACACTAATTAGCGCGCAAGCCTTGTGTTTTCACCAAGGTTCACTTCGAACAATACGTATTTTCCTTTGACGTATCATGGAATGAAAGTAACAAGTTCTTCATTCAAAGGCAAGATGACAAATAACCAAGTAGTGATAGTTGTACAAGCCCTCTTGTACTTCACCCAGTTCGCTTCAAGAGTCATACATGGTTTCATGCAAAACTAACCTACGAACGAAAAAATGAACTATACAAAACAATCAAACTAAGAAACAACAAAGAAAAACAAGAGAAAAAGCAAAAGTGAAAGAAAATCAAGTAAGCAAAGAAGCAAATAAAGTGCATAAGCAAACAAGCATGCAAGCAAACTCACTGAAAGCAAACACTACTCCTACTCCTATACTAATGGTGCATGGGCCTAATCACGTGAAGTGATATTTCCATTGCAGCCACCGGTGTATTGGTAGACCCATGTTGGTGAAGGCTTGGTCTGCGAGTAACCAAGTTGTGTGAACCACATTTCGTGTTTGACAGTGCCCACAGGACATAAATGAGTGCAAGTGCATGACGAGCAGTGCATGGACTTATCATGGTGTTGTGTGACACTGCGTGCAACTTTGAAGCATAAGCACACTCTTGACTGAGACATGCAAGCAAACAAAAGAAATAAAGATAACTTGCGTCGTACACGTGTGCTTGCAATGTAAGATTCCTCCAATGCATGAGCAATGGGATCGTGTAATTCAAGTGGAGGAAGTGTGATCTTTGTGTGAGATGGATCTTCAATGCGTACAGATGAGTGATGAGGAGCCTTGGGTGATTGAACAGTTTCCTAACTGGAAGTGAGACTAACCACAAGAGAGCGAGGGCCTAACATAACCATTAGCTCGGGTTGAAGTGCCTCGATAGTCTTGGGTGCTTCAACTTCATCATCAGGTAGATCATCATAAATCGATGGCTTCGAAAGATCAAATGTGATAGATTCATGATCGTAATCAAATACGGAAACAAATGGATCACAACCACCACGATCAAAAAAATCAATCATTTCATCGGCATCCTCATGATCATATGAATCAAATAGAGGGGTAGATGAAAAGCGAACAAACTCATCCTCTGTATTTCCAGAAAAGACAGATGAAAGATCAAGTGGATTTTCAATGAATAGCTTATCCTCTCCGTTGTTGAATGATGGGCCAACATCCGGTGAGACCTGTGAGCGACAACAATGGGTGCATTCATGGATGAAGACACACATGCGAAATCATGGATGACAGGTTCACCAAAGATGTTAGGAAAGAATGGAGGGGGCTTAGACAGAAGGGAGTCCTCCTTCGTTGAGTTTTGATGCTCAAGCTCCCACTCATACTCTTCATGAATGACAGTGCATGTTGGTTGTGCAACACCAACTCCGTTAATGGGTTGTTCCTCGTTCACAACAAGTGAAGAGTCCAGAATGGACGAACACAGGACAACATCATTTGGAGGAACACCCAAGTGCGAAGACGAAGGTCATAGAGAAGAATGCACATGGGAACTCGAAGGAATCACAACCAATTCTACGCGAAAAATTGAGTGAAGTGATGTTGGGAGAATGTGAAAGATGAACAGGTGTGTGAGCATGATCTTCAACATCACTTGGCAGTGGCCAAGCTGTTAAATGAGAGGAAGGCAGACAATCAGTCGAGATAGTGACCACATCCACATGAGATTGCACAGCTCCATTAATGAAGAATGTTGAGCGAGGCTTGATCTCAAACTTCTTCTTGGGACGGGTAGATTTCTTAAGGCAATACTCGAACCGGTCCCAAAGATAAGCAAATTTCATCTGGCTCCTCGAAGCTTGAAACTGCAAGTCACGGAAGCACTGCCAAAAATCAATAACCGATTCATGTGGAGCCTTCTGTTGTTGTAACAACGTTTTGGTCAAGATGGTCTAGATCAAAATGATAGAAAGTGTCTTCAATAAGATCACAGAAGTGCTCAAGTGAGTGCACGTTGTCAACCGATAGGCTGAGAAACCATCTACGTGGAGATTCGTGAAGTGTGTGTGCAAGCAGCAAGCTGGCCTGTTCATTAGAACACCCATCTTCCTCATGAAGCATGGAAAGAAAGCCATGTAAGTACTCAGGCTAGGCCACTTCACCTTCACCATCATATGTGAAAGTGGAAAAGAGATCGAAAAACTCCCCCGTGATGGAGACATCTTCATGATTCGAAAAACATCGTAGGGGGAGAAGAGTGCAAGAATCCATGAAAGGTATGCAAAGGTTCAAAACCAGATGAGAGGACACAACTTGTCATCTGGCCCTCCTTCTAGCGCCAGAAATGTTGACAGTGCTGGACCCGCCAACATGTCAAGGGGATCTCCCCGGTAAGAAGTCCCAATTAGACCTCAGACCGTTTGGTGTAGGAGTCCCAGTAGTGGGTCGCAAGGTAATGCCTTGACGACGATGTCGCATAGAGGCAAGTAAGATAACTTTGTCAGTAGCAAGGGTGTGACTACTGCAGTGAGTCAAGGAGGATGAATGAGATATTCTAACACATGGGGGGTGAGATGAGTCTGCCCCTTGGCAACCTGTAGCAGTACTTAGCTAAGAAGGGAACACACGAGCGAAGATGCATCACAAGCTAGAAAGCATATCAGTCGGCAATCCAAAGTGATGGTTAAACCAACAACACATCTGCAACAAGATTCATATAATCACATACGAAGCAGTTCATACACAACTACGTAAGTTAAACAACATACATTGCTAAGCAACCGGAACAGTCCAACTACAATAACAACATATGCATGAAAATGTGATGGCTCTTATTATATAAAGAAGTGTAAGTCCCAATCATACAATACATCCATGTAAGCCTACTAGCCCCAACAGTGGAATGTTACAGCCACATCTGCCTGCTCCTCCAAAGAGATGAACAAGCTCCGTGCAGTGGAGAAGCCAAGGCGTGCTACAATATTGTCCAAGCTTTCTTCAAGATAGTCTCATTAGAAGCTTGGCTGACCAAAAGCCTATACAATGAGTTATGAGAGGCTATTTATAGCAAAGGGTGGTGTGACACTTGACATTCCCCTTTGTGACCGTTCAACTACCCTCATGACTCTTCACCTACTCTATGACTATTACATCCAACTATTGACACTCGACTTACACTTGACATGACTTAACATTACAATGCACATGTTCCCATGTGAGACAATGGCTTGAGCAAGCCATGCAAGACATCACTGACACTCGGTCCATTGTGATGAGACCAACTCTTTTACATGCTTGTGATGGTGAAGGTGGTGAGTTGATGCCAAGATTGGTCATCCGTGATGGTGTGCATGCACCCCATGGTGACATCTTGTTGAAGCGAACTCTTGCCTCTGTTGCAATCGGTGCATTGGTTCAACTCCTTTATCCAATTCGTATGTTAACATGCGCATGGTCTTCTTTGGTGTAGCTAAACCGGCAACACACTGATGCATAGTGTCTGTGTTGATCTTCAAGTGTGTGCTGGTGGTCATGCGCATCAACTTGTCGAAGTACATGTTCAGCTCCAATTGGACTTGCTTCTTATGCTTGCCTTGGTGAGTGTGTTAAATGGGTTGGATTGCATGCATGCGCACAATGACATGCATGCTGTTGAATCCCTTACATGCGATCAACAACACTGCTCACCATGTCTGTTCCGTGTCAGCTACTGGGATGGATCTTTAACTTGTACGGGCACAGTTTCATTCGTGAGTGCATGTTGTGCCCATTGTTGTTCCTGTTCCTGCTGCAACTCATTCTTCTGTTTGTGCAACTTCATGTTCTTCCTGAGTTGCTACTTCAGCACATGTAACTCCTTCTTTATTCCATTCTCTGCCTTCACACGATCTTCATGTCGTGCCATCACCTCATAGCCCGAGTCTACAAAATTTCCTTCATTATCAGTGGATCTACTTGATCTTGAAACTTTGTTCCTCCTATGTGTTGTCAACAACCTTCCTCTTGCATTCATTGCATTTGCTGCATTCGATGCGTTCACTGCATTTGTTGTGTTCGTTGCATTCGTTGTGTTTGTTGTATTCATTGTATTTGTTGCATTCGGTATGCTTCCTTCAACTGTTGTTCATGATGCTGCTTGTTGTGATATCTCGATGTTCTTGTCTACGAACAACTTGATATCTTCGTGAGTAGGCAAGCTCATAAACATTTGATTGATTGCATCTCCAGGTGTGCTCTTAATGGTGTCTTCGACTTTGCCCTCTTGGAAACCATTGTACCTACACGACTGAGAGGCAGATGAACACCTGCAATACCTAGAGACATGGTAACACTCATGGAAAGCAATTCGTCAATCGAAAACCAAACTGAACTTGAGAACTGAATTGTAACATACCTACGTGACTAATCATGAAGGTTGTGCAATCTCGGCTAGGAGGTCGAGAGACTAACTGAATGCTGGAATTGTGCAATGCACAGTCCATTCTGGCTGCTTCCTGCTAGAATTTCGTAATGTGCAATCTCAGCTGGCAATGGTTGCAAGCTCAGTGACTGCATTGTGCAATTTTCTTGGCCAGCAGTCACTGTCCCTCAGGATTGTGCAAAACAGGCCTGGGGAATAACTGTTGGGAAGAAATGCACATTTCTGGAGTGGAAGGCAGAGCCTTCCCGCTCAGGATTGTGCAATGTTGTCTTGGTGAGGCTCTTGGTGAGGCAGAGTTCGGGCGAAGGTTGTCCAGACTCGCCGACGGGCAACTGAAAGTGAATGTGAGTGCGAAAGCATGGTGATACTGATTGTAAGCATAAGTGAATGATCATGCATGCCAAAAATGAATGACAGATTCAGAAAACAAAACAACATGCATGTGGGTGAGGCGAGCCGCTGAATCGACAACCGTTCGTGAAAAACAATTTCATGCATGCGACAACAGTGAGATGTCAACAAAAACTAAAACAGTGCTAGGACAAGCTAGTATACATGTAAACAACAACAAGCATTCAAAGAAATCAAGCAAACAATACTCACACAAGTGAAAACACAAAAAGTGATAGAAATGCAACACAAGGCATGGAAAGCGGGCTTACCCCAAAACAATTGAGTTGAATGTGCCAACTGCTCCTAGACGTGATGTGGGATGTCAGAGCTTCAAGGTTGATGTGAGGAATGAGCTCTGTAGCGTTCGATTGATGAGTTTTGATAACATTGAGGTTGTGACGTGTATGCCACAAATCTAGGGAAAATGACACTTGGTGGGAGGTTTCTGAACTGATCCTTACATATAACCTCCAACTGCTAAACATAGATCCCTGAAACAAGGGATGCCTTTGCATGCTACCTTGGGAGAAGCATCCCATGCATGCAAGTCAGTTTTGCTTGGTCCCGGAGGGAACCGGTCAACTCAGTTGCACATACAAGAGGCTGTTCGTCTACTTGAAGGAAATGTGCATTTCTCGCTGGGAGCTGGGCAGATCTTATGCATTTGAGTTGAATGGTATGCCTACATCAGCACATCTAAATGTGCTTCCTTTAGGTTCATATAGTATGTTTTTGAGGATGGTTTGGTTGTTCATTCACAGGACTAAAGTGGATTTCTATGAAAATGCTATTGAGTGCCTGAATGATGATGGAGAAAAGAGAATCTTGCAGGGAAAGAAGAAGCCTACATCGGTAAGAATGGTTACAAATATGCAAGCTAAGTGCAACCACAGGAAAAGGTGCTTGTTATTTGCAATGCACATCTCTAGTGATAAAGGGAAGGAATTTGAGGATAATGAAGTCTTGAAGAATTATACGGTGTTGTAGTAGTTTCAAGATGTGTTTCTAGTAGAGATTCCTGAGTTACTACCTCATAGGGAAGTGGACTTCCCTATTGAGTTTATTCTAGGAGCAACCCCAACATCGAAGTCACCTTACACAATGAGCACCCTAGAGTTGGTGGAATTGAAGTTGCAGCTTAAGGAAATGTTGGATAAGGGATACATAAGGCCAAGTGTATTGCCTTGGGATGCACCAATATTATTTGTAAGGAAGAAGGATGGTACTCTCAGATTGTGCATTGATTATAGGCAACTGAACAAGGTGACAATCAAGAACAGGTATCCATTGCCGAGGATTGATGATTTGTTTGATCAGTTAAAGGGAGTAGCAATGTTCTCAAAGATTGATTTGAGATCAAGATATCATCAGGAGAACATTAAAGTAGAGGACATCTAAAAGACTGCATTCTATACCAGGTATGGACATTATGAGTTTGTGGTGGTTCCTTTTGGTCTTACTAATGCTTTAGCTACTTTCATGTGTTTCATGAACAATGTGTTGCTTCCTTATCTGGACAATTTTGTGATAGTGTTTATTGATGACATATTGATATATTCTAAAAATGAGGAAGAGCATGTAGAGCACCTCGCAACAGTATTGAGATTTTTGAGAGTGCATCAGTTGTATTCCAAGCTCAGCAAGTGTAGTTTCTTTTAATCTGAAGTTCATTACTTGAGACATGTTGTTTCCAAGGAAGGCATAGCAATGGACCCAAAAAATATTAAAGCTATCATGGAATGGCATACTCCTAGGAATGTGGATGAAGTCAGATCATTCATGGGACTGGCAAGTTACTACAGGAGGTTCATCAGGAACTTCTTGAAGATTGGATATCCTATTACATCCTTCCAGAGAAAAGGAAAGAAGTTTGAATGGACTGAGGAACGTGCAACTAGTTTGAGTAGTTGAAGCATTTACTTACAAATGCTCTAGTCTTGAAGATTGCAAATCCCGACAAAGAATTTGTGGTATGTACAAATTCTTGCAGGGAAGGACTTGGTGGGGTCAGTACATGTGGTATGCTATGAGTCAAGGAAGTTGAATGAGCACGAGGAGAACTATGTGACTCATGATCTTGAGTTGGAAACTATCATTCACGCATTGAAGATGTGGAGACATTATCTTATTCACAGGAGGTGCGTTATGATGAGTGATCATAGTGGGTTGAGGTACTTGTTTGACCAACCTAATCTAGATGCCAGGTAAGCTAGATGTTTGGCTACCCTCGGTGAGTTTGAATTTGAGATTAGGTACATCAAGGGAAAGGAGAACAAGGTTGCAGATGCTCTCAATAGGAGAGTACATGTGAATCACATTTCAATTGTGAGTTCATATGGGACAGATTTACAAGAGAAAATTTTACATGCAGGGCAACATGACAACATGTACCAGTAGTTGAAGCAAAGGTTGCAACAACAGGGTGAAGGTGATAGGGATGAGGAGTATCACCTCATGGTAGATGGTTTGTTCAGATTCAGGAACAGGGTATATGTGTCATATGATAGTGAGATGAAGAAGCTTATTTTGAGGGAGTTTCATGTCAAGCCGTATTTAGGTCACCTGAGATATCTGAAGACTTTGATAGTTGTGAAGAGGTTTTACTATTGGTTGAATATGAAGAAAGAGGTGGTTGAATTTGTTGCAAGATGCATGAAATGTCCGCAGGTAAAAGCTGAGTGTAAGCACCTAGCTGGTCTTTCTATAGCCGATTTCAATTCCATAGTGGAAATGGGAGGTCATTTCCATGGACTTCATTACATATTTGCCGAGGACATCTAGACAAGATGATTCCATCATGGTTATGGTTGACAGGTTGAGCAAGGTGGTTCACTTCATTGCAGTGAAGTCTATGAATTTAGCTAGTGAGGTAGCTTAGATCTTCATTAGGGAGATAATGAGGTTGCATGGTATTCCCAAGAAGATCATATCAAACAGAGATGCCAATTTCACTTCCAAGTTTAAGAAGGATTTATTTGCAGGCTTGGGGACAAAGTTAGCCTTCAGTACAGCTTATCATCGACAAACAAATGGACATATAGAGAGGGTTAACAATATCCTCGAGGACAAGTTGAGTATGTATGTCATGCATCTGTAGAGGAGGTGGGAGGAGTATCTTCCATTGGTAGAGTTTGCATATAATAATGGATATCAAGAATCCTTGGGGATGAGTCCAATTGAGTCTCTCTATGGGCAGAGTTGTATTACTCCCATCAACTGGAGTGATCTAGTGAAAAGGGTACTGATTGGACCATACATGTTGGTTGAGATGGATGAGAAATGCAAGTTATCAAGAAGAATCTAAAGGCAACACATGACAGGCAAAAGAGTTATGCAGATCAGCACAAAGTATTCAAGGAGTTTCAGGTTGGAGAGCATGTGTACTTGCACATCAAGCCCAAGAAGACCTCCTTGAGGATTAGATCATGTGCCAAGTTGGCACCTTGGTATTGTGAGCCTTTTGAGATCCTTGAGAGGATTGCACCAGTGGCCTACAGACTTGCACTGCTGCCAACAGTGAAAGTCCATGACGTTTTCCATGTTTCATTGCTTAAGAGATATGTGAAGGATGTTGATCATGTGATTGATTGGTCTGTATTGCAGGCAAAACTAGAGGGAGAGTTCCAGCCAGAGGCACAATGCATTTTGTAGTGAAAGATGCTCATGCTTTGGAATCGAGCAACCGAGCAAGTTAAAGTGCAGTGAAAGCACTTTGGGCCCGATGAAGCTACATGGGAGATGGTTGATCAAATGCGGGCTATGTACCCTTCTTTATTCACTGGTTGAGTAGATGTATTCTGGTATATTTGTTTGATGTTATGTTTATATATATATATATATATATATATATATATATATATATATATATATATATATATATATATATATATATATATATATATATATATATATATATGCATATGTGTGTTGAAAATATTGCAACGAGCTATGTTAGAAAGCTCCAATAAGTAGTATGGTGTTCATGTTTTCAGTAGATTGGTATGATGTAAATGTTGCATCGAGTTGTGTTATAAAGCTCCATGAGAAACATGTTTTGCTGGTTTATAAGCATCATTGAACACCGAGGAGAGTGTTCCCCCAAGGGGGATAGGTTTGTAACAACCCCTAGTTGATTTTCCATGTAAATAAAATAAGACCAAGGTCATGGGGCATGTATTCCAAGCTGAATGGTGGGTGAAACATAGTGATGGCCATCACTTGTTGTTTATTTATGGCTATGGAAATCGACAAAGGTATTGACAACGACAAAGATGCATTAATTGGCATTTAATTATGAAAATAAAGGAAAATAGGATAAAAGGGAGATGAAGAGACACAAGTATGCATGAGAGGGAAATTAGAGAAAAATGAAGAAAATAAAGGCATCAATGATAAAAAGGCATCAGAGAAACAATTCACAACTTTTGTTGGTTTAACTTTTGCCAGTTTAGTTTTGGCTCTCTCCTTTCATTCACTCTCTCTCTCTCATACTCTTGCACACTTAAAGCATTCTTGGAGCATGCTTGGAGCACTCTAGTATTCACTTGGATTGGAGAAAGCAGGCAAAGGAATGTAAGGAAGCACAAGGAGACAACATGATCAATAACTACAACTGGATTGCTTTGCAGGTAATAGGTTGTTGTATGATCGCCTTGTTGATATTTGGATGCATGACATACGTATGTGATTATCTGGTTATGTGCTACCATTGGCATGGAGATTTGCCTGGGTTGACAATGGTTTTAGCCTTGCCTTGACATTTCTTGGATAACCATGGTGTTGTGGGTTTTCCCCACTTGTTTTTCTAATTGGTGCTCAGTTTTCCCTATGGTTGTGGGTTGGAACAAACACTCTGGAAGCCCTGGAACAACTTGGGTTGAGTTACAAGTCATGGAGCCTAGGTTGGGACAAACGCTCTGGAGCCCTTGGTGGGTTGAGTTACTAGTCCCTAGAGTCAGGTTAGACAAACACTATGGAGTCTTGCGACAATTGTGGGTTGAGTTATTAGTTCCTGGAGCCCTGGATAACTTGGATAGAGACCGATGTGGTTATGGTTAGTGATTTTCGGATCGTAGAGGTGGAATCACTATAGTTGAGGGTTGAGGTGGTTTTGCCTTTGGAAGCCCTGGATGGTTTTGTTTTGGTTTTACACTTATGATCCCATATTCATGCTTGGAATATGGCATGGGGGTGATTGGTTGAAAGAGAGATTTTGGTTCAACCAATCTATGGTTGGGTGGTACATCGAAGTCCCTGACTTGGTTGACATTTTCATATGTTAATATGGTATATTTTCCTATTGTGATCTATGAACATGTGTGTTGATTATGATGGTTACCTTATGGTTGCTTTGCCACGACTTTTATTCTAGTTGTAAGCTAGTTATATGTTGGTTATGTGATGTTTTCTATCCATGCTTCCTTAAATATTTGATAAGCTAATGAATGGTTGATGGATGCATGGACTAATAAGTGTTATTGTAGCTATGTAGAGAGGGCATGGAACCTTCTTGTTTATTTTCATATGAAGACTATTAGTTTATGATCAAATATGCATTCATGACCTATATATTACATGTTTTCCATATGCTTGATGAAATGTTTGTTATGGATTAGGCAGTCTAGGTCAAGTTCTTTCTTCAAGTTTGAATATTTGGCATTGTCATCATGTAGATTATGATTTTGGAAAGTTACAAGGATTTCTAGGTAGTGGTATGGAAGTTGGCCTAGAAATGTGGCACAAAACTAAAAGAATTAGGGCATAATTGCATGGAAGTAAGCTTATGCGTGCGGTTGGAGGCCTATAATCACACTCTTGCCTTGTTGTGCGTGCGATTGGGGTGTCAAGTTAGAGAAAAAGAGCACCAACTCAGGGAGTGGTCATTTGATCCCAAAGTGTCATGTAGCCCCTGAGAGATGTCATAAAGGTTTCATCTTGTCGACCCCCTTCCTTAACTGGAATTTGGAGGTCATATCATATCATAGTAACCCTTCCTCTCAAATTTACCCTGGCAGGCTGGTTAAGTTGGGTAAGTACGGGAGAGGGTGTTACACACACATTGCCCCTAAAATGTGCCTCTTACCTGAAGTGTCAAGTACTTTAGAACTCCCTTAAGTGAGTTATAACACCTCCCTTGACTCCCTGGAAAGATGGTTCCTCTCCATCATCATGGTGCTCCTCCTCTCCTCCAGCCTACTCTTGCTCATTCTCCTTAGTCTCATTATCTAATTAGACCTATATATAATGGGCCTTGCCCTTGGTACACCTATGTCCCAATGCCCATGGCTCCTGGCATGTGAAACACAACTTCCTCCTCCTAAGGTCTCTCTTAGTCTCATCATTTGGTTGTCCAAGTTCAATCCACTCCTTTCGAGGAGGTGTGATGTCTTTACCTTTCGAGGAGGTGTGATGTCTTTACCTTTCTAGGGAATTGTAGAATTAAAGGGTATTGGTGTTCTAGTCTTCAGAACTGCATCAAGCATGTCCTTGGTCTAGTTAATGACATCTTGCAAATATGTGGGCCTGTAGGCTCTCACCTAATCACACAAAGGCTCTGTTAACCCCTCAATGAACAACATGATCAACGCTGCCTCTGAAATATCAGAGACCATCATCAATGGTCTCTGGAATTTAGCCCATGTATGCCTCAATACTACCTGTCTATTTCAGGTTACCCAACTCCTAGAAGTGCAATTCATGCTATTTATGGTCAAATCACTCAAAAATCCTCCTCGTGAACTCAGTGTAAGATGTGATGATGACATGCCCCAATATAACCAACCCGTAGTACCACTACTCCTGCGCCTCTTCATCTAGGTGTAAAGTGGCAAATCAAATGACATGTCTCCCGCATGGGGTTCATATGAAGGTAGGTGTTCAACTTCTATACCCACACCCTGGTTGAACTCCTAGCAAATCCATCAAAGATTGGAAGTGTAATCTTCCCTTCCAACTTTTGTGTTTCCTGGTTATGATTCTGCTGACCCCCTCTATGTGATGACCCAACTCCACTTCTATGCATTTCCCTCAAGTGGATAAACTCCCCAAGCTAAATGGCCCTTTGAATATTGTGTTCTAGCCCATCATACTCCTCAACCCCTATGGTGAAAGGCATAAAAAAATATGCAAATGCTTTTGATTCTCTCTCCCTCTCCAACTCCTCTAAAAACTGAGGCATGGTGGGGCAACTAGATTACCCATGCACATGTGTGCGGGGCTTCTGGTTTGTGTGCTCATGTGTGTGGCTTCCCTCTCCTATTTTGGCACCACCATCCCCATGATTTGTGTGATTTTGCAGATTTTGCAAAAGTGTTCCCATCATTCTGCCCATCATTTCTATCAATTTTCTATTATGCCTCACCAACTTCACTGGAGTCTCATTGTTCACTCTACTGCTACCTTTCTCATGTCCCCCATCATTTTCCATGTGTTCCTCTACCCAAATGCCACCTTCTCTGGTGTTCTCAACCTCCGTATCGGAAAAGGGATCATGCCTACGTCCTCTACCATGAACCCCTCTTCTTCCTTTATTCCTACCCTCGTAGCAGATTGCTCCACCAAAGGGGTGTGGCATCACCTGCTCTAGTGCCCAAGTTGGCCAAGAACATGCTTTGATACCACTGTAATATTCCAACTAAGAATTTAACAACAAATATCAAAACATGAACTAAGCTACAACAATTTAAAATTTAACACACAAGAAAAATTAGTAAACCACAGGAAATTGGGCAAAGTACTGAGCCATTTTATTGATCAGGGAAATTGAGTACATCAAATAACAAGAAAGATGGAATTTGGGCTTTCTTCTGCAAGCTACACAAAACCCATGTGGTGATGTGATGCCCAAGTGTTCGAATGACTTCACCCAGAAATATCTACGCTGACCCAATAAATTTTGGCTATGCAACTGAAGTGGAATTGGAGTTTCAACCCTCTAAGTGCTAAAAAATTCTACAAAATTAGTTGGAGCGTCCCTCAATAAGCCCTCAAAAACCTAGAAAGGGTTTGGCCAGAATCCAATGGTCTCCGATGACCCCCAAATAGCTGCCAGAGTGACCTACAGGAAATGGGCTACTGAATTATCTCCCAAACAACTCATGAATTATCTCTAGGGAATATTACAACAAATATCAAAACATGAACTAAGCTACTATAGTTTAAAATTTGACACACAAGCAAAATCAGTAAACCAAAGGAAATTGGGCAAAGAATTGAGCCATTTTATTTATCAGGGAAACTGAGTACATCAAATAACAAGAAAGCTGGAACCTGGGCTTGCTTCTGCAAGCTACACAAAACCTAGGTGGTGATGTGACACCCAAGTGTTGGAGTGACTTAACCTAGAAATCTACGCGCTAGCCCAATAAATTTTGGCTCTAGAAATGAAATGGAATTGGAGTTTCAACCCTTTAAATGCTCAGAAAATTCTGCAAAATTAGTTGGAGCATCCCCTCAATAGGCCCTCAAAACCCAATAAGGGTTTGGCCAGAATCCAATGGTCTTCGACGACCCCCAAATAGTGTGAGTTACTCTAACTAGTTACCAAAGCGAGCTACATGAAATGGGCTACTGAATTATCTCCCAAGTAACCCAAGAATTATCTCACATCCCGTGCAAAATTCCTTCCTGAAACACTCCACTTCTTCCAGCTCCAGACTCTAGCAACTATCTTCTCTCTCTACCCTGTGCAACAATTGCCCAGTGACTTCTACACACTAGCAAAATGAATAAATTCAACCCTGAAAAATGCCTTTATTTCCAACCCTGCAAATGGTATGAAAATTCAACCCAAATGGTAGGAAAACCTTCTACAAATTCCCAGACCCAAACCACCCCCAGTGCTGGTCCAATCTCTGCAATTCGATTTGCCTCATGCGCCCAAAAAAATGCACTGCTAAAGCATCTCTATGTATGTAGCTCCAGAAAAGCCCATAATGGACTCCTACTTTCTCTCCTAAGGACGCACTCAAGGTTCTCCGAAGGAAGAGGTGGAATTCCGCTTGGAATCCCTTGTGCTAAGCAACACTATCAACTTGTGCTAAGCAGCTCAAAAGGACATCTGGTTCAAATTCAAATTGGCAAAAAGTCCCGAGAAATGGCCTCCAAGTTCTATTTATCATTATCGCTCCCTCTTCTTCTTGTGGTCCCAACCTTCCATTAGCTCACTTCCCTCCTTGAGGAGTTTAATTTTCCCTCTTGGTGGCCTCCATGTTTTATCAAAATTGCCTCCATTCTCATGTAGTGTGAATTTCGTTCCTTAGTGCCCCCTACATTCCATTGGTGCTGCAATTTCTCCTTTTTCCTCCTAAGTTTATACCCAAATTGATCCATAAACTGTCATGGATATTCCACTGGACAGTTCGTCACAACAGATCTAATAATATTATATTAAAACTCTGAAAATTCTACACTATTACAGTTTATTAAACTTTAACATCTGTGGATTTAACTGTAATTAGTGCATGCATACGAATGGAAATTATGCAGAAAAGTAGAGAATGACAAAATAAGTGCACACACACATAAGACATAATATATTCTCTTTGGGAAACCCTTTCAGGAGAAAACCCAATTGGAAGGTGAGGTCACTTCGCTCTCTTTCTCTGTTTGGAAATATGGCTACAGGTACAAAGAAGAAATGCCTGTGGCTCGTGGGCTGCTATAGTGCACAAATCCTCTCCGTGTGCTCTACCTCCTATCTCTTCTAGCTATCTTTGCTCAGCTATGGAACAAAATTCTCTTGAAAGAATGGAATGCTTATTCCTCTTAGTGGTCCGGTTATAACACATCTCAATAGCCTACTAGTGGTTAATTTTGACTACATCAACTCTTAACTAGAATTACAATATACTCTTCTAGAGTCTTTTACATCACAAACATCTGGCTAGCTCCTTTTCCATAAATAATGGGGGTTGACGCAACATCCTCCTGAACTATAGGTGTGAAAACAGGAAGATCAACTTCTATGTGGCATAACTTTTGCATACAGACTCTGATTGACGCGCTTTTAGCGCCATTGGAAAGATAATTGTGTGTAGAATAACATGAAAAGGTGCGACACTAAATCAAGAAAGTTTTACCCCCAAAAAATGTTGTTTGATGCCTCAAAATGCTCCTGGAAGGTTTCAGACCCCATTTCGCTAAACTAGGTCCCACGGTAAAAATGGTCCCGTGAGCTGATTCCTCCACTTTTTCCACTCCAAATGCATCGAGATGGATGAAAAACAATATAATGATCCAATTCGGATAAAAAATTGCCATCAACTCAAAATTGTCAAAAATTATGATTTTTCCCAAGTAACTTAAGAAGTTGGGGATATTACAGAAAAGACCCCTTGATCATTATTATATTGGAATATCCCTAGCTTGAGTTCTACTCGGCGATTGATCAATTTATTTGCGTCTTCATTTAAATTCCCGAGGATGTGGAATAGAGAAATCTCTTCAAATTTCTCCATCTACCATGCAATCCTATTCACCATAGCTAGGGAGGAAGAACTTTCGTGTTTCAATTTGGAGATCATCCTAATGGTTATCATTGAATTGCTAAGAACCTTTAATCTCCTTATTCCTTTGCTAATGGCTATGTCCAGACCTTTCCATAATGCCAATAATTCTGCTTGATTATTTATTGCGGTACCCAGAGCCCAGGAAAATCTAGTCTCTGATTGTTCTTCAAGGCAGAAAATCACCCCTCCCGCTCTTGCCACCCACCTGTGAAGGGAGTTTGATTAATAAAATATCAAACCAAGATATAATAAGCCAAAAAATCTTAAATATATTTTTACAATCATTAACTAAAAACTTAACTTAGGTTCATTAACCCATATAAACTTTTTAAATAATTTTATTGATTATCATCAATCAATTTACTTCCTCTACATGAAGTGCATAAAATTGGTAAAAATATTTAAATATATATCCTTTATAGCCCACTAACTAGAGATTTAAAAGCTCTATGACAAAAAAATAAAAATATAATATACAATTATGAAGATTACTTCCTCTACATGAAGTGCATAAAATTGGTAAAAATATTTAAATATATATCCTTTATAGCCCACTAACTAGAGATTTAAAAGCTCTATGACAAAAAAATAAAAATATAATATACAATTATGAAGAAAAAGATTGAGTTTAAAAGCATTTGAATAAAGATAGTTATCTTAACAGTAAAAAAAACTAACTATTAATAAAAAATTTCTAAGTATCAAAATTATTAAAGTTATAATTATTCAATGAATAAGTGTCTTCTACATATTAAAATTATAATTATTCAATAAATAAGTGCCTCTATCAACTTAAAATCATAAATAAGATATTTTTATATTTAAAAAATTAACATTTATATTTAACCATTTAATTTATTATATGATTCAGATTTATAAAATTTTCAATATTAAAAAATAACATAAAAGATACAATATTTCCTGTTTGTATTTATTTATTTATTTTTTTCTTTAGTTCGAGTTCCTTCTAAATTATTTTGGAAGGAGCTCCAACCGAAAAAGATACAAACTGGAAAGAGTATTATAACTTGTAATGGTTTGACTATGCAAGACAACTCTATGACCAGGATCCCAAGGTTGACCCTCCCCCCCTTGGTCAACACTGATACTGAACTCTTCACGATGCAAGAGGTAGAGATGGGTATCAAGAAGTTGGGTGTTGAAAAAGCAAAAGACTTACTTGAACTCCAAGTAGAATATCTAAAGTGGGGCTCAAAGATCCTTGCACCTCACATTACAAAAATTTTCAACAACATCATACAACAGGGGCTCCCCACAGATTGGACAACTAGTATGGCAATACCTCTTTTCACGAGCGGTGACGTCAATAATCCATCCAATTATAGGACCATCATGATAAACCCTTTGTTTGCGAAGCTATTTGGAAGCATGCTAGAAAATAAAATTAGCAAGTGGGCATAAGAAAGAGATAAGTGTGCTAAAGGGCAAGCAGGTTTTAGACCTAAACATTCCACAGTTGATCATTGTATAACTTTAAGGCACATCATTGAAAAAGTTTGGGAGAAAAAGGAAGAAGCCTTTTGTTGCTTTGTTGATTTTAGAAAAGCGTTTGACACGGTTCCTAGGGGTAAGCTTTGACACATAATGGAGGAACATGGGGTTCTTAAACATTTGAGAGCAGTTGTGCATAGGCTGTATGAAGAGGTGAAAGTCAAAATTAGAACTTCAGTAGGCATTTCTGAAAGTTTTAGAAGCGATATCGGGGTCAAGCAAGGTTGCCCACCGTCTCCTACCGTTTTTGGTTTATATATCAACAAGCTTGAGGAGTGGTTAAATTCGCAAGGGGGTGATGGTATCTATTTGGGCAAGTTTGTTATAAGACTTCTTTTGTATGCAAATGACCTTATTCTGATTGCTAAATCGGCTCTTGGTTTGCAAGAGCACTTACTATCCCTTGAGCATTTTTGGAGAAGTGTGGGGATGCAAGTCAATATCGGCAAAATGAAAGCAATGGTTTTCTCTAAGAAAAGAAAACATAACCAGCGTAAGTTCTACTTTGAGGCAACATTCTGGAAGAAGTTCCGGATTACAAATACCTCAAATTGACTTCAACAAAAATCTAAGCTGGGATGGTTGTAGACAGAAAAGAAGTTTGGGGGGTTGGAAAGCATTTTATGCTTTTCAAGATAGGTGCAGAGAGGCAGAGTTATGAGACTAGGAAACCACTCAAACTCTTTTTGGGCTTCTAGTAATTTCGACGATTCTCTATGGTTGTGAAGTATGGGCAAGCAATACATCCGACATGCAGTGGAAACAAATTGAGAAAATTCAGAAGCGTTTGATTATAAACAAATTCAAGATTAAAAGTGCAGTTCCTTATGCTATTTTGTTAAGTGAAACATGGGCTGCTCCTATTGAAGCAATTGCTATGGTTCGAGTCATAAGGTATTTAAAAAAAATTGAGCAAATGGAAGAGAGTAGATGGCCTAAGGTTGTCTTTAATGACAAATTGTGCAATAGAAAAAAAACTTAGATGTAGCAAAATAACAAATGGTTTAGTAAATGGGGTATTTGCTTGAACGTGTGTCCCATAAACAACAAATAGATAAAAGCTTTGGTTATGGATAAGTTCCACAAGCATACTTGGGATAAGGAGCTAGGAAGAAAGAAAAAAATACTATATTGAAGTGTTTAATCCCACTCATAGTCATCAACCAAAAGCATACATACAGGCCAATATCTCTTGGAGAGCCAAAATTCTTATTGCTCAGTTAAGGACTAATTCTCATCAACTCCGTTGTGAAACAGGGCGCTGAAAGAGGCCAAAAGAAGTGTGGGAGGAAAGAGTGCATTTTTTGTTCTTCCGGAAAAGTGGAAACAAAAAATATTTCATTTTAGAATGTGAGGCCTTCAAAGACAATAGGGAAAATTATGCAGATATGCTGGTAGCTAGCTCTTGGGATAATCTATTTAGCAAGGGGTTTGTCGAGAAGCTGGGAGCATTTATTGTGAAGCTTTATAGAAAAAAAGACCAAATACATCAGAAGCAATCTGTCTCATAAACTATCTTTAACCTCTTAAACGTTAAAATAATTTCTTTTAACAATTTAATTAAATTTATAAAAATAATTATATTTGAAATTTTTTCCCTATTTAAAAAATTAACATCTATATTTAACCATTAAATTTATAAAGGCACCCAAATTTATATCTCTCATCCAAGTTAAGCTAATAATGTCCAAAACCACTCCATATGTAATGAACTATAAATAACAAAATAAGGTAGGTGTTTGCTTTAATGGCTCAAATAATGAGCCGATCTAATGATGATCAATCCATCAGCGAGTCCAAAAAATTGAACTCCACTTTCCGAATATTTTATAATCGGAGACGTGTTTATACAGACGCAGGAGTTGTGTAGACAGAAAGATTGCGAATCCCACTCAATTCTTCTCCATTAAAAGTTCACTATCTGTGGAAGCAACGGGCCCGATTACTACGAACCAAACAAATACTATATAAAAGCCGCGCATTAAGTGCATTATTTTGCCCACAATTGTTCTCCATATGCACACCACGAGCGCCTTTCTGCACTGAATAAACTGCAAGGCCTTCAACTTCGTATCAGAATTCAATGGCAGAGGATGCCGATCAACCACAACTGATTTCTTAGTGATCTCTACTCAATTAATCTCATCTGTATTATGAAAGAGGTAAGGATAATTTGAGGCTTTTGCTCTTTATATCATTGAATTTGAATCTATTTGCATTTTTCTTTCCCTTGTGCCCAACTGAAAGAAATATTAAGTTGGCAAGGGGCAATGCTTTCTTTGGCTATTACAGACATCTGAAGGGTTAGATTGCTTTATAACCCTACAGTAAGACATAGGCATACATGGGGAAGAAAGCCAAGAAGAAGACCCACCATGGATCTGGGCAAAGGGTTAAGAAGGCACCCTCCAATACTACTCCAGCACAGAAGACTGAAACCAATGAAAAAATTACATCAGACACAAGTTGCAAACATATGGATAAGGGTATTAATCTGGAGAAACTGAACACCCAGCTTGCGAAGTCATCAGTTTTGCAATGCCAGGGATGTCTGAAGAGTAGCGGAGGGAAGAAGGAAAAGAAAGGAAAGGGTAAACCTGGGAAAAACAAGAGGGTGTCCAAGGATTTTTCATCAGGAAGCATTTGGGTTTGTTTGGCTTGTGGCAATATGGGTTGTGGTAATGAAGAAGAAGAAATTGATGTTGATAGGCACGCTTGGAAGCACTGGCTCTATACACATCACCCTTATGCTTTGCAATGCAATGAGAAGCTCCATTGCTGGTGTTTTCCTTGCCAAAGGACTGTGCATGACAGTTCTGCTGTGCCGCATGGCGAAGGTGAAGATGGCTGTCCGAGTTTGCAGATGCAGGCCGTTAAGTTGGTGCAGGAGAAACTGCTGAATAAATCACAGGTTGATAATGATATCGGGTTTAGGGAAGAGGAAAATGTTCTGGGGCTCAACGGGAAACTTGAATCGCAAAGTTCAGATGAAAAGGATGGTATATGCAATGGGAGCAGCAGCCATGTAGTTAAAGGTCTTATGAATCTAGGTAATACTTGTTTTTTCAATTCGGTTTTGCAGAATTTGCTTGCATTGGATGTGCTTCGTGACCATTTCATGAAACCCTCACAACTTCCCGAAGGACCAATAACTTCGGCTCTGAGGAAGCTGTATGTGGAAACAAGTTTAGAGGGGCTGAGGCAAGGTGATGACAATGGATTTAAAAAGGGGATGAAAGGTATTGGAGCGATCAGCCCCAGGGTTCTTTTTGGAGCTATTTGTGCCAAGGCTTCTCAATTCAGGGGATATCAGCAGCAGGATAGCCATGAGTTGCTGAGATGTTTACTGGACAACTTACACTTAGAAGAATTAGGTGTAAGCAAGTCAAAATCCATGATCCACCCAAATTATTTAGATCAGAATCCTGGAGATGATGAGGTAGCTGAGGGTAACACAGATGAAAAGTCAAACCATACGAACGGGGCTTCGAAAATAGCAACATTGGTGAATCGTGTATTTGATGGTCAACTATGTAGCACAGTTCGCTGCTGTGAATGTGATTATTGTTCGGTGGTGTATGAGCCATTTCTTGATTTGTCATTGCCTATCCCGACTATACGAACATCAAAGAAAGTCTCACTGCCTCGACAAAGAGCCTCAGCAGCTTCAAAAATGCAATTGAAGGATGATGCTAGAAGTAGCAATATTGGCCACGGAGAGGGAAGTTGCAGATCAGACCTTAAGATTCAATCAGAGGCAGAGATAGATATACTTTCCCACACAACCTCTCCACCTATTCTTCAGAACAGAATTACTGAAAGAGAAGAAAAGGCTGCAAATGAGTCTGATCTGCTGGAAGGTAGAGTGGCAGATGGACCTGCTTTGAATGAAGATACTGATTGGAATGTATCTGGTCCACAAGAAATTAGTGGATGGAATGTAGGTGGTCCACAAGAAAATAATGGATGGAATGTATCTCATTCACAAGAAGATAGTGGATGGAATGTATCTGGTCCACAAGAAGATAGTGGATGGAATGCATCTGGTCCACAAGAAATTAGTGGATGGAATGTGTCTGGTCCACAAGAAGATAGTGGATGGAATGTGTCTGGTCCACAAGAAGATAGTGTATGGAATGTATCTGGTCCACAAGAAGACTCTGGATGGTTGGACTATCTTGGATCGCCAACTGGATCTGAAGATATGTTATATCAAGGGCAAGGTTCTTTTGATACATTGGAAAATGTGCAGCAAATTGAGAATCATTGTGTAGAAAATTCCATCCCTGAATCTGATTTAACTCTGCCTGATGGCTCTCAAACAGAGTCTCCTCTTCCTGTGATTGGGGATTCAGAGGTATTGCTACTTCCGTACAAAGAAATGGATTTTGTAGCTGGGAATGAGCTGGAGGTAACATGTAGGTCTCCAGATTTGGCTCAGGTGGACATTGATGATGGCTTACACAAACAGTTCGATGAATCTTTTGATGGGTTTGGGCAACTGTTTGATGAGGATGAAACATCTGTTGTTCAGAAAGAAGAATCAGAAGAAATTGAATCAGTGAACTTTTTATATGATGAAAATGGTGGAGATTATTTGTTGGATATGGGTATCTCTGTTACTACTGAAATGAAGGAAGAAGAGATCAAGGCCACAGTTTTTCCAATGTCTGTTGATGGTTGTTTGGCGGAGTTCACAAGACCAGAGCTCCTCAGTGGAGAAAATGCATGGAAATGTGAGAAATGTGCTTCCAAACTTGTTAAAGGTTCTGATAATCTTGAAAAGAGGGCAGCAAAAGAAGAGCATGTTATGAGAATTAACGGCAGGTTGACTGCAGGATCAGTGTTGAATATCTCGGATGCATTGCCGATGGGTGAGAAACAAGTGGAATTGGAAAATGGAGAGAAGTCCGACTTACTTGAGAAAGTAAGAGGTACAGAGCTTGAAGATTGCTCTTCAACAAGGTGTTCTGGAACTTCTGCTATAAAAGCAGATGAGCCACAGATACATAGTGGGAGAGGTATGTGCAATGGAGTTGCCAAGAAGGGAAGATGCAATGCCCAGGGTGAGATTGAAACTCAATGTCAGCAGACTGAGTTTCTATCTAGTTTTGATGATATAGACAATGGTCAACCATCTAACCACGAGGGGCATCAAATGAGAAGGGGATCTGCAGGGAAAGACACTGTCCCAGCCGGTGTTTCTTATGATAGAATGATAAACGATTCTTGTGTTCAAGGGTCTTCATGTAGTCAAGCAGAGGGTTATTCTAACAAGAATGTTTTAGGGATTTGTGAGGCTGAATACAGTTCAGAAATTGATGGGATCAAACTAGCTGAAAGGCCTGCTTCCACAAGCTCAGTGGCAGAGGGTGATGGAAGTTCAGTCAATTTGGGAGGATGTGATTTGCAGCCCCAAAAATTTAGGTCAACTGGGAAAGGATATAATAGATTGGAGAAAAGAAAGTCAAAGAAAAAAGAACCTGAAGCGAATGGCATAAAACAGGAAGCAACTAAAAGATATCTCATCAGCAAGGCACCACTTGTTCTAACCATACATTTAAAGAGATTTTCCCAAGACATTCGAGGGCGCTTAAGCAAGTTAAGTGGTCACGTTACCTTTCAAGAGAGGCTTGACCTCAGGCCCTTTTTGGACCCCAGGTGATTTCCGACCCTTTGAAGTATGCTTATTATATTTTGCTTTCTTTCCTGATTTCTGAGACATATTCTTCTCTTTCATTGTTTTTTATTTGCTTATGCATTTTTTCCCTTGACCATAGGAAATTAAATTTGGTTACATGTTAACTTTAGGAGTGTATGGTATCTCATTTAATGCTAATTTGTCATATCTAACATCTTTGCAGAATGTTGGAAATCCACTGCCCATTGTCTTTTAAATTGTTTGTAACATTCAAATATGATTTATTTCCTTTCCACAGTAGGAATTTTAATCTTAATTATCATAGTGTATTCATATATACAATATGTTGTCAATATAGCTGAGAGCATGAAAATATTGAGTAATTTTTTTAGAGGGATAGCAAAATTACATGAACAGAATACCATGACTGGTATCTCCATCATCCTAAGTTGCACGAAACGAGGAAATGGGTATGAGTTTCCGAAACGGGCACGAGTTTCCGAAACGGGCATGGGTACGAAACGTGACCCCCCTAAATTTTGGAAACGGGAAAACACAATATATATATATATATATATATATATATATATACTCATGAATGATCACATAATGAAAATAGCAATATCCAAAATCAGCCACGAGAAATTTCTAATTTCTTGTCTCGTGCTTGATTGGGAGTCTCCTCCTACATAGTCAAATGACCTTAGTGCTCTTGATTAAATACAAGTTCCATACCCTAGTACATGACAAAATCCAATGGAAACATTGCAATCCCCCAATCTTGAAATCCTGAAAAATAGATAAGTCTGCTGGATTTTGAATGAGATCTAAAATTCTACTTTCTCCATATGAAATCCAATGAGGGCGAAACCACTCTCAAACATCTTGAGTCATTTCATGGTAATGTTAAAAATTTAAGTAAAAGTGACATTCTCCTTCATTTTTCATTTAAAAATAAAGGAGAATGTCACTTTTACTTTAAGAATTTAACATTACCATGAATTGCATATCAACACTAGGGCCATAGGCTTGAACATTAGGATGCCCCACTCAAAAAAATCCTCTTTTTTTATAACTTGAGAGGCATCTAGAAGCATCCATAAGATATTTTAGTTGCCCAATAAAAAATTAGAAGCCAAAAAAAAAAATACAAGAAAAAGTCAAGTTCGAAGAGGAAACTCTGCTGTATGGCCTGGAAACTTGTTTCCGGCCGTACTGGCCACATTTCCTCCTCAAGAAACGGACCAGTACGGCCGGAAATGAGTTTCCAGGCCGTACGGTACGAGTTTCCTCGTTCCCGTTTCGTTTCCAGCCGGAAACGGACCCTTCTCCAACGTTTCCTGCAACTTAGCCATCATCCATCCTTGTTGGGTCAAAATCTGAAGAGACTGAGAGGTCCGAGTCTGAAAAAAGGTTGGCTGATTGTGAAATTAATGTGGAGCCAAAAAATAAAAAAGTACATGAAGCTATTGCTGTTCTAGGGGCTACAGTGTCTATCAGCAGCTATAACCAAGAAACATCTGTACCACAGTACAGCAGAAACATCAACATAAACCACACATTTCCTCTCTGTAGCATTCAAAAAAATTATTTAAGTTCTTCACAGTAGCTCAGCTCAGAAACAGTCAGAATCCTAATGCCAGGATTGATGAAAATAAAATTTTTGCTTCTGTTGGGATTATTTCCTCCCCCAAGTGTCTTCTTGCAGTTCCAACCCATCCTTGGATAGCTTATCAGCTTCCCTGTTATTTCCCTGTATACATCAGTGAAAATGATGTGAGTAAAAGAAGACTGCAATTCCTTGATGTCTTGAAACAGGGGCTGTAAAAAGAAATTTCTTAGCTTAGCATCACCTTTCATCCATTGGATCATAAGGAGGGATATCCCTAGGACTTGTATTTGAGAAATGCCTTTTTCAAGAACATGTATTAGAACCAATGTAGGGGCTGTGAGTACACTATGGTTGTTTGAAGAATGGCCAGTACCAGATTTGAAGCTGAGGAAGTGATTTTGTGTGAGGTAGATTAAGCTCCCTGCTCCTCTTCCAGGTAGATCTTTTTGGGAGGCTCCATCAAAAAATGCCCATGGAATTTGAGTGTCAATGTTCATATCAGATCTCTGAGCATGATGAGTGGTGGAGGAGAATTGGGGAAAAGTGCTCAAGATATTCAGACTTAGGGAAGTGCATTTGAAGGGTAGAGTGTCCTTGTTCTCATATTTTTTTTTTTTTTTTTTTTCTTGCTAGCCAGACTCCCTAAGGCAAGGTGATAGGCAAGCCTTTGTAAACTTTTGTTTCTTTGTCTTTATGCCAATTCCTTAGAGCAGCTTCAATTGAGTCCCCTTACCATTTGAATTTCAAGCTTGTAAGTCATTCAATTTCATTCCAGACCTGCTTAGTGTATGGGTAGGAGAGGATGAAATGAATGTTTGTTTCCAGATCAGATTCACATAAGCTACATCTTCTAGGGCCCTTGTAGCTTCTTTTTTGAAGCAGATCCTAGGCTAAGGCTGTATTCTTAAGAAGAAGCCACATACAAATTGTAGCTTTTGCAAGGGATTTGTATTTCCAGAGTCCTTTCTATCACCGGTACAATGGTCAGTCAAAGCCTTCAATGGCCAGAGATTTGTATCTGTGTCTAGGTTCATGAACTCCTGAGGGGTCTGTTGACCAAAGGAGTTCATCCTCCTCTTCATTGATGGAAACATTGCACTTTCTAGGACAGTCTGTATAGGGGTCACAGGATGTAGCATATTCCTCTTTGAGATCCAAGTCTCTCCAGGAAAGCCACTGTTGTTGTCTGGAGTTCAATGCTTGACCCATTGCAATATGATGGAGGGTGTAGAATCCTTTTGATCTGAGATCATGAGTGAGGGGGATGATAAATCTATGTTGATATTTGCTTCCAATCCAGGGGTCACAACAAAGTTGGACCTTGTCCCTCTTACCAGCCCTCCAAATTAGCCAATTCCCAGTTAAGGGGAAAGCAATGATGGTGGCTTTCCAAATGATAGAAGAGTTTTGGACTTTCTTTTATTTCAGGATTGAATCCAGTCTCTTTGATGAATAGGTGTCTGAGATACTTATCTTTTATGATTTGTGCCCAAAATGCTTTTCCCTAGATAAATCTTCAAACATTTTTGGTTGTGAAGGCTTTGGAGAAAAGAAACAAGTTTTCAAGACCATAACTCCCTTGGATCTTAGGGATGGCCAGGTTTCTCTAGGAGACCAATGCTATTCCCTTCTCCCAGTTTCCTATCCAGTAAAACAGTAGCAGAGCTGGCAGATTTTGTTGAGGATCCCTTTCAGTATCCAAGCAAGAGACATCTAGTCAACTGGGATGGCCTCAATGACTAATTTTACAAGAATTAGGCGGCTACTGTGTGGAAACCATATGTTGCAGTGAGAATTTAGTTCTTTTTTGATCTTGGCTATGTGCCATTGATAGTCTCCTTTAGGTATAAGTTAACATTTATGTGGAAACCCAAATACTTAAATCTGACTTCGAAGGCAGAGGTCATGAAAGGGAAAATATGATTTATATAGTGCTTCTTGGGTTTAGAGAGATCCAAACTAATAACTAAAGACTTTGAAGAATTTATCAACATACCTGTCGCTGTGCAGACTAAGTCTAAAAGTTATTTGAGTTTATCCACCATACACTTGGAACTATTGCAGAAGATTAAGATGTCATTTGCAAAAAGTGAGAAATGGAGTAGGAATTGCCAATTAAGATACCTTTAAAAGAGTCATTTGTTGAAGCTGCCCTAAGTGCCTTGTTTAAGCCTTGTGCTACAAGGAGGAGGACCAAGGGGGAGAGAGGACATCCTTAACAAGTGCCTCTTTTAGAATTGAAGAATGAGAATGAACCCCAGAGGAATGAGAATGAGTCAAGAAGGAAGAGCCAACTGACTCTATTGAAGGCCTTGTATAGGTATAATTTAGTTATCATGGCCTTCAAGTTTTTTGTTTTCATAGTGTATCTCTTCTTGAGCAACACCAACCACCTTGTGAATTTGGTGCCCTTCGAGGAAGTTGAATTGCTCAGGAGAGTCCTTTTTAGAGAGTGTCTCTTTCAGTCCTTGGGAGATAATTTATGAGATAATATTATAGATATTGTTGCATAGTGAGATTGGATGAAAGCTCCCAAATATGGTTAGGTTGTCCATCTTCAAAATAAGTGCAACAAAAGTGGTGTTGAAGGTAGCAAATGTGGCTTACACTACCTTGTGGAGATCCTTCGTTATGAAATCATAGTAACTGTGGAAAATTCAATGGGTAATCCATCTAGACTAGGGTTCTTGTCTTTCTGAAGGTTGGGCAGGGTTTTGAACCATTCCTCCTTCCTTGCCTTTGCAATGGGGTATTGATTGTCTTCTAGGTCTACAAATCTAGGGAATAAGCTGGGTAGTCTTAGAATTGCATTGATGGAAGCTTGGTTATCCTCTTTGAATAGAGTTTGGGAGTATGGAAATGGGAGACCCATTCACAAGTAGTTTTAGTAAACTTATCAACCCATGATTCATCCCCTTTGTCTATTTTCTAGACTAAGTTGATATTTTTCCTGTAATTTGCAAAATAATGGAAAAAAATTATATTATCATCTCTATCCCCAAGCCAAATCACCTTGCTTCTTAGGTGCCATTCTTTTTTTTCTTATTAGTAGTTTTCTTCTTTTGCTTTTGAGCTGATAGAGCTGCTCCTTCTATGAATTGGATAGGAGTCCAAACCCTTCCGTTGAGAGTATGGAGGTAATGGCTTCTTCTAATTCCTAAAGGAGCCTCTCATCCTTTTCCCTTTTATTCTTTGACCATGGGATTGCTAATTGTTTAGCTATTCTTAGATTCAAATGAAATTGGATGGTTGTAGATTTATTAAGCATAAAATTGAAGGGAATCCATACATTCTTCAAAATTTGGATGAAGTCTTCATCCTTTAGCCATTCAGGGTTTAGCTTGAATGGACTGGGGGCTTTCCTAAAGCAGGGGCCCCTTCCAACAAAATTGGGTTGTGGTTAGTGTTCCCTCTTATTGATACCAATTGCTGTGTTATGAGTGATTCCTCCAATATATCCTTTGAATCCATAAAATGGTCGAGTTTCTTTGTTATTTTTGCCTTCCCAATCCCTTTGTTTATCAAGCAAATCGACTTCCTCTAGGGATTTTGATGAAAAAATATGAGAGAGAATTTAGTTGGGTCATTGGCCACCCAAACCTTAGAGGTATCGAGAGTAAAAATTAAATCCCCTCATAGGATTACCAACCCTTGTCAAACCCACGACTTGGAAAAAAAACAGCCCCACTAACCTTGATGGTTTGAGGGGTCCATGACTCCATAGATGTTTAGACCAGTGTTGCAAACATCTCGATAACATCTTGATTTTATCTTGAAACCACGATTTTTTGGCCTAGCCGATGTTTGCCGATTTTTAAAAATATTTTTATGGCATCTTAATTTTGCTGATGTTTGTCGAGTTTTTACCAATATTTTCCTGATTTTTTACGATTTTTTGGTTTTAAGGACCCTTGCCTATTTTATCTCGATGCCAATGTTCGCAACATTGGTTTAGACAATTGAGCTCTTTTGTCATTTTGGGAGAAAATGGAGACAACCATCCCTGAATCAAAATCCCACAAATTAGAGGGAATAGATGCTTGTCTTCTCTCTCGAATTAACTAAAGCATCCACATAACTGAACTCCCATCTTTTGATAATCTTTGAGAGGTCTTGAACATCTTATCCCCTGTTTGTCATGAGCTCTTGCAAAAAAATGACAGACGGATTGTTAATGTTAATTAACCTCTTTAGGGCCAATTTCTTGGAGGGATTGGCCAACCCTTTGCAGTCTACGGGGAGAAAGATCATTTTGAAGTTGCCTTTGGGGAAGTTGCTCTAAGGGCCCTAAGTAAGTATTGCTACCTAGCACTTTTTACCTTTTAGTTGGTTTGCTTCTAGGTAATGGGTAGGTTTGATTTTTTAGCCTCTTTGTCTCGTCTCAGGTGTTTTTTGTTTAGATGTTTGAAGCCACCTTCAGTGGATCCATCCAAAACCCCAATTCCTTTATTGTGAGGTCTAAGGTTATACTTTGAGCCCTTAGAAGGAGGGTTTTCTTTGGGTTCCTTTACAGGAAGGTTTGTCAAGAGGGGAGGAATGGTGTTAGGGGGTTTTAGATTTTTTGCAATAGGGGTTTCTCCTAACCCATCTAGGGAATGAGCGAAGTAAATTGAGGTTTTGAGAACCCTTCCAGACTAGAGAGAAAGTCTTTATGGACAATTTTGGTCTCATTCTCTAATTCAACTTCCCAGGAGCCAAGTTGTAAATGATCAAAAGAATCTATAGGAGAAGGGGGGGGATCTTACTTAGAGCAGATGAGCTCTCCTTCTCTAGCTGAGAGTGCGATTCCTCGGAAGAGTCCTACTCTACCACCACTGCCCTTTTTGTTGGTATATCTGTTACTATAGGGTCATCTACCAAGGAGACATGTAAGGAGGTCCGGGTGGGGGGGGGCTTTTTCTTGCAACAAGGGAGCTATTTCTTTGACAAGACATGGCTTTGAATCCATGCCTTTATGGAGAAATTAAGAGCAAATTTTTTGACCAGGCGACCATAATTATGAAACCTTCTACATTTGAAGGTGTTGCAGTTTGTAGCTTGGGTAGGTGCTTTTGCACATGCTTTAGCCTAAGTTTAACTTAGGAAAAAGCACATATTAATATGTTGGCTTATTGAGCTAAAATAAAACTTAGATAAAGCAAGTTATTTACTTTAGTGAATACGTTTTAATCTTAGCTGTTGATCTCAAGTGAGACAAGGTCTAAGCTCGACTGTCAATCACTTTGTGGTTAGGATTAGGGTTTTGGGTCAATGTAAAGTTATAAAGGCAAGGTTAAGGTGAGGTGAAGACACACAAGATTGAGAGAGGCATCTTAGTGAATGTGCGCTGGGTTCGAGAGAGTGCAAAGGGGTTGGAGATCCAAATCTGCGAGAGAGAGCAGATCTGTTGGATCAGATTCAGAGCTTTTGTAATCTAAATTTTCTCAATTGGGCCATTATCTCTAGAAGAGAGCCCAAGTAAGTTCGAAATTTTTAATTAATGAAGAAATGAATCGTTGGGCAAAAATTTGTTGTCATTTGTGTGATTTAGATCATATTTTGCTTCCACTGAATCTTTATGTGTTAGGAACTTAGCTGTGTATTTGTTCAGTTATTAATTGTTGGGAATTAAATACTAGGTGCTGGGTTCGGGTAAATTCTAACATGGTATTAGAGTGCCAACTCTAAATCGATCTTGGAATTGTAGGTGTTGGGTTTGTATCGAATCGCTAGAGCCAAGTTTGGCTAGGATTGTACGAATCATAATTTTTTATTTAAAGGCGGTGATTTTTTTGTTTTGTTTGATAATTTGGGTCGAATATCTTTTGATTGGCATGATTTTTTTTTCTAAAGAAAAAATAAAAAAGGGTGAGCAGCCGTGGGTGATCGACAACCCAAGCTAGCTGATCGCTAGCCAAGGTCGGCAGGCCGGAGCTCAACAACTGCAATGGCATCAACTGTCAAGGTAGTTGGTAGCCCCCAGGTCTGTTGACTGGCCACCGACACAACTGCCAACGATCACGCAGTGTTGCTAGTCGGTGGTGAACACATTTGTGGAGAGGAAGAAAGCTTGGCAGCGAATTAGCGAAGGTTTCTAGCTCGACAGGCAGAGACAAAGGTGGAGAAACCAATAGACACAACTAAGTCGCCGTAGGTGGAAAATCGGCCTAAATAGCTACATAGATAGATCACATAGCAACAAACGATGTCACAGGTTGCGTTTGTGGTTGACAAAGGTTGCAGGTAGACGAGATGGTTGTGAAGCAATGTGTTGGGGTAGCATTGGGCTGACAACAGTCAAGTGGAGGGCTGAGCACAGTTGGGCGCAGGAGGGTGGCAGGCACAACCTCCACAATTGGCTAGTTGTAAGGGATCCGTCACTGTCAGCCAGAGCCAACAACCCAACATAGCAGGCTAAGGAGATAGAAATGGAGGTATTCAAGCCGCTAGAGTTGGACACTGTTGCTGCCAACTGTGGATGTGTTCTGAGTGTGTGGGTTGTGGTGGGGGAGGACATTGGAGAAAGATCGATTGCAAGAGTTTTAGTGTAGAATGCAGGGTTTAGCTAGGACTGTAGCCATAAGCCAACAACTAGTCACAAATATTTCGCAACCAGGAGGTGAAGAGGGCTACGTATTGGGAATATCAATAGGCAATAGAGAAGTCTAGGTGTTAGACTGCAGAGAAACGAAGCTTAGATTGCAGTCGAGTTTCCTGGCAGCAGGGTGCAGGCTTGAGTGAGGCCGTGGGTAACCCAAATAATATTAAAAAAAGGTGAAAATTACTGTAGGTCAACTAGGTTATGATGGCTATTGGGTTGTGTTATGAGGATAGGTTGGATAGGGTAGGAAATTTAAGCCCATGGAAGGAGTGGATTGTTTTGTTGTTTGAGGAGTAGGAGTTGTGGGACATTGTAGAGAAGGTTGTCATTATTCCTACAGATCGTACTAAGTTGGTTGAGTTTAATAAAAGGAACGTGAAGTCCAAGAGAATAATCCTAGATTCCATTAGAGATCATATTATACCTCATGTGACAGGGAAGAAAAATGCCTTTGAGATGTGGGCATTTTTAACCAAGTTATACTAGAGTACAAACCAAAACTTAAAAATGGTGTTGAAAGAGAAACTGAGAAATGCCAGGATGTCTAAAATGACATAGTTGCGTCATATTAGAGATGATTTGGTAGCAGTGGGGGAAACTATTGATAGTGAAGAGTTGGTTAGATTAGCCTTGAGTGGCTTTCCTCTGAAATGGGATGTCTTTGTTGACGAGATTGTTGCATCGAAAAATCGGCCTAGTTGGGATAGATTTTGGGATGATTTCGTACAAGAAGAGACAAAGAGATGTTCCAAAAATGCAGGCCAACATGATGGTGGGGATGATGAGCAAAATGTTGCTTTTGTTGCAAACGGAAATCGGGGATTTGCTTTTGTGAAGGACATGAGCAAAGTGAAGTGCTTTGCATGTCACAACACTGGTCACTATGCAAGCCAATGCCCATACAAGACGAAGAAGAAGAAGGAGAATCAGGTGGTTGCAACAACATCAATTGATATTGACGACTTTACAGAGAAATTTGAGAAAAAGTTCTCTTGTTGCCTATATTTCGGATAATAGCACTGTTGTGTATGAGGACAATAGATTATGGCTAGTGGACATTAGAGCATCTAGTCACATGATGGGAATGAGGTCAGTGTTTCGCAATATTTTAGAGACAGACTTAGACTGCCATGTGAGCTGTGGAGCTAGCACCACGCGTGTAGTGAAGGGGGTTTGATGTGTCAGATTCCAACTAGAGTCAGGAGGATTTCTGAAGGTGATAGGGATGTTATTTGTTCTAGAGTTGATGGTACACGTGCTCTTAGTATCAACCTTAGAGGATGATGGATATAGAGTTTTGTTCATGGATGTACAAGTGCTTCTATATTCAGAGGGAGCGACCTTGGATGCAGCAGCAGTAGTGCTTAGCATCAGACAGGGGCAATCATATAGGTTGCTAGGACAATCCGTGAACGTATTTGAGGGGATCTTGGATACATGGTCAGTGTCAATTACTATGAGGGGACGAGTGATTGGCAAGAGTAATTGTTCATGTACTGCTTGGAGACTCAGTTGGTATGATATGACATTGATAGATCCTCAGGAGTGTGATTGGACTCCTCAGAGCATGGCTGGCTGTGACAGATTCTCAGCTCAAGTTTCAGGTTAGGTAGCAGGACAAGCTTCAGGGTCAGAGGGAGCAACTACAGAAACTGAGATGGGCTTGGAGACAGATCCAGGTGGAGGAGTTTCTTCCAGAAGTACCTCCCTCGCTAAGAGGGAGTGTTGAAGTTTGTAGCTTGGGTAGGTACTTTTGCATAAGCCTTGTGTCTAGGGATGCAAAAGTCGTCCTCATAACACCTTAGAACACTTGCTCTAGGTTGAGTAAGTTGCTGATGTAACTTAGCGGCTTAGCCTAAGTTTAACTTAGGAATAAACACATATTAAGATGTTGGCTTATTGAGCTAAAATAAAACTTAGATAAAGTAAATTATTTACTTTAGTGAATAAGTTTTAATCTTAGCCATTGGTCGCAAGTGAGGCGAGATCTAATTTCGACCGTTAATCACTTTGAGATTAGGGTTAAGGTTTTGGCTTAATGTAAAGTTATAAAGGCAAGGCTAAGGTGAGGAGAAGACACACAACAACAACACAAGATTGAGAGAAACATCTCAGTTAGTGTGCTTGGTATGAGAGTGCAGAGGGGTTGGAGATCCACAAATTTGCGAGAGAGAGGAGATCTGCTGGATTTGACCCAAAGTTTTTGTAATCTATATCTTCTCAGTTGGGCCATTATCTTAGGGCAAGAGCCCAAGTATGTTCGGAATTTTTTAATAATGAAGAATTGATTTGTTGGGCATAAATCTGTTGTAATTTGTGTGATTCATATTGTATTTTGCTTCCGCTGATTTTTTATGTGTTAGGAACTTAGCTAGGTATTTGTTCATTATTAATTGCCTAGGATAAAACTATCGGGTGCCGGGTTTGGGTAAATTCTAACAGAAGGGAGCTCCTTCATAATCAAGAACTTGGTAAGAACATGGGTCCTTTTTGATGATGAAATCTACCAGATCTTTAGTTAGGTCAAGGCATAGAAGGATTTTCACCAACCCCATATACCTTGGTTTTCGAAAAGAATTATCACCTTCATGGTACAAAACTAGAGTTTTGTCAATTTCTTTGAAAATCTCCTCAAACTAGAGCCTCAACAGTAGACCTAGTATTCTAATCCAAATAGTGGTAAAATCAATTTGTGTTGAATGTGCATTAATGCCCCGATGTCATATTTTCGTAAATAGGGCCTGAGAGTATGTATCCTATCAAAGTGTTGAAATTCTCCTCTATCTAGTTTTTAAGTGAGGTCACTCCCATTGTTTGGCTTGGAAATCTTCTAACCATTTAAGATTTTTCAAAATTCATTATTTCATGTAACATCACACTATCCCTTAATAGCACATTGATTACCTCAGATTTGAGTTTCATGCATTTCCTCCTTTTGCAAGGGTTGCTTGGTCTCTTGGTCCTATGCTACTAGTTGTGGATGATCTAGTATCGAGGGAGAAGAGACCGCGCCTTAAGTTGTCCACTAGGTTTTCCCTGATGAAACCATGCCCTTCATAACCATGAATGCCTCCTTCAATGAAGCTTGAGCCAAACTCTCCTACCATCAAATTGAAGGTGATTTCACATGCAGTGGAAGTGTTGACAACATCTCTCATATGTGGTGGGATTAAATTTATTTCCTAAGGTTGACGATCCAAGGCTAAAACTATCGTCATCTAAAAGGGTCTTTGTTGATAGATTGCCCCTCTTTGAAATTGGGCGTAGGAGCAAGAGGGGGTCTTGGCTGACTTGGATGTCCTTTGAGTCTACACATACCTGTTGATCGCTCAAAGGATCATCTGCATAATCCATGAGGTCTTCTTCCATGAGCCTTGGAGGAAGGAGGGACAACCTACGAAAGGTTTGAGACCACATCCGTTGATCCCTAAGTTCTAGTGAAACCCTAGTTGTGCTGAAGTGTCACCATTCTTATGAAAACCCTAACCTCTCAAGTATCCTTCCACCAATCTCGTTTTAGTTGGTTTACCATCCAAATGTTCATAATTATTGATTTTTCCCTTCTTCAATTTGAGTAAGATTTAGGGTTTAAATGAAGTGCACCCCTGTTAGGTGCTTATGTCTTCTTTCTAAATTGAGAGATTTGCAATGGCTATGGTGTGTATAAAGTTGGAGTCTTAGTAACCTAAACTATGCTCCAATTTAGATCCTGTATGCTTGGTTGAATAATAAGAGCTCAATAGTTCATTTTTTTGTGTTTAAAGAGGCATTATCCATATGGGTGTTAGATTTTGGGGTTACTCCAAAAGTGTTACACCATTCTTGAGGGAGCTTCATCTGATGTTGGGTCCATGGTATGTTGACTAGACTTCGTTGTATCTTGGCCATACATTAGAGATAGCTTACTCATGGATTGCTATACCTTGACTTGATGCTTCTGTGGCGTATTTCCTTGGGAAGTTGAGATTGATGTCGCTTGATGACATTCTTATTGAGGTGTGTACATGGAGGGCTTGGTTGCTTGCTTGGGAGGAGGACTCAATTGGACGAGGAGTCTTTGGCATTTAGGAAGAGAGCGTTAAGTCTTTAGCGTTAAGTCTTTAGCATAAGACACTTGGTTGCTTGCACGGAGGCTTGTGTTGACTTGAGGATATTTGCGCTGAGGAGTGTTCATGTAGGTGAATGAGTCCAAGGCAAATATAGTCATTCTTGATTTGGGGAAGAGGATCATTTGATCACTTCTTCCATTTCGGAGAAGATTGGTGAGGAGATGTATTATGCTTTGGTGGGATTATATTATGGTGCAAATGTTTGTAAGAAGATTCTCTTGAGAAATAAGCTTTCAACCATTTGCATGAGTAACAAAGATTCAATGGTGGGCTACCTAGGTGGGATCACAAATTTGAAATATCAATTGGTTTCCGTAGGGACAAAAGTGGATGATAAAGCGTTAGTGCCCATTGCTTTGAACGGATTTTTTCCATCTTGGAAACCCTTTGTCCAAGATGTTTGTCCTCGTGAGAATTTTTGCTTGCTTGTGATAAACTTTGGGATGACTTTGTGTAGAAAGAGATAAGGTTGGAACCTTGTTCAACAAAGCAAAAGGAAGTAGAAGACCTAGCCCCTCACTGGGACGCTGAGGAAGGGAAACAAGAAAGGACACAAGAAAGTTATTGAAGAATCAAGCCAAGGTAAGAAGCAGGATTTCAGTAATGTGAAATATTTTACATGTCAATAGATGGGACATTTTTCCAATCAATGTCTGAAAAAGAAGATGGGGAAAGCCAAGCTTTAGAAGTAGGTTGCAATGAGTGTGAATATTATTATAAAAGTGGATGAGTTAGCATCCCAACTTGAGATCATCTTCTCCATGGTGTCTTGTTCATCTTCCAAAATGTTGTCAAGTGTTAGATGGTATTTGGATAGTGGGGCATCAAGAGATATGATTTATGATATGAAACTCTTTTCCAGGCTTCAAGATCAAGATTGGGTGATGATGCTACAAATCTTGTGAAAGGGGCGAGCTTCATTTCCTTCCAGATGCCATTAGATGATGTTCTTAAGTTGAATGATGTTTTGCTTGTTCTTGGTTTGAAGATAAATCTTCTTTTAGTTTCTTATATGACAAATTTACAGTATAGAGTTGCATTTGAAGGACCATAATGCACTATCAATGATTGTAGACTAGCATGTTCTGAGGTAGTGGCCTTTACAGGTTGCTTGTTGATCTTGTGGCACTTGTACATGCCAGCAAGATGTTGGGTGAGCCTTTTAGTGTGAGGAGGCATATGTAGAGCATGTATGGTGGGATGCCATGGAGATAGGTTCAAAATCTGTTGTGGAATCAATAATTGAATGCGGGCTTGTAGCTGATGGGAATATTGATGAGTACTAGGATATGGTTGTTGAATTTTCTCAGAATGAGGTAGTTGATGTTGATGAGATGCTTGCTCTAGTTACTAGAGGATTCTCTTGGAAAGGGGCAATTATTCTTGTTGAGGGTTTTGCTTTAGTGGCGGAGGTTTTGGGTTGTTGTTTGCACTATTATGAGCTATGTGCAAGAAGACTTGGATGATATTTGTGCAGTTTGTTTCCTTTGTGATTTTGATAGATTTGATCCACTTGGTGATCATCTGTGCAGGAAGTCTAGAACAATTCATCATGTGGTGTTTGAAAATTTTGTTCTATGAAGTTGATATGAAGAAGGTTGGAGGTTGGTAGGTTGCTAATGGTCTAGTGTTTCTTTCTATAGATCTACAAGTGGCCAAGTGCCTGGCAAAGGGAAGGTTCGAGATGCGGTGATAATATCCTTTTTTGTAGGATACAATGAACCTTCTAAAGCTCATAGGATATCTACATTCTAGCATAGCAGAAGATTGTGGTGAGCCAAGATGTGAAGTTTGGTGAGGATGTGTGGTCCTCTAGATTACAAGTTTCTCCTTTAGTGATTGAAGGGAGTGATAAGGTTGCTATTTCAAAATCTGGTTCAGAAGTTAGAAAAGAGTAAGATCCAAGTGTCGATGAGGAGAACTTTAGAAAAGATACGTCCTCACCCTTTGGTTTAGTATGTGGAAAGCCTAGATGGCTTACTCAGGTATTGTAGGATGCACAAGAGCATGTAGGAGCACCCAGATCTTTGATGAGGGGGATATACCTCCTAGGAGATATGCTATCCATATTGCATTTGCTACTTCCATTTGTGAGCCTTTCAGTTGTGGTGAGGAGGTGAGGTACTATGCCTAGATGGAGGAGGAGAGCGATGTTTGAATGAGATTTCCTTTCTAGCAGTAATCAATTGATTCCACGACTGCATCATGTCTAGATTTGCAGATGACAGGTTTGGCTGAGATGTAGGGGGGGAACTGTTAGATTTTGGGCACTAGACTCAGTACACACACACACATACAATCTGGTAACAACTTCCACTTAACTTTACTCAGCTAATAATCTGAAACACACTAATGTGTCTAACTTTTGCACAGCAAAAATTTTAAAACTAGTAATTAGATCATGCACAAAAAATTCAGCCCCCAAAATAGAATTTTCATTAGTTCTTTAACAAGAATCTAGGGCTCCCATACAAGGGAAAATGGTCCTTTTACAATGCTTAGTAAACTGCAAAATACAAGGGAAAACTTATATAGAAAAACCGTTGTCTTTACTGCTGAAACCCTCCTCACCCTCCATGCTACATTCTGCTCACTGTACTTGCCACAGTTTGCTCATTGTTGGCTGCTCCTGTAGCTGTCCAATCACTGGAAGACAAGGGCAAACTCAACCCTCCAAGCTGTCCAAATATTGCTGTAACTCAGACCTTCTTTGCTATCCAAACAGGGCTGTAACTTAGCCCTTCTTTCTTGTCCAAACCAGTGTTGCGAAAATCACGATCAGGATTAAATCAGTGAGGGGAAAAAATCATAAAAATTGGGAAAAAATCGGAAAATACAGAAATATTCATTTTTTTTTCAAAATTTTTAATATCTAAAGCATCTACAACATAAAATAAATCCATTGACACATAAATATGATAAAAGAACTAATATATAAGATGTGTAATATCATTTCTAGTGCTACATCACATATAACAGTGAATCATGTCCTGAATAGTAAGTCCTGACTCCTGAGTCCCAACTCAGCCTCAAAATATCAACAAAAAATATAATAATGTATCTCATATCATGAGTCATAATGTCATATACAATGAAATTAACGAAATAACTAATACTACTGATTTCCTCTGCCCCTCTTGTGAGAAAATGCAATAGCTTTCCCTTTCCTTCTAGATGTAGATGCCGGTGGAGTTGGCAGTGGACTCTGTTGTGCTCTAGAAGCTGAAGAACTAGGAGCTATAGGAGGTAGACCACGTCCTCTATTGGTGGCAGGGGTAGTCTGGGTAGGTGGTGTCACCTCCTCCTCCCCTGCCCCGTCTACGCCTTCCACTACCTTCTGCTCTAATCAATTATCGACAGACTCCATGAGAGGCCTCTCGTCCTCAACCCTCCATGCAGCAGTGGTGTCAATCCCATCCAATGAGATGGCCTCTATATCAGGTGTCCTCTCAAGTTGCCTCACCCACAATCGAAGATTGTAGTAGACGTAGACCATGTTATTAAGTCGCTGGGACTCCAACCTGTACAAAGATCATAAAATAATAATTATAAAAAAATATTATTTAATGAATTCAAAAAATTAATTGGAAATTTGGAATATTTTAAGTTTTAAGTTTAACCTGTTGCGCTTCTTGTTGTGTATTTTTTCAAATACACTCCAGTTGCGCTCGCATCCTGAGGAGCTACATGTTTGGCTGAGGATTCGAATGACAAGCTTTCGCAGATGGGGTACTCTGGCACCATAGCTTCTCTACCATGCATCTACAACAAAATTACAAATAAGATAAACATAAGAAAAGAATGAAATTTGAAAGTTGAAGCAAAGTATGAAGTTATGAACTTGAAGAGAATGAAATTTGAAACAAACTAAAAAATACCTGGCATTTTAGTCTTTCTATCAACCACAACCATCTCAAAGCTAAATGTGCCACCTGCCATTTTGTATATCTCCATTTCTTTGGAGAGTTCTGCACGTTTTGCTAGAGATGGCACCATCCTTTGAACACAAGTGATGAATCCACCCATGATCTCGGCGTCAATTAAGAACCCACAGGGGTAAGAAAATGCGGGGTTTAGGTAGATCCCTGCAGCATGAATGGGACGATGGAGTGTGTTGTTCCATCATTCATCAATCACTTCCCATAGGAGGGGTTGTTTTTGAAACCCTCATCTCTCTTATCATCATAGTAGGTTTGAATGGATTCTTTGGCCCTGTGCATGGCCTCGTACAAGTAGGCCATTGCGGGCTTGTCACCATCAACTAATCGAAGAACCTTTACCAAAGGTTCAGTAATGCTGCACACGTCCTGCACTCCCGCCCATAAGTTTTCATGGTATGAAACTAATTTGCATATGGCCTGTCCCTCTGGTTTGCGGCTAAATGTCAAAGCACGCCACTTATCTGAAAGAAACATTCTCTTCACATCCCACATAGAATTGAAGAGGGATTGAAGAGATATGAAACTGGTGGCAAACCGTGTAATGGCAAGGCGCACCAACTCCTTCTTGTTGGTGATTTTTCTCACCAAATGAAGCACATATGCATGATTATATATAAATTTTGTAATGCTTTTTGATGAGTCAACAATATCTTTGACAAAAGAAGTTTTTCCTATGTCCTCCAACTTCAAATCATTGCAATGTGCAACACAAGGTGTCCAAAATAAAGTAGGATGCCTCTCCATAAGCATCTTGCCAACGACAATATAATTTGCAGCATTGTCCGTTATGACTTGGACAACATGTTCTGCACCCACCTCCAAAATAAACACATCCAACAAATCACATAATAATTTTGCATCTTTGATATGTGCAGATGCATCAACAGATTTCATAAACATTGTCCCCTTGGGACAATTAACCAAGAAGTTTATAAGACTTCTCTCCGTTTGATCGGTCTAGCCATCTGATATCACAGTGCATCCTGTGTGTGCCCATGATGCCGTAAACTCCTCCAATCTTTTGGTGCAGTCAATCTTTTCATCTTGAAGAATGCGGCCTTTAAAGTCATCATAAGAAGGGATTTTGTACCCTAGGCCAACAATTGCAATAACATCAACAACAGGCTGGAAAAATGGATTATTCCTTGCAACGCTGAAAGGAATATCACTCCAAAGGAGAAACTTGCCCAACAACTTGTCAACTTCTTCTTTCTCATTTTTTTTAAGCATTGAAGAGATAGATGGTTGTGAGCCAGCCGTGGTTCTAGGAACAAAATATGATGAGGTAGCTATAAGGTTGGTTGTAGATATTGATGCTGAAGTAGAACCAGTGCCACTTTCATATTCACCTCCTAACACTCTCCTTGCTAGTTGCTTCCTTAGATCTGACTTGGACAGTTTGGCTTGCTCTAATTCTTCCAATGATCTGAGGGCTCTTTGGATGATTTCCGGAGTTGTATTTTTGCAAGGCCCTACCTCATGTCCAGGGATTTTTGCAAGGTGATACTTCAATCTATAAACGCCCATTGTCATATGATGCCCACACAACTTGCAAGACAAATTTGATCTATAAAACCCTCCATCAGGTTTACCAAATTCCCACATAGGGTCCAATTTCCTTGGCATGTTTGTAATTTGGTCGAACTCTCGAGTTTTAATGTAAGATGAAGTTTGAAGTTGAAACTTGAACCTATGGCACAAGAAGAATTGCAAGTTAAAAAAAAAAATTACATACATGACACAACACATTGAATTTTTGACAAAAAAAAACCTCAACTCAATCCAACAATAATAGAAAAAATGCACATTCAAACCCAAACAAAAATGATGCAAAAAATAGAGCACAAGAAGAAATTAAACTAATAAATCCAACAATCAAGTTTTTGAATTTTTGACCAAAATGAACCCTCTCCACTCTATGCAACAAAAATGAAAAAAAAACACAATCAAATCCACTCAAAAATCATTGATAATCAATGGGTTATAGAAACCCAAGCAAAAACAAGAAAAAAAATGGCCAAATTTGGTGCCCATACTTGAAAACTATGGTTTGCTGAAGAAATTTTATCCAAACACGAATTTCTCTTGCTTGGGATGCTAAAATCTTCCTTTTTCTCTTCCTCTGTCCTAGTAGTCGCCTTCCTCTCCTCCTCAGCTCTCAAGCAAGCCTACTGTCTTCAAAAAATGACAAATAAAAACCAAGAATTCGCTTTTAAAACGCACTTTTTTGGAGTCGCACGATGTTTTCCCGTCGAATCGCGATTTTTTCCATCGTGATTTTTTCACGATTTTTTCGAAATAAAAAATGCCTTATAAATCGTCCGATTTTATCAGCGAGTTGAAAAAGTCGCGATTTTTTGAAAACATTGCGATGTTTGGAACACTGGTCCAAACAAGGCTGTAACTTAGCCCTTCTCTGCTATCCAAATAGGGGCAAACTCAACCCTTCTCTGTTGTCCAACAGGGGCAAACTCAAGGGCAACTTCACCCTTCTCTGCTATCCAAGTAGGGGCAAATTGAGCTCTTCTCTGCTATCCAAACAGGGGCAAACTCAACTCTTTTTTGTTGTCCAAATAGTTATTGAACTCTCCCAAATTTATTTCAAGGTGAAGTTATCCCACAATCGGCTCCAATCAGGACGCTGCTGTCTAGCAAGGATCCCCTCCACAAAGGTGGTCCATTGCTTAGCACAACCCTTCAAAGTTGCCTTCATTAGCTCCGAATCACTCACAACTTCTCCCACAGCTAATAGCTCACCACGAGCTGGTTGGATCTTGGTGAAATATGAGTTCACAGTCTCTGATCTGTTCATACCAATGCTGTTCAACTTCTCTCTCAACACCATTTTCCTGTTCTCATTTGTACTCTGGTATAAACTAGTCAAGGCCGTCCATCATGTGTGTTGTAGTCTTCCCTATTATGTGAGAAATCACATGATCCCTCACACCATCCAAGATGATACCCCTTCCTTTCACATCTTTTAACTCATGCTCAATTGCTACGACAACATTTGAAGGAACTGGAACCTCATGATCTGCAAACTCCCACAAATTATTAGTTTTCAAGACAATGGTTATGTGCTCTTTACATGGACTGAAGTTACTGGCCCCTTCCAACCTGTCTTTATACCTCAAGCTCAATGATGCCATGTCACTAGAGATGTTTATAGGAGAGAGACCAAAGGTGAGTCATCTATGCATCTTTGGTAGTTCAATTTATTTCCACATTCCTACGGAGAAGAGGATTAAGCTGGAGCCCTCATAAGAGAAAGGCATTTTTGTGGACTACAGTGAGGTCTCAAAGGCCTATAGGGTCTACATTCTAGGATAGAGGAGAGTCATCATTAGTTGGGATGTTGGATTCGAGGAGGGCAAGACCTTTAGTAGGTCTCATGACATAGGGCCAACATGGGTAGAGGATGAGGAGCAAGAGGCTCCTAAGGTTGAGCAAGGACCAACAACACCAGCAACAGGGACATAGCTTGTAGATTAGGAGGAGCGAGAGGCTCCTTTGAGCTCCACTAGGAGAGGGTTGAGATGGTGCGAGCAAACCTTGAGGGATGTTGAGGAGCATGTGGAGGCTCGTAGCAACACTTTAAGGGAGAGTATACCAGTAGCCAGATTTTCCAGTTATTTGGCCTTGATGAGCAACATTAGTGAGTCTGAGCCTTCTACTTTTGAGGAGGCAACAAATCAACAGGTCTAGAGGGATGACATGTTGGAGGAGTATAACTCCATCATGAGGAATGATGTGTGGGACATAGTGTCGAGGCCCGAGGGGAAGTCAGTGGTCACTTCACAATGGATCTACAAGATCAAGCATGCAGTAAATGACAACATCGAGAAGCACAAAGTGAGGTTTATGGCGAGAGGGGTCTCCCAATAAGAGGGAGTAGACTATTAGGAGACATTTTCTCTTGTCACCAGATATGCATTTATTAGGAACGTTATTTCCATTGCTTCAGAGATGGAGTGGAGCATACATCAGATGGATTTAAATAATGCCTTCCTTAATGGGGTGATTGAGGAAGAGGTGTATATTCAACAACCTCAAGGCTTTGAGGTGCATGAAAGGGAGTCTCATGTATGCAGGTTAAAGAAGACCCTTTATGGGATGAAGCAGGCTCTGCTTTTATGGTAATCCAGGATTGATCGATATCTTCTTGGTTTGGGCTTCACCAAGAGTGAGGTCGACTTAAACTTGTACTATTTACTCATTGAGGGTGACCCACTTATCTTGGTGTTGTATGTTGATCTCTTCTTGATAGGATTAGAGAGGTTCATAGAGATGTGTAAGGAAGACCTTGCTTTTGCATTTGAGATGAAGGACATTGGCATGATGCACTTTTTGGGATTGGAGGTGTGGCAACAACCAAGAAAGATTTTCCTTGGGCAGGTTAAGTATGCAATTGAGATTCTGAGGAGATTCGGGATGGAGGATTGCAAGCCTATGTCTACACCTATGATCACTGTTGTTGCTCAAAATGTATAGGCACCGCGACAATGACTCAGGTCGGGGGCTGTCACCTTGATCCCCAACTTCTTTGTTTACGCTGTCTTCCAACAATGACTATGGGGGGTAGACCCTATGGAAATGAGATGAAGAAGGACTAGTTGGGAACCAACTAACTCGAGAGACACAATTGAGTGGCCAAGTACTTGTTTAGATCTAGCAAGATTTTAAGAATTCGATTAGATTTATAAGATTTGAAACCAATGCCTTATGGAGTCAATACTCTTGCTTTACAAATTTTAAGACCAAGTATCAGGTGGACAACTGCTTCTTTGATGAGTAACACTTTTATATGAAATGCAATTCCTAGGACTTATGTGAAATGCAGGAATTTTGGTTGATTTTACTGAAATGCCTAGTCTAAGTAAGATCCTTTGATCTTTATTTATATTAAGCCTAAACTTTAGAGTAAATGGCAGAGAGAAGTCAAGGTGAAACACATGAGGTTGTGATTAACGATCCCTTTCCTTGAAATCTAACGTACTTGGTGCCTCCTGTTATCACTTAGAACTAAAAATCTGATGTATATCATTTTCTATCCTACTCCGATGACATAGGTCTGTGTTAAGTTGATTTCGTTTTTCTTTTTTCCTCACTTAGGATTTGGAGTTTTAAAAAGTTTTTAACTCAAACCATACTCAACTCCCATTGGTTCTCCTCCACCATCATTGTTCTATAGTCATATCTTGTCTTATCTGAGTCACCATGTCTTTTAGTAATTTCGCAGCGTAATCCCATTCGCCAGTTTCGCAGCGCAATCATGGTTAAGCGTTTTCGCAGCGCATCATGATTAGGCAGTTTCGCAGCGCATCATTAAAATTTTAAACTAACAGCGCTGCGAAATCATGGATTCGTGCATTCCGCAGCGAATCTTTCCCGAAATGTCAAGTCCGTTAGGTGAGTCATCAGTCTTGTCCTCTCATGTCAGTTTATGTACCTCTCGTATCAAGTTTGAACGCTCATTTGCCACTATCACCACCACTAGATCTGTTGATATGCACAGAGTATCATTCCCAAGAAATTTTACCGTGCATAAACCTTAATGATGGTCGTAAGTGCTGCATGAGTGACAAATCTGCCCGATTATGTATTGAAAGGTTTTAAATGGAAGAGTTTAAATTTCAAGCGAGGCTGAATTAAAAAGGAGCTGAATCACGATTTCAACCGGAGCTGTTAGTCTTTGTATGTGAAGATCTCGAAGAAAGAATGGAGAAAAAAGAGCACAGATCCGGTAAATGTCAGAGGACTGAACCTGAGGGCCTGGACATAACGCTGAGAGATGAAGGGGTGAAGAAAGCGTTTAAAGATGCCGGGTGCTGGAACTTTTGCAAAAAGCTACAAGGAGGACATGCGCAGGTAACCAAAGAATTTGCACTAAACTTCACTGGTTTAAATTCAAAGGTAGCCATGTTAGAAGTGCAAGTCTCTCCAGAAGCAATATCTGCTGTGACAGAGATCCCAAGAGGACAAGAGGAATGGTTTAAGAATTTCAAATTTGACATGAATCCTTGTAAGGAGTTTTTAAAGGATGCATATGTAAATGAAGATTTGAGTAGGGGAGTGCCCAGGAATTATGTCAAAGAACATTATGCTCTTTTACTCACCTGCATACAGAAATACTTGACTTGTGAAGGAAGGTATAATAAGGTTTATTCTTACCATTTCAAACTGCTGTTGCATTTCACTGGGAAAATCTCCTTAGACCTACCTTTTTATTTGTTCCGTAGCTTGAGTAAGATGTGTGATAAGGTGCAGCTGAGAAAAGAGGATTCTGAAACCTCCTTGTTTCATCATGGTTTGATTAAGTTACTGGTTTTAGATGGCCTCCAGAAGATAAACAGAGACTGGAATTCTTTTATTTTTATGGCTGGATTCCAAAGCAAGACTGGCCTCACTCCTCAACCGGCCAGAGATTTCACAATAGCTGAGCTCCAAAAAGAGGCAAGAGCCAAAAGGGTCCCAAAGTCACAGCTAAGAAAACCAATGAAGCCTCTTATCATTCAAGATCAACCTCAGCAAATAAATAAGGAAAAGGCTCAGGGTAAAAAGAATATACCTGAAACAAGCACATCTGAAGCAGTCTCAAGGGTAAGGACAAGAAGCCAGATAAATAAGGAAAAAGGTAAAGCCATAGCAGTTGAAGAGAGCCCAGTGTCTAAGGCAAGTTTGAATGATTTATTACAGGCCATTGAATTTGAGCAGTCTGAACCAGTCCAAATTGATTTGACACAGTCAGAGCAAGAAGGTACCAAGAAGTCTAAGGCCTCAAAAAGGCTTAAATTCGACGAGCCAGCTGAAGAATTCATTTTTAAACCCAGAAGACCTATAACAAGGAAATTCCAGCAAGTAAAGGAAGCACTGCCAAGAACAGAGGAAACAGGGAAAGGAACGCAAAGGGACACAAGCAAAACAGTCATCACATCTCAAGGAGATAATATAGCAACCATAAAGAGCCAATTAGAAGCAGCTAAATATGAGATTGCCAAATTGAAGAAAGCTGCTAGAAAACATGCAGTCACATACGCAGAGTATCGTAAAGCTCTATGGAAAGGGAGTGAAACCCTAGAAAACCAGTTGAATTCAGTGGTTGATGGCCATTCACAATTTCACACATGGACAGTACCAGCAATCAGAGAAGCCAGGTACATCAGAAGAATCAATATGCAGCTGAGAGCTGGGAATAAAGCTATGAAGAAACAAATTGAAGATCTGAAGGCACAGTTAGGTCAGCTACTTGCTAAATGAGTTTTGAGGCCAAGTAAGATTTTGTTTAAAAATTTTGACAAATTTGCTTGACTTTATCTTTTTGAGGAAACATAAATCCCTGTGCGACATGTGTAAAGTTTAAGGAAGTTTTGGGCAAATCAAATACTCGGCTAATAAAGGTCTCCGGTAAAAAGCAAGCTGTTTTAAAAAACTCAGCAGTTTCTTAGCACGCTACGAATCTGCTGTAGGTGATGATTTTAACGCAAACAGACAGTTTTTAATTATAAGCGGGAATTTTAAAATGGGAACACCTAAAGGGCATACAAAGCATTATCTGAAGATATCTAACAGTTAATCAGATCAAGACAGGTGGAAGCTTAAAAAAGGTGGAATATTTCAACCCAATTTTAAAATTTCTGTTGTAAAGCCCCTTTATCACCGTTCAAGAGGTATCAAACGATTTGCATACAAGGAACTTTTGCTTGCACACATGTTCATTGATGAAGCTTACAACGCATCAAGAACGTGGCAGTTTTCCATGTTTTGGGTTATTAAAGGCTAGAAGACATGCTTCTGTACATTCGAACTTTTTGAGGAAAACTGAAGCCGAGAAGCAAGGGAAATCTCCTAATACTTCTGAGCAGTTAAAAGATTCAGCGTTCAAGGTCAATATGGAGCATTAAACATCCAGCTCAGCCAAATCGAAAGAAGACCAGGTGTCAAAGAACAAGGAGAAGCCATTATGCATGGAAAATGGAGTTAGAGTCATAGTTAATTTAGAACTCTTAAAAAACTCCAGTCAGCACTTTATTGTATTTATTAGTTAGTTAAATAGTTGATAGGTGTCATTAGAGGTAGTTATCGAATTCCCCTCATGCTGGAGGAGGAAGCTCGAATCAGTTAGAATAAGAGTTCTATATATAGCTGAAACAGCAATGTAATGGGGGTTGGAAAATTTTATGACACAGCTTGTATTTGGCTTATGTGAACACTCATTTCAGTAATATAATTTCAATTTTACTTCTCAGGATTCATGAAGGATTTCTATGTTCAGAATGTGTGATTTTATCCTTCCCTTAATGTTTTTTACAGTTGTGTAGATGTATAATCACTCAGAATTCACTGATTGTGCTCTGATTTCCTGTATGCATCTATAAACTGTGGTTCCATATGTGTTATGTTCTGAACTTCAAATGCAGAATGCCCTGACTGCCATGTAAGATTAAGTTCACTGTTACCTTGAAATGTTAGTGACTCCATAAGCCCAATGGAAACTTGTTTAATATATTTCCAGCATTCATTTTTGTCACAGTTATTTCACAAAGAGTTAGCCATCTTATCTTAATCAAAATCATAAACCCCTCTAGAGAGAGCCCTCTCAGGTTGAGGAGGCTAAGCCTCAGCCTAAAGTAGGTTTGAAATAGTTACTTGAAGTCTTCCTGGTCAGCAGCCTTCCAGGGCCTGATTTTGAGATAACACCTCCGACGCTGTGGCTCTAATGACTACAAGGTCACCGTTTTAGATACTAAAAAGGGTAGACTTCTCAAGAGAAGATGCAAAGGTGTTCCAATCTCTCTATCAACCAAGCTTATGCTTAGAGGCCAGTGATTAAATGCAAGACTAACTTAGAATGCAAATGCAAGGTGAGATTAGCAGATGAGTAATGAAGCAAGATTGTTAAAACCTCGAAGCACTTAGATTACAATTTAATTTGAGCTATACGTTAAGTACTTAAGCAAAAATTCAATGGATAATACCAATCACAAAGATAAATGCTAATGTTGTAAAGTGCTAACAAAATAAAATAAATGACTAAAATGCACAATTTGCCACCAATTCACAATAGAAATCTCAACGTAAAATGCTAATGAAAATTGCTTGAAATTCCAAAACTATTTATCCAAGAGGATGTTCAAATAGCCCAAGTGTTCAATTAGATCCAAACCAATCAACTATCTTTAGATTTTCCAATGTCATGCAATTAGAGTGAATTTCTTTCAATGTGAATTAGTTCAAAGAGAATTAGACTCCAGCAAAGTTACCATTCACTAATCAAATAACAAGAATATCTTAGAAGACAAATACCATCAGTTTCCTAAATATGATTACTGAACCCAAATATGTTCTGTGTGAATTCTCAAGAACAAGTATTCAAAGTTAGATTCTAATGCCAAAACCTTGCTGAAATGAATAATGTGAACACTCGCCTCTACAATGAGCTCAAAACAAAAATTATACTTGTGACAATAGTGAGATTAAGATGCCAAACTAGTGCCAAATATGTCAAACAATTTTGAATCAATGAGCTAACAGCACTGATATTTATTTAGGACAACAATAAATTCTCTTGTGACATCAGTGAAGTATTTAATGTCAAATCATCGTCTAGTATCTTAAACAATTCTGAATTTACCATTCTCTTGAATATATCCAAAATAAAAGTGCAAACCAGTGCTATGATCAGACTTTGCACAATGTATGACTTCACTTGAATTTATAGACTTATGCTAGAGATTATCTTACCAATTTGTTTTAATATCACTGTTTTAGATGATTAGCTTAATGTATTAGACAGTGATAGAGGTTTAGAAAACGAAAACTGAGGCCTTAGGCCTTGAAACAGTTTGCCAATTTTCTTCCAATGAATGCCACAAGTCTTGACCAAAGTTCTCTGCAATTTTTGATTAAGTGTCAACTCAGAAAATTAAATTTTCTTCACAGTGATGAAACCGAGCCTATGACAGTCTGAACAGCAGAAAGAAGAAACCCAAATAAGACTGTGTTGAGCTATAGAGGGCCTCCCAAAGCCTGTTTTAAGGCTTAAGAGGCAGATCTGAAGGCTGGAAGGTGATGCGATGAAATGTGAGGGCAGTGAATGATGGCTTGAAGGCTGCTACAGGCAGCAAATAATGGCTGCGTTAAAGATTAATAAGCTGCTACAGGCAGCATGGAAGAATACTACAGGCAGCAGCAGGGTGGTTAAGGGCTACGTTAAGGCAGCAAGGGAAGAGGAGACGAAGGAAGAGGGAGCCACAGCTAAGGAAGAGGGACACAGGTTTAAGAGGAACAACGACAAGGGAAAGAGGCTGCTACAAACAGCGTTAAGGGTATGAAGGGGCAGCGTGGAGGAAGGAGCTGCGGATTGAGGAGGAGGAAGGGCCAAGGATGAGGGGAGATCTGAGAGGAGGTAGGAGGGTTTTTGGAGCTGTGGCAGGGTTATTAAGGGTAGAACGGAGGACTATTAAGGGCAGCGTTGGGATTTACAAGCTTGGGGAGGCCTGAAAACAAAAGCCGCAGAGAAAAAGAGCAGTGTTAAACTCAGATCTTTTGCCCAACCTCAAAAAATTTGTCAACCTTGCTTTTTTACTAAATGATTTCGAATTATTTAGCCTTGCAAACAAAGATTTGAGACTAGATCTTGCCCTCCAGGGCCTAGATCTGTCTCAAATTCCAAAAATCTCTTTGAATAATCTGAGATCTACACCTACACAAGTAAAAAATGAAACCCCTGATCCCGAATATGTATAAAAATAAAAATTAAACCCAAAACCCAGACGTTAGAAATTAAAAATTATTTTACAAAGACTTTAGATCTATACAAATAAAATACAAATCTACTAGATTTGAGGAGTATGAGTCTGACTCTGCTCCCAAATCTGTAAACTCAAGCTATGCCTATCCAAATATATCAATTAAACTCGGTATATGAAAGATAAATAATTTTAAATGAAGCACTAGCCAAGATTCCTGCAAGAGAAACTTCGTTAGATAGATCTCGGGGTTTCAATTAGGAAGGCTCTTCAGATCTTATACCTTGGGAGTTGGCTGGTACAACCGAAGACTTCCCCTAATGCCAAAGTGTTTTGAATACAAATGATTTCTGCACACTCAAGATTAAGCTATCAAATCGATAGAGATATAAAATAACAATGTAATTTTAAAAAGTCAGAGATACTTGTTAATTCAATTAAATTAAAATGCTATCTTAGATCCAATAACCTATGCAAGATACCTGTGCAATAAGTTATTGCATGAAGAGTAATAATCAACAATTCATAAAAATCTATTTAACAGAATATTAAGAATAATATTACCATAAGAAGTAGAAAAAGAATACCACTATCATTGAAAACTCCAAAGACTTTGCGTTATTATTATTCCAGAAAAGATTACAAGAGATCTTCAAAAGCAAGTGCATGATTCAAAGATCAGATTCTTTGTGGACAAATGCCCTCTAATTTATAGATAAATTCTCCAAACAGCTAGTTGGCTTGATCCCTTCAACGTAATCTTGACTATTGATAAAGATTTGATTATTTTTTAATTACCACCATCAAAATATTTATTTTTTGAGTAATTTTTGAATTTCTCTTTTAATTATTTTTTAATTAGTTCAAAATTAATTAGTTTGAGCCAGTTTCCTCAAAAAATTGATTTTGATTTAACCACCAAGGTTCAAGATCCAAAATTTCTTGAAATTTTCAATATTTCCCTAATGGGGGACCTCCAAAAATAAATTTCTCTAGAACCCATGATTTTTTATTTTTTATTTTTTACTTTGGAGAATTTATTTTTCCTAAAACTTAATTTAGACTCTAATTAATTAAATTTCTGGCTTAGGATTTTTAATTTATTTTTTGTCAGAAAATTTAATTAATTGATACATGAGGGGATTAATAATTTTTTGCGACCTTCTAATATTTTAGCACCATGACTAAAATATTATTTACATAAGACAATTACATTTCAACCCTCAAAGGGGAAAAGACCGTTTGTTATAGAACTTCAATTATTTACCCAATTCTGCGATTCAACATGTTCTAGTAAATCAATTGATTTGTAATAAAATAATTTAGTCAATTAGCTAAAATTATTCCGAAATCACTTTTACAGAAGACTCGATTAAGACATTAGGACTCACTTAAGATTTTGATGACAAAATCCACCCTAGCTTTGGGGTGAGGCTAGAGGGAAAAACTCTGTAGATCATCTGTGTTTAGAAACACAGATGAATTAGTGAGACAAAAAAACTCCTAGGATGAAAATATCATCAAAATAATAGGCTCACCTAGGTTGTTACCTATATTTATGGTCTTATTAAGATCATTTACATTACAAATTGCAAAATGGGTTTATAACTCTCACAAACTGATGACTGATGAATCCAGGATGACTTGAATGCTTGAACATGATGGAATCCCTTTGTGAAAAAGTGTACTGCTATAGGGTAGTTGACATAGAGTGGTCAACAATCACCAACTTAAAGAAGCTGAGCGCTTCTAAGAGGGAGTTGGTGGATCCCACATTGTATAGGCAGCTGATAGGTTCTTTGATGTATTTGGTCAACACTATGCCAAACAACTATTTTGTTGTGAATACATTGAACCAGTTTATGTTGTAGTTGAGGAGGGTTCATTGGGTGGTAACGAAGCATGTGCTAAGGTACTTGATAGGTATAATGGACTTTGGGTTGAGATATCTCAAAGTTTGTGGAGTGCAGTTGTAGGGCTACGTATATTTTGATTGGTTTGGGAGTGCAATGGACAAAAGGTCTACTTATGGATGTTGTTTTAGCTTGGGATCAGCTATGATCTCGTGGTATAGCAGGAAGCGACACTTAGTGGCACTTAGCTTAGTAAGGTAGAGTACATGGCAGCGATTTTGGCGAGTTGTGAGGCCATATGGCTTCGCGGGATGCTCTTAGGGTTATTTGGTCTTGAGATGGGGTTCATGGTGATTCATTGTGATAATTAGAGTTGTCTTAAGCTCTCTGAAAATCCAATTTTTCATGATAGGTCCAAGCATATAGACATCGTGTATCACTTCATCAGAAACAAGGTCTAGAGAGATGCTGTGAGATTTCAGTACATATCCATAGGGGAGCAAGTAGTAGACATTTTTACCAAGCCTCTAGTGAAGGGGAAGTTCGTGTTTTATAGTGACAAGTTGGGGGTGGTGGAAAATCCCTTCCTTTCTAGGAGGGAGTGTTGATTTTTGCTATCATCAAGAGGTCTTCCACTTAGGCTTGGTGTCTTAGCATGTGGAAGAAATGTCCTCTTTAAATGGTTGTTCACGAGGATCAACTACTAATATGATTTCCTTTCTAAGTTTTACATAGGAAAAGTACATTGATTAATTTAAGTGATTAATGTAGACTTGGGCTAATGTTTTATCTAAGGATAAATAATTAATTATTTAAGTGACTTGGGGATATATCCTTAGAAAATTATAAAGGAGTCGAAGGAGATGATGAAGACATAGACCCATAGTATTGCACCCTTTGGAAAAGTATAACTACAAGGGTGAATGATACATTATGGGTTGATTAATCAAGGTAAAAGGAATTTTGATCAAGTAAGCCACCTAAAAAGCTTGTTCAAATGGATTTGGGCCTATTAGAAACACCAAATGAGAAATTCTCTACTAAAGAAGACCAAATCAATGGCACGAAGCTTGAGGTTGATCAAATCACTTGGAAAGTGCCCTACATTGAATGCCAATAGGGTTTAACAGGGCTAAACATGTGACCCGGGGCCAAAATAAAGGGGAACAAAGACAAAGGTGACCTTGTTTAAGCACTAGACATCAAGCGGATGAACCATGGTCATGTGTCTAGGCTAGACATTGTGACTCAAAGGAGGTAACCCATCACAAATGGGTTGTTGCAGGGCAAATTTATGGCCCTTGTTATCATCCCATGGCAAACCTAGAATGGTGGTTCATGTATGGTGAATGTGCTATGGGTACTCTGCATAACCACATTCAAAAGGTTTTGTGTATGATGGGTACTGTTGACCACTCAAGTGTCAACTAGAAGACTGTCAAAGACCCTATATGCAGAGTACATTTTTTTATGCGCAGAACAGTTAGAAGTCCAAAATATCATCATCACCTTTTAGCAAATTGTGAGAGTTATGTAATCCAAATTCTACAACCCTGTATGGCCAGTGTAAAAATGTTCTAGCATGATAAACTAAAGCCATGTAACACATATCGGTTTCACTCTAGGGAGTTTTTTTCCTTAGCTAATTATTTGTGTTTTTCCACTGCAAATAATTGGTTAAATTTTTCTCCGAAATATACAGCAAAGCTAGAGTGGGGCTTGATGGTGAAGTCTTAGGCGAGTCATAGTGGAAAATATGGGGCAACATTGCATTGGATGTGGTTTGATGAGTGAGCCAGATATGGTTTCCATCTCAAGCAAGAGACAAAGGTGGCCCAATTATTGAGTCCTATTGGGGATTAGTTACCTCAAGCTAGTCCTTGAAAACACTTGACTTGAGGAGGTGTCCAACAAAAAATGATTCCTCATGTGAAGGAGATGAAGAGACAAAATGTGACCAAAAGGATAGAGGCAAGCATGAGACCAAAGGCAAACCTAGGGGGAAGGTGAGTTCAAAGTAAGATGGTCGCTCTAGCGAGGTGACCTTATTTTTCAAGGGGGGAACATTAGAATGCATATGTTGGAAAAATTGTGAGGAGGTGAAACTCTAGAGTGAAGGAGACAAATTTGATAGGAGGCATTGCCTTGTGCAAGTCAAGGTAGCATGTGAGAGGGAGGGAGAAAAAGGTAAATGACAAGCAAACAAGTACCAAAATATGTTGGGGCAGGTGGGGTAATAACCAAGGAGTTCAAGGGGGTTTTAGCCTTTAGTCCTAAAGTCAATATAAGGTAGCTTTGAGCTTGAATCATCATCGAGCTTGCCAAGCATAATACCATGGGAGTTGAATCAACATGGAGGAGGATCATATACACAAGAATTTTGGGTTGTAGAGGGCTTAGGGCGAGCAAAGGAAGGAGGCAAATATAGAGGATTTGGGTGAAGTGACTTTGGGCTTAGAGGAGCTCTGGGAGAGAGGGATCTAGGGGTCATGCAGACAATATAGACCACATCATGCTTAACCAAGAAAGGGGCCAGATCATGCTTAACCAAGAAGGTTTTTCCTTCTTGAAAGAACCGTAGTTGGCCTAGGAAAGTGCATGGAATGATCAACATTGTATCCAACCATGATTGGCCTAAGAGGAGATTGTACCCTAAGTTTGAGCACAAAAACCTTTGTTGTAACAATCTTGGGTTTGAGAGTCAATGAAATATTTATGGCTTCAAGGAGTTTGCTATCATATTGGTTGAGTATGGCACCAAAGGCTAACAAAGGTTACTAGGGGGAAGGTGAGATGAAAGCCCGAGGGTAAGCTCTAGGGAGGAGACACAAGGAGCTGTTTGTTGGAAAAATCTCAAGGAGGTGAGCCTTTGGAGGTGAGGAAACAAGAGGAGCTACCTCATACAAGTCAAGGTCGTGTGGGATGGTTGGGGGGGGGCATTGGGGTTGAAAGGTAGTCACTAGCAGACAAGCCCTAGAAATTATCTAGGGCAAGTGGGGTAGCAACTATGGAGTTCAAGGGGTTTTTAGGGTTGAAGTTAGTGTGCGGTAGCTTTGAGTTTGAATCATCTTAGGGATTTTTACAACAAAATATGGCACCCACGAACATAACTCCCAAGCGTAAGGTGTTAGTTTTTGTAACTCAAGAAGGCTATACACTATCACAACCATAACTCTCCTCTCCCTCTCATTTTTGGTTGGCTCTTCTCCAACTCAAGGGAGGTGTTCCTAAGGATAGGATTGCTATGGATATAGGGTTGAGGCACAAGAATTTTTTTTGAAGAGTGAACCCAAGCAAAATGAGTTGTAGTATAGATGGAAGAATGAATGGTGTCAGGATGAAAGATGAAGGTGCAAAACTACAAGTCCAAGTGCCTGATCAAACATTGGGTGAATAGACTATTCCCTGATATTATGATAACTAAATGATCAAGCTTGGGATATTGGGACGTTAGGATGCCAGGGTATTGGGATATCAGTTAATTAGCCTACTCATGATTTGAATTATTTATTGATAGTGATAAAATTCGATAAACTCTTGTGAACTAACAAATATTATTCTATTTATATGTTGTAAAAACTTTTTCTTTTTAGGACTTTGTTGTGTCGGGATTTTGGGAAATTGAGACATTGGGACTTCAAGAGTCCACATAGCTTTAGTGTCAATTTTTTTAAAAATTATTTTTGGGCATTTTTGTATTAATTTATTTGAAATTAAAAATATAAATGCTTAAAACTTTAAACAATTAAAACTCAAAAATAAAACACATCAATAAATCAAGAAACTTGTAAAATAGAAATTTATGTAGGGAACCCATTATGGTATTTTATATATACAATAATGTGGGGATGCTGTACAAGCCACAACACATCCAAATATATCTCTCCAAGCACTTAATGACAATTTGTATTTGCCTCCTTTTTGAGGGCGATATATAGGTCTCATATTAAGAGTGACCCCTTCTAATTTGAAAAGTTATTTCCAGAAGTGACTTACGAACTTGGAATCCTTTTCACTAATGATCAGTGGGAGAGTCAATGGAGCTCATAAACATGTTTAAAGAATAGATCAACAACTGTAGAAGTTGTAAATATTGTAATTGGGGCAATGCAATGGGCATACTTAGTTAAATGCTTACTATTGCAAAGATAACTTCTTTATCTTTAAAGAGTGATAGACTTGTGATGAAGTTTAGATCCATGGATACCTCTTCATAGAACTTGATGGAGTTGATATTAGGCTAAAGATGACTAGGATAAGAAATAATAACTACCTCATTGCATTGGCGAGTGCCACATTTTTCCAAAAATCACTCAAATATCAAACCTCATTTTTGTCGAATGAAAGTCAAAGGAGACATTCTTCTAAGTCTTGTGGAAACCCACATGTTGAAAAGGTTGATTTATAAGAGAGGAGTCATGTTGTAAATAGATGTAATTTTCAAAGAGGATAATACCGTTCTTGATGGTCCATGTTTGGCCCTTCTTTCCATTAATAATGTGCTATTGAAGTTGAGCCATATGATGATCCTTTATGTAGTTTGCAAGGATCTCACGTACCCATGTAGGTTGGTTGATTGAGATGGAATTGGAGGTGTGTGGTCTATTGTACTAAGTGAAAGCATCCACACAACATTCTCTTTACTAGGTGGTTTATTTCGCTGAGATAAAGCATCCACAATAATATTTCTTTAACCTTCTTATAGATGTTTTCAAAGTCATGAGCTTGAAGTTAGTTAAAATCCACTTTTGTTGCTCCTCTGTGAGAGTACCTTGCATTAATAAATGCTTCAAGCTTCCACTTTTATTGCTCCTCTATGAGAGTTCCTTGCATCAATAAGTGCTTCAAGCTTGTCAGGCCAGGGTAACTCCAGAATGGGCAGAGAAAAACTGATTGCTTAATTCATTAGCTAACTATCATTTATATACATAAATGGGACGGATCAGTTCATCTTCTTGATGACTGTTCGCGTTCCAGTTCACCCATCCGTTGAGGATTAGGTGTCAACATTCCCCCCCTTAATCTGAAGGGATGTTGGTGAGTCCAAGCATCGTTCTGAATCTTTCAAGCTTTTCTCTTCCAAGCGCTTTGGTGAAGATGTCTGCAATTTGCTCGTTTGTGGAACAATGACGGAGATGGATGGTTTTGGCCTCAACATGATGTCGGATCAGATGAAATTTAGTATTGATGTGCTTAGTACGATCATGGAACTTTGGGTTCTTGGCCAACTTTATTGCAGAGGTGTTATCAATCATGAGTGGAGTTGATTGTATTTGTTTTACCTGCAAATCTTCAAGAATTTTCTTGAGCAACACAATTTCTTTCGTTGCTTCAGCCGCTGCCACATATTCTGCTTCTGTTGTGGAATCTGCTGGTACTGATTGTTTGCGTGATCTCCAGGAGACAGCTCCTGATCCAAGACTCATAGCATATCTTGAAGTAGATACCCCAGTTTCTTTGTCTCCATCGAAGTCTGAATCAGAGTATCCAATCAAGTTGAAGTCGTCCACCTGTGTATACTTGATTCCAAGGTCTTGAGTTCCCTTCAAGTACCTTAGAACTCTTTTTGCAGCAGACCAATGTCCCTCACAAGGCTTTTGCATAAACCTGGAGAGGATTCCAACAGCAAATGAAATGTCTGGTCTGGTAGTAGTGAGGTAGATGAGACTTCCTACAAGCTGTCTATACTTTGTTGCATCCTCAAATTCCTTTCCTTCAATAGATGTGAGCTTCAAGTTTTGTTCCATTGGAGTAGAAAGAGGATTGCACTCTGTCATGCCAAATCTGTTTAACAAATCTCCAATGTATTTCTTTTGGGAAAGAAATATGGATTTTGGATGTTGGGTTACTTCAATGCCAAGATATTAATGAACATAGCCCAAATCAGTCATTTCAAAACTTTTTCCTAATTCTTTCTTTATGGATGCAATATAGCTTTCATTGTTCCCTGTCATTAAAAGATCATTTACATATACCACAAGATATACAACTGTTTTGCCAACTTTCTTGATAAATAAAGTTGCATCATCAAGATCAAAATGATTGAAGTTGAGTTTCAGAAGATGCTCAGTTAGTTTTTCATACCAGGCTCGTGGTGCTTGTTTGAGGCCATACAAGGACTTCACAAGTTTGCATACTTTATGTTCATGTCCTTTCACAGCAAATCCTTCAGGCTGGGACATAAAAACATTCTCTTTTAGATCTCCATTCAAGAATGCAGTTTTTACATCCATTTGATGGACTTTCCAACCGTTCTGAGCAGCTAGTGCAAAGAGTGTCCGGATGGTGGCCCATTTTGCTGTGGGGGCAAAAGTTTCCTCATAATCGACCCCTTCCTTCTGTGCAAAACCTTTTGCCACAAGCCTAGCTTTGTGCTTGTCAAGTGAGCCATCAGCTTTGTATTTGTTCTTGTAGACCCACTTGCAGCCAATTGGTTTGGTTCCAAATGGAGGATCAACCAACTTCCAAGTGCCATTCTTTATGAGGGCATCATACTCCTTCTGCATCGCTTCTTTCCATTCATCATGAGAAGCAGCTTCTTTGAAGGAAGTTGTTTCAAAATCTGTAGACAAGTTCAATTCACAATCATAAGTAACATCCATATCAACAGGTGAATTAGAGTTATCTACATCACCTCCATCTTGTCGGTTTGTATTTCTGGTTCCTGTTTTTCCAATTTCATCAGGATGAACACTTTCAAGTGTCTTTGTCAGCCACTTTGGGGGACCTTTCTGAGATGGTCCAGGCTGCTCTGTTGATTGAGTTGGGTTTGAATCAAGATTGAGTCTCCCAATTCTATCAATTACATCACTTAAAGCATCATCCGTTGTTGGAGTGTCATGCAGGGGAGATTGTTCTTCAGAAGAAGATTCCACATGTTGATCTAGTATAGGAATCCCCCCTTCAAGATGTGGAATCTGATTATCAAACTCTTGGAATGATTTCGGTTTTGTGAATCTATCCAAGCGATCAAGTTGCCGCTCAACAACACTGTCAGATTTGGATGATTCAAGAAAAATGACATCTCTAGATACAACAAACTTTTTATTTACTTCATCATAGAGACGGTATGCTTTAGATGTGTTTGAATACCCCAGGAAGATACACTTACGACTTCTAGCACCAAGTTTGTTTCTATGTACCTTTGGTATTAAAGCATAACAGGTGGAACCAAAGATCTTGAGATGTTTTACCGAAGGAACATGTCCATACCACAATTCATAAGGAGTTTTGTTTCTTATAGCACTAGATGGACATCTATTCTTTATATATGCAGCACATAGAACAGCATCAGCCCAAAACATTATCTTTACATTTTTGAAGAAAAGCATGGATCGTACCATATTCAAAATTGTTCTGTTCATTCTTTCAGCTACACCACTCTGTTGAGGATTATAAGGCACAGTTGTTTGATGTTTAATCCCATGTTGGCGAAGATAGTGTTCAAATTCATTTGATGTATATTCTTTTCCATTATCAATGCGAATAGACCCAATATGAGATTGTGCATCATTTTCAATCCATTTATGAAAATTCTTGAATGTTTGAAAAGCATCAGATTTGTTCTTCAATAAATAAACCCAACACATTCTGGTGTAATCATCAATAAATGTCATGATATATTTATTTCCATTTGCAGAAGGAACAGGCATTGGACCACATAAATCTGAATGAATGAGTTCAAGCTTCCTATGTGCTCTTGAATGTGAATCATGAAAAGACTGTTTGCTATGCTTTCCTAGAATGCAAGCATCACATTGCTTATGTTTTCTAGGAATTGTAGGCAAACCAACAACACCATTTTTCTTCAACAAGCGGAGACTATCATAGTTTAAATGTCCAAATCTAGCATGCCATAATAAACTTGACGGAAGTGTACCTTCTTCATGATGAGAAATATATGAGAAATGTTGTGCATGAGCAGAAGTTCCTTGCATTTTAAGAAGTCTTTCTTCTTCTATACCCCTCATGACAAGTGAGTGGTCAGATGCCTTTCTTACCTCAAGCTTGCCATCAAACATATGAATGGAGTGACCTTGCTGGCGGATGTGGACCAGGGACAGCAAGTTTCTCTTGAGCTGTGGGAGATATAGAACATGGTCCAAAAGAAAGTCTGGAAGACCAGAGAGTTTAAGCCTGATTGTGCCAAGCCCTGATGGCTTGATTTCTGACTGATCTGCAAAGTATACTGCTCCATCAACATTGTCAGTGAAATCTTCAAAAAAATCTTTCCTATGAGTCATATGACAGGTTGCTCCTGAATCAAGCAACCAGTCATTTTTCGAAGAAGCAAGTGAAGCATTAAACAAATCTTCATTTACTCCAATGTTACATTGTGCCTCAATATAGTGAACGGATTCAGGTGCTTTACCTTTGTCTGTGTCATCAGTTTTACCTTTCTGCTGATTTCTTCTCTGCTCAATTTTGTCCCATGGTAGCTTGCATGTAGAAGCATCATGTGATCCATTTCGTTTGCAGCGAATGCAATGCATATCTGCCTTTTCTGCTTGAGAATGTCTGCCCCCCCTGCCTCTGAAGTATCTTCCTCTTCCTCTTCGTCCACCTCTTCCTCTTGTAGAATCTTGAGCAGGATGCTTTTCTTTATGAGCAAGGCAAACAGTCTCTTCAGAAGATTCAGGGACTGTTTTCTTTCCAAAGGCTTTTTCTCTTTCAGCAAACTTTTTCACAAGAGACTCAAAGGTTATGTCTTTAAGATTTCCATTTGCTTGTAAAGACTCAAGATAATTGGAGTAGGTAGGATAGAGTTCTTTGAGAAAGGAAATAAGAGAGATATCCAGCTCAACCTTAATGGATTTAATATCATGCATTATAGACTTTATTTCAGATGCAAGAGCAAGGGGATCATTATTTTTCAGTTCAAGAGTGAAGAGTTTAATCATGAGCTGAACAACTTCAAGTGCAGAATGTGAATCATAGAGTTCTTTCAGCGTTTGTAAAGCTTCAAAGGCAGTGGAATAGGATGAAATATGACGACTTACTTCTTCATTTACAGATGCTGCGATCAATGCATAGGCTTTGCTGTTCTTGTTTTCCCAAATGACAAGTTCTTTATCTGATGTAGGCTGCACAGGGTCTTTGTCTTCTTCTCCGACACACACTCCTTTCCACAACTCATTGTAGATGAGGGTGTGTTTTACCATCCGAGACCATTCAGAATAGTTCTCCTTGCCAGTGAGAACTATTCCGACCATAGAGATGATTGAATGCATTCTGTAAAAAAAATTACTTCTGCTAAAAAAAATCCTTACGTTACAGCCTTCAAATCCTTCTGATATTTGCTAAAAGCATCAGCATTTCATTGTACATATCACTGCAATACTACTATGTTTTGAAAAAATGCGCAAGGGAATATATCACTTCAATGTATTAATATATCACTTCAATATATCAATTTATCATGTAACACTAAAAACACTCTGACTGATATAACTTTGAATGCTTTGAAAACTGCCTTGAATGATATATATGAACACTTTGAAAAAACAACGCAATGCTTTGAAAAACTGTTTATATAGGTGGCACAAACCCTAGCTCTAGGGCTTAATCAGTCAAATATCTTGTTGCCTGCTTTGCAACCGCACATAATCCCCAAGTATTCCGAAGCGTTTCTAATTGCGAAAAGGAGAAGCGCAGTATTTGAGAGTTCAATTACAGGGGGTGTACAAAAATTAGTGCCAATTTCGGCTCGATATGTATGCTCGTTAAAAACCAGAGAGAAAGAAAATGATGAATACTGCCCTGAGATTGCCAATGAAGAGATCAGCAAGCGCTGTGCAAAAGTCTATTGTTGTCGCTGTTTGGAAACGCCTTTGTGCATCAGAGATCAAGGTTATATACCATAGTTTGAATGCCAGGCCGATGAAACCAGGACTTCGGCTTCGATCTCCGCCATACCATGTCAGGTCACGTGAAAATCTTTATGCCTCGAGCTACTCGCTCAAGAGCGGAAGCACGATACCAACGATAAGACGCGTGAAGAGAAGGAAAATACCTCCATTACCAGCTGTAAGGCGTCGAGGGATAGGTTCCGGCAGGCTGGGGACACGTTATACCTCCTCGCAGAAGGAAATGCGCTGTCTCGTCGGTGCTCGTTCACTGGAGCTCTGGAAAAGGGTTACGGCTATCTGAGCATGGCTGTAGTCACGAGATTGACAGTATCAACGGTAACCAGCATAACAAATAACGCAGGCGTTCAAACCGGGCAGTGCGCAGTCTCAGGCGTTCATGTTAGTCAGAGAGCGCAGAGATATCTGTCAGAGGAATATCAGACAGAGGCAGAGCAGCGCAGGACAGAGGCATTATGGCAAACGTTCAAGCAGAGGCATTATGGCCAGAGGAGTTACAAGGATTCTGGGACCTGTGCTTTGATACCATGTCAGGCCAGGGTAACTCCAGAATGGGCAGAGAAAAACTGATTGCTTAATTCATTAGCTAACTATCATTTATATACATAAATGGGACAGATCAGTTCATCTTCTTGATGACTGTTCGCGTTCCAGTTCACCCATCCGTTGAGGATTAGGTGTCAACAAAGCTGAGGTGATTGGTTTTGATGAACTTATTACCAAAGAGGAATTGATGTCACTTGGCAGTTGCATGAAATATATGCATGACATGTTCCTTTCTTTGTCATTTAACTTCTTGTTTTCAAAGGCATTGGGCTGTCATCTTATAAGAGTAGTGCACCAAGTCCCAACGTAGAAAAATTAGACATAATGATGTAGGGTGAGGTGAAAATCAAGGTTACTTGGGAGTGGGAGCGCGGAGTGACATTTTCAAAAGCTCTCGGTTTGGAAGCGAATTTTTATATAATATATATTTTTATATATTTTGGTGCATATATGTCAACAAAAGCATGTAGAAGATGAATTAGATATCAAAAACATAAAAAACATAAAAAACATGGATTGAACCATATAACATCAATCATCGTAGAAGTTATAATCTTCATCAACCACATCCACAAGTTAGTAACATACAACATATCGAGTCTCATGATTCATCAATCTTGAAGTTTCAAGCTTTCAAAATTCGATAGATAACATTTATCATCATTGATCACTAAAGTTGTAACTTGTACTTGTGATCATTACCATTACCAAGTAACCAAATGATAACACAAAATATCTAACATGAAATGAAATGTTTCGACTTTCAACTTTCACGAAGCATCATATTCATAATTCATTACCAATGAGTTATAATTGCCAACTTCAAACTTCAAACTTAAGTTGTCATATATTGTTTACAAAAAATATCATAATAAATATGAAACATTCAACAATTATAAAAACTACTAGAAGCTAGAAAAGACAAGTAAATCTATTATCTATTGCTAATGCTTGGGCCTCTTACCACGACAAGAAATGTCTAATTTCTGAGAAAACATGTAGAATGATGAATTAGTTATAAAAAGCATAAAAACAAGGATTAAACCAAATAACATCATCATCTAGTAGTTAGAATCCTTATCAACCATAGGTCCACAAGTTACAAGTTTTGATTTATATAGCATGTATGGGTGCACATAACCAAAATAACATCGAGTGCAATCCATCTCTGAACCTAAAAAACATCAACAAACTGGCTCTAGATGGCCTCTATCATCCAAAAAAATCATGCTACAACAAATACTTACATATCATCAAAATCATTGCCTATCCTGGGATCTTTGTCATAAATATCATCTTCCAAGCATTAACATAAGATAGAAAAAAGGTAGCATGTCAAGATTTTGTTTGAGTTATGGGTACATTTTTAGTAGGGTCATGATAGAGGAGTTTGAAAACCAATGTCACTAACGTCAAGGGATTGGTGCTCTTGACGAGTTCCATAGCCTAGTACTTGACAAAATCCAAAGGATATTGCAATCCCTCCAATCCTGAAATCCTACAAAATTGATAAGTCTGCTAGGTTTTGAGTGAGATCTAAAATTCTACTATCTCCATGTCACTTTTACTTAAATTCATAAACATTACCATGAATTGCATATCAATACTAGGGCCATTGGCTTGATCATTAGGCTGCCCCACTCAAAAATTATTGTTTCTTTGAAAAAAAATTGCGTTTGGAACATGTTTGCATAAAAAAAATTGCGAAAAAGCTAGGGAGCGATTTTTTTAGGGAATGCGCTCTTGAAATTTGAGCGAATTTTGGGAGCGCGCTCTTGGGGTCGCTTCTGATCCGCTCTCGATGGGAGCGTGCTTCGAGAGTAGGTTCGAGAGGGAGGGGCTGCTCCCCTGCAACCTTGGTGAAAATTAGGTGTAGTGAGCAACGGTTCCAAAACAAGGGATTTTTTTAAGCTATCAAAAGCATGTTGTGCCTTAATTGACCAATGAAAGGATCCTATTCCTTCCAAGTCACTTAAAGGAGGAAGAATAATAGATATTTTGTACAAATCAATTGTAGAGGCTTGCTAACCCCTTTTTGAAGCTTCCTGATTGTCGTACACATTGGCCACTCTAGGATCAACGCGGACACCTTTTGCAGAGATGATGCGACCAAGATATTCTAGATAAATTTTGGCAAAGTAACACATATTCTTTTGTATTAGGGTTATGCTATGCTAAAGTATCTAATACAAGATCCAAATGTTCTAAATGTTGTGAGAATGTTCTATGATCTATGAGGATATCATTAAGACAGAGTAAAACAAATTTGTGGAGATACTTACTAAACACCTTGTTCATTAAACCTTGTACTATGGTAGGACCATTGCAAGGTTGAATGACATCACTAGAAATTGTATTTCGTTGTGATGATTCTTGAATGTGACCTTTTCCTGATCTTAAAGTGGTATAGGTATTTGATAGTTTTTTTTGGCACCATTTAGCTTGTTCATTAAATCATCTATGTGAGGCATGGTGAACTTATTCTTGATAGTGATTCGAATGGTTTGTAATCAATACAAAGTGGGTAAAAGCCATAATTTTTCTTCATCGAAGTAACTAGGAAAAGATAAGGGCTCTTGTTAAGAGTTATGATTCCAAAAGAGCTACCCAATTTGTTGAAATTCGAATGCATGATAGAATTTCTAAACATGATAATTACTTGTGACTGATTTACATATTTTCTCTTAGCATTTACTTCATTTAGTTATGTCATTAAGCAATTACACATTAACAATTTAGCCATTCAAATAGAGATCATAGTGCTAAGGGACAAGAGACACCAGAAGTTAGGCCAGAGGCCAGGGCAAATCTCATGAGGGGAAAACCCATCAATCCTTTCCTTATAGAATCTTTGTCATCAAGAGCAATGTTACTTGGGAGTGGGAGCGAAAACAGGTGCAGGAGCGACATTTTCAAAAGCTCTCGGTTTGAGAGCGAATCCCGGAGCGATTTTTATATAATATATATATTTTTTATATTTTGATACATATATGTCAACAAAAACATGTAGAATGATGAATTAGATATAAAAAACGTAAAAAAACATAGATTGATCATTTAACCATATAACATCAATCATCTAGAAGTTATAATCTTCATCAACCACGTCCACAAGTTAGTAACTGTAAAAATCTCTGTTTTCCCACCCCGGTTTTCAGTTTCTCCTTATTTCTCCCATGTAGTTAAATGCCCATTCCCATAACCATACATTTAACAGACTGAAAAAAATAAATATTGCTGAAAACACATATTTTGGAAATTTTTCAGAATGCTGGAAATTGCAGAATTAAAAATCAGCAATCACCCATCAAAACACATTAAAACACTGATATTTTTGGTCAACTTGACCCTGGAAAAACCCCCTACAACTCTTGGGGAAAACCAGTTTGAGAGCTCTTCTTTATTTCTGAAAATTGCCTTTTTACAGTGAGAATTATTCAGCAAAAAATCAGCAAGCAAATTTACAACTTATCTCCTTTCCCGTGCCTCACAGCAATTTGGAAATTACAGCAAACAGGACAGCAATAAATGCTGTACGGCCTCTGTTTTGTGTGCAGAAAAATCAGCAAACTGCTCCTCGATTTTTGTGCAAAAATCTGCCTTTCACTATGTGCTGAATCAGCGGTACAAATCTGCTCAACTGCTGCCTTGGAATGTGTGCCAAGCTGCTGTCTCCTTCTCCTCCCTGCTCAGAAATCTCTCTTGCTCTCTTGCTCTCCTTCTCCCAATCTGCTCATGAAAGAATGAATGACCTTTTCCTCCTTTAATATAACTCCAAGTGACTTTTGGGTGATTTCTAAATCCAATGGCTGAAATAGATTTAGATCAATGGTTGAGATTAAATGCTCATTTAAATCTCACTTTTTATTTTTTAATTCACCCCACTTTAATAAAGACCCACTTAGTCATTTATTTCCAAAGTCACTTTTCCTTTCTAATTTTTCATTTACTTTAAAATTAGACTTAGTAACTTTATCACTTAAAGTCACTTTTAAATTAGATTTAACTTTATAAAATTATAAAGTCACTTTAGGAGAAAAAGTAAATTCTTTTGGACACTTTTCCCTAGGCCAAAGATCAAAGCCTAAGGGAACCACCTGTCCTCCGGTACCAAATTTCAACAGTAACATACAACATATTGAGTCTCGTGAATCATGATTCATCAATCTTAATGTTTCAACTTCAAGCTTTCAAAATTGAAAATTCAATATATAGCATTTATCATCATTGATCACCAAAGTTGTACTTGTAAGCTAAGTTTAAACTTTAACCATTACAAGAAATAATATCTAACATGAAATGACATGTTATAAAATGAATTATGAAATGAAATGAAACAAATTTCACGAAACATCATATCCATAATTCAGAATCATTACCAATGAGTTATAATTGCCAACTTCAAACTTCAAACTTAAATTGTCACAGTGATATATTGTTTACAAAAAATATTATTATGGTATGAAAGAGTCAAGACTCAACAGTTATGAAAACTAATAGAAACTAGAAAAGACAAGTAAACTGTAAATCTATTATCTACTACTTAATGTGGCCCTTGCCACGAGAAGTGTCTGATGTATGAGCAGGTCGTGGTGGTCTTCTAGGAGTCGCACAGACCGACGACCAGAACCAGAAGGCACATGCCCTCCATGTGAGGGTGTAGATGGAGGCGGCGACAGCAAAGGAACAAGACTCGGAACTCGAGCACTGCTACTGGATGGTGGAGGTGGCATGGTTGTTGCTTCATCTTCCTCTCTCCTAAGTTCCGCTTCTAGTTCTTCAAGATGTATAGTGCCATCCTCCAAATTATCATCCTCTGGGTGGTTGTCCCAAATTTTATATGTTGGATTCTCATAAGCTTGATCACAGTAATGACTCAACAACCTCAAGTTGTAGTGCACATAAACCAAGCTTTTTGCCCGGTTTTCATTGAGTTTGTTTCTTTTCACATTATGTATGACGCTGTAGGTGCTCCAACACCTCTCTGCAGAAGAAGTATTTACAACCTGTGAGAGAACTTTTTTTTGCCAATTTTGGCAAAAGTCCATGGCCGCCATATGATTCTCGCCATGTGAGAGCGTCAAATCTGTCTCTATCTTCCATTGCATGAAAGTTACCAAACAAACCAGTGCCACTGAAGTATCTGCCTAATTCAAGGCGCACACTAGCACATTCCTCCCTGTCAGGTATCAACTTTTCTAATGCTTGCAAATATCCTGTAGATACCTCTTCATCTATATGGGGTTTGACTCTAACCCCACCCCCTGGTGCAGGTTGGCCCAACCAAGATGTAGAGTAGTATTTTGGCGTAAGGATATACGCCAAGCAATGTAGTGGAACATTAAGTTTATCCCACCGTATACACACACAATCGTGAATCAGTTTATACAAGTTGGGATCATTGTTATGAACAATATCTTTTATTTGCCCCGACATGGTATCCATCTGCCAGTGTGGACTTGATACCACGCTAGCCAATGACTCTCTTACCTTCAAAAGGCGCTTGAAGGTGACGTAATAGCTACCAAATCTAGTCCTCCCAATCTTCAACAACTCCAATCTTGAGCGATTGCGGAAAAGGCCATGGGTATTGCTATGATTTGTAATAAATTTTATCATTTGTTTGCCTCTTGTACAAATCACCAATCCATTTGTATTTTTCATTTTTGTTCTTAACAATATCATGCATCAAAAGTTTCACTGTGTGAACCAAACACCCAGACCAAAATATGTTGGGGTATTTATCCTCAAAAATTACTCCCGCTGCCTTACAATTAGGAGCATTATCAATGATGACTTGGATGACATTGTATGGCCCAATACGGTCAATTGTTTCAAGTAATGCTTCTGTAATGTTGATGCCGGTCTTGAACTTGTCTTAGTAATCATATGCTGAAAGAAAGATGGCACCACTAACAGACACAACAAGAACATTTATCAATGGCTTGCCCTTTACATTTGTCCATCCATCAGATACAATGGACACCCCATGGTTAGTCCAAGAATTTGTCATTCTATTCAAAGAATGTGATATTTTTGCTTTTTCATGATCAAGTCCAACGGTTCTTGCCTTGTCATACCCAGGGTTCTTGTATCCTTTAGGGGCATCATTTATGGCAGAAACCATTTCGGGCCAATAAGGTGAGCGAAGAACATTGAATGGTATTTGACATGCATAGAGAAACTTGTAAACTTTTGAATCCACATCATTCCTACACCCTTCATCAAGGAAATCTGATATGCTTCTACGCCTTAAACTTGGGGACCCTGTGCCTACATATCCACTGCCTTGGGAGGATGCTGAAGGAGTTCTTTGTGCATGTGATTGTGAGCGTGGTTCAAAGAAACCCATTGATTTTTTAGATTTGTATTGGGCCTCCTCCTCTTCCCTTATATATTTGGCTCTATCTGCTGCTGACACACCTGAACAAGTTTTGATTCCTATTTGTTTATCTCCATCCCATGGCCTTTTCCCGTAGAGGTGCTTTCTGGCACGGGTGTATGAACCTGTGTAATTATTGTTGCAATGGGGGCAATGAAATTTAGTGGTTCCACCCCCTTTCCCTACTTCAGGCCTATCAACATATTTCCACAATGGAGTTTGTTCTTGTTTAGTTTTTTGAGCTGACTCATGTTCACTCTCCTCCAGCGCCTCCTCACTGGGGTTTTCATCAAATCCACTATGACCCCTTTCTTCATTTTCAACCCTTTTTTTTCTACTTTCCAACACCATAATAACCAAAAAAGGAACCAAGAAGAAGAAAATGCCAAGAAATATAACCATGATGTTTGAAATTTGAAATTTTGAATCTGCAAAATTTAAAAAAAATGGAATGGAATGGGAATGGGAATGGGAAATAGAGAAAAAAATTATTTATTTATTTAGGAATGAACATTAAATTTTTTTTTGCTAGACACTATTCAATATTGTAGAGCCTACCTCTTTGGCGTCCAATCTCCCCTTGCAAGCTCTTCAATCTCCCCTTGCTTCTTGCTTTCTCTTGCTCTCTCACTCTCTTCCTCCTTGCTCCTTTCTCTCTCTTGCTGTCTCCTTGCTCCTCACTCTCTTGCTCTCGCTCTCACTCTCACTCTCACTCTCACCCTCACCCTCTCTCTCACTGTCACTCTCTCTCATTGTCACTCTCACTCTCAATAAAATGATGAAATGAATGAGGGAGGGTCTATTTAACCCTCCCTCCCTCCCTCACTTTATTTCCACAAAAAATCTTTCCTTTTTTTTTTTGTTCTCCGCCCAATTTTTTTGTTTGTTTGTTTGTTTCCCTTGTTTCTTTAAATTATTTCTTTGGTGTTGTTTTCACTTTCTTTGGTTCTTTTGTTGTATTTATCGTTTGTTCTTTTTTTTGTTTTTGTTTTTAATTCTTCTTGTTGTTTGTTTGTTGGTTTTTGTTTATTTCTTGTTGGTTTACCTTTCCGTGCGCCTCTTCGGGCGTCGCTCCGGGAGCGATTTTTATAACCCGGGAGCAGTTGGGAGCGATCGCTCCTCGACAACTCCCGGAGCAATGCTTCCTCTATCGAATTGAAAAAAAAGCAAGGAGCATATTTTTTTTTTTATGAGAGGGCGCTCCTGAGTCGCTCCTGCTCGGAGTGCGGATTGGGAGCAGGATCGATTTGGGGGGGGGGGTGCTCCCCCGCAACATTGATCAAGAGAAATTAGAGTCAAACTGACTAGTGATCCAAATGCCAAGTCAGCCCTCCAAACTCTGCCACAACTTTGACAATAATTTAGGTCACAAGGTGCCATGTTTCTGTACTTAGATGTCAAGTCCCACAGAGAAAGAGTTCCTCAGAAAATTCACATTCCTCAGAAGTATATAGTCTCGGAGAGTTCGCATTCCTCACAAGTATATTGTCTTGGAGAGTTCATATTCCACAGAGATATATTGCTTTGGATAGATCACATTCCTCAAGAAAACAGTACAGAGATTTAGACTTCTCCTTCAGGGTTCTAATCTTACTTGAGCGAGGGTATATAAACCATATCTTATTCTTCTGTACTTCCACCTTCATCCTTGTATTCTTTGTAGATTGCAGAGATGGATAACTTGTTGGATGTATCATAAAGTGTTCATGAGGGAGAACGAATGTCTCTATTATATAGTCATCAAAGAGGCCGAATGGGTGCCAAAAAGGGGCTGAGCCGACTTGTTCCTTGGAGGGCCGACTTGGCAAATTGGAGGGACAAATGACACTTACAGAAAATCATTTTTTTATTTCTTTTCACTAGGGTCACGAAGTACATGCCCTTTTACATTTTTCTTTTGACCAAAACAAAGCATGAAGAACATGCTAGGAAATAATAATAATTTTCTTCTTTTGTTTTTTTGAACATAAAATACCAGTATAATGACAATTATGAAGACCGAACCTAGTTACAATTTCAACACAATTAGCCCTTCAATTTCAAACATTTGAAAATGACAGTATTGACAGGAACGAATAACCTTGGGGCCCTTTTAGGGTCAAACTTCAATAACATTTTTCATATCCGTGTCAAGTGGTAGTTTTGCATGCATCTCCTAGAAGATCACCGTATATTTCAGGAATAGGGTAGAGATGGTTAGATTATGGGTTTGTTGAGAAGGCACTACCTTCCAATAGTACAAGTGACCAATGAAGTCACTATGGCTCTTCTTTAAAAGTTTGGACACGTGTTAGATTATGAAACTATAAATGCTTAGTACTTGGAACATTATTACCCAATCGCGAGCATACACAAAAATAGCACATGTACATAGAGTCTAATACCAAATAAGGATGTTGTGGTCAGGTCATAACAAAGTACATGGAAATTTATGATAAAACATAAATGTAATAGAATTTGGAAAAATGAGTACACTATAATAGAATTTGTAAAAATGAGGCTAAACTGCAACTTGGTTCAGGCATGTAAGTCTAACGTATGGGGCTGAAGGCTAGATGCTTCTGGGAACGTCAGGACAGCCTCAGTGATGACCATGATGGTATATTGGGTATCTGGTAGATACTGGTGACAGGCTGAAACTGCCATTGGGTTCTGGAGTGTGACCATAAACTGCTTCTAATTGGCTAAGAGCTTGTCTTCCTTGGATGTAATGAAACATCTTTATGGCGCAAGACGCTGAGGCATCTGGCATCTGTGGAATTCTACCTTCTTATGGACCAAAGGGTTATTTCAGGTGGTCAGGTTTTGTCTGAACATGATGATGTTGCTGCATGTTAGGTACTGAGATTGTATCAACATAGGCTAGTTTGTTAGCCCTGAGTATTGTAGGGTTTTTCCTATGTAGGAAAAAATAATATAACACGATTATGTTGCATAGTATGGCCAAGAGAGATGAAGAAATCAGTCTGCACTAATGAAGTTTCTCCTTGAAATCATCCCACAATGAATAAAATCAGCAAATCGTGGAAAAGTTCCTCCTCGAACTCAGCCCACGATAATGCAAAATTAGCCCATAATGAAGAAAAATCACCTCCAAATTGCCTTTCAAACCCTCCAATCTCCCTTTACAAATTGCACATACTGGAGGTAAATTGCAGCACAAACTTATATGAGTGGTGTAACCGGTTAGATTCTGATTTATATGCCACCTTTTCATTTTAGGCTTTGTTTTTATTCTTTATTCTTTCCTAGATTGAGGTTTTAAAAGATATGGCCGGTATTTCCCTGACAACTGTATCTGGTATGTATTGCAGCCGGATCTTAGTTGTATCCTGAATGTATATCAGTAATATTCTTAATGTAACCTATCTGTATCCTAGTTGTATATTGCAGGATACATCTCCCAGCTGTGTCAGAGCTGTATATGAGCTGTATCTGTGCCATATCTGGATTGGATAGGGATGCAACATACCCAGGATCCTGGAGGGATGTGTCCAGTAACTTATGGCATAAATGACAAACAAGGTTATATAAAGTTGTGACGCCTCCCTATCTTCTTAGACCATAATAATTCCAAAATTATTGGCTAACTCTACAGATATAAAACAGTAATGCAAGGGCATAAATTTCTTGTTGGCTTCTTTGCAGGGCGTGTTTCCAGAACATGTTATTTTGCTTTATAAATGTAGCCATGTTGGCACTTGTATGTAGTGAAAATTTTCATAAAGCAGGTACATGCATTATTGCATATGACAAGTAACATGGTTCTTGTACCGAATAACTAAGGCATGTAAAGAACTTAACATGCTTATTTGTTATTCATAATCAAGGGCTTAGATGAATAGTGTTTGTTATCAATTGAACTCCAGATAAATTTCAGTTCCATCTTTCCTTTTTTGGCTGGATGACATTTTCAGTTTTTCTGCAAGCTTGTTTGTATTGATAATTAGAAAAATAGATTGCATCTTACTGAATTGTGGTCTATATACAACAATAATTAATTGCTTTGTTTGCTTGCAGATGTTGTGACAAAGGAAGCTGTATTTACCGTCTAATTGGCGTGGTTGAACACTTGGGTACCATGAGAGGTGGTCATTATGTTGGATATGTAAGATGTCATCAGGATGAGATTTCTGAAGATGTTAGAAAGGATGGTTCTTCTAAAAAAAGCCCATGGTATTATGTTAGTGACTCTCATGTGAAAAGAGTACCCTTATCAGAAGTTCTTGGAAGTGAAGCCTACCTGTTGTTTTATGAGAAGTGTACACTTTGATGAATTTCCAGAATCCTGATAAGCATTGCATTAAGCATTTCAGCCTCCATGTTGGCGTAGATTATGTCACTTTTCGATCAAGTTATTTTGGCAGTTCAAGAATGCATCTGCAATCAATGAATTGGAGTGGAGAAGCAAGATTATTTTTATTGTTCAGTGTATATTTTTATTTGGCCCTCAATACAGGGGATGAAGATGGAGTGCACCCTCTGGTGGAAGAGGAATTTCAGATGAAAAAGCTGTTCTTCCACTTAATGAACGTAATCGGTTGTGCAATGTGCTGTACCCTGTTAAGAAGAAATAAGTTCAGTATTCATACCAGCGTTGAAAATGCTGGTACGAGTTTGTAAAGAGAGTGGCATGAGCATATTTGATCCCTTGTCAACCTTGTGGTTATCGAAGGTTTGTATTTCTAGAGATGAAATGACTTCATATGTTACGTTATTAGATGGTATAAAGAGAATTCATTTTAACAAAAATAGGCCAAGGATTTGTATATTGTGGATGCTTTGTTACTTTTGTCTTACACTTATTACAGTGTTTTCTACTTTTGTCCTACACTTATTACAGTGTTGTCAGGGACAGCATTTAGACGTAGTTATTATTTAAATCTTTCCTTTGACAGATCATAATACTTCATATGTTCAAAGCAGGATCAAAATAATATCCCAGCTTTGATTGCTCAGTTATCTGTATTTTTGCTGAATTAAGGTTATATGTATGCATTTATCTTAGATTGATTTTTTTTTCCTATTCTCACATTGTATCCCTTGGGCTTTAACTATGGTATGATATTACATTGTATAACAGAAACAAAATGGATAAATTTTATTATGCGACATTAAAGGATATGCCCTCGGCCATCTGTAGGGCTTCTGCAATAATTAATCAATTAATCTTTCCCATTATTCCTTAATTAGCCACTGGTATGAGATTACATTATTAGTTAAATTTAATTTGAAGTGGCAATAGGGCCTATTAACAATTTTCAAATTTGAAGGGCTGCTTTAGTTTTATATTTGGAAATGTTTTTCTTAAGCAATTATCAAAATTTAAAGTTGTTTTGGTTTTATATTTGAAAGCGTTTTTTACAGCTTACCATCCTATTTCGGAATGTCAAAATTAACTTTGCCCTTCTTTTGCATTTTTGAAAGAAAGGATCATATTTACACATACTTAACACAATATTATTTCATAGTGGACCACCACCCCCTCATCAACTGCATTTCTGTGTGGAACATGTTCACGTTTTTGAAACGTGTTTCAACCCGGTTGAAATGTGTTTCAGGTGTTGTATATCGTGTTTTAGTGTTTGTATGTGTTTGTATGGCATGTGCGTGGGTGTACGACGCAGTTGTGCAGCTTATTTTTTTGCCTAGGACACTAAAATTGTTAAGTGATCATTCTTTCTTAGTGATTAGGTTTTACTATTATGTTTTGGGAATTTTTTAAAGACTAGAAATAACAAATTTCTTTTAAGAGATGATGCCCTTTTCATTTCTCACACCATTTGAGGTTTGAGCAAGGGAGATTTGAGCAAAGGAAATTGAGCAATGGTGCTTATGAGTCTATATTCTAAATCATTTATTCTAAATCGAAATTTTGAAATGTAAAACTTAAATGTTTTTTTAAACATTTCAATATAATTTTCTGAAATAGGGCACATGCGTGCGCGTGCACACATCATGCTTCCTTGTTTTCTTATTTTTAAGGTGTCATGTTTCAAGTGTGTTCCTGTTTCATACATGCGTTTCCATTCCTCTGCATCATGCAACTTAGTTTCATACACATGGAAATATTAAATTAATAAGTATAAGTTGATCTGTAGCTTTGCCTTCTCTCTTTCATTAAATGATGTTGTTCTAAATGTTACTTAAAAACATAATTTGATTATATCAATAGTTATTCATGAGCCATGCGTTTTTACATTAATTTAGTGAATATAGGTCATAGAAGCTAACATTAACTCCTAGAACAAAGGAGTCCTAAAAATTACTTTAGATTGATGTTTAGTATTGTCTTACATCTCTTTTGAAGAAAATATATGCTTATGCGTCACATCATGTACCAAGAAACTCTGCTATGTGTTTTGATCATTTGCGTGCCTCCCAAGATTGTTTCGTTTCATCATAGAGCACCCATAAATAGATGTGTTCAGTGTGATGGACATAGATGCTTGTGAATCACATTACACACCAAGAAACTCTACTCTGAATCTTCATCATCCATATGCGTCCAAGATTGTTTTGTTTCATTATAGAATACTCATAAATAGACTTGAATGATGCGAAGGACATAGATTTTTGTGAATCACATCATGCACTAGGAAATTTTGCCTTGTGTCTTGATCATGCACCAATTTCCCAATATTGTTTATTTTCATCATAAAGCACTTATAAATAGACTGGAATGATTTAAAGGAAATAGATGTTTTTGAATCACATTATGCACCAATAAACTCTAGTGTGTGTCTTGAATATCCACGTATGCCCTATAATTGTTTCTTGCCATAGTGGAGGATTGATAAATAGATGTGAATGGTGCAAGCCACTCTATATGTTAGTTGCCTTCTTTATGGAGTATAACAACACTATTGATCCACATGGTAAGGAGTAACTTATATACTCCTTTATGAAGCATCTCCCACAATTATTTGATCTCATTGGGTTCTAACTTTGAGCTTCTTCATAAGCCTTGTAATCTTATCATTTTTGTTAACATGTTTTCTAATATTTTCCTTGTTATAGGTTTCCATGCTTTTTCAATGTTTGAATTTACCACAAACAACTTATTTATGTTTCACTGCATTAACATTCAAAACATGAACATTTGTGTAGCATTAATTAACCTTTTTGCTTAAACATAGGACCTTGCCCCTTTTAGAATTTAGAATGAACCCGTTGTCATCCTTTAAGCAACTTGTAAAAGTGTAGTTTATGGCAAAATTCATGTCAAACCAAAGTTGTGAGTCTTGGACTTGACAAAGACTAAGCTAGCTCCTGGCTTGATAAAATTCACTTATCAACAAAACTTGGTTAAAGACAAAATGGAACTTGACAAATATGAAAACTCAAAATATAGTAAATTGTGTCATTTGAATCTGAGTTGAGATTGGTAAGTCCAAGCCGAGTTTGACATGAGTTTGACTTGCGTCTTATTGAGTATGACTAAGTTCTGAGACTCTGCTAGAGTTTGGGTTCAATACTTGTCTCAATTGTGACTTGGCTAGACTCATGCCTCTCGAGTCAAACTACAATTTGTGAAACATGAGGACCCCTCATGCTTCAAAATAAATCCTACCCATGTCAAGTATATTGTCATCACATTCTACCTCATCCACAAAAGATAATTATGTTACAAACTTCAATTTGCATTTTATGGTATTCTTTATTAAGAAGCTCAACGAAGTTACTAAATGCTTGGGTTAAACTCAATGTGCATTGAAAAAAAGTTTACTTGCTAACTTGTTACACTCATTGCTTGTCCCACCCCAAATCTCCTAGTCAAGGGATAGGTTGTTACTTAATGTATTGTGGCCCATCTTTATTAAATAAGGTTGACTAGGTAGTTTAAATGTAAGGTGGCTTCATTAAATAATGTCCCCTAGGTAGGTGTTGTAGCATTGTTAATGAAGGTCTACTAAGTGGTTATGATTTTTATTTATTAGAAACTATTTGTAGTAGTAGAAGCTATGTAATTGGGTATGACTATTATTTGATATTGTGTTGGAGCTTTACTCAATTGAAGGTTAGCCCTTCTAGGTAGTTTAAATGTAAGGTGGCTTCATTAAGGAATGTCCCGTAGGTAGGTGTTGTAGCGTTGTTAATGAAGGTATACCAAGTGGTTAGGGTTTTTGTTTATTAGAAACTATTTGTAGTAGTAGAAGCTATGTAATTGGGTATGACTATTATTTGATATTGTGTTGGAGCTCTACTCAATTGAAGGTTAGCCCTTCTAAGAGGTGAGTGAACATTTCTTTATTGCAGAAAGCAAACACAAACAATGAGAAAGAAGAATAAGAGGTAAGATGTAGATTGGATTTAATTGGTGCTAACAAGAGGAATGGCTAGTGGTTTGTATGCTCAGACAATGGTAGTAAGTCACTCAATCAGGTAAGAGTACCAGCGCGTGGTGTTGACCACGTAAAAATTCATCATACCCAAGTGTGGAAGAAAAAGAGAGACAATCTACTCAAGGGGAGTAGATCCCTTGTTCCTCTTCATTGAAAAGGATAGGCTGGCATCAAGAGAAGCTAGAAAGGATAGATGCAAGGAGCATAAAGAAAGACACCAAGTAATGCATATGAAGGATAAGGGAAGTATGCCCCTTTTGTTTTTCCTTAGTTTATAAAATGTTGGAGACTGGTGTCGCTAATTATTGTGGTTGATTTAATACTATTGTGAAATCAGTTAGTCTTAGTATGTATAGATGCCGATAAAAAAATAGGGATGATGATCTGTTTGTTGTCAAAGTTTTCTTGTTTTGTGCAAGTATGTTTACAAAATTCCTAATGCTAAGAGGGAGCATAACCACAGTGGGAGTATACTCAAATTAACATTTGAGTATCAAATTATTCATTAACAATTGGTATCATCAATTTGTATCAATTGTTTGTTGCTTAAGGACAAGCATGTAAGTCATAGGCTAATGGTGTTTGCTACATTGTAATGTTGCTTGAATGATCGAAGTTCTATGTTGCAGATATGATGAATGGTTTGACCGTTGTGATGCTTTCAGACTACTCTAATTAGTAATTGGTATTAGACATCAGATTTTTGGAGAGAACAAATATTGGTGAAAAGAGCATGATCATGGGGGGAGAACACTTAGTTAACAAGTTCTCAATAATTGGTAGTAGTTAAACTATTGGTATAATTGATCTCAAAGGTAATATCAATTGGTATTAATTGTCATTAGTTTCTGGTCAGAAGTATGAGATTGCAAGTCCAAGTGTTGGTGAAAGAATCCTTATTTGAATTCTATTATTGTTCACGATGATTCAAATGTATCATGGTGAGTGTGTTGTCATTAGAAGTTTGTCAAGTAGAATTTGAGGGATTGGTTTAAGCATGCATTGGTGAGAGTCCCTCTATGTTTTTCATATAAGCACTTCGAAGTGTTGTACTTTGTTGTTCATAAGTTGATAAGTTGATGGTGTCAGTCATGCATGGGATAGATTGTTGTTAGAAGTCAGGTGTATGTATCCAAGAGGAGGCACTATTATGAATGTAAGCTTATCTGAGACTTAGACTAGCAAGCATGACTTTTCTCATGGCTTAATTGTACAAGCATATGTTGTTTTAGCAAGAGATCCCTCTTGACTACTTGAGGCAGAGATTCAGAGTAAGAACTCCTCTCCTTTCAACTCAATCTTCTTCACATGACTGAGAGGAATCCGCTTAAGATCATATCATAGATCCTTGAAGTCTTTAGCATAAGAAGAAGCAATTGATAGGTCTACAAGATTAGCAAGAAAGGGGGAGATTGGGACAAGGGGAGCATGTTGATGTCTTTGCCATTGATGTCAAAAGGGGAGATGTATCTCAAACAAAAACAAACACAAAAGAGGGAGAAGTATTAGTGATCAATAAAAAGGAGAAGTCCACCAATAGATAGTATATCAGAGTAGTAGTGCACTAAGGAGCAACATCCAAAGGAGGAGAAGGCAGAGTACACTTCTCTTTGCTTGATTATTGGTGATGTTGCTTTGTTTGATCATGGTGTTGCCATCAACGCCAAAGGGGGAGATTGTTAGAAATGTGTTGTCATTAATGGAAAAGGTGATGAAGATGAAGGAAAATGCAAAGAATATGATTGAATATTGTGAGAATATGCTATCAACGAAGGTGATCATTGATGTCAAGTAATGATATGTTGTTACTGACAATGGTGTTGTTGACAATAAGAAGGATGTTGGCATAAGGAGGATGTCACATGTGTCAATGGTGTTGTATCGAGATCAAAGGTATTGAAATGGAAAAAGTAGAGAAGACTACAAGAAGAAGGAAGATCAACACAAATGTGTTGCAAAGCTTAGATGTTTCCAAGCAGATTGGTGAACAAGAGGTGGAGCTAATTGGTAAAGATGTAGTGGTCTTTGAAGCCATTTCTAGCTCATAAGATCACTTCAAATATAGTGGGGACCAACTTAGATGGAAAGAGATTCTAAATAGTTTTTTTGTTATATGTGGAAGTTTAGAAATGGCCTCTTGAATTGAAATTTATGGCCAATCAAAGGCAGGACCCCTAGAAGTCAAGGACTGTAGAGCTAAAGTAGTTGGATGACCTTTGGAGCAAGTTTAGTTCAGAAAACATTCCAAAACGTGGTAGAATCTTGGCAGAGTGGCCAAACCAAAGGACTGGGCAAGCATGGCTATGACAACAACGTTAGGAACCATTTCTTATTAGCCCATGGCAAAGCCCGTATAATAGTTGATCCTGGTGGTAGTAGCCCAAAGGAAATTAAAAGGGAACAAAAGGGAATGCTAGGGATGCCGTTACCACAGACATAGGTGGCATGGCAACAATAGGTGCATGTGTAGTTAATTGGCGGAGTTTTAAAGCAGGAATCCCCACTTGACAACTAAGTTCGCAAAGGTTTGCCAAAAAGAACTTAAAGTAGAGCATAGAGCAAGGCGTTAGGATGATTAAGAGCTAGGCTAGTGTAGCGAAGCGATGATGTAGCAAAGGCCCAATGGAAAATCAGCCAAGATGATAATGTAGCGTTAAAGAAATGGTTGGGATCCGTAGAAAATTAACAAAGGAAATTATAAAAAAACACAAGGATTGAGACCGTTTTCTCTCACCTCTTTGATAGCCACGTGACAAAATTTTAGTGGATGTTGATGTCGGCATGATGTTAGTATAGAGGACACGTGTGCATATTTGATGTTTTTGGGTACTTAAGTGGGCGAAATCTGAGTGACATGTGTCACCACTTAAATGGCACCACGTGGCGCTGGTGACGTCAACATGATGACAACTCGAAAGGTTTTGAGTGCTGCGCATGAAGAGACTTCAGGATGACTTGGCACTGGGCACATGTGGCATATTTATTGGCTTGACCAACATTTGATTGATCGACAATAATAGGGGTGGAACCCACTAGGACAGCTCATCCCGATACTCGGATCTTGGAGGTAACACAAGTGAACGAGGAAGAGGAACACCCCGTTGACTAGGCACCGGTATGTGGTGGCAGTTGTAGTAGAGTTGAGGACCAATGGGAGATGAGGAAATGTGGCCCCACTTTGCACACATAAGCATGGGAGAATTTATCCCAAAGAAAAATAAAGGTACATGGTAAAAGCGGTCAGGATAATGGGGCCGGGAGACAGAGATATTGCCGACGTTTAACAGTTCTGTCAAGTAATAGAGGGCACACTTAGGTCATGGTTTTGTGGGTTTTTTGTGTGTTATTGTGATCGAGGGATTCTGAGCTACTTACAAGGTAAAATGTTATGTGCATAGTTAAAAGGATTAGCGCCTTAAGTATGAATGAGTTGGAAACTAATCAAAAGAACCATGGGCTAGAGACAAAGGTATATGCAATATTTGTTTGTTGAATAAGCCCTTGGGGCCAGCATGGACAAATGAGCCACAAACATATATAATGTAGCAGTTATCTTAATAAAGCACTGCAAAGTTAATGGCATATATTCAATTGGAAAAGTTATAATTTGCAATAATAAGCGCTATGGGCCATGATTTAAGGCCTTGGATGAACGAGTTGACAAAGCGCTAAAGCTTGAAATCAAATGCATGAACGAGTTGGAAACATTATAGTGGCATGGACAGATTAAGAGGCAGATTTGGAAACTCAACCAAAATTGGAACTCACTAAAAATAGAATAACCTCATAGTAAATCCTGTAACTCACTAGAATTGAGGAAAACAACAATTTAACTTAGTTTTTCTTGGAGAAACAACATAGTAGAGTTTGATGACTTAAGGAACATATTTAGAAGATTCAGTTGACACAGGAGAAAGACACAAATAGAAGATTCATGCAAGTATTCAAGAAAAGATAACTAAAGTCTTAATTCAAAAATTTTAGTCCAAATTCCTTTATAAGCAGAATCAAATTTGCAAAGTGAAGGTGTGTGCAAGAGCGCAACCGTGTTGGTTGGTAGAGGTGTGTGAGAGGTTGTTGGTGCAACCTGATGCATAATGTGAGTATGCATCAAGGGTGAATCAAAGATCAGATTTGATATCTGAAGAGGTGCAATTGGTGATATGATTTGAATGATGTTTTGATGAAGAGAATTTTATGGTGATATTGATAAATTGTAAAGGATTGATGTTGCTGGTGTGTATGTTTGGTGTTTGGTCAGTAATCAGTGATTACTGATGTGTTTGGTGTCTTTTTAGTGATAAGATATTGCTGAAGGTGATTTAATGGTGATTTTGATGAGTGGTTGAGGTAACAAAGTTTAATTTTTTATGAAAGAAGTGGCCTATTCATTTGAGTTTGAAAATTGATGAAATATGGATCAACAGGGCTAGAAAGTGATAGTTTTCATTCTAGGGGCAAGATTCCCTTTTAGCGGTGGTTGATGAACAAGTAGGGGCAAGAGTCCCTTTCAACAATGGCTAATAAACGAGTAGGGGGACGAGTCCCTTTCAATGAAAACTGATAAACAAGCATGGGAAACAATGTTTTTAGTGAAAGATGATAAATGAGAAGGGGAAAGAGTCCATTTCAGTGAAAACTAATAAACGAGCAAGGATAGAAGTTCCTTTCGGTAGCAACTGATAAACCTACAAGTAGTAGCTTGTGGGTAAATGGTGTAATTGCAAGTTGAAGCTTGTATTTGTCAAAATAAATAAAAGGAATATTGATGTCTTATGTATGTTACACATGTGTATTATAATGGTTATGATGTTATGTTTGACATGATTAAGTTACGATGTTCATTAATTTTATTCTCTGTCTAATTTTCCACAAGGGCCTTAAAATATTTGAATTTTTTAAAGACTTCAGATGTCTTCTTGAGAAAATAAATCCATGTATTCCTTGTGCAATCATCTATAAATTAGATACAATGCATAGATTCACCCAGTGATAGAACCGACTTACGTTCAAACACATCAATGTGCACCAATTTTAATATTCCCTCTAACCTCATAGAACTAGAGGAGTATCTTACATGATTCTGCTTCCCATATAAACAATGTTCTCATAAATCAAAATCCAGAGAGCAATTAGACATACCTTCTACTATACCATTATCACGTACAACTTAAAGACCCTTCTCTTCAATCTGTCCCAATATTTGATGCCACAACATAGTATTTTATCTAGAGGCCATAAGAGATTTTCCTTCTTATGGTCCAATCTCAAGAACAATGGAACTATTGCACCCATCTCTAATAGTATTGCCAACAAATAATACAGAGTTCCAATCCAATCTCCCCTCATCAATACCGTTGATCGTCAGATAATCTTGCAAGTGTCACTAAAATTGAATTTATGAAGGGAAATAAATGAAATTCAAAATTTATACAAAAACAAAAAGATACAAGAAACTTCAATTAATAAATGGGAAATTCTGAAACTATATATATGCATAATAAAAACAAATTAGCTTGAATGGTGGTAGCTTATCTCTAAGTTAGAGATGTGATAGTTACATGCCTTCCTGAATTGTGTTACAATGAGACTCACATGACTTTTTATTATGAAGAAGTAATTAAAATCCCTAAACATCCAAAAAATTAACCCTAGGAGATGAAGTGTCAAAGGCCCCGATAGGGTAAGTTGGAACATCAACTTCCTAGGGTCGTAACTTTCACATACAGTATTAGTTTGGTATGCACAATAGCTCATTTGAAAGGTCTATCTGAGGAATACAATTTTTTACGACTATGTAAAATTGCAATGTTTCCCTAAAAACTCCATTTAGGGCCTCAAAAATGCTCTAGAAGTTCAGGGCCTAAAAACTACCAAAAATAGAAAACCACCAAAATAAGAAAATTATGCTGTGAGCCAGTGGAATTGGTGGGTGGCCATTGATATCCACCTAGATCAATCCTTCTCGATTAGTAATAAATGATATCCATTACATTGAGTTCCTCCATGAGATGAGAAAATTCTATTGAACTTGGCCCTTGGTGCAAGGGCTGGCCTACTTTGACAACCTAATACAACTGAACCCTATGCTAGTCAGTGCACTTAATTCGTGTTTCCACCATATGATTAGTTGTGCCCTGTTCAATGCAATATAGGTCAAGTTCTATATGTGTTATTTGCTTTGTGATTTCTAATGTATCCAACAATGTTGGAAAGTATAGCCAAAGGCGATCCACATTGAATACTGGGTGCGAGCCAAAGAATGTTGGGATACTTAGATCACAAGCATTATCACCTTGTTGACAGTGTTGGAAACCCGTCAACCAAGGGGTTCTCCTCGATGTGAAGTACCAATTAGACCTTGTATCGTTTGGAGTAGGAGCCCCATCCAAAATATTGACCCAACCACTATAACTTAAGGTTTGCCTTAGTTGCAATGGATAACATAAGAGAGTATGCACATAACCTTTGATATAAACAAGTAATATGACACTATTAAACACCAATTCCAATGTGTAAAAGGAGTCTTTCACAAGAGGGAAGTAAGAGTGAGTCTCTAGAGAAATAAAAGTAATAGTACTATCCTAAGAGAGACACACGAGAGCATGAAAATATTTGTTAATTATCTAGCGAAGCAATTCACATAGACATAATTATCATTAAAGAAAATACAACACGCATTCAACAAGATAAGTACCAAAGCCACCAAAATAGTTCAATTTCCTTAGTACATGTGAACAAAATACATACCACAAACATATAAATAATATTCTTATTACATTCACGATACAAGCGTGCATTAGAGATATTTTGAGGTAAACAATGGGCCTTAAAATGAAAATGTACAAGAAAAATAAACTTTATAAGAACCAATAGGATTCAATATGATGATGTCAACCATGGGGGATGATTCACCATTTTTTGGAGTAAAAAAATAAAAAAAAATGAAAATATAAAAAAACTCTTTTTTCAATTCATATTTTCAACTTATCTCCTTATAATTTTACTCAAATTTCGAGAAGGAGCACTCGTTGGATGCAAAATTTGTTTTTTCATCCAAGGAGTACCCATGTTGCATACTTTTGATGGATGAAAAATTTAATTTTTCATCCAAGGAGTACCCATGTTGCATAGTTTTGATGGACCCTAGTACACGAAAAATATGAAATACATGCAAAAACGTAATTGCAATCACATTTTTTTCATATATTTCACATTTTTTTTGTGTAGTACGGTTCATTGAAAGTACACAACATGGGTACTACTTGGATACAAACTTAAATTATGCATCCATTAAGTTGTCCCACTTGAAAATTGAGTAAAATCGTAGGGATATAAGTTTAAAATACGAGTTGAAAAAGTAGTTTTTTCTTTTTCCTCTCCAAAACTTGATGAGGTAATCTAATCTTATTTTATTATTTCCATTATTATTTTATAAGATTCCCTAGGAGGCCCATTTTAGACCTCAAAACTTTTTCTAATGAAAATGTGTTGGCTCATTGAGATTCTGATTATTAGGTGAAAGATCGAAGTACATAGTTACAACGATGAGCCACTAGCTCCAATAGTGGCACATTAAGTCACTTCTTGCTTCTCCAAAGAATGATCTTCTCTCCTATGCTAAGCTAGAGAAGCCAAGGCTAGCTCTTAGAGGCTAAGCCTCCCAAAATCGCTTTGCGCGAGTCATGAGGGCATATTTATAACAAGAGGAATGACCTTTCATATCCCCATGCCTCTTAGACTTCTAATGTGACCTTTAGACTTCTATATGACTTTTGGACTTTTCCTAAAGACTCTTTTGTCCATATATGAATATGTGACTTTTTATATTCCACATATGACTCTTGGAATTCCACACATTACATTTTGTCCTTTCTTTTTGATAGTTACATCATTACATCCACAAATGACGTGGCAAGACACATGGACACATGACATTGCAATGGCATTGGTGCAAGTCACAACTTGATAATGATGTCATGGAATCCATGATGAAGTGGAAATGCCAAGCTTTTCCTCTTGCTTCTTTGTCTTCAATCTTTGTGAGAGCTCTGTTTAGTACGTCATCTTCATGAAAGATTTGCTTTATTATTCTTCTTCACCCTCAAAGAGGCTGAAAATCGGGAGTCTTCACTATGATCTTGATATTCCAACTTTTGTCATAAGTGTCTTCTAGTATGGTCTCCTCCTCCTTCTCTTCAATCATCATTCTATCATGAAAAGATACAATACCTGCAACTGGAAATTACTCACGACAAAGTGAAATCATTATGAAAAAATCCTAGTCTAACATACTTCATGAAATTCACTGATGGAGCTAGAATTGGGTATTGAATTGGGAGGAAGGCTCAAGGATTGTGCAGTGCGCAGTTCTAGAGGTCGAGAGTGGATGACTGAGGCTTGTGATTGTGCAATGCGCAGTTCTAGAGGCCTAGGCAGGAAGACTGCATAGTTGAGGAGCTCAGGGAGGCATGATTTCCCACTGAGACTGCACATTGTGTAGTTCAGGAGAGAGAGAGGCTAGGGGATTGTGCAGTTGCATAGCTCAAGAAGGCATGGAGATAACTTGTTTCTTGCCACTACACAATGCACAGAAGGAGACTGAAAGGGAGGCTTGATTGCACAGTTGTGGAGGTTAGGAGGTCATGATTAAGCACTGTGATTGCACACTATGTAGTTCGTAGAGGAGGGAACTACGCATTGCGTAGTTCCATGAGTCAAGGGTGCATGCTTGAGGCTTGCAACTGCATAATGCATAGTTCTAGAGGGCAAGTTGAGCTCAAGTTGGTCAGGCATGAGATCTTCTAGAATTTGACTAAGTGTAGGACCAATGAGGCAGAGATGAAAGCAAGGTAGGGCTTGAACATGATCAAACACTCAGAACAATCAATGACACAACATTGAACACTCAACACTAAGAACAAACATGATCCCCTTAATGCGATGACAAAACAACCTCCGCCTCCAAGTGCGACACTTAGGATACACTTTGCGACGACAATGACGATACTAATATGACACTGCATAAAACTTTAAGAATGAGTCTAATACATGTAAATATGATAGATAATACCCGTCGCTCAAATTTTCCTCTTGAAATAGACCAGAACACTACTTTCACAAAGTGTGAAACTTCCCATGCCAAAAGACGACACTTACAAAAGTAAGAGAAAAGTGCAAATGGCACTTGCAAAGGTTTAAAGAAAAAGGAAAGCAACACATGCCAGTGAAAATATAACGTGAAAACAACACTTGTTAAAGTGAAAGAAAAAAATGATAGTCACGAATGTGAAAGTGACACTTGTGAAAATGAAGGTGCGACAAAGCGACATTTGAGTAAATTCACCAGAATAAAAGTACATTTGCAACTAGAGTGAGGGACACTGTGAATGTGGAGTGCGCATTGACTGTCAAAATATGTTGCATAGTACAATGTGATTATGGATTGCATAGTCATTGTCACCAGTGATTGCATATGCCATCTTTAAGAGCTACGTAGTGCCTATGTAAGCTTGCATTGAAAGAAGTGCACTTGTAAATTCTTCAAAAACTAAACATGCATAAGAAAGTGACTTTGACACTTAGAATAAGACTCAATACATTACAAAACATTATAGGAAAACGAAGTGACCATAGAATGATACATTGCAAGATCCTCAGTAGGCTCCAAAATTCAAGTGTAAGAAATTTTTTGGAGGGTGTTTTTCGCAATGACAACACACCTGCAACCTTGGTGATAGTGTAAAATCCAAAGTGGAGTGGCTAAAGCTTCCGATGGGCCCCTGTAAGGAATTCCTTTTGTAGATGCAACCAAACCTTGTCTCCCACTTGAAACTTGTGTGGAACCGAGTGTTGATCATGGAATTATTTATACTTAGTATTGGCTTTTTGCAAGACATCATGGACCTACTGGCATATGTGATGAATTTGTTCAATAAAATTGTTAGCTTTTTCAACTTTAGATTGAACATGTGTAGACTCTCGTTGTGTAGTTGCAAGGGGTAGTGTGACATCAATGGGACATAATGGTTGAAATCCCAGGCCCACTTAAAAGGGGCTATGATCATTTGAGCTATGGAGTGCTCTGTTGTAGCTGTGTTGAACATAGGGGAGACTCTCATCATGTACGAGGATTCTTTGAGTTGTACATGTGCAAAATTTGCACTATCATCTTGTTGACAACCTCCATTTCAACATCAGTTTGGGGGTGGAAGGCAGTTGATTTGCTGAGCTTGGTGTCCAACAATGACCAAAGGCTCGACCAAAATGTTCTTAGGAACCTGTTATCCTAATCTAAGACGATGTTCTACGAGACCCCAAAATGTACCCACACCCGTTAGAAGAAGATAATGATATTAGAAACAATGGAAACCAAGACACTACTGAGAGTGGGGGTGAATTAGTAGTGTGGCCAAATTATACAATTCTTCACAAATTATACTTTTCAACCACTTTAACAATTATTCATGGATAAAAAACACTACTTAATCATGTAAACATAACATCATAAACATATGAGCATCATCTACACAAGACTCCAATCTTTAATTTTTTACAAGCTTCAACTTTATTACATTAATGCCCCACAAGCTACTACTTGTAGGTTTATCAAGTACTAATGAAAAGTACTTCTATCCCTGCTCGTTTATCAATCTTCACTAAAAGGGACTGCTGCCCCTGCTCGTCTATCAGTCTCCGCTGAAAGAGACTCTTGCCCCTGCTCATTTACTAGCACCCACTAGAAGGTGCTCCTACCCCTGATCTACAAGTTATTACTTGCCAACCTTGTTGATCCATCTTTCATCCATTTTAAACCAAAACCAATAGGCCACTTATGTCATAAACAAATAAATATTTCTCACTGCAACTGCTCACCAAATCCACCATACAAGCACCTTCAATAATATCTAATTACTGTTACAAAACACCAATAAGATCACCTTCAACAATTTTTGATTACTGAACAAATCATTCACCAGTAGCACCGACACCAATTTCCAATGCACTTATTTTCATCTTTAAAAACACCTTTCAGATACCAAGATTGGTCTTTGATACACCTCTAATGCATACCACCATTATGCATCACGCTGCACCAAAAGCCTCTAATCCACGCACTCTTCTCTACACTCTTATGTCATAAAAAAGTAAATCTTTCTCACTGCAACTGCTCACGAAAGGCACCATACAAACACCTTCAACAATCTCTGATCACTGTTACAAAACACCAATAGACCACCTTCAACAATTTTCAATTATTGAACAAATCATGCACCAACAACACCGACATCAATCATTAATGCACTTATTTGCATCTTTAAAAACATCTTTCAGATACCAATATTTGTCTCTGATACATCTCTAATGCATCCCATGATTACGCATCACAATGCACCAATAACCTCACACACTCTGCTCTGCACTAGTAATTATGCTACTCGAATTCTGCTTATAAAGATTTCTGAAATGATATTTTTGGATTGGAGATTTTAGTTAGCTCACCTTCAAATATTTGCATGAATCTTCAATTTTTGCCTTTGCCCTGTTCATTCCAGTCTTCTAGGATTGTTGTTCATGTTATCTTCAGGTCTTCTGCCAGTCCCAAACTTTTCTGTGAGTTTTTCTGCTGATTTTAGTTAATTTTGGCTTTTAACAGAGTTAGCTAAGGTTTTCTAAAGTTGGCGACTTTCTAAATTTTTTCAAATTACCAACGCTGCCACTTAATAGGAAGTTCCACCAAAACTGCTACTAAAACTAGTTGCCGACCCATCCATGCCATTATCAAGATTATCTCAACAAAAATAGCTGCCAACTCATCCATGCAAGATCTCAAGGTATTTTAACATGCCACTGCTTCCAAACATCACTGCACTGCCAAATACAAACTCCATGGGCCTCTTTTATATTATTAAACAAAAGCTGCTTAATTTCACCGAACTGGCCTTTAGCCCCTTTTGGTTGGGTGCTGAATGTTTTTCTTGTTGAAAAGTGTAACTAGGTTCGATCTTCATAATGACATGTAATTGTGATTTTTGTAAATGATGAAAAGAAGAAAAATAAAATTATTATTGTAATGCTTGCTTCATGGGTTTCATGAGCAAGAAATTTTATTTTTAGATGGCTCCCATTGAGAGCCTTTAGGATTTGTCATTAAAGTAAAAAAGAGTCAATGTCATGTATGAATAACCTTTCTTGGGCATATTACAAATGTATATGAGTCTATAGAATTGTCTAGAATCCCTCCAAAGGCAAGCACAAGTTCTCCTCTTCAAGTCAGAAGAAGTAGAAGATCTCATGTCAGCTTCACCTAAATAGAGACACAACTGTTTGAATAACACATGTCAACTCATTTATTATGGACACACCACTATATATACAAACCTGGGATTTTCAAATTTCATCATCTCAGAAGTTCGCAATTTCAGAGGAAATAATTCCGGTGATGCAACAGAACAATAGCTTGTATCTCAGAGATAATTTCGTTGGCAATCACGATTCCAAGTTTAGATCTCAGTAAGATAGTTTCTGTGAAATCTCAAAAAGGATGTTTTGGTGTAATCACAATCAGAAGTTTGGTGTTGAGAAGACTACAGTTCGTTGTTGAGAGAAGACTACAATTCGGTGCTGAGAGAAGACTACTGTTATGAAACCAGCTCACAAAAAGATAGAAAAGATAGATGAACACCTTAGAAATAAGCCTCTTCGAGGGGGCAACCTCCTGTACATTACACAAATGAACAATTCTTGGATGATACAAATGACAAGACCTCTTTTCTATATATAGGAGTCTAAGGGTCATAATATAATTAGAGCCGACATAACAATAATAATGTAAGGGCACAATAATAAGAATAGCGGGCTTCTATGGGGCACAATAATAACAATATGGGGACTACATGGACACAAAAATATAATAAGGGGGTTGTGCTAACAACAATAAGGGGTTACACTAGTAGTATAGGGACCTAGCATGCCCCTCTCCTTCAAAAAGTGTTGTCCTCAACGCTTGAGTAGTTCTTGATGCTTCTGCATAAATTCTTGTCATCCCATGTGGAATCTTCAGTTGGTAAGTTCTTTCACTTGACGAGATACTCTGAAATTGATCGATTTCGTAGCCGTCGGGTTCTTGTTTCAGTGACTACTCCAAGTTCTAATATGATTTTTTCTTCCTCTTCAAGTTCTGGCAATATTGTTTGAATTGGTATGTTCTACAACTTTTGAATGAGTGGCCACACTTCTTCATCCTTCTTCCATTCATCCCTTGCTTTTTTATCCATTCTGGTTGGATAATAGAAATAGCACAAAACAATGCTTCCACATCCTCATCCTTTCTTGAGAGTGCATCTGCAACAAAATTTTGCTTCCCTTTTATGTAGATTATGTCAAAAGTCATAACCCAACATATTTGTGACCCATTTTTTCTGTTCTTCTAAATACAATATTTGTTCTAAAAAGTATTTAAGACTATCATGATCCGTTTTTACCTTGAAGTGTCTTCCCATTGGGTAAGGTCGCCATCCTTTAAGTGCATGTAGTATTGCCAACATTTCCTTCTCATAAATAACTTGCTTGAGATGTAGCCGTAAAAATACCCAATCACTTACATCAAATTTTTTTTCACTGCGATGTTGATCTACCTGTTGTTTCATTCGATTCTGCACCAAATTGGCGTTATCCTTTAAAAGTTGGAGAACTTGTTGTTGATGCTCGATGTGATCTTTCACTGCTTGAACCTTTTTCTTCTTGATATGTCCTTCTATCTTGAGAGGTTGAGAAGTGGTAATTTCTTCCAATGCTTTACAAAATATGGTTAGATTCATTTCTTTATATTTGATGTGATCTTTCACTTCTTGAACATTTTTCTTCTTGATATGTTCTTTCATCTTGATATTTTGAGGAGTGGTAATTCCGACCAATGCATTACAAGATATGGTTGGATTCATTTATTCTTTCTTGATGTGATCTTTCACTTCTTGAACCTTTTTCTTCTTGAGATGTCCTTCTATCTTGAGAGTTTGAGGAGTGGTAATTCTCGCGAATGCTTTACAAGATATGTTCAGATTCATTTCTTCTTTCTCTGGGGTTGGTTCCTGGTGTATATGCTCTTCTTTTGATGTTTCTTGATCTTTTTCTTCCTCCTTTTCATAATCTATGTAAAATAATTTCTTCTCAGCACACTTATGACCTTTAGTGCATTTGCTATCAAAATTGTAACAAAGCCCTTTCTCTTTTTTGTTCCAATTGTTGTGGTGTAAACCTTGTAGGTTGTGGAAGGCTAGGAGAAAAAAATCTTCCATAATTATAGTCGTGAGTGGTGGGATTCCTTGTTTCCATAATTTCGCTTTCAATTTTTCTTGCCCACTTGAATGCCTTCTCCAATGAATCAGGTTCCCAAAGATGAACCTCATGTTGAATGTTATCCTTCAAAGTACCTATGAAGACATCAATCCTTTGCTTCTCTGGAATATTTTTTTACCTTTATATTCAATTTTTGAAATTCCTCGATGTGCTCTGCCATTGAACACTTTTGTTTGAGATTTATCAATTGGTTAAAGAATGTGTTTCTCTTTGTATACTCATAATGTGCTATCATTTCCTCTATGAAAATTGACCACGTAACAAGTCGTTTACAAGAACAAAGCCCTTTATACCATAAAAATTGATCCAGTTCTAAATATGAAGATGCAATACATACCTTTTGTAACAGTTGCACCTCATGTAGATCAAAATATTGCTCCATCTGTAGTATCTAACTTACCGGATCCTTGCCATCAAACTTCCTCATATCACCTTTTCTTGATTTTAGGATCTCGATCTTGAAATGACTGTAACTCTGCAATTTAGGATCTTCCAGTTTTGAAATCGTGACCTGCAGTAGCCCTCTGCGTCCTCTTTCCAATGCCACAAGTGTGATTGAAATTAGATTCTCAAACAAAGAGTTATGCACAATCTCCAAAGATGACCTGATTATATACCTTTTTAGAAGAGCGAACTTGTATGAAGTGCCACGTGTCACTATTTTGACCTTCGGATCTGAAAAATATACACAAGAAACTACAGTCCGTCCTTGTTCTTTAACTTCTTACGAAATTTCAATCTGATGCTCAAAGGGAAAGTTATGACAATTTTCCCAAGGTGACCTGTTTTGAATGTAATTCGGGGGTCTGCAAAAACCCCAACTTCCTCAAATTATATCTCCGATACTATAGCGAGATAGGATCTGAAATTTAGATGGGAGGTTTAGCACGATTTCGTCTCAAATGAGTTTTTTTTTAGCTTCTGAAACGTCGCAAAAAAAAATTTATAGCGAAAATTCCACGATGACCTGTTTGGAGCAGCGAAACCCTAAAATGCAAAGCTTTGATACCAAATATTATGAAACCAACTCACAAAAAGATAGAAAAGATAGATGAATGCCTTAGAAATAAGCCTCTTCGAGGGGGAAACCTCCTTCACATTACACAAATGAATAATTCTTGGATGATACAAATGACAAGACCTCATTTCTATATATAGGAGTCTAAGGGGTCATAATATAATCAGAGCCGACATAACAATAATAATATAAGGGCACAATAATAACAATAGCGAGCTTCTATGGGGCACAATAATAACAATATGGGGACTACATGGGAACAACAATATAATAAGGGGGTTGTACTAATAAAAATAAGAGGTTACACTAGTAGTATAGGGACCTAATAACTACAATTCGATGATTTGAGAAGACCACAGGTTCGGTGCAATTTCTGTTTAGATGAAGGGGTCTCGGTGCTACCACAAAAATAAGGATCCAATGCTAACTTCTCTCAAGTCATAGTCTTGGTGCTATCACAGTTTGGGTATCATTACAGTTTATGAGGTCTTGGTGCTCCTACAAGTGATAAGATCTCGTGAATGTCTCAATGATGTAGTCTCAACGTTAAGAAGGTCGAAGTGGAAGAGGAATCAAGAAGAGGAAAAGAGATGAAGACAGTCAAGAGAACTTGTGCCTTTGTCTTGGATTGGAAACTAGGTCAAGGGTGTTGCTCTTGGTATTCGTCAATTAGAATCTCTATAAGAAGAATTTGTGCGGGTTTTCCTCTCAAAGAGTGAGAGGTTTTGGCTTTGGCTCATAGCTTACATTTTGTGTCTCTTGTTTATTTATGTTCGTGCACTGGTAGCTGTTTGATGAAGAATAACATTAATAACTTAAGTGAAGAATATCCTAATCTAAATTTGTAAAAATCACTCACAAGCAATTACTAATTAAAGATAAATCACCCAACTATTGATGCCCTAATTTCCTCAACATGGTATCAGAGCTAAGGTGACTAAGTCAAGAAAAAGGGCATCGAATCAAAGAGACACTCAAGGATTGAGTTTCAAGGAAGGCATCAAAGCAAGTTGAAGGATATCAAAGTGAAGTCAGGATCTACATCGAAGTATCAAACCCTAGATCGAAGAAGTCTACACTAGAAAAAGTTTTGGATCCTCTAAGTCATCATTAAAATACCCGAAAGACCCTCATCAAGTTGAAGAGATCTACAATGCAAGGTAGTCCAAAGTATAGACATCCAAGAGAATAATTTCTAGAACTAAGATCACATCATCTTGGAGAAAGTCAAAACCCTAGAAGCATTTCTGATCTTCACTCATTCACACCCGAAGAAGTTGAAGTATCTTGAAGGCTATTTATCCAAATAAGGCTAAAGGCATTTCCATCATCTTCAAAAGGTCCTAAGGTAGTCCACTCCTCATTGAAGCAAGGAACTCCTTATCCTTAAAGAAGATTATCTGAGGAGCATCAAGGCATCTTCATCAATCATCATCAACAAAGGGATCAAGTTGAAGATTTTATCTTCAGTTGATAAGTAAGTATCTTTTATTATATAATCTAAATATGATAAAATGGCTTCGTTTTGCAAGGAGATCTATAAGATGGTTGGGTCATCAAACTTCCTTGCATGGAAAAGGAGGATAGAAATAATCCTCAAAGAAAATGAAGCCATTAGAAAAGTCTCCAAACCATCCGAAGGTGAACTAATATCTGAATACATGGAAAAGGATATAAGGGCTCAAGATATTCTTATGGAAAATGCCAAGGATTCCCTCGTAGTAGGATTGCAAACATCAAAATATGTATATGATACCTGGTAGAACTATTCTCTGAATATGTGATAAAGAAGGTCATGTCACTTATATTTGATCTACACAAATTGAAGGTATCAAAGGATAAAGGGTTATCCTCATAAGATCTCAACTGCAAGACTTGGGAAAGATGATTTCAGATAAGGAAATGATCACTTTTGTTCTAAATGCATTAAATGATGAACAAGGTGACAACTGCTTATGAGGATTGGAAAGCTATTTCATTCAGAAACTTGTGGTTTTATGCAAGATAGAAGAAGACAGGTTGAGGGAAAAAGTGCTCAAACATCTGTCAGAAAGAAAGAAGAACATAGCTAAGATTCAATGCTATGAGCATTGCAGGAAAGATTGTCCTAAGCTCAAGAAGGGAAATAACAAGAAAGATAGAGAAGAATCCCATTTCACCAAAGAAGTGGAGGAAACTGAAAAGGAAGTCCAAGAAAGAGGAAAAACATTAGAAGCAATAACTCGTGACATCACCATAGGGAAACATGAAGCACAGATGGAAAAAAATCTATGGCAGTCAAATATGAAGAATATATCTCTTGGGAACCTCATTGGAAACTTAAGGAAACAAAGAAGTCATCCAGGACAAAGCTCATCATACATCAAAAGGTAACATCACTGGATAGGGATATGCAAGATCCTCAATATTCTATGATGGAATCTTCATCGGAAGGTTCACCAATCTAGAGAGGAAGCAAGTGTTTCATCATGAACTCCAACTTGTGTAATTCATGGGATGATGCTATGATGACATAAGAGATGAAGTAGATCAAGGGGTTGAAGCTCTTTTCAATCAAGGAAGCTATTGAAAGAAGCCTAGATGACCTAAAGGTAAATGAGGTATTGTTGTACTATGTAACAACCCCCCCATTTATATATAGTAATAGCTAATATTAGACATATAAATGGGGACCCTTTTTGATTTTTTATTCTTTGAAAAATAAATCCGAACCCTAAAAATTTGCCTTGAAAACTCTTTGAAAACAACCCAAGTTTAGGATCCTCATCGCAAATCGCAAATCACATTTTTCCATGTGATAATCATAAACACCTTAAAGAAATTGCGATATGCGATCAACCCCCCCGCTGCGACATTCTGATCAAAACACCTTAACAATTTGCAATCGCATTTCGCAGGAGTCACAAATAAATAAGCCATGCCATTGTGTCATCCGTTAACGATTTGCGAAATGTGATATTCGCAATCGCATTTCGCATTATAAACATGCAACGCTATATGACATCATTTAAAAAGATGTGATGCACGAATAAAGCACCAAGCGTGGGAAGTAACTGTGTTTTAATATAATAATGAATGGTTTGATAAGGTAATTAATGTTTAGTGGCCTGAGGAGAGGTAATGATGTTTCAATTTATGGCTAGTTAACGCTGAATATCTCATTCGAAATCCTCCCACGATTCAAAGTCATTTTAGAGAGTTTTTAGCCTTAATTGCCCTATATCGTCTGCATTGAATATATCTCTTCCATTTCAGGCAAGCTACAAAAGACATGTCATTGTGGAAAGTGATGTAGAAACAAAAAAGCAGAGCATTATAGAGTCCGAGCTATCAGAAACGTCTCCTATATTCTCTGATACGGTCTGCAGCGCCAATGGGGGGGCAACAACTTGGGAGGTAATAGACAATAGGATTGAGGATGAACGTCCCAAGATTACTGTCACAAAAGAGATGACTGACTCAATAAAACCTTCGGGACTCCAATTCAAGGATGCTTCCTGTTCTTTACTTCACAGAATAGGAGCGACAACGAAAATCCTCCCATAAAATGATATGATTAGGTGGGTGGTGGAAAACCTCACTATTAAATATAGGCAATTCAGAAACTTGAGAATGGAACTCATGGGGTCATTCAAAGTAGAAGACTTGAAGAAAATGTACCATATACTTGACCCTCAGGGCAAATATGATAAATCATGCGTGGCCAACTTCACAAAGAAGAACGAAGAACCTTTTAAGATGATCCAGGGCTGGAGGGTACTGGAGAACAAGTTCAAATTTGATAAAATGGATATGTATCCTGTAGCCTCTTTGGCAAACCCCTACAACTATGCAGCTGCTATGTTATGTAGGCATACGCGTTACCTAATAATGTTAAGTTTTCCATAGAATGAATTCCTTTGATTGATGCTTGTGTCAATTCCCACATTATGAATTGGGCCACCATCCTATTTGATAACCTAGCCACTATCATCACCGAATATCGACAAAAGAGATTTTCCTCTCCAGAGAACCTTCCTCCATTCTATTTTAGTGCCTACATTATGGATGCCATCTTTTTCTGCACTAAATTTCCAATCATGGGTTGGAAATGGACCTTGCAGGCCCCTACCCTATCCATCTCAACCATAAACAAATTTGGGAATCCCATTATATACCCAATTTTTATAAAATATGCCATGCTATTATTTTTCCATTGCATCAATTAATTTTCAATAAGAAAGCCCCTAGGTTTTCCAAAGAAGCCGCTACATACCTTCTTGCAGTCGGCAAATATTTTGTTGAAGAATGGTTTACATACATCAGGGTTTTTGGTAGTACAACAGACCCACATGTCCTCCCTTTGTATGTCTCTGATAAATTATTAGCAAGAGAAATAGCCCACCAGACTGTGGGAAAAGGCTTGACCAAAGTCCTGAAAGAAAGGAAGAATTTATTATGGCCATCTTTTCTTATTAGGTGCGGTTCCTTTTCATTAGAAAATTTTAGCCATGCAATAAAGAAGTCAGTAAGCCTAGAAAGCCTCAGGCTCCATACTTTGCCCAAAAGGCAATTTGATCCAGACAAGATAGCATATAAAATCACTACTGCAGTAAAGATCAAGCCTTATAACCATGAGGCTAATGATTTTGAAGACCTTTTACAGTCAGCTCAATCCTTCGAACAATCGTTCGAATGGGAAAGGAATAATCTGAGTCCTGAAGATTTTGGAGGCTTTCAAGAGTTTAGAAACAAAGGGCTCGAAATAATTCTGCTACATTTGTTAAAAATTGAGGACAAACCTACACCCAGTGTGATTATCAACAACGAGGGACCTGATTCTCGCATAGAGTCTCAAGTAGATACAAGGAAAGCACTGGATACAGGGAAGGCCCAAGACACTAAGAATACAACAGAATATAGTAGGAAGTCAACCAAAAAGCAGGGTATGAGTGCCCCACCTAAAGATATTAGTTTTGAGATAAAAAAAGCGATAGTTTGGAGCAGGAGTGGGATCAATTCAATAAGAAACTACAAGACACTCCCAAGACAACAGATGCCCAGGAAACTATGGAGTATCAAAATCCTCTGCATGTTCAGAAAAACATAGAGTTTGAACCGATGGATGAGCAAGCGACGATGTCTCAGCAAACTGAAATCATTCCCGCTTTCCCACATCAGAAATTGTCTTAAAGGTGACTGAAATCCATCCTCTTGATGTGTTCTACAACTCGCTGCACAAGGTTGTAGTAAGGAGACAGAGGAAAAGGAGAAGGATAGAAACACCCGAGCTCCCACTTGGGAATGAGCCGATGGACATAGTTTGGAAGGACATCCCTTCCAACCCAGCTAAAAACTTGACTAGATTGTCACAGTTTACAGGAGCGTATGCAACTGCCACCATGGAAAAAGCTACCGAGATATCTGTTTTGTTGAAGGAAAAAGAAGAGAAGATTGCAGAACTCGAAACAGATAAGGCAAGTGTGAACAGGTGTTTCTGGGGAAACTAGTGTCTTTTCGAATGACTAGCCCTCTAGGTTTGGCAGCTACCCTAGAAACAATAGTTTAAAGCAATTCACGATTCCTTCTATGTATAACAGATAAGAGAAAGACAAAGGGAACAACCTGGAACTTCCGCTTATTCCCTTGTTTTATCTCTCTCCCCCTTGACAGAGCTTGCAACTCCTCCCCGTACTTATCCCGCTTGGAGAGTACCTGTAGAGACACAATAACAAAGAACCATCAAAGCATCTTGATCTATTATATCATAAGCATTACAGAATCAGATGTATAATGAACATATAATAGCATTCACAAATAAGAACATTCACGATTGCACAATCATATGGAAGAAAACTTGAAGAACTTTATTAAATAGAAGGGAGAATTACAACCCAGTTGTCTGATCCAGCATCATCCTCCCAGCGTCAATCCCTCTTCACCTCATGAAATAGAAATATCACACCAACAATACAATGCTCTTTCTTCAAATACAAACTATTAGCACTTCCTTGCAATTCACAAAATTCCAGCCTCTAGATCTCTTAGATGAGGGATCCATTTATAGATGTGTGCAAGGGTGTGAGTCATCTCCGGGTTTTTGATTAGTGTCATTCCACTTGTTGAAACTGGTTCCACTTGGAGATTTCTTGGATCTCTTACTCATCCCTAGGCGAATTCAGAGAGGCAAGTGTCATAGGAGAAGTTTCTAGAAGATTCCATGAGTATCCACTTAGCAAACTATCTCGGACATTTGTCCATCCTTGCCCATCGCACCCTACACAAGGCCTAATCAGTATGCATCACACCTGACCAGTGTACCGCTCAGTATACATCACACTTGGCCAGTGCAACAGTCAGTATGGTTCAGTTTAGGCCATTTCTGGATCATTTTTTCAAGCAGAACTTTTGGGGGAATGATGTAATCAGATGACCATGTTCTTTTAAGGTATGAAACAACTCTTTTAGGGGTTGATGATCCCTAGTTTATCAACATATAATTTTGGGGTTGAAGTGCCCAAATATGTCTATAACAGTTTCCCCCTAAAGCATGAAGTCGTAAATCTTGATGTCGGGTGAAATGCTTTATCATGAGGATCCGAGGTTTCGAATTGGAAGGTGACCTGTATAAGATACAATACAATACATCATCATAATATAATTTTCATGATCTAGCTGAGGCGGGCATTCCCATGCTCAGCTTTATAAATTCATTTAATGTACATAGATCAGATAGTCGTCAGATGATTATTTAGATGTGGAGTCATCATCCTTGGTTCGGATGACCATCTGTACAACTTCTTTATACATTTGATGTTTTTATATCCATGAATATATCACAGCCCGGATGGACGAAACTAGATCCAGGGTCTTCAAACTCATTCAATCTTCGCCGGAAGTACAAGTCAATCCACGTGAAGATATGTTCTGAAGTCGAACATGGAATGACATCACCTGATTACTAGCCAATAATGTGGGCTGTTAACAAACGCGAGAGGATCCACCGATAATGATAATGACCCTCAAGGTACTACAGTACAATTCACGTGGTGTGAATATATGATCCGATGTCGAACACCACGCAAAATCTTTTGGTTGAAGGTCATTGATGTCAACGTGTCACCGGAAGTGAGAAACTTGCCATTGAGGCATGCAAGCTTCAAAGTACTGAAAGGGGTGTTTCTAAGTCAACTTCTTGGATAATGTGTTGATGTCGACAAGAAGTGACTCATTGTAGGAGGGCCTTGATGTATCCCACATCTACGACACGAAATGAAGCAAATGATTTTCTGGAGGTGAAAACGATCTGACAACACAAGGTTCAGGAATGGCGGTCATGAAAAATGAAGGTTGAGGGTATTGCAATGGATGAGGCATTAACTGGGTTTGTGATTTCTCAATTGAATGACTTCTCTTGAACATGTCGGCGACACTGAGATGGATTGGTAGCATTAACCCCAAAATATGGATGGTGTGGAAGACCAATGGTGAGATGACCGGTGAACGGAATAACCCAACCCGACTCAATAATGGTGATGGAGTGAAAGTGTCATGTTCAAGAGCGACCTGCTACCATAAATTTCTTCAAGTTTCTTCCTTTTTTCCCCAGTCATTGCTGACTAGTACCTCTTTATTTTTGTCAAGCTTGAGGAGGATAACATATGCTTGTTCTATAAATTTCCCTTAGGGAAAACCTGTCACTATGTTTTAACGAGTCTAGCAACAATGAAACTCGTTCTTGTCTAGAATGGACAAGTTTGTCGCTATTGTTTTAATGAGTTTAATGACAAGGATAAATTGGTCTTTTTCATGTTTAGAGAGATTGAAAAAGGACAAAAAGGAAACTCTGTCTCGTCTAGAATGGGTGAGTTTTTCGCTATTGTTTTAATGAGTTTAATGACAAGGATAACCCAGTCCTTTTCATGTTTAGAGAGTTTGAAAAGGGACGAAAAGGAAACTCCGGAAGTCCTTTTTCGTAAATTAATCCCTTAGGTCCGAAAAAGGATAAAATAATACGAAAGGGATGAATTTTCTGATCACTTTAATGAGCCTGTTAGCCTCCTATTGCAATAGGTTTCATATTTCATGATTGACTGTTTATATGCCAAATATGTCATCTTTTTCATGCTGCAAAGGTTCCATATCTCCAAGAAAAACTCAGAAAAATTTAAAAAATGTAAAGAGGGTATGCCCTAAAAGAATAATCAAAGGGCAAAAAGAATGAAATGGCCAAAGAAAAAAATATATAAATGAAATGAACCCCAAACAAAGGCAGGAAAGTGTGCAAGATCAAATGCCACTACTATGTTCCATTTTTGAAGGATTTCATAGTTAAGGGAAGGCCAAACAACTTAATATTGATTTCCCTAGGTTTAAATTGCTTGTTCTAGAAGATAGAGAAATAATATTTGACCAAACTGTTTAATCTTGGCAGATTATTAGCTAGGTAGAGAAGCAAGGGTGCTCAACAGCTTAATCTGAGCCCTTGGATGAAATAAGGGTAGATTTAGATAGGAGGATAGCCAAAAGAAAAGATGAAAAGCTGGGTTTGCTAGTTCAAGTGCACCCAAACAAAAAGAAGACAAAATGCTAGGTAAGTAGGCTGGGTAGGCAGTTTTGAGGTTGCAGAATCAAGGATTGTGATCAGTTTTGTGTTTCAAAGTGCTAATCTACTTCAGATCACAAGTGTAAAGCAATTTTCCCTTGGAGCAGCTCAAGCGAGGCATGACTAACTTCCCCTTCTTCCTTTTCCCCAAATCATTCATTAATTCCCCTTAAAAGATGTTAAGATCTGCTTGATATCTTTAAAAATAATCATATTCATAAACATTTGCCTAAGTAAAGATTTGCTTTTTTTAGGAGTGCTCATATTTCTTCTATAAGTCCTATTTCCCCTTTGTAGCCTAAGATTTCTATACTTAGTGCTTTCTTCACAAAGTCCATATTAATTTCTAACTCTATTATATAAATCCCTCCTTATTTTCCCTTCCCCTATTAAAATATGTTATAAATCCCCTTTATATACATATCCCCTCCTCTGGTTGAAATATAACCATAAATATTCCCTTGGGAATTACTAAGTTTATTTGAAACTTAGTAAGAACCCTTAGTTTTCCCCCTTCACCATCTTCTAATGCATTTGGACCCCTTCCAATGCATAAAACCCCTTTAGTATTTCATAAAACCCTCTTTTTCATGCATTGGACCCCTTCCGATGCATTAACAAACCCTTCCGATGCATTAAAATCTCCCTCCGATCATATAAACCCTTTTCCATTATAAACAACCCTCCTCCAATGAATTCCCCCCCCCCTCCGACGTGATATCGCTGTCGGAGGTGGCAGTCGCAACATCATATGCCCCATATATATGTTCATAGTCCATTCCTTTTTGCTCCGATGCGATATCGCTATCGCATCCGAAGCGATATCGCTATCGAGAGCCCTCCGTATTGCATTTTCCCTTTTCCCAACATATCTCCGGTTTTATCATTTTCCCCTTTTTATCGCTATAACCTAAGTTTTCCATAAAACTTAAGTTTATCGTTAAAACCCATTTTTTTCGCAAATCCATGCTTTTCCGCAGTTTATCGCATTATCGCATCGCTATCGCATATATATTAAAAGCCTGCACCCCTTTCCCTCCACCGACGCGATATTGCGATCGCGCGGCAGCCGTCCGATATGCCCTCAGATCAACGCCCCATATTATATTGCATCGCCCCCATTTCGCATCGCTCCATCACTATAATATAAAGCCCTCCGTCCCTGATAGCTGATTGCCGATAGCAATATCGGCGATTGCTATATCGCAAAGTCGCACATATATATAAAAGCCCCGCTCCGATCACCCCGCTGATAGCGATATTGCGATTTAATCGCAGCCGTTGGATCTGCCTCCGCGCGATCCAACGACCCAGATCTATTTAAAGCTACAGTATCTCTCTCGCTCCATTTTTTCGTGAATTTCACGTATAATATGGTCTTTTTCTTTATAAAAGAAAAAAGGCATTTCTTCATGTTTTTCATGTTTGCGCCTATACGCGCTCCAGTTCAAAGGAAGCATGCATTTTTCAACCATTTTTGATCGCGCCAAAACCCAGATTTGCTCCGGACAACGAGCACGGCCTAACACAAGCCATCAGTGGACATTCCTCCGCCATTTTTGCAGGATTTCTTCATTTTTGTTGATATTTTGATCGGCCAAGCACCGATACTCCTCTAAAAACCTGCAGAAGCACCATAACACCTATTTTTTGCCATAAAGAGATGAAAAAGGGCAATTTGACAGATTAAAGAGTATCAGTGGAGAGAAAAAGCCCTGATTCAAGTAGTAAAGTGTATCAGAGTTGCGGCAAAGTGTATCAGCTAGAGATTTTCAGTGGAAGACTTAAAGCCAAAGCAGATAAACAATAAAGAGGCCGCCATCCAAGTCAAAGAAGCAGTAAAGGCCCATTTAAAGCTCATCAGATCAGAGTTTAATGCGCATAAAGCCACCTGAGAGCAGCGGATCAAATCCCAAAGCACAGTTATTGCAAATTGAACAGCACAGAGCTCAAAGAACACCCCAAGGCCTCATTTTGAATGCTGCTGCCTCCAGCGCAACTTAGATAGATATTTGTTACATTTATTTCAGGATAAGTTAGGTTAATCAGAGTTATTTCCCCAGATCTTCCCTCAGATCTGTTTTGTAGATATTTTTTTTTATATATACCACCCTCAACAATGTATTAAGGGTTGGTTGGTTGATTGTTAGTTGAAAAACTCATTCTAGACTTGCGCTGTATATTTTTGAGAACTTTTATAAACAAAGATTGCTGGAATGCATTGCTTATGAAATGTCTGGTTGTGGATTTGATGGCTGAAGAGATGATTGCAGAATTCTAGTGCTACTTCATGGAACAATAAGTCTTTCTTACCTGTTTTCAGTTTCTATGTTTGTTATATCATCTATGTGGCATGATCTAGGTTGCAGGAAGAAAGAATAGTTCAGAATTTACTTAGTTGTAATCTGTTCTCAATTTCTGTGATTTCTCTATGTTTTCTTCAGAATTAGGCCTGAATATGAATACTTCATTGCTCATATTTACACTAGTTCTTTCATATATGAATGCTATTTAGGAATCCTTGATTGCTCCTATATAATGTTCACTCACCTTCCCTCTGTTAGCATAATGAAAGTTACTTAGTTGCCTTTCATTCCTTGACCTCCATTTCATCCTTATTCCAGCTTGAAGTTGTTCCTTGTTTAGCTATCTTGCCCTGTAATCCCTTCTTTGCCAAAGAAAACACACCCAGCAGCCCATAATCCTTGACTCCATGCCCAATGGTCTGAACTTCTCACTTTTTATGCCAACTCTGTTTGAAAAACATCATCCATCGCACCAAACTAAAAACAAAACCCATGTACACCATAACTAGCCTAAAATCATATCAAAACAAAGCTAAATTTTAAAGAGAGAGCCCTCTCTGATTACAGGTAGGCTAGGACCTGCAATCCAAAGATTGGTTTGTGGTTACCTCGGCCGTATCCCTTAAGGAGCCAAGGGACAACCTGAGTGATAACAGAGCCGAAAAAGACAAGCGCTCGAACTTTTTCGTGAGATAATCCCTCGAGTCTGAAAAAGATTAAAATATACAGGAGGGATGGCACTTCCAATCACTTTAACGAGCTGGAAAGGCCAATTTCTCGACAATATTTTCATATTTAACGAGTCTGAAAAGGGTTTAAAGGAGACTCGATTTTGAGGAACGAGTGGTGTTTAGGGTAGCAACTGGTTTTGGGTAAGCTTGGAACTTCTCAAAACATGGTCGTTTCTGGGAAGAGGTTGGCTAACAAGACCACTTCTGTTCCTCAAAAAGGGTAAACAACCAAGTGGAAGCGTATGATCGACCAAAAGAATGGAGGTGATGGGAGGTACACAACCAAGGCTCAAAAGGCTGATAGCATGGCAATCACAAAGGTTAATTACCGAAGGTGGGTTCATTTTTTAACGAGCTTGAACCATGGGGGAACTATGCTCGGTTTTTAGTTTTTTTTTTTTGCAAGCTCGAAACGACAAAACTAAAAAGCTAGAAAAGACAAAACTAAAAAGCTAGAAAATGAAAATTGAAAAAGGAAAGGTTTGCATGCCCCCAACATGATGAAAAGGAGAGTCTCCTGTAACCATATGGAAACTACCGAGGTTAGGTAGGATGGTTTCATCCGCAGAATAGACAAAACACTTCCTTGGCTTCATCCGCAGAATAGACAAAGGTGAATGGTGTGTCAGACCAATCACATAACCTACAGGGAAACTTATATTTTCAGCTGGGTTCGTTCGTAGAATAGACAAGGGTGCATGCCCTCTAAGCTTCATTACATTCACCAGACTACTCATGGAAATCAGGTGGATGGAATGAATGTTGAAGAGACACTGTTGATGTACAAGGACCATTTAGGGATGATGATTGACTTGGAGCTGTGCTTGAACTGGGAAATGAAAGCTGGTCAATGGTGATAATCTTACCTTCATGCGGGAAACACATCACTTGGAAGAGTGTTTAAACAATAGCTTCCATACTATAAACATAGTCACGTCCAAGGAGTAGATTGTAATCTAACGGTCCTGGGACTGCCATCACGTTCAGATGAATAGTTTTCCTTCCCAAAGTTATCGGTAACTTAGGAAGGATCCCTAATGGTTGACTGGTTCCTTTGTTAAAGCCTGACAAATTCTATGTAACAGGCATAAGCGACGACGAACCAAACGCTTTCTAAGCAGTTGAGGAAAGGATACTCACTGATGCCCCTTCATCTATGATAGTGTCAGACACGATCATTTTGTAAACTTGTACTATGATCCGGAAAGGTACATAAGAATGAAGGCGAGATCTTGCTAGTCGATTCCAATCAAAGGAAGTGACTAGACTACTTGGAGGGGGTACCTGATAAATGAGAGAATTAACCCCTTGAGTTATGAGAACTGGGGGATTTTCCTCCTGTTGTGAAGGAACGGGTAGACTGCCCCCAAGTTCATCAGATTCTGAAGTAACAAAAAGAATTTGAATGGTATCGTTCTCACTCTCTTCAGGAAGAGTATGATTTTCTGAAGGTAAAACCGGGTAACTGTCACCTCGACCTGTTGATTTTGGTTGGGCATAGACTCATTAGATTCACTTTTAGAGAGAGTGGTTTCGATCGACAGTTGATTTAAGTCAGTCGGTTTTTCAACTAGTAAAGGACTTGGAGAGAGTTTCCTGTAGCCAGATGGAAGTCACTGCAGTGATGCAGGACGGTTATCCAACACTCTTTTGGCTTCATCCAAAAAGGGACAAAGGTGAAGGTGATGGTTCCCTTCACATAACTTACATGGAAATCTAACCTTTCTCGTCTGTTCATGAACTTTACTATCACTAGTTGAAGGTGTGTTATCAACATGATCTCCAGTAGTTGATGACACAGGATGTTGCGAACGGGGAGACCATTCTCTCAAGATCCGAGGAAAGCAAGGACAATCTCGAGAAAAATGGTCACCTACACAAACTACGCATGGAAATTTGGCTTTTGAAAGTCTAGTGTGCGGATTTTCACCAGATGATGCATGGTTGCCCCCTTGTTGAATTGGCTTCTTCTTCTTCTCATTCCCTTTCTTCTTCTTCTTAGCCACCTAGCTACTAGCATCACTACTTTCACCAAGCGAAGAGGAGGAAGGAGAGGGAGAAATAAACGAAGAAGAAGGCGAAGGGTCAACTTCAGTATCAACTGGAGGCTGATTCGATTGCGGAGGAATTACGATATTTTAAACCATAAAGGTTGAGAATAGCCAAATTGGCAGGCCAATGGTAATTCTCGAAAGGGAAAATGTTGCCATATACGGAGCACCAATATTTCCCCAAGAAGAAAAAGGACTAGGATTCCCCCCAAAAGGGATTCCTTGATTGGTGGGTCTTGGATTTGTCTCCATATATCTCAACCTAAGATCAACTAAGGAACAGGGATGTTATTTCGAATTCAATTAATTTTAAAGGCACTTTGACACAACTTTGCTTTTTTAGTTTTTAAGAGTCGAGGAAAAGCTAAATATGACTCTAGTCCCCTTCGATTTTTAATGAGCTTGAAGTGACAAGTGCTCAGATGGACCTTTTCTTTTAAAGAGTCGAAAAGGAACGAAAGTGACTACTCTGGAGATTCTAGACAGAGGGATTACCAAACCAATCGCAAAACTACAATATACACCTTGGTCGTAAATTAAAGAGAGATTACCAAGGACTTATGTATGGCAGTTAATCTTCCCGAATGCTATGTTCAGTGCATTGCGATTGATAGGGCAACAGACTCGACTTCCTATGGATAAAGGATATAAGCCTATTGTGGTCTCCCAATATATACGTGACGGTACGGGGAGCACAAGTCTGTGCTAGCACTCGTCGTATCAAGGTGGAGGAATCACCCAACCTTCAATGAAAATGATAGTAACTAGTTTTTACGACGCAGAAACATGTCTCTAGCCTAGACCTATAGATGTGTTACGTTAAGTTCCAAAGCATTGTTAGGTTCATTGAGATTTATTTTAGAGTTGATCTTGTTTAAAGTTTGCCTTTCAATGGTTCATCGTGTGATGTTGATTTGAAATTCCTAAAAATGCAATCTACAATGATAAACAATCGTTGTTTATTTTGATCAATGAAAATCCTAGCTACTAGGGAAAGAAGATTACAATTCTTTCAAACAAAGAGCAAAGAGCACATACTAGTGCAATTTTCCTAAATCATTTTTCGCACACAAACTAAATTCAAATGCAAATGCATGTATTTGTTTTTCGTTCCCCTTAATGTGAAAAATGCCATAAAGGAAAACTAAGTGTTGCAAAGATCTGAAATATTTTACTCAAAGCAACATTTCGACAATTTCTTCTTCAGAAGAGAAAGGAAGACTAAACGACACTTTTCAATTTTGAATGAAAAAATGCTTTTGACACTTTGAATATCAACAAATCAAATCAAATACTAGATGAAAAATTCAATCGACTATTCAAGGAAGGAAGAATCAATGACACTTCTCCTTTTGACACAAAATGACAGTTACGACACTTTTTGTACCAAAGCGATAGATCGATTTAAGCAACTTTTCGACAAAGGATTGTAAATGATGAACAAATATATAAAAACATTTACTAATCCTAATCAATGGAGGCTGATCTATGTGATGCAAGCAGGCTTCAGTAAGGAGGCACTGCTCATAAGCAGCAAAACAACTAAATGAAACTGAAAACGAGGACAAAAAACCCCAATTTCTAGAATGGAAATAGGTTCAGTCAGTCATCGCTCTTGGGCTTCATAGAAACAAGGATGCATCGCACTTTACACACTCGAGAGGTGTGATGCATACTAGTTTGCAGTGATAGACAACGATGGGCCAGGGAGTGCAACTGAAATGGGTTTTGGCTCAGATGAGCAGTTTTTTTCAGTAAGTTAAGTTGAGATATGATGGAAAATAAAGAGAAAAGTACAGAGGTAAGTCTTGAGAGGTTACCGAGCTACCAGAAGGGGATCTAGAATGCTTGTAAGTCAAATGTTTAATTCATGAACTAAACCAGAGATTGACTGAAGCAACATTCATCTACTATGCAATTGCAGAGCAAGAGCAGTTCGAAGGCTACCTGGTTGATTTCAGGCTCTGTCTATAGTTTATAAAACAAATAATAACAACAAATAAACATCTATTCGGTCCCTAGTGGAGTCGCCATTTTGTTTCTGTGGAAACTAGTGTCTTTTCGAATGATTAGCCCTTTAGGTTTAGTAGCTACCCTAGAAACAACAATTTAAACAATTCACGATTCCTTCCCTGTATAACAGATAAGAGAAAGACAAAGGGACCAACCTGGAACTTCCACTTATTCCCTTGTTTGATCTCTCTCCCCCTTAACAGAGCTTGCAACTCCTCCCCGTACTTATCCCGCTTGGAGAGTACCTGTAGAGACACAATAACAAAGAGCCATCAAAGCATCTTGATCTCTTATATCATAAGAATTACAGAATCAGATGTATACTGAACATGTAATAGCATTCAAAAATAAGAATATTCACGATTGCATAATCATATGGAAGAAAACTTGAAGAACTTTATTAAATAGAAGGGAGAATTACAACCTAGTTGTTTGATCCAGCATCATCCTCCCTGCATCAATCCCTCTTCACCTCATGAAATAGCAAGATCACACCAACAATACAATGCTCATTCTTCAAATACAAACTATCATCACTTCCTTTCAATTCACAAAATTCTAGCCTCTAGATCTCTTAGATGAGGGATCCATTTATAGATATGTGCAAGGGTGTGAGTCATCTCTGGGTTTTTGATTGGTGTCATTCCACTTGTTGTAACTGGTTCCACTTGGATATTTCTTGGATCTCTTACTCATCCCTAGGTGAATTCAGAGAGGCAAGTGTCATAGGAGAAGTTTCTAGAAGATTCCATGAATATCCACTTAGCAAACTGTCTCGGACATTTGTCCATCCTCGCCCATCGCACACTACAGAAGGCCTAATCAGTATGCATTGCACCTGAGCAGTGTACCGCTCTGTATGCATCGCACCTGGCCAGTGTAGCAGTTAGTATGGTTTAGTTTAGGCCATTTCTGGATGGTTTTTTAGGCAAAACTTTTGGGGGGAATGATGTAATCAGATGACCATGTTCTTTTAGGGTATGAAACAACTCTTTTAGGGGTTGATGAGCCCTAGTTTATTGACATATAATTTTGGGATTGAAGTGACCAAATATGTCTATAACAACAGTAAGGTCGCTGAGCAGCTAGCCCAATTGCAACAGAGCATGGAGGTGCTAAAGATAATCCATGAAGTAGACATATCAGCCAAAAACATGCAACTATAAGACTTGCAGCAAGCCATGGAAAGATATAAGGATGTTCCTATTGTCAAGGAATTCATCAAAGAGGCGCTAGAGCTAAATTCTCTCTTATTAAAACAACAAGAACAATTTTTCCAAAAGATGTCACATATCGCTCCTTATATGATCATTAGTGACCAGCTAACGGATAAAGTGATTAACCAGAGAATTGAGTTTATTGATCTAAACACAAGAATCTCAGAATTCATTGAATGGCAAGAAACAAAAGAGGGAAGGAAAACTAATCTGCCTAAGATTGAGGAGACACACAAGGAGATTCTTTTCACGAATTGGGATGCAAGGATCAAACAAGCCGAACTAGCAGTGGCAAGAGTGGCTGGGGTGTCAAAGAACATAGTAAAGGTGGTAAACCATACTTTGTTTTCCACCAACCTGGTGAAGGAAGGCAACCCAAAAGAACTGCTCGATCTAAATGACTTGCATAACAAATGGAAGGAAAGAGCGGAAACTCAAAGGGAAGCAATCACAAAATTAGCAAAGAATGATTCAGAGTCATATTGGCAATACCTCATCAAGCCACACTGTCAAATCATGACCCTTAACTTCTCTCTCCATTGAAATCAGCGGATGTTACCACCTCTCACAGATGCAATTTTCGCAGGACAGGTCAGAACACAGTTTGGGGCACCTCCTCAAGTCAAACTGATGGCCGATATATGTGATTTGAAAGACAAGCTGGAAGACTTCAAATTATTATCATAGCCTCTGATCATCAAGTCAGTTTTATTTTTAGAGCTAGTTAACTAGTTAGGAGGAAGGTTGTTTGAAATCTCCTCAAATTTTTGTATAATCTATTTTTGAACATTAGCTAGAATAGTATTTATACCCTTCTCATGCATTTAGAGAAGTGTCCAAAATTTTATCAAAAACATTTGCAATGAATGCACTTTTGTAAGTTTGTGAATGCTTTGGTGAAATTATGGAACATGATAGTTTCTTTTAAATATCAGACTACTTTCCTTTGTTGATTCACTTTTGTATACTTGGAAGATAATTCAATTTGAAGAAAGGAGTTGATCTATGTCATTAGTCAAATGAGCAGAACTTCACATATATGGTACTTCTATCTTGTATGATTAGTCCTATTTCTGTTTAATTAGTGACAACACTTTATTTTCATGAATTGTATATGAGATATGTTCTTTTTGTTAAGCATTAATTACACTATTGTATGATGCCTAGCTGAGATTGTTTATTTTCATATATAAATCATCACATATGCGATATAGTTTATACATTTCTTTGACTAACTATTTAGTCAAAGAAATTATCTCTACATGTTATCATCTCTGTTTTATGCATGATTGATATTTTTTATCACATGTCAAGCAAATATCTTTTTAGATCGCATATTATATAGAAATACCCGAGTTTATATTAGATTAAGTTAGATAGAGATTTGCATGATAGAATAGGGCATTTAGTTATCATTATTCTATTGCAATCACTCGAAAAACCACCCACTCTCATTTTAAAACCCATTATGGGAAACTGGTCCCATCATCCCCAGTCAAAGCCACCACTTTAAACTGAAAATGAGTTGTCTTAAGGTCCGGACTGCGTGGTTATCCCCCATTTTGGAGCAATAGAAATAAGAGGCCTTCAACATGTATGTATGATTGTATTGGATATTATAAAGTCATGTTGTATAGTTGTAGGTAACATGGATCATTGCTCTATCTTGAGAAGCATGATCAAAGGAAAGGAATCTCCTCTTATGAAAGGATTCCAGAAGGAATGAATCACACTAAATGAAATCAACATAATATGTCCGCATATGGAATATGAGGTGATTGACAGTAATTGGAAGAAATCTGATTGGAAGTTCCTGGGAATTTCATGCGTGAAGAAAAAAAGGAAGAGATCATAGACTATGCAACCATGGAAGAAGACATTCAACATCTGAGACCAAGAATATTTGACTAGGATATCTCCATGGAAGAATTGAAGACTCTGATGGAGTCAGAAAAAGAAAGAGACCCTTGAATATATGTATAAACATATATATATATATATATATATATATATATATATATATATATATATATATATATATATATATATATATATCTTTGGGAGATGTGTCAACATGTATGCAGGATGCTGATGTCTACATGAATATGTCATGATGAAAGAGCATCACAAAGGCAATTTTGATATAAGTGTTCATTTCTTATTTTTGAACAAATTTCAGGATGGGATTATGTAGGACTGCCAAGGGAAGAACTATGGATGTCTTCCAAGAGGACCATGTAGAAGGATATAATATCCTTGCGAAGAAGATAACATGGAGAAGGCAACATGACATGAAGCAAGGCCATATGTAGACTGATGGATCACTTTCTGATGAAAGGAATGATGACATGACTGACTCATGGATGAAAGTGATGGATGGTATATGCCCTATGAAGAAGTCCCAAAAGACAAAGACTACATAACAAAGAAGAAATTCATGACATCGAAGGAAGTATCTCTTCAAGAAACTGGTTGTATTTTCATCTACACCTGAGGAGATGATGAAGGTCCCTAATTAAGAGGGACCTTGGAAACAAGTTTCTTACTTGGAAATTCCTAATCCAAGAGGGAGCTTAGGTCATTCCTTCCATAGGAATGAGTACATTCATTTAGTGGAATAGATATTTCCTCCCTAATTAGGAGGGAGAGATAGACACATCATTCTAGTCTTCACGTGGGAAGACATAATGGAGGATTGGGTAAACATTTGACATTCGATGCTCTTTGAGGATGAGATAGGGCATCCAAGATAAGAGTAGTTGTAGAGGACCGATATTCTTTGAGGATTGGGAATCCAAGATAAGAATAGTCCTGGAGGAACACACCCTGCGAACCTGGGTGGGTTATGTTCCATGAGAGACAATGATAAGGGTGTCTATGAATCATTGGTCTTACCATCATTGAGCTCAGATCTTGTGGAGAGATAGAGCTGTTAGTCAAGGACTTGCTATGTGACAATGCTGGTTGATATGATGCTATATAGATGGGTTACCAGTCTGATTCTTCTTATGAGAAATTATTTAGATTGAGAATGACCAAGTACCATTATGAATACCTCCCTAGTTAAGAGGGAGTGCTGAAAAGTGTAACTAGGTTCGGTCTTCATAATGACATGTAATTGTGATTTTGTAAATGATGAAAAGAAGAAAAATAAAATTATTATTATAATGCTTGCTTCATGTGTTTCATGAGCAAGAGATTTTTTTTTTAGATGACTCCTATTGAGAGCCTTTAGGATTTGCCATTAAAGTAAAAAAGAGTCAATGTCATGTATGAAAAACCCTTCTTGGGCATATTACAATTGTATATAAGTCTAAAGAATTGTCTAGAAGCTCTCCAAAGACAAGCTCAAGTTCTCCTCTTCAAGTCGATCTCAAGAAGAAGTAGAAGATCCCATGTCAACTTCACCTAAATAGAGACACAACTGTTTGAATAACACATGTCAGCTCATTTACCATGGAAGCATAACTATATATACAAACCTAGGATTTTCGCATTTCACCATCTCAGAAGTTCACAATTTCAGAGGAAATAATTCTGGTGATTCAACATAATAGTAACTCCTATCTCAGAGATAATTTCGGTGGAAATCATAGTCGCAAGTTCGGATCTTAGTAAGATAGTTTCCGTGCAATCTCAGAAAGGATGTTGTGGTGTAATCATAGTGATAAGTTTGGTGTTGAGAAGACTACAGTTCAGTGTTGAGAGAAGACTAGCATTCGGTGGTTAGAGAAGACTACAGTTTATGAGAAGACCACAAGTTCGGTGCAATTTCTGTTTAGATGAAGGGGTATCGATGCCACCAAAGAAAGAAGGATCCAATGCTAACTTCACTCAAGTCACAGTCCCGGTGATATCAAAATTTGGGTATCATTACAGTTTATGAGGTCTCGGTGCTCCTACAAGTGATAAGATCTTGTGAATGTCTCAGTGATGTAGTCTCAGAGTTAAGAAGGTCGAAGTGGAAGAGGAATCAAGAAGAGGAAAAGAGAAGAAGGCAATCAAGAGAACTTGTGTCTTGGTCTTGGAGTGGCAACTAGGTCAAGGGTGTTGGTCTTGGTATTCATCAATTGGAATCTCTATAAGAAGAATTTGTGCGGGTTTTCCTCTCAAAGAGTGAGAGGTTTTGGCCCTGGCTCATAGCCTACATTCTGTGTCTCTTGTCTATTTATGTTCATGCATTGGTAGCTGTTTGATGAAGAAGAAAATTAATAACTTAAGTGAAGAAGATCCTAATCTAAAGTTGTAAAAATAACTCACAAGCAGTTACTAATTAAAGAGAAATCACCTAAATATTGATGACCTAGATTTCCCAACATTACCCATAGGAACGGGTCCCATGATCGATGGGTGAGTCATTTAAGTTCTAAGCCTTTTTAAGGTCGATTGGGGGCATAATCCCTTTGTAAAAGTGTTTTCGTCCCTTAGTCCTCTTTTAGTGCAAAATGCCAATCCATCGCTCAAAGGCCCTGATCCTGATGATTTTGTTAAATTCCAATTCTAAAAATTTACAGGATACATGCTTCTGGGGATGGCCCACCTTTATTACATCACCACTGTGCTCTCCTGGGTCCCTTGGTGCTTGACGCCTCATTGAAATTCACTTTTCAAAATCTTACAGGGTTCTGACCTTCCAGGGTCTTGTACGCTACTGTTCCCTTCTCCCCATAACCCGACGCTCTTATTTTAATTTGTAAACTCTTACGATGTTCCAAGGTTTCGGGCCTTACCAGTCTGCTATCCCACTCCCCTTCAATATAGTATGAGAATTCGTGGTTCTGGGCCTTTCGGGTCTACTATCCTGTTTCCCTTTGCCAACATATTACAGGATGCGTTTTCCTGGTGGGGTCCTCTTGCTGCAACAAGAGCTAATAGAATTTCTCCCGGGCTTAGTTTTCTCTGACACAAGTCTCGGCATCTCAATGCCTCTTTTCTGATGCTTTCCTGGTTCATTTCTAATTAACCTTTCGGGCTTTGACCAATCGGTTGATGTCATTCTGACGTCTCTTGTGCTTCGTGTCGACCTGTGATAGGTGACAAATGTCACTCAAATATGGGCCATTTAGGTACATGAAAATGCCAAATATTATTGCTACGTGTCCACCATTGATTGGCCAATGCTAACATCATCACTTGCATCGCCCAATCCAATTGCATGATGCCACCTGTCTTGACGAAGGAGAGAGAAAGGGCCCTTGAGGCCTTTGTTTTGTGAGAAATTTCATTTGTTAATAAAAAAACCACAAGGTTAAAAAAACTTATGCCTCGACACCACTCCTTTGTGGTATTAAGAGGAGTGGTCCCAAGGTGGTTTTCTCTTGTTGATCTACATGATCAATGGTATGGTAAACCACCTCCCGACGCCTTGAGGTATGACAAGACTTTCATCTATAGTGTTGTCGAAAACCTGCCACATGTGCTTGACGCCTATCTCCCGATGCTTAACTCTTGTGTGTCTTATGCAATGCTTTGGGGTGCACCCACTGGGGTAAGTCCACTCGGATGGTGCCATCACGTGGCTTCATCTGATCCTTTCATCCCGATGCTAATAATTTTCCACCATAACCATTCTGCTGAGGTACTACCTCTGGGTGGACTCCACCAACACCCAATAGAAATGCTTCCCACTGGTGCGTTGTACATCCATGCCTTCCTGGTCCTCTGTTTGTCCACTCCACTCAGGTTTACTGCCAGGTTTCACACTTTTGCCAACTTTGGCTATGCGCCAAGGCTCCTTCATTCACATTTTAACTTTGCTATCATTGACTTAAGGTCACCAAACCTTGAATAGCTCTATCTTTGGATCTAGGAGGCCATTTTCAATCTTCCACATATCACTAGAAATATTTTTTCAAGCTCTTTCCATCGAAGCAAGTTTCACCTACTTATGAGATGATTCACTACTTCAAAACTAGCTCCAAGTTCTCTGCACCATTTTGCTACCATGCTGCCTTGCTGCTCCTTAAGTTTGCTTCCTAATACCTTCTTTGACATTTGTGCCACCTTTTGACATCAATGATCACTTTGTTTCCATCACCCTATTTCCATCAATGACAACATATTTCAACAATCTCCCCCGTTGGCATTTATGGAAACACCAAGATCAAACAACACATCATTACCAATGATCATTACTTTTCTTTGATACTTCTCCTTGTGCTTTGCCAATGATTATTTACCATCTTGTGTTTGATCAACAATACTTCTACCCCTTTGACATCAATGGAAAATATACTAACATGTTCCCCCTATTAATAATCTCCCTCTATCTTTTGATCCCGTGGACCTGTTAACTGCTTCTTCTTATGATGAAAACCTTAGGTATCTCTGATATGATCCAGGCAACTTCCTTTCTGTTATGTGAAGAATATTGAGTTGAAGGGAAAGGAATATTTACTCGCAATATCTACCTCAAGCAGGTAAGATGGATCTCTTTCCAAAACAACACATGCTTGTGAAACCGAGTCATGAGAAAATGATTCCTGTTGGTCTGAGTCTTAGCTAGGATTAAATTCATAACAATGCCTACCTAGACACATACACCTGACCTCTAGAAACAAGAACAACCTTTCCTATGAATGACACCATCAATTTTCAACTGATGAACAACAAAGTACAATAATTTTGACAAACATTAAGTGACTCTTATCAATTCATGCCCAAAAAAATCACTTATATTTCACTTGGAAGGCTTGTAATGGAAACAAACTCACCATGATACATTTGACTCATCAATAAATAGTCATATAAATCAAGACTTGCCTACTAACACTTGGAATTACAATCTCATATTGGAAACATGAACACCATAGTCTGACAAAGAATCTAATGATTTTAAATACCAATTGATAGTACCTGTGTTACCAATTTAAAATGATTCCAATTGTTGAATTCATGCTACTTTTAACATTTGTTGAGCACTTGATAACTGAGTATCCTCATCCTCTAATCGTGTTCCTTTCACCACTATGTATGATACCAATTACCAATTGGAATAACATCATAACAGTCAATAAATTCATCATATCAACAACTCAAGATAACATGCAACACAACCATTAGCTTCTATCATGCAACACATAATTGATACTACTTAATGATACCAATTGTCAATGCATAATTTGATACTCAAATCTTGACTTGAGTATACTCCCTAATCCAGGTGGCTCCACAGAGACACATAGGACAAAGAGGGCTTATGAACGCTTGAAAATCAAAGTGCTTAGAATGACTTCGACCGAGGACCAGAGCGTAGATCTCGTTGTCCTGATCGCGGAGGTGTGAATGGTTCATCAATCCGAGCTCGTATGAGGGAGAACGTGCTAGTGAAAGTTTTGGTCAAAGTTGCGCTGTGGGCCAAGTTTAAGTGTCCTACAATTTGACCTACCGCAAGGCATAAACCTAGCTCCCGAAATCGGTCAAAATTGCGGCCTCGTTAATTTGCCCAATGACCCTTATTTTCGAAGGATTTTAAAAATACTTCTGTTTAAAAAAAATAAAAAGAATAAAATAAATAAATAAATAAATAAAATAAAATTATTATGAGGTGGCAGGCTAGCACCCCACCACCCCAAAACCACATAACAAACATATATTATGTTGGGGTGGGTGGCCATGACCCCGCCACCCCGAGATCCTCCACACGGCATACAATTGGTTAACGGTGGGGGCGCGGGCTGCCAACCCCGTCGCCCCACACCACCTCACACTTAACTCCCGTTTATATAATGACCACACCCTGAAACCAACGCGCTAACAGCACGGAGCTACGGGACTGGCGGGGGTCGAACTCGCCCATCCCACGTGGTCGACCCCTAAGCGGGCGGCCCTAAAAACCAAAGAACTTAAAACCGTATACGAAAGTCAATGCGCCAGGTACAGGGGTATGGGGGCGGGCTGCCCAATGGGGACCCGACCCCCCATTTATAATTCGAATTTGAATTTAAAATATGAATTTGTTTTTAAAACTTTATATATGGAGGGGCGGGATTTGATCCCCCGACCCTTCCTCAACCAATTCACCATATTTACCACAATGCCACAACTAATTCCTTGGTTTATCCGCCCATGAATTTTAATATAAACCCATAATTTTACCATTACACGTAGTTCGAGACAGAGATGGAGGAACCAGGAGCAGGCACACAAATCGAGTTGAATTAATTAATTTTTAATGCAGGAACCATGAATTTTGCAGGAGGGCCAAATTTCCACTTTGTCAGAAATTAACAAATTTTATATGGATTCAACACCTCTCGTTGCCACGAACGCAATGGTGCTGTCCGTTTCTCCACCAGAGTTCTGAATTTTCCATCATTTTTCAGAGTACATGTGGAACCATGATCGCTGCAAAAAGAGGGAGCGAAACCATGAGCCTTGAAATTTTCCCGAGGAGGTAAAATTTTGCCATGTCGGAATATAGTCAAGTTTATACTTGTTTTTCACGGTTTTCCATAGGGATTGCAATGGTGAGGTCAGATTCACCATTTGAGTTGCAGATTTCTAGTCCACCCATGGAGCTGAATCTTTGAGGAATCTAGGGGGAATATAAAAGATTCCTTGAGCCCCAGATTCTCAACTTTTCAGAATTCAGATTTTGGACAGTCGATTTTGCACTAGTCGATGCCACAAATATGATGGTGCATTTAGATTTCTCATTTTCTCATTCTATTCTTCAGCCAATTTTCTAAGTGGAATGCAAGTGTCAACATTCATGTGCGAACACTCATATGATTGATGCCGTGAGATTAATGGTCCGAACAACTTTAGCAGTTTGACATCCGTTTCTTCAGATGACCCTTAGTTGCGAGGTATATGATGTGTTCATGTACTTATTCTTTATACATTGCGCTGCACAGATCCTTGATTGATGTTGATGCAGGATCTTGTTTCTTACACGTTTTCATGATTCCTTGCTTGATGTGATGCAGAATCTTCTATGTGATGTACTTGCTGTCATGATTCGTCATGTTATGTGTTGAGATCCCTTTGTTGTATGTTGTTGGGATACTCTTGTTGTCGTCATGCATGTTTTTGCATTGAGATCCCTTTTATGCCATGTTGGCGGGATGCTCATCATGCATGAGTTTATGTCATATTGATAGGAGTCTTTTCACTGAGAGTTCCTATAGTGGAACATCTCTTAGATCTACTCTTGCGTGAGGGAATTTTTCCTTGTATGATATCGATGTCACCTCTATGTACATCACCACTATTGACAACACTTAATGCAGCGGCCTACACCATCTTGACACTGGGGCTTGGAGATGTAGTCCCTCCTGGACGAACTCCGTTATCAACGACTTATGTTTTTTTATGTTGCTGATGATTAAAATATTCCTCTTCTTTACAGCATGCAGATGTATTCATTAATGTTCTTTTAAAATGAAATTTAACACATCACGAAAGTAAAAGGTCTTGGAAGGGTCCTTTGTCACACCCGGACCTGGATCACTCCCCCTGTGGCCATGCTCCCTCTTTGCGTTAGGAATTTGTAAACAATATATGCTAAAGAAGCTTCACCAGTAAACATATCATCACCATCTACACATACTCAAACTACCAATTGATTTGACAATAAAATTCAATCAACCACACTACTCAGTTATCAACATAAAATGGCATACTTCCCTTTATCCTTAAGATGCATTCCTTGGAATATTCCATTCTTCTCCTTGCATATTATCATTTTGGTTTCTTCTGAATCCAACCTCTTCTTTTCAATGAAGAGGAACAACATATATACTCCCCTTGAGTAGATTATCTTCCCTTTTTTTCCACACCTAGATATGACCTGATTTCTTGCACTGGTTTGCTAGAATGGGTGTCTGTCTTCCATTTCCTGAGCATACATACATCTGATCTTTCTTATTTTTAGTACCAATTAAATCCAATTTGTAATTTGCCTCTTGATTTTCTTTCTCATTGTTTGTGCCTACTTCCTACCTGTACTGCAATGAAAAGCCAGCAGAGTTACTGCTCCTTTTGTTTGATTGAAGTGTCTGCCTACTGCAGGTTATATAAAAGAGCTCAGCTATAAGAATTTTAGACTCTGACATGCTAGTCTTTTGCTGATAATATTAAATTCCAAATACTGGTCTATGCTGCTTCCATGTGCCACTTGATCTGCCTTTATTCTGAGTGTTGGAATAGCTCTTGCGTAGTTCTCTTTGCTTGTTGTCATCATAATCCATGCCTTTGATTGTAGTGTTATTAAAGTAGGGTTTCTTGCCAAATTTTCATGTAGCTAATTTATGCCCATATTTCTTACACCTGTAACATTCAACATTATTCAAGAAGGGGGCAAAGGAATAATTTATCTTACCAAAGCTTCCACTTGTCCAATTTCTTGGACTGATACTAATTCTCTTGCTATTATTTGGCCATTGGTCATATTTCCTTTGAGGGGAAAATGCTCTTTGTGCTTGGATGTTCAAATTCCTCTCAATAGCTCATGGTTGTGGCTGAAATGGAGCATTCCACCTATGTTGATGCACCTTCTTTTTCCTCTCTAGAAACTCGAAGGAAAAGTTCCCTACATTGATACAATAAAAACATATAATGGGATGCATACCTTTATATTGATTCTTGGAATTCCTTTTATCTCCTTGATGCTGCCCTCTTTTCTCCACTACTGTTGTGTTGTCAGATATTCCTTTAACCAAATTTTTGGGTGGATTTAACGCTGCTACTGATTCACTGTCTTCTTCCAACCATGTCTCGACCTGAGAGGAACAATGGATGGTTTGAATCTCCTTAAACACTTCAAAATTATTTGGTTTCTTCTGAAGATTCATCAACTATTCATTTAATGTCTTATTCTCTTCTTCCAACTTCGTATTTATAGCTCTGAATTTATTTTACTCAAGAGCCGATGTGAGCTCCTTCTTTAAATATATATTTTCTTTAAGATATTCCAAATCACTAGAGGAGAAATTAGATCCACGACAAGTGTCATTTTCACTCACATCTTGTTCAAGGGTTTGTTCCCTTTATGGCTCTAGGGATTGTTTTAATAACACACAAGTTGTCCTTTATTCACTGAAACTTAATGAGAAACTCTCACTATCACTAGTACTTTCAGGTGAGTAGTTTTAAGATAAATGACCTATTGAGTGATAGTAACAATGAAACAATAAATTACTTGCTGATTGCATCTCCTCTGGGTGTTGATCATCGACTTTACCTATTGATACAAAAGAATTATCATCTGATTCATGATCTTCAATGCTCTTTGAATCTTTGACTACTTCATCCTTCATGCAAAGCCTCTTTACATCACATGCTACTTGCAGGTATACTTCATAGATGGACTGCAATTTATCTTAGTTTTAAAACATATTACTTTTTCAATGTTTGAATTAGAAAACCGTCTCATGATTTCCTTCTTGGCATGTTTATCAAACTTATCATTTACTACTCCATACTCCACAAATAGCCATACATCCCAATCAAGAGCTTACAAGTATATTCTCATCTTTACCTTCCAAGTTGTATAATTTGAGCCATTCAAAAATGGAACTCCATCTGAGGCAATCCAATCTTGGTTCTTCATGATCCCTAATCTTCCTTCTAGTTGTTAAATTGATCCTGAAGGACACTAGTTCTGATACCAATTGTTATAAAAAATGTAAACCATGACACTAATGAGAGGGGGGCTGAATCTGTAGTGTGACCAAATTACACAATCCTTCCCAAATTACACTTTTCAACCACTTTAACAATTATTCAAGGATCAACAACACTACTTAATCACGTAAGAATAACATCATAAACATATGAGCATCATATACACAAGACACAAATATTTATTTTTTACAAGCTTCAACTTGATTACATCAATGCCTCACAAGATACTACTTGTAGGTTTATTAGCTACTACTGAAAGGAAATTTTATCCTTGCTTGTTTATCAATCTTCACTGAAAGGGACTTCTACCCCTGCTCATTTATTAGTCTTTTTTGAAAGGGACTCTTGCCCCTGCTAATTTACTAGCACCCACTAGAGGGAGATACTACCCCTAATCCACAAGTTACTACTTTCTAGCCTTGTTGATCCATCTTTCATCCATTTTCAAATTAGAGCCAATATGCCACTTATGTCATAAAAAAATAAATCATTCTCAATGCAACTTATCACCAAAGCCACCATACAAACACCTTCAACAATCTCTGATTACTGTTACAAAATACCAATAACATCACCTTCAACAATTTTTGATTATTGAACAAATCATGCACCAAAGGCACCAACACCAATCACCAATGCACTTCTTTGCATCTTTAAAAAAAACTTTCTGATACCAAGATTAGTCTCTGATACACCTCTAATGCACACAACCATTATGCATCATGCTGCACCAACAACCTCTAATCCACACACTCTTCTCTACACTCTTATGTGATAAACAAATAAATATTTACTACAACTTCTCACCAAAGAAACCATACAAACACCTTTAGCAATATCTAATTACTGTTACAAAACACCAATAAGATAACCTTAAGAAATTTCTAATTACTAAAAAAATCATATACCAAAAACAACAACACCAATCACCAATGCACTTCTTTGCATCTTTAAAAATACCTGTCAGATACCAAGATTGGTCTCTGATACACCTCTAATTCATACCATCATTATGCATCATGCTGCACCAAAAACCTATAATCCACACACTTTGCTCTTCCCTAGTAATTTTGCTACTCGAATTATGCTTATAACGATTTCTGAAATGATATTTTTGGATTGGAGCTTTTAGTTAAATTTCCTTCAAAGCTTTGCACGAATCTTCAATTTTTTCCTTTGCCCTATTCATTCTAGTCTTGTAGGACTGTTCTTCATGTTATCTTCAGGTCTTCTGTCAGTCCCAACCTTTTCTGTGAGTTTTTTTGCTGATTTTAGTTAATTATGACTTTTAACAGTTAGTTGAGGTTTTCTAAAGTTGGCGACTTTCTAAATTTGGTCAAACTGCCAAAAATGCCACCTAATAGGAAGTTCCACCAAAACTGCTACTAAAACAAGCTGTCGACCCATCCATGCCACTATTGGGATTATCTCACCAAAAATAAATGACAACTCATCCATGCCATACCTTAAGGTATTTTAACATGTTGCTGTTGCCAAACATGGCTACATTGCCAAATACAAACTCCATGAGCCTCTTTTATATTATCAAACAAAAACTGCCAAAGTACGCTGAATTGGACTTTATCCCCTTTTGGTTAGGTGTTGAATGTTTTTCCCATAGGACTGGGTCCTGTGACCGATGGCTAAGACCTTTGGGTGCTAAACCTTTTTAAGATCTATCGGGGGCCTAATTCCTTTTAAAACATGTTTTCCTCCCTTAGTCCTCTTTAGTGCAAAATGCCAATCCAGTGCTCAAAGCCCCCAATTCCACCGCTTTTGTTAAATTCCAAATCTAAAAAATTATGGGATATGGGCTTCCGAGGATGGCCCACCTTTACTACACTACCGCTGCACTCTCTCAGGTCCCCTAGTGCCCAATGGCCCATTTAAATTAATTTTTCATAACCTTACAGGTTTCTGACCTTCCGAGGTCTTCTTCAATACTGTTCTCTGCTCCTTGCAACCTGATGATATTATTTTAATTTGTAAACTCTTACGATATTCTGGGATTCAGGGTTCTAGGGTTCTAGGCCTTCCGAGTTTTCTATCTCGCTCCCCTTCAATATAGTACAGGATTCTGGGGTTTCAATCCTTTTAGGTTTGCTATCCCGTTCCCCTTTTCCAATATATTACAGGATGAGCTGTCCCGACGGGGTTATCCTGTTGCAACAAGAGCTAATAGAATTTCTCCCGATATTATTCAGCTCTCACATAAGCCTCATCATCTTGATTCCTCTTTCCTGACACTTCCCTGATGCGTTTATCTTTAACTTTCCAGACTCTGACCAACGAGATGATGTCATTCTAATGTCACCTGTGCTATGTGTCGACCTGTGATAGGTGACACATGTTACTAAAATATGGGCCCTTTGGGTACCCAAAAATTCCAAATAAGATTTCCACATGTCCACTCCTAATTGAAAAATGATGACATCATCACTTGCGTAGTCCAGGTCAATTGCATTTTTCCACCTGTCGTGCTAGAGGAGATAGAAAGGGTCCTCGAGACCTTTGTTTTGCGAACAATTTCCTTTGTTAATAAAAAAATCATTGGGTGGAAAAAAATATGCCTCGACACCACTCCATTATGGTTTGTGGTATTAGGAGGAGTGGTACCGAGGTGGTTCTCCATCGTTGATCTACATGATCAGAGGTATGGAAAACCACCTCCCAACACCTCGAGGTCTGAAAAGACTGCTATCTATAGTGCTGTCAAAAACCTGCCACGTGTGCCTGCTGCATATCTCCTGATGCTTAACTCTTGTGTGCCTTATGCAATGATTTGGGGTGCGCCTGCCAGGGTAAGTCCATCGGGATGGCATCATCACCTAGTGTCATCTTGCTCCATTCATCCCGACGCTAAGCCTTTTTCACCATAACCATTTTGCCGAGGTAAGTCCACCAGGATGGCGTCATCACCTAGTGTCATCTTGCTCCATTCATCCCGACACTAAGCATTTTGCACCGTAACCGTGTCGCCGGGGTACTACCTATTGGTGGGCTCCACCAACACCCAATAGAAATTATTCCCATTGCTGCGATGTACATCCACATCTTCCCAATCCTCTGTTGTTCGCTCCACTCAGGTTTACCCCTGAGTTTGGAACTTATGCCAACTTTGTCTATGCGCCAAGGCTCCTTCATTCACCTTTTAAATCTACTATCATTGACTTAAGGTCACCAAACTTTGATTATCTATATCTTTGGATCTAGGAGGCCATTTTCAATCTTCCAAATATCATTGGAAATATTTTTTTCGAGCTATTTCCATCTAAGCACATTTCACCTACTTTTGAGATGATTTTCTACTCCAAATATGGCTCCAGGGTATTTACACCATTATGTTCCCATGCTGCCATGCTGCTCCTTAAGTTTGCTTCCTGAGACCTTTTTTGACACATGTGCCACCTATTGACATCAATGAACAATTTGTTTCCATCACCCTGTTGCCATCAATGAAAACATATTTCAACACTTGGAAGTGGTTTCTGCTGTGATATTTTTTTTGCAGGAGGTTAGGATGGCCATCTTAGAAAATCTATCAACAACCATAAACAGAAGTTAATTAACATGCTTGGTATAAATAATGCCAAAAATATATTCCATCAAGATGGATTCCCAAGGCCGGTTAGGATTAGGAAGAGGGTTGTACAAGCCTTTCTTATTAATGGTTGGTTTGACAATGGTGCAGGTGGTGTAGGACCTGATATACTTGCAACATTTTTGTCGAATTTTCGACAAATAAAAATACTTTTGCAGTAATGCGACTATCTTCTCCACAAAAAAGTGCCCTACTACCAGACTATAGTGTGCCTCCCCTATCAAATTGGCACGATCGCTTGAAGGAATACAAAGGTGTCTTGGGTAGGAAAGAAATGCATTATGAAGGTGGAAGTCTAGAACTTGCTTTCCTACCATCAACATCTAGTATGTGGGAGTGAATTGTAAATCACTATTGCATAATTGTGGCCATCAAGAGGTGCTATGCCCGAAAGAGTTGAAAACAATGGTTAGTGCCACAATCGGGGGACGAGTGAGACAATATATGACATGATTGGTGTTGTTATTTTTTTATTTAATGTTTAAATGGAATTTTTGCATGTATGTGGACCATTCCTAATGGTGGTCATTTTGTAACTTCCCCTATGTTTGCATAAGTTGAAGAGGATAGTGATTCATGTGGATGATCATATCCTTCCTTATAATGTAATGTTTCCATTACTGTCTAACTTTCACAATAAAATACATCTCCTTATCATAGGTGGGGTATCTAAGGAAAGTATTAGAGAGTGTCTCACTGTGATAGGCCACTGAATGTCCTTGATGAATTAGGATTGCACCAATAACATATTCAAAGGCATCTGTCTCAATCTCACATTAGAGAAATTTTGAGGTATAAAATGGGCCTCCTAAGGAATATTATGAAATAATAGTGGAAATAATAAAATAAGTTTAGATTACCTCATCAAATTTAAGAGGAAAAAAAGAGAAAACTACTTTTTCAACTTGTCTCCCTATAATTTTACTCAAATTTCGAGTAGGCGCACTTTTTGGATGAAGAATTTAATTTGGAATCCAAGGAGTACCCATGTTTCATACTTTCGATGGATCATACTACACGAAAAATGCGAAATACATGAAAAACGTGATTGTAATGATGTTTTTCATGTATTTCAAATTTTTCGTGTTGTACAACCCATCGAAAATATGCAACATGGGAACGCCTTAGATGCAAAATTAAATTCTTCATCCAACGAGTGCTCCCGCTCAAAATTTGTGCAAAATCATAGGGAGATAAGTTGAAAATATGAGTTGAAAAAGTAGTTTTTTTTCTTACCTTTTTACTCCAAAAATGGTGAATCATCTCCAATAGTGACATCATAATATTGAATCCTATTATTTCTTACAAAGTTTACTTTTATTGTACATTTTTTTTTGAGTCCCATTTTTGACCTCAAAATTTCTCTCATGAATGGTTGTTGCAGGTCTAGCATAGTGAGGACTGACATAGAGCAAAGGTGGTGTTTTATTTCATCAGAAGCCTTTTGTTGTGACTCAAACCAATTTTTTTTTCCTTTTCTCCAGCCTTAGTAACTTGAATTAAGGGCCAAGCAATATAAGAGAACCCCAACAAAAATATTCAGTGGAAATTAGCAAGGACCAAGAAACTGCGAAGCTCTATTAGAGTTGTTAGTGTCGAACAATCTCTAATGACTTGGATCTTAGCTAGATCCACATGCACACTTTTCTCATCAATAATGTAACCTTGATATTGGATCTTTTCCATGTCGAAGGAACATTTTTCCAAGTTAGCACATAGCTTGTGCTTCTATAGTGTGAAGGACCCATCAAATATGCTGTAAGTGCTCTGCCCAAAACTCACTAAAAGTGAGGATATCATCCAGATATACAACCATGAAAGAGTTGGTGAAAGGAAACAATATGTCATCCATCAACCTCATGAAAATTTATGGGGCATTAGTCAAACCAAAGGGCGTGAGCAACCATTCAAAAATACCCTCTTTGGACTTGAAAGTGGTCTTCCACACATTAGTTAGTTCTATTGGAACTTGGTGATAGCTGAACTTCAAATCAATCTTATTGAAGTACTTGGCCCCCTTGAGTTGGTCAAGAAAGTCGCCAATCTGGGGAATTAGGTACATGTTTTTCACTATGATTTTGTTAAGATTCTGATAATCAATACAAAGTTTCCATGTCCCATCCTTCTTCCGCAAGAGTATAATTGGTCTCCCATAGGGAGAGTAACTTGATCGGATGTGCCATTTTTGTAGAAACTCTTAGATATACCACTTGATTTTCTAATTTTATATAAGGGATCATTGGTATATTGTCCCATTAGGTAGAGGTGCACTGAGGGAAAGATCAATTAAATGCTTGACTTGACAGTGCAAGGGTACCTCCATGGGAGAGGAGAAGATGTCTCTGTAATCATCCATGACCTTATCCACTTACCTTTGCTACATAGAGGAGCCTTGTGTGGAGGCCATGGATGTGGCCATGATATTCACCTTATTTTGAGATAAAATCAGGAAGAAAACAAATTTCCTAGTCTAGGAGATGATCTTACTACATTTCTCAACAAATATCAAAGAAATGGAAGTTGGCGGGACTACCTTTAGTATCCTATACAATTTTCTACCCAAAGTAATAATAACACTATGAGGTATATAATCATACACAACATGACACTTCCAAAAGTATGGTTGGCCCAGCACAACATCACAAACTTTAAGGGGAGTAACATCACACATTACATCATCCATGAAAGGCTTTATGCTATAAGACAGTTGACATTGTTAGCTGATTCAAAGATCTTTCCCTTGGTGGAGCCACCAAATGGTGTAAGGATGTGGGTGTGGTGTTGTTGGAAATCCAAGGTAATTAACGTCATCTATTGAGATGAGTTTATTTTGACTCTTGCTATTGATAGTGATACATAGTGGAATACCCTTTACCCACATTTTTTAGTGAAATTGACACTCAACTTCCTCCGGATCTTTGGGATCACTTTGTTGGACCTTGGTGGTGGCGAGAGTGGCGATGGGTTCCGCGTCAATGATCTATTTCCCCTTTTCTAGATTTAGTTTAGATTCAAATCTCGTGTTTGACTATGAAGCTTTTAACTCAACTACCAATGAATTCTTTGCATGACATTCATTTGTGTAATGAGTGGGGCTCTTGTATATATCACACCAATTTCCCATATTTTTCTTCGCCTTCCAATTACCATTATTTGTTTATAGCTTTGATGTGTCATCCTAGGGTGATCCACCTAGGATCTATCCTTAGTTTCGGAGTTTGGGGACGCCCTTTACACACTTATTCAGTGAAATATTCTCAAACCCAAAGTCTCACTTCTTCTCTTTAAAATTTTGATCAATTTTGACAACATACCAATATGCTACTCCAAGCAAGGAGATATCCAAGAAATCCATTTTTGTCTGGATGTATTTGTGTAGTCAACCATGGTACTTGAGTACTAGATATTTCTCAAAGTCCTTGATACCCAACTTGGTGCACAAGGTATGAAATACATTTGTGAACTCTAGCATTGCTTGGTACCTTTCCTACTATAGTGTGGTCTATTCCATGTACTGGTCCTTGTAGCTTCTAAAAGGGTAATACTATTCCTTAAAATCATCCCTAAAAGAGTTCCAAGTGGGTGTGTAAACATAGTGTGGATTCCTCCATGTCTCTTTTCTCACAGTACGCTTCCCACCAGTCCTTGACATGGGGGGAAAACTTAAGGAGTGAAAAAGTAACATTTTCTCTATCGGAAAAATTATGGATCGAAAAATAGCCTTTTAGCATATTTAACCATTTGTGTAGAGCATATGCATATATCTGGCCTTCAAATATTGGAATATAAAAATTAACTTGTACCTTAAAGGGGGCAACGCCTCCGAACTAGCCATTGGATGAAGATGCATAGCTTATTGGTATCTGTTCAAGGATATGGAAAAAATTATCCATCATCTCATTCCTTTGTCGTTTGAGGGATTATCTGAGAAATAATCTGATAGGATCTCCTTCTCTCTCTTCTTTCTTTTCTTTCGCCATGGGAGGCCATTGGGGCTAGCGAGGACAATCTTGCAAGGGATCAAGTAGTTCGAGTCCCAACTCTTTATACCTTGACCTCATTGGGGACATGAAAAAAAAGAAAAAGAAGAAGTATACCGCTATGATACCACTGATATGAATTTATAAAGGGAACAAAATGAAATACAAATTTAAAACCAAAACATAGAGATATAATGAAATTGACTTTAATTAATAAATGGGAAATACTGAAATTGTATACATGAAAAATGAAATCAAACTAGCCTAAATGGTGGTAGCTTATCTTAGAGAAGAGATGTGACAATTATGCGCCTTTTTGAACTATGTTACAATGAGGCTTAGAAGCATTTTTATTATGAAAAATCAATGAAAAACCCTAAACATCCAAAAACCTAACCCTAAGAGATGAAGCGCCAAATCCTTATGGGCCTCGATGTGGTAAGTTGGAAAGTCAACTTCCTAGGGCCATAACTTTGGAAAATAATCTTTGTTTGGTGTGCACGATATCTCATTGGAAAGGTCTATACAAGGAGTAAATTTTTTGATTATCGACAATAAATGTAGCCTATTTCCCTAAAAAACTCTGTTTAGGGCCCCAAAACAACTTCGGAAGTTCAAGACCTAAAAATTATCAAAAATGAAAAATGCCAAAATAGGAAAATTGTGTTGTGAGCCAGTTGAATAGGTGGGTGGTCATTTATATCCACTTGGATCAATCCTTTTAAAACAATTTTTTTACACCTGCATCACTCATATTACTTACAAAAATCAAATTTTTGCCCAATACTAGAATGTGGAGAACACCAAGGAGTCTTCTAATCCTTCCACCCATGATCTTCAACTTGGATTTTCCTCATATTAAAATTATGATTATTGAGTCATCTCCTAAGAAAATATCACCACCATCATATCTTTCATACTTGCAGAACCACTTCCTGTGAGGATTCATATGAAAAGGATGCACCTGCATTGACCAAGCATGCCTCATGATCTACATGTGTACTAGAAGAATCCAAATACATATTCCCTCCTTTATTTGAGTAGGTTTTTGCCTTTTTATAAGGAGCATAATTAGATACCTTCCCATTCTTATCAATTTTGGATTTACAATCTTTCTTGAAATTCCTTTTTTTTTGCATCTCCAATATACTTTTACAAATTTTCTTGGAGATTTAGATCTTCCTATAGATATAGATCTCCCACTTGAAGAATTATTTTTATTTCTATTCTAGGAGCATATTCTTACTTGTAAGACATTTGTGTTTTGAATTTACCATATTTGTTCGTCTTATCTCCTTTAATAACAAGGATGGGACTATATCAACGAAACATAAAGTAGTTGAATTACTACTTATGGAAAAACTAAAGTATTCCGTGAGTCTAGTAGTGAACACAAAAAAATGACACACTTATCTTCATTTAAAATTTCAATATCAATAGATACCAACTGAATTACCGTACTATTGACAATATTCAGATTCTTTATCAATGAGTCCCCATCCTTCATCCCAATGTTATATATCTTTTTTCATAGGAACAATTTTTTCACTAGAGATTTAAAATAATACAAAGACCCTAAATTGTTCCACAATGCCTTTGTTGTAGCTTCTCCTGAAACATTCATTAGTACTGAATATGAGATTCAAAACCGTATTGTACTTTCTGCCAATTGATCCAACTTGGTCAAATCTTTTGTTGACATCCTTGTTGGTGCAATAATAGGATCCTAAAAAATCCACTAATATTTTTCCACCAACATATATTACATTTTGAGCTTCCATAACTCAAAACCCCGTTGATTGAATTTCTCAACCTTTTTCTTTGAACTTCTTGCAATTTCCTTTCACCATAAGAATCGATTCCACATATCTCCCACTATAATGAGGTCTACCATTGGCCCAAGAAAAACCCCTTAGCCACAAGCTGTCCCCTTGAAGCCAAAATTGCTCTGATTCCAAATATACAATTTAACCTTAATAATTAATTATTGGAAATAAATTCTTATTACAACCTAAAATATGCAATGGAAAACACACATTAATAAAAATATCTTATCTTAGAAACCCAAACCGAGAAAACCAACGATATTTTTCAATATATTCTTCTCTATAGTATTACAATACAATATATATATATATATATATATATATATCCTATGGCACCCATAAACCACCAATCCATTTATCATGTATTAGAATACAACTGTAGTTTCTTAATTGAAAAATGAAAAATTTGTGTAACATAATCGCTAAAGGAAAAATTTGTGTGCTAAACACTACAAAAAATGGATGCAAAAACCAACATTTTTTTGGAACTGCCCCCAAACCCCTGCATAATGGGCTTTCAACCCCTTGTGAACTGCGCAAGAAAGGGGGCTTCACCCCTCTCGCGATCCCCCCAAATGTGTGTTTGGGGGGGCGGTAGACGATGAGGTCTACCACCCCTCTGTGACTTGCCTACTGCACCCAACACAATGTATGTGGATAGTCACGCAAATAATATAATAAGTACCCAACAAAATCCTTATTGATTAATAAGAAGAGGAGGAATAGCATCATATAGAACTCATTGAACATGCCACATGGGAATAATGAAGAAGAATTAGATGACACAAATTCTAGTAAAAAAAGTAAAACATAACTAATGATCTTTGTCTAGGAAAAAAATGCGAAGAGATACAAAATAATGAGGAGGAATAATCATCAAGGTTGGGATATTTGACAATGGAGGTTAAGGGGATGTTAAAGTTTGATGGATTTTATTTTGAATAAGGATTAAAAAAAGAAAAACTATATGGTGGCACATTTAAACTAATATAGAGAATTGAAGGTTACTGAAGACCTAAAGATACAAACCAAAGAAGATATAAGAAGAAATAAGCTAGCAAAAAAATCTATAAATAAGGTTGAGGTAGAGTTGAAAAAAAACATATTCATTAGAGAAGAACATAATAATAAAAGTGTTGGGCATAATCCTTTGGGATTTTTTCCTGTAAACATACATGTAAATAAATAAATTAGGAGAAGGTGAAGTTGAAGAGAAGCTTGGAATATGAAACAAAGGGTCACTTTATTGTATATAACTATTTTAATGTTACTGGAAAAATTTGGGAGTTACCTGTCTTAGCTTGACATGGTATCCGAGACAAATTTAGGCATTCTTCCATCTCTTTGTAACTCCTTTCACTTCCAGTTCCCTCAAGAATACTAGAAACACCTCACTCATTCTCTAAGCGTTCCATGGCCTGGATTTCTACTGCCAACATTGTTGTTTTTGTCTCCCTTTGTCTTCTTATTTGTATATGAGTATGCTGCTTAGCCTCCTCCATATTGTATTAGGATTTTTTGTGCTTTGGATTTAGGGTTTTGTTTAGGATGTGGATGAATCCTCATCCTTATTTTGGCCCTTTTTTTTATATATTTCAATTTCTTGTGTTAGCTTGTATCTTTTTCTAAAACCTCATGTGACTGTTCCTCACTAGTATCTTGATTTTAAAAGAGAATACATCATGATAAATGTTTAGAGTTGGATTTCAACATAATATATTGTGAACAAATGAAGCAAATAAATGAGCATCACATATGATAGATGTAGGAATAGAGGATCATCACTAATTTTCCCTTCTCCATCACTGGAGTTTCATTGACATGCAACACAACCTCTCCAATTTGTAACAACTAACCCTATAAATTTTCATTTATGGAATAATTCTATGGAAATCCCTAAATAAAATTTCCACAAACCCTAGCCATTTAACTTGATGGATCTAGGCTATGATCATGGCTTTGGTGGATAATAGTGGTGGTTCTTGAGGACTGTAATTGTACAACCAAAAGATGGTTGAGAAGCGTGCATCCTTTTAATAGGAATTGATATTTTCAAACCACAATTCATTTTATTTGAAACATTCCACATATCATCTTTCATTTATCCCAAAAATATTTGTGCAAGATGGCGTTGTAGGTTCAACTCCAAAGAGTGATGTGAAAGTGTAATTTTCAAGAGTGAAAAGGTAAATTTGTAATCTAAGGGTATAAAAATAATTGTGAATAGTGTGATTTGTAATAGCTTTTAATTTTGTTTCTTGTTGAATATATACATATTTTAAGAAGCTTCACAAAATTCTTGATGTTTTCGAGCATCTCATTTTCAAGGGTACTACAAAACTTTCAAATATTTCTATCTTAGAGCTCTACTCAAAGTGAATTCTCTCATTTCCATTGTTGGTTTAGTGCTATTTGGAAATGATAAATATAGATATTAGTCTAGAAATATATTCACATCCTAATTTTCAATGATATGGAAAGAAATCTTTGATTGAGAGGAAGACAATCTACCTACCAAGCCCACATCAGATAAAGAGCTAGCCATTTGGGAAATAAGGACAATATAGCCTCTGCCCTAATTGATGATTTTGTAAGTGAAGAGGTGAGTCGTCATTTACTTTCCATTACAAATTATTATGGTGCATTAAAAAAGTTGAAATATTTGTATGACTCAGACTCTAAACTAGAGCTTGTCCAACTAATGGTCAAGCTATCAACCTTAAGTTGAAAGACAATGACCCTTTGAATATAGCCTTTGAAGTTAGAGGCATTATGCATGATATATATGCCACTAGAGTCAATATATACATACCTCTCACAAACTTAGTCAGGGTCCTTTACCCCACATACTCTCATGATATTGAATCCATGCAAGCTGGTGACCAACTCAATTATTAATTTTGACTCTCTAGTAGAGAAGATTGCGGAAAAAGAGAGATATTTTAGGAAGATAAATATAGAAAATCAGTCCCATAGAGAAGCAATGTTCCTTGATTAGAAAGGAAATAATCCAACACATGATTCTCTTAAATAAAGTAGTAGTAGAAGAGGACGTGGAAGAGATAATTTTACAGGTAGGGGGTAAAATCCATCAAGGAGAAAGAGTTGATCTTCACTGCATTCATTACGATAGAGATGGATATGATGCATAAACATGCACAATCCCTTGAGAGACGATAAAATACAATTGAAACCAGAAATAAGATGAATGTAAATCATCATATCGAACTAAAGATAAAGTGCCAAAATCTACTCATTACATTGTTTTCCATTTCAATATTGGAGTAACTAAAGATTTGTTTCACACTTCATTTTATTCTTGGAGAGATGCATGGTTGCTTGATATAGGTGTAACATGTCACATGACCTTTGAGAGATACTTATTTGAAGACTTCAATGACAACCTAGTTGGAACAACTTATTTTGCAAATGAATAAACTTGGAAGCCCTTAGGACTTGGCACATCATGCTTAAACTACTTGGATTTCTAGATTTTATTTTGCATGATGTACTATACCTTCTAGAGCTATGAAGATTTTTTCTATCCCTTGTTCACATTCACTCGCAATGCCACTCTATTCATATGTTTGATGGAAAAGTAGAAATAAGGAAAGCATCTTACGACATGGTTGTCATGATTGGAGTGGAGGATGAAAGATTGCTGAAGCTATCTTCTCATACACATAATTCTACATACATATCTCATTATGATGAAGGTACATTTACATCTAGTCATATTTTAAATATTAATGATGACAACCTTTACTTATTGAAAAAAAATGGTGTTTATATTTTGCCTATTATTCCTAGGAAACTAAAGCAATGTGATTCTTGTATCCTTGGAAACCATAACAAACAACCATTTCATGACTCTACTTCTAGAGTATCTAGAAAAATTGGATTGATACATTTTGATTTGTGTGACCTTTTGGTTGTTCCTTCTTTATGTTAGCACTCAGAATGAACCTCAAGGCTGAGAAGAGGCAATTCTGAGGTAACCACAAACCAAGCTTTTGATCTGGCATCTAGTCCTGCCAGATCAGAGAGGGCTCTCTCTTTGCCAATTAGGGGTGGCTGAAATAAATGAATCTTAGGCTAGCTATGAAGAATGAGGATTTGGTTGAAAATTGTGGGTCAAAAATAGCAAGATAAGGGACCATTGGGCTATGGAATCGAGACTAGTTTTTGTTGGGAAACTTAGGGCAAAGTAAGCGCAATGTTCAGCCAGATTAAAGATATAATGAGAGAAGAAAAGAGGAAAAAGACCGCTGCCCTGCAGGCATCAATTAGGGGATGGATCTACAGTGGCAACTTTAGAAGAAAGAGAAGCACATGGTTACTCAATAGAGCATCTAACAGAGGATGGATTATGAAAAGATAATCACTACATTAAACAACATAGTCATTGTGAAAGGAGCATCGTGCGTGGATGGATTCCTAAAACTTCCCTTAGAGAATGCTGTAACGAAATTAGCAGAAAAAACAAAGCATGGAAATGAATTTACAAGAAAGACATGCTACACATTAAACACCGTGATGGATCCCAAATCTAAAGGGAAGAAACTGCTCCATTAAAAATAATATTCAGAAAAAGCTTTACACAGTCCAAAGCAGCTTTCCCCTGCTGAAAAATTTGAACCCTTTACACTCTGAAATTCATAAAATATATACAATAAGCTCATCCCTGTACTAAGGGATTTGAGCTCAACCATCTCCCTAAAGATAACAACAATTACATTAAATTTGGATCGAATTTCTGAAAATATGGGTCAAGGATGAACTCGTATCTCTTGAACTATAACACCCGTTACAAAACTGAAAGAGGTTTTTGTAGATAAGGTCATGTTTGAGAAAAAACTCTCTCAAATTTTTGAAATTCATTTCTGGTTTCTCGTAATCTATGCCACAAAATAATATCTAAAACAGGAAATCATTAAATATTTAAATATGTAAAACTAGGCTGTAAAAATCTAGTCAAATATTCCAATTCACGAAACCTGTGAATAAACTGAAAGAGGCTTTTTGTTACATGTCTTGTGGTTGAAAAAAACCTCCTTGGGTTTCTCAAAATTAATTTCCATCTGTTGTAAAATGGCGCCGCACTACAATGACTAAAACAGTAAAACAATCGCAAAATTTGTTTTGTTTTAATGTAGGCTTCAAATATAACTACATATCTCCCACATAGTAACACATGTGCATAAACTGAAAGAGGTTTTTGTTACTTGGTATGTGATTGAAAAAAACCTCTTTCACTTTTGTAAAATTCATGTCCATTACTTCAGAAACTGATTTTGTAGTAAACTTGTCCCTATGTGCAGCAAATGACCTCAAAACATGCATAACCAAGAATCAATCATTCATTTCGATCATATCTTCTAATCCAGAAACCAGTTACGGGAGTGTGATATACCATTGGAAATATTTTTCCGAGATGCTTCTGATGGACATACTTAGGATATAATTTGCACTAAAACTCATGTGCAAAACATATCTGAAAACTAGACATAGTAAGAGCCCATTTTGATCCCTGGTGACAGGTTGCGAAGACTGGAACTAACATTGGCCTTATTGCAGATGGCAGCTCCTTGGATGTGTCAAGAAAAACATAGAAAAAGTGCCTCATCCATTGGGAAATATGGTCGCAAAGACCTGTAAACCCAAAAAACTCATACCAATCCAAAAACATATACATACTGCAATATGTACATAAACAAATACCGGAAACTGAAATGTTGCATTGGGCAGCTTATTTATTTACAAATATACCCTACTTTGATGCAAAATTGATAGATCAAGTAATGTTGTAATTCCAAACCAACCAATCAAGTAGCTGTGGCAACGATGATGCTAGGGAGTGCTTGAACCAGGACACAATTGGAAATGCTGACAACGATACATGATCAAAATGAGTCTGGCTGTGTAAAAGACAATCTGGTTTGTCATTCAAATTGAAAAGATACTCCATATATGCAACAACAGGATCATAGAAATCAAACCATGTTTGCTTCCCTAACTCCTCGACATATGCTTCCAGCTACAAACTGTCAATGCAAACATCCATGGGCAACCCTATTGTTTCTTGTTTTGAAGGAGGGAGAGTTTCCAAGAACTTTTTGGGATCTCAGAATTCATATGACTTAATTTGAACATCTATATACTCAATCTCCTTCTCAAAATTTTCAACCACTAACTCAAAGAAACCAGTTTTACCGTTAAGAGGAAACTTCAGAGATCTCAAACATTGAAGCACAGTAATGAAAAATACCTCATCTATTTCAATATCCACTAACTGATCTCTAACTTCTTTTAAAACTTCACAAAACACAGGGTTTGCCACATACCCTACCATCATCTTATTTTAGTACATGAACGGATTAGTGAGCGCTGGAATCTCTAGATTGAGTTGGAGTCGCCAGGTGAATGTTTCAGCCTTCATATGTGCTTGATCGCTGTCCACCATCAGTAACCAGATCTACAACTTGTACGATATTTCCCAGATAAGATCTGTCACCTCGTCCCCAGCAACGATGCCAATATGTTAGCACTCAGAATGAACCTCAAGGCTGAGAAGAGGCAATTTTGAGGTAACCACAGACCAAGCTTTTGATCTGGCATCTAGCCCTGCCAGACCAGAGAGGGCTCTCTCTTTTCCAATTGAGGGTGGATGAAATAAATGAATCTTAGGCTAGCTATGAAGAACGAGGATTTGGTTGAAAATTGTGGGTTGAAAACAACAAGAGAAGGGACCATTGGGCTATGGAATCAAGGCTAGTTTCTATTGGAAAACTTGGGGCAAAGTAAGTGCAATGTTCAACTAGATTAAAGATATAATGAGAGAAGAAAAGAGGAAAAAGACCGCTGCCTTGCAGACATCAATCAGGGGATGGATCTACAGTGGCAACTTTAGAAGAAAGAGAAGCACAAGGTTACTCAATAGAGCATCTAACAGAGGATGGATTCTGAAAAGATAACCACTACATTAAACAACATAATCATTGTGAAAGGAGCATCGTGCGTGGATGGATTCCTAACACTTCCCTTAGAGAATGTTGTAACGAAATTAGCAGAAAAAACAAAGCATGGAAATGAATTTACAAGAAAAACATGCTGCACATTAAACACTGTGATGGATCCCAAATCTAAAGGGCAGAAACTGCTCCATTAAAAATAATATTCAGAAAAAGCTTTACACAGTCCAAAGCAGCTTTCCTCTGTTGAAAAATTCGAACCCTTTACACTCTAAAATTCATAAAATATATACAATTAGCTCATCCCTGTACTAAGGGAGTTGAGCTCAACCATCTCCCTAAAGATAGAAACAATTACATTAAATTTGGACCGAATTTATGAAAATAGGGGTCAAGGATGGACTCGTATCTCTTGAAACATAAGACCCGTTACAAAACTAAAAGAGGTTTTTGTAGATAAGGTCATGTTTGAGAAAAACCTCTCTCAAATTTTGGAAATTCATTTCCAGTTGCTCGCAATCTGTGCCACAAAATAATCTCTAAAGCAGGAAATCATTGAATATTTAAATATGTAAACTAGGTTGTAAAAATCTAGTCAAATATTCCAATTCACGGAACCTATGAATAAAATGAAAGAGGTTTTTTGTTATATGGCTCGTGGTTGAAAAAAACCTCCTTGGGTTTCTCAAATTACTTTCCATTTTTTGTAAAATGGCGCCGCACTACAATGATTAAAACAATAAAACAAATGCAAAATTTGTTTTGTTTTAATGTAGGCTTCAAATATCACTGTATATCTCCCACATAGTAACACCTGTGCATAAACTGAAGGAGGTTTTTGTTATTTGGTATGTGATTGAAAAAAACCTTTCACTTTTGTAAAATTCATGTCCATTACTTCAGAAACTGATTTTGTAGTAAACTTGTCCCTGTGTGCAGCAAATGACCTCAAAACATGCATAACCAAGAATCAATCATTCATTTTGATCATATCTTCTGATCCAAAAACTGGTTACGGGAGTGTGATATACCATTGGAAATATTTTTCCGAGTTGCTTCTGATGGACATACTTAGGATATGATTTTCACTGAAACTCATGTGCAAAACATCTCTGAAAACCAGACATAGTCAGAGACCATTTTGATCCCTGGTGATGGGTTGCGAAGACTAGAACTATGTTAGCACCTAGATTGACCTCAGGCTGAAGGGAGGCAATGCCAGGGTAACCACAGACCAAGCTTAGCTAAGTAGCTAGCCCTACTAGGCCGAGAGAGGGCTCTCTCTGTAAGGATCTCAGTCAAGATGACTGGATCAGGTAAAGGATTTTAGGTTAGGTATAGTAGCATGAAAGTTTTGATTGGATTTTGTAGGGGTTTTGTCGGATCAGGAGGAGCTAGGTAGTTTAGGTATGGGAAACCAGGTTAGAAATGCAGTGTGTTCTATGGGGCAAGGTAGGCATAGGCTTTATCACTCTAGGGCTTGATGAGGTGAGATGTTTAAGACTGGTGAGAAGCTAAGAAGGGCATGTGACAATCATGGATCCTTCTTGGACTGCATTAAACATGAAATGGTGAATGGTTTCCTAAGGCAGAGCACTGATGCAATGGATTCTACCTATCAAACTTGAAAAAATTCAAATAGAAGCAATGAAATGATTGATGGCATACATAAAACATATAAACATATAATCACAGAAGAAGAAACTGTACTAGAACTCCATACCACAGGGATCCCGTAAAAATAGCTGCAATTCTTATTAATTCCCTGCCAAACTGCTTATAAAGATGTACAATCAAGCTTTGAGCATCCACACTGAGTCCAACCAGTAAAATGACGAAGAAACTACATGATATAGGCCTCAAAACAACTAATCCTAGCCTCAGGGGTCGAATCCATGAGAGGAGGAGTAGTTGCACAAAAGATTGAACTGATAGCTAAAGATTAGGGTGGTCAAACTGACTCATCCCTGCTATGAAGCAAACTGATTCATTACATGCCACTTAGGCCATTAATCTAATGTATCTACCTTAGGTAACAAAAACACACTTTAATTACGTCATCATTATGAATTACATAGTGAAAAATCAAAATCCCACAGGTGAAAAGAATTTTCTGAGATAATAGTGAAAAATTTGGCTCTCTTTCAAGTGCGCAACGCCAGTGTCGAACGCACAGCGCCTGAAGGAAGTGCATAGCGCCATCTTCAGGGTGAGTTTTGACTGCCTTCTTGGTGTCCAAATCTAGCTCAAGATAGCTCATTGGAAATCTTATCCTGTCTAGTTTCCAAAAATGCCCCTAGATTCCAAATTGAGCTTGATTTGCCCCTCCAAAACTGCAATCTCCCAAGACTACTCAAACGCACAGCGCCTAGCTTAGAAAATATGTAGAAACATGATTTTTAGGTGGTTTTTTTCCTTTTCAACCTAGTAGTTTTGACTTTCAAATCTGGAAACATGGTTTTCTTGAGTGTAAATGGGTTTCTGGATCCAATGGCGGTGGCCATTCCTCCAAAAGATGCCCCAAAAAAGTGCGTAGCGCCACTTTCAGGTCCCTTTTGGCTGCCTTCTTGGTGTCCAAATTAGGCGTGAGATAACTCATTGGAAATCTTATTGAGTCTAATTTCCAGAACATCTTGAATGTTTCAATTTTGAGTTCATTTTCCTTGTCAAAAGCTCAATATCCCAAGACTGGTAAAAATGTGCAGAATGAGGCTACCAAAATGCTGAGCGCTTTTTCAGTCAACTTTTGGAGGCCTTCAACAACTCCAAATTGAGTGCATGATAGCTCATTGGAAAGATATCTATGTTGATTTATCATTTTAATCATCAAGAAAGTCATTTGGTCACTACAACTAGGAGAAATGTTGATTTTCCCAAGGTCGCTCCAAAAGTACATCAATTCTCCTGAGGCAACTGTATTTTTGACATTTATCTAAAACCATGAAACCTGTGTAAAAATTTACAGAGGTTTTTCTTCCTTGGCCTATTTTGGACAAAAACCTCTCTCACGTTTTCCAAATGTTTCCTTGTTGGGTCTAAAACATAGTTTGAAGAAAAATCGGCCCTATGTGTGGCAAATGAATTGTCCCTTGGAATGACTTATTGAAAAATGATGAAGACATGATGTGTATGAGTTGGAATAGCCTAATACTCACTAAAATGACCTATATTATGCCTCATATACTTAGATGTCTTTGATTCCATAGCCAAACCTAGCTCAATGGGTGAGAAAATTAGGGTTTAGTGCTTGTGGAAAATGATGATTTGGACACCCTTGGGAAAAAAAACTCCCTTTGGCATGCACTTAACCCTTTGAAACTTTACCCTTTCACTTGACTATTTCCTTCGAAAAATTGGTCTTTTGATGGTCTAGCATATTTGGAACACTAAATTAACAACTTAGGATGGTGAAATTATTACATTTGAAAGACATAAAATTACATAATGAAATAAGCATTTCTCTTTACAAATCATCTTCACATGGTGAAGGGATGTTATTTGATCACCTTTTACTTGCTGGTCTTATGCAATGGAATGGAACCTTGGTAACCCTAATGACCTAATGAAACCTTGAAAAACCCTAAAGACCTAATGAGACCTTGAAGGACTGAATTTCAAGATGAGATAATGACCTCATGACTGATACAAATGGCATGATAAAAATAAGTTTATGGATGACTAGGACTACCATCAGTGACTAATTTTTTGCATGACCTAGTGGAATGATAAAAAATTGCTGAATCAAACCCATAAAATGATATGAAAAGAGGATTTTTGATCATTGATGGCAGGATGCAAATACTGACACTAACACCTTATACATTCCTCTCACAACCTTAGTTAAGGCCCTTTACACCACATACTCTCATTATCTTAAATCCATGCAATCTAGTGTCCAACTCAATTATATTAATTTTGACTATTTGATAGAGAAGATTGCAGAATAAGAGAGAGATTTCAGGAAGAGAAAGCTAGGAACTAGTCCCATAGAGAAGAAATGTTCCTTGATTAAGGAAAGAATAAATCACATGATCCTCTTAAATAAAGTAGCTATAGAAGAGGACGTGGAAGAAATAATTTTACAGGAAAGGGGGTAAAATACATCAAGGAGAAATACTTGATCACCAACATGCACAATCCCTTGAGAGAGGATCAAATACAATCAAAACTAGAAAGAAGCTTAAGGTAAAACATGAGATCCAACTAAAGGTAAAGCACCAAAATCTGCTCATTATATTATTTCCCATTGCAATATTGGAGTAACTAAAGATTTGTTTCACACTTCATTTGGTTCTTGGAGAGATGCATGACTTCTTGATATAGGAGAAACATGTCACATGACCTTCAAGAGAGACTTATTTGAAGACTTCAGTGACAATTTAGATGCAACGATGTATTTCGTAAATAAACCAAGTTGGAAGCCCTCAAGACTTGTCATATCAGGCTTAAGCTACTTGGATTTCTATATTCTCTTCTACATGATGTACTATACCTTCTAGATTTATGAAGAAATTTGCTATCCCTCATGCACATACACTAGTAAGGACCCTCTATTCATATGTTTGATGCAAAAGTAGAAATAAGGAAAGCATTCGACAACATGGTTGTCATGATTGGAGTGGAAGATGAAAGATTGTTGAAGCTAAAAGGGACATATGCTCATACACAAATTCTACGTACATATCTCATCATGATGAAGGTAAATTTCCATCTAGTCTTCTATGGAATTCTAGATTTTAAATATTAATTATGAAAACCTTCACTTATTGAAAAATAATGGTGTTTCTAGTTTGCCTATTATTGTTAGGAAACTAAAACAATGCGATTCTTGTATCCTTGGAAAGCATAGAAAACAACCTTTTCATGACTCTACTTCTAGAGCATGTAGAAAAATTGGATTGATACATTTTTATTTGTGTGATCTTATAGTTGTTCCTTCTACTATTGGAAACAAATATGTGATGGATTTTATTTATGATTACACCAAAATGTGTTGGGTGCACTTGTTGAAAAGTAAATCTCAAGATTTTGAAACTTTCAAATATTTTCATGTATGGATTCATACTAATAATGAAAGAGAATACAACTCTAATGAATTTTAAAAGTTTCTTCCCCAACATGGGATTCAACATCAAACCATAGTTCCATACAATCTTCAAAAAAATGTTGTAGCTAAAAGAATGATAAGGACTATCTTGAATATGGTTCACTTAATGGGTTTTTAAAAAAAATTAAAGTTTATGTTTCATGCTAATGTAGTTATATGTGCAATATCTGTGAAAAATAGATGTCCATATCATATTCTTAGAAATAATACTCTTTATGAAATGTGGTACTACCATATTCCTCCGGCAAAGCTCCCAGGGTCTTTGGTTCCACTTGCTATGCCTTGTTTCCCAAGGAGAAAGTAATCAAGCTTGATGCAAGGACAAAGAAGTGAATATTCTTAGGGTATTTAGATACCACCAATGAATATCATAGTTATGATGAGGTAAACCCAAATTTTGTTCTTTCTAGAGATGGATTTTTTCTTGAATCTTACAAGAATGACAACACTATTGAGCAATAGCTTGATAATTTGGATAGATTCAACCATACAAATACATATCATGAATTTGATAATGATATTCTACATCTTAAAGGGGGGATCCCTATCTTGGATTAATCGATCAAATCTACTTTTAAGGAACTGTCTTCTCCTCATGAAGTTCTGACCACTTCTTCAAATCAGGAACATTATTTGAGTGATGTGATTGAGAGTATAAATATTTATTCAACCCCATATCAATAAGTGGATCACTTTGACCATCTTAGAAGGTCCCCCAAAATGGCTCACCAAAACATTTGAAAGTGTTCATCTTGATGAGGCCGAAAATACAAGAGCTAGAGTTTCCACTAGACAAGATGGAGGTGATGTAGATAATTTTTATTCAGTTGATGTAGATGATATGGATGTTTCATATGATTGTGAAATTAGTCTATATACTAAATTTGAACCATTTTATTTAAATAATAATCTTCTAATGATGATGAAACAGAGAAATTTAAAAGGAGTATGTTGCTCTCATAAAGAATGGAACATGGAAGTTGGTGGGCCCTTCATTTGGAATCAAATTAATTGGCTACAAGTGAGCCTACAAGAACAAGTACAAATTAGATGGCTCAATTGAAAAGAAAAATGAAAGGCTCATAGAAAAAATATTTTTTAGAAAGAGAAGGTGTTGATTATGCAAAAACCTTTTCCCCCACAACAAAATGGGCCAATATCCAAACTCTCTTTGCCTTGTAGCTCAAAATAGATGGAAAGTTTAAGAAATGGATGTGGAGAATAATTTCTTGAATTGGGACTATAAAGAGAATTTCTTCATGGCTCAACATAAAGGTTTTTTTGTTAAGGGAAAAGAACAGGAAGGATGTAAACTCATCAAATCCTTGTATGGCCTAAAATAAGCGTCATGAGCCTAATATGAAAATTTAACTGAGAATCTCTTAACATAAAATTTCAAAGAATTAATTGTTGATGATGAAACATTGTTTATCAATAAATTTGGCAAAAAATCTATTGTATATCTTATGGTATATGTATATGATCCGTTGATAATAGGGAACAATGAAAACCATATCGCATCCATAAAAAAGGGTTGAAGAAAGGTTTTGAGATGAAATATTTGGGACACCTTCATTACTACTTTGGCATTGAAGTGTCTCAACATACAAAATATATATTCCTCTCCAAAAATAGGTACATTTGAGAATTGTTTCAAAACAGGTTTGACATGGCTGAATGTAACCCTCTATCTACTATGATTTAACATAACTTGAAGCTCATATCAAAAGAAGGGAATGAATTTGAGGATGCAACCAATTAAAAAAAACTTGTGTGAAGCCTTATATACCTCATTACTACGGGATCAAATATTTCATTTTTTGTTGGAATTATTTATAAATTTATGCAAAATCCTTGTGAAGGAGATTGGTCTATTACAAAAAGAGTTTTGAAGTACTTGAAAGGAAATCAAGACTTTAGACTAAAATCTTCATGGTGGATGACTTTAGTTTGATTGGATATTCAAATTTAGATTTGATGGAGACAATGAAAATGGAGTGTCGACATCATATTCTCTCATGAGTCTTGGAACAACAATTGTCTCCTGGGGGTCATGGAAACAATAAGTTCATGTAGATTCCTTGACAAAGTAAGAATATGTGGTAGCTACAAAATCAACAAAGGATATTGTGTGGCTTAGGAAAAAACATGAATATTTGTAGGAGAAATAAGTGAATTATATTCCTCTTCTCATTGATAATAATTATGTAGTCAAGTGGGCCAAGAATCCTAGATTCCATGAACACATTAACACAAAGTATCATTTGATTCAATATCATGTAGAGGAAAATATTATCCATTTAAGACATTGTTCCACTAATTATAAAATTGTAGACATCCTCACTAAAACAAAAAAGAGAAAACTTTGAAAAATTTATAATGATGCTTGGGGTTACACCCCTTTTCTTAATGTGGGGAACGTTGGACATAATCCTTCAAGATTTTTTTTCTTGTAAATATAAATGTAAATAAATAAATTAGGAGAAGGATAAGATGAAGATACCCTTAGAATATGAAATGAAGGGTCACCTCAATGTGTATAAATAGTTTAGTTCCTTTCCCACCAAACAACCAAAAACATAGCTTTGTATTGCAGTTGAAGTTTAGGGCCCTTATGGCTGATTTTCTTAGATCAAAATCAAAGTTAATGACCGCTCACATTTTTTTCATTAACCAAAAATATTTTTGCCACTTGACCCATTCATGTGCATCCCAATATCACTGTGCCTGAGATCACTACGTTCTTTTCTCTCTTGCACAAGATTTTATGGGTACATTTTTCAAATTCATGGGTCAAATCCACAAACTTTTGGGTCAATATCATAAGCTTCTGGATGGGTGCTTTTCCCATACCTTGGTGGGATACTTGAGTACAAATCCCAATTACCTCCCATGATTATAGGAGTTGGTAGTTCAACTACCGATTTCCTTCATTAGTTGTTTTCTTGGGAATTTTAAATTTTAAAGAGGGTTTTAAATATTCAGCTCAACAAAATGATGCTTATCATGGGTTATTTCAATAGGAAAGGATTTTCCACTATTCCCCCTTACCAACTTCCACTCATTGCTCATGGTTCGTTTTATTTCTCCATGCCTTTCATCATTTATTTCACATATTATTAAAAATAATTAAAATACTTGCCATTTTGAGTTTTAACCCATTTCATATTTACATGCCCACACAAGCAACATTAATATAATTACTTATAACTCCAATGGGGAATCAAGATGGGGGTTTTACATTAGAGATTTTTTTGTTGATATTAAGTGGCCATAAAACATGGGCCTTTGCATGATGAAATACAATTTTACCATCTTTTGTCACCCTCTTTCATTTATTATAAGCTCTTTTCCCTTATCCATAACCACGTATTAATCCTTTTTAATGTTCAAATGTTGGATTTATGCTCAAGGTTTTTTTTTCCATTGCATTTTTGTAATTTGCTTGATTTTTTGAATAAACATTAGGGAATGTGTGTATTTTTATTTATTTTTGAATAGAAGATTAGTTTATAGGTTGTCATAGAGTTTTTTGCTACAAAATTGTTTGCTATAGATCTATCCATTTGCTATAGACAATTTTTTTCACACATTTACATGCTACATATTCACCATCTATAGATCCACATGTACTAAATGTGATTATTTTAAGCTACTTGAGTTACTATTCCATATATGTTTTATTCATATTATTATAACAATCACTTATGCCATGAATCTAGGACATCTTTTTTTAGGGAGAGGATGCTTAGAGAAGACAGTCCAAACTAACATGACATATCATACAATTTCATGAGATATTATTCTAATATAAAATATAGTTTTATAGTTTTTGTGTAAGTGTATGATTTGATTTCATTTATGGTATTGTAGTTTAACTCAATGCCTTGTTTTGGGAGACAAAGCTCACTCCAATAAAATAATGTTGTCTCTTCACCTATTTGAAAGTAAGAGGAGGAGAATTGAATAAATTATCCAAAATGGATCATCATATAATATGTAATAGATTTGGATACATTCTAGGGGTCTAGGAAATTCCATAACTAATTTGAGGCATCAAATGGAAATTTTGTGGTCAAAACCTTGTAATATTACACACTATAAGATTTACAATGATGTAAAAATCATTTCAATCAAAGTTTGTATGTAGAAGTTACACCTCCTGCAACAGTGACCTATCATGTTGACCACCTTGATACCAATTAGATGCCACATTAATGCACATTACTCGCATATGTGAGGCTAGTCACATGAGGAAATTAAAGAATATACTAGAGGGTCCAAAACCAATGTTGCAAAAATCGTGATCGAGATTAAATCGGTGAGGGGAAAAAATTGGAAAAAATCTTAAAAATCGGGAAAAAATCATAAAAATTGTGAAAAAATCGTAAAATACAAATATATATATATATATATTTTTTCAAAATTTTGTAATATCTAAAGCATCTACAACATAAAATAAATACATTGACACATAAATATGATAAAATAACTAATATATAAGACGTGTAATATCATTTCTAGTGCTACATCACACATAACAGTGAATCATGTCCTGAATAGTAAGTCCTGACTCTTGAGTCCCAACTCAGCCTCAAAATATTAACAAAAAATATAATAATGTATCTCATATCATGAGTAATAATGTCATATACAATGAAATGAACCAAATAAATAATACTACTGATTTCCTCTACCCCTCTTGCGAGAAAATGTAATAGATTTCCCTTTCCCTCTAGATGTAGATGTCAGTGGAATCTCCTATGCTCTAGAAGCTAAAGAACTAGGAGCTACAGGAGGTAGACCACGTCCTCTATTGGTGGCAGGGGTAGCTTGGGTAAGTGGTGTCACCTCCTCTTGCTGCTGCTGCTCCTCCTCCTCCTCCTCCCCCTCTACGCCTTCCACTACCTCCTATCATCGACAGACTCCATGAGAGGCCTCTCGGCCTCAACCCTCCATGCAGTAGTGGTGTCAATCCCATCCAATAAGATGGCCTCCATATCAGGTATCCTCTCAAGTTGCCTCACCCACAATCGAAGATTGTAGTAGACGTGGACCATGTCATTAAGTCGCTGGGACTCCAACCTGTACAAAGATCATAAAATAATAATTATAAAAAAAATATTATTTAACGAATTCAAAAAATTAATTGGAACTTTGGAATATTTTAAGTGTTAAGTTTAACCTATTGAGCTTCTTGTTGTGTATTTTTTCAAATACACTCCAGTTGCGCTGGCATCTTGAGGATCTACATGTTTGGCTAAGGATTCAAATGGCAAGATTTCGTAGATGGGGTACTTTGGCACCATAGCGAGTCCACCATGCATCTACAACAAAATTACAAATAAGATAAACATAAGAAAAAAAATGAAATTTGAAAGTTGAAGCAAAGTATGAAGTTATGAACTTGAAGAGACAATGAAATTTTAAACAAACTAAAAAATATCTGGCATTTTAGTCTTCCTATCAACCACAACCATCTCAAAGCTAAATGTGCCACCTGCCATCCTGTCTATCTCCATTTCTTTGGATATTTCTGCACGTTCTACTAGAGATCACACCATCCTCTGAACACAGTGTAGAAATTTTGAATAATTTAACACATATTCAATGGAGATTATCTTGATCATGTACTATTGCGGAAAACATACACAATACATAAGCTCCTCTACGTTGATCATCAATATAGCAGCATCAATAACAAGAAAACATCAAGAGCATTCACACATCAACACAGTATGTATCCCGGGGAAAGCATCTCACTAAAAACCCCAACTATCTGTATATTAATGATTGAGTCATGTAACATTACACAGCATAATACTTCTCACAAGTATCTCCACCTCTGTTACACACAATACAGCTCAGATCTGATCTCCAAATCTCTTCCACTGCTTGCCTGCCTCCACTGCTCAATACCTGCTCAAGAACTGATGAGAATGGCTCACCAAACCCGTTTTTCACCTGCAAAATAGTCACTCACACTTTGTTGGACGTGAGCACAAGCTATAATGTGGGCAAATGCGTGAGCAAACTCATTGGCATACTCAATCCCTTGATTGTGCAAGATCTGGTGCACAACTATAGTCACAACTGATAGCAATCTGATTCTCTACCACCTGTCCCTGTTGAACTGAACATGCACTGACATGCAACTGAGTTAACTGATGTATTCATTAGTTGTATTATGAGTTAATAAATTGTGAATTAATTAATAACTAATTCACCCAACTCATCTCTAGTCTATTTGCCAGTTAGACTAAATACAACCAATTTAACAAAGCTAAACTGAACACAACTCCATCAACTCCACAATCAACTCCACCAAACTCAACTGATTGAGTTCTAACTGAAGTCATGCATGCAACAACTCAACTGACTCATAAGAAAAGTGTATTTCCTTCTGATAGCTGCATGTGCCACCTCTGTAGCTCAAACTGAAGTGCTCCAAGAGAATAAGATTAAGTTTATAGTCCAAATATTATTGTGAGATAATAATATTTGACTTTTCTATTTTTGACAGCCAGTCTAAAAATAGACTTTGATCACTCACACTGTGATCACTCACACTTTCATCAAAAATAGAAGTCCATCTATTTTTTCCCAACTTGATCAATCATCCATAAACAACAACCTGCAATCCATAGACATGATCCATATGTCTAAAAATAGACATAGTCTAAAAATAGACTTGCGCCAAAAATAGCCTGCGGGCTCACTTAGTGAAGGCGACTCTTTTCACTAAGCTCCATCATCTTGTTGCAATCTCAACACTCCCTCTCGACAAGATATGGATTATCAGCAACCCCTATCCTGCCTCGGTGGTACTCGAATTTGCTCCTGGTGAGAGCCTTCGTCAGAATATCAGCATCCTGATCCTCCGTTGGAATGTACGAAAGTAACATGATCCTCCGCTGCACACAATCTCTGATATGATGGTACCTGATGTCAATATGTTTAGATCTATCATGAAATACAGGATTAGCTGAGAGTTTAATGCAACTCTGGTTATCACAGTAAATCACAGTAGGATCCAAATGAGAACTGAACAAACCAACTAAGATCTTCCTCATCCATATAGCCTCGCATGCAGCCAAACTTGCTGCCATATACTCGGCCTCCGCTGAACTGAGTGCCACGGATCTCTGTTTCCTGCTGTACCAAGAAACTGCTGTCGATCCAATACTGAAGACCCCTCCTGATGTGCTCTTTCTGCCTGTTCGGCTCCTTTCCCAATCTGCATCCATGAAGCCACATAGCTTCACCTCATCCTCCTGTCTGTACCACAAACCATATCCCGATGTGCCTCTCAAGTAGCGCAATACATGCTTGCCCGCCTTCCAGAAGAGCTTGGTAGGCTTAACCATAGCTTGTGAAAGCTGGTTAACTGCATAGCATATATCAGGTCGTGTATTGACCAAATACATCAGCGACCCCACCAACTGTCGATAAACAGTGGCATCCACTTCTTCTCCCCAAGTGGCATCCTCCTTCCTCCATCCTCCAGGAAGAGGAGTATCAACAGGCTTGCAACCATGCATGTTGAACTTCTCCAGTATCTCCCGAGCATACTTGCCCTGAGAAACAAACAGTCCACCACTGCGCTGCCATATTTCCAATCCTAGGAAATAGTGAAGGAGGCCCAAATCCTTCATCTCAAACTCTGTAGCAAGATCCTTCTTTCATGATAGTATCAACAGCTCATCACCCGTTAGAATCAAATCATCAACATACAGTACAATGATAAGCAACTTACCCTCCACCACAATCTGGTATAGGTTCGGATCCGCCTCGCTCTTGGAGAATCCAAGTCCTGTGAAATAGCTGTTTATCCGTGTGTACCAAGCACGTGGTGCTTGCTTCAACCCATACATCGCTCTCTTGAGCCTGCACACATGCGACTCGCTGCTGAAGACTTCAAAGCCTTCGGGTTGCTCAATGTACACCTCCTCCTCAATGACTCCGTTGAGGAACGCAGTCTTCACATCCATATGATGAATGTGCCATCCCATCTGCGCTGAGAGAGCAAGAATCGTCCGTATGGAAGAATACCTTGCGACAGGTGCAAAGGTCTCCTCATAATCGATCCCCTCAATCTGTGAAAAGCCTCGGGCAAAAAATCTTGCCTTGTACTTCTCCACACTCCCGTCAGCTGCCTGCTTAACTTTGTAGATCCATCTCGAACCCACCACTGATTTCCCTTCCGGTCTAGGAACAATCTCCCATGCACTGTTTCTGACAATAGAATCATACTCTTCCACCATGGCGTCTACCCATGCGGGATCCTCCACAGCTTCCTCGAAAGAGGATGGCTCAGTCACAACACACTTGCTCATAAGAGCCATGTATCCAGTGTACTGATCAGGTGACTGTCTCTGCCTGCGTTGGGCTGTAGGTGGTCCTACAACTTTCTCTGCATCTTGAGCCAGTCGCTCAGCTTCTGTCAAGCGCTTTCGCCCTCTGATGGTTGGCGCTGCATGAGTGGTCTCTTCCACTCCATGAACCTCGTCCTGTGGTTGATCCACGTCCTGAAGCTCATCCTTAGGAACTAATAGCTCCTCATCTGCATGCAAGTGTAGCTCCCTCTCAAGCGAACACTTCATGGCTTTCTCCTCCTGAAATTTTATATCCCGTCGCACAACAGTTTTATCACTGTCTGGCAAATACACACGATAGTTGTGGGGCGTATCAGTGTACCCCACAAATATCCCAACCTCTGTGGTCGGCTCTGTCACACGGAATTTGTCAAGGGTGCGGACACGACTGACCTTCCTAGAAGTCTAAGACGTTCTAATGACAAACAAGACAAAATGGAGTGATCTTTCTCTAAATACACCTTTTACAACATGAAAACTACAAGTGTTTAGGCTTACCTTATTCCAAAACGTTGTTGTTGAAGTCCGTTCTTGACGATCCGGATGAGCTCCTCCTTCAAGTCAATTCCTGCAACCACAAACAATCAAACAATTACCAAGCACTTGCATTTCATATAATAAAACATATATTCAACATGCAGACCAAGGAACACATGAAATAACTCATTAACACAAGCTATTGAGAAAAATAAACCAGTTTGTATTAATAACGAAACAAAGAAACTCTTACAACCTGGCCTTGGTGTTGTGCAAGTTCCTCCCAGGGTCCATCAAGGGTTTTCCTCTACTTTGACAAAGCTCACCCTCTCCCAAGTAGAATCAAGTGAAGACAATCTCTCCTCACAAAGGCTCTAATGGAAGACCTAAATCCTGCAGCATTTACCCAAAGAAAATGTATAGCTCCAACCTCTTCTCCTTCTGGCTCAATGCCTTTATTTATAGTGCTGTAAAGAGGTTATTCAGGTCCACTATCAATGGGATCATCCCCCTCTATGGGTGGGATAGCTCCCTTATTGATGGGATAAGTTCCCCTTTAATAGAGATACATGAACCAACTGGAGGCACATCCATTTCATCAAACCGACCTCTAGAATGTTCTAGAAGTAACCACAAGTAAATTTTTCAAGATAAAACTCGCGCATTTTGCCTTTTACAGAGGGACGCACCTGTCCCTTAACATACAGAGCGTCCATGGACGCAGATTTTGTGAACATGGTCAGCGTCCCCGCAGGTAAGGCTAGAGAGAACCTGCGACCCCAGAGATAAACATAATTTTTACAAGACTTTCTCTCTTCTTTGAGTTTGAGATGGATAACAGAGGCATGAGACTTGCCTAAGAGGGTAGCATGACTGTTGATTTGAGCCATACTAACTGTAAGTAGTCAAGGTGACATTTTTTAGTGTAACAGATTGCCCCCTAAAGTGCGAAGCCTGGAATAGAGTAGGGTTTTGTAATTCTAGGAAGGGTGAAGCGCTTTATCATTTCAAGGATTGTCTTGTGGATGGCCTGGTTGGAACCTGCAATTTTCAACACAAAATACATGGATAAGATTATATCATCACTGAGGTAGGCATTCCCATACTCAGATTCAAAACTTTAACTAATGGACTAACTATTCTGATACAGGAATGATCTTGCAGTACATCATTTTTATAGACTTTTGTAGACACAGGATGGACGCAGCCATCTGTTTATGATTAGTCTACATAGATAATGAATACAAAACTCCTCGCAGCCTGGATGGTAGAAACTAGATCCAGGGTCTTCACTTCTACTTCCCGAATTGGTACGATTCTAGCTATGTGATTAAATGATTCGATGTCGAACATGTTAGAAACCACTTGATTACCAGTCGATGATGCAAACTGTTAACAAGCGTGAGAGAAACCACTAGTAATGTCAATGGTCATCAAAGTACCAAGCACAACCCGTGAAATGTGAATAGATGTTTTGATGTCGAACACTTCACGGAATCCTTTGATCGAAAGTCAATGATGTAAACTGACGTCAAAGGCGAGAAACCTGCCATTGATGCATGCAGACTTCAAGGTACTGTCGATTCCTAAGTCATCTTTCTAGATAATGTGTCGATGTCGATAGAAAGCGACCCGTTGCAGGCAAGCCCACAACACGAAATCATTGTTCAAGTTGAAGAAATGTTGCTGTAAGGACTGACTCAGGGATGGTCAAATGGATGACAAGTATTTTGCAGATGAAAGTTTTTCTTGCAGACCTCTTGAACACATAACGACACAACAGATGGCTTGGTGACGAATAACTCAAAGTTAATCCCCGGAACCCGGTTAAAGACTTTCAAAGTGGTTTGGTTAACTGTGAGGTAAAAGATTTCCCAACCCAGGTGAATGAAAAGTGTCGTGTTCAAGAGCGGTAATAAAGTTTCTTTTGAGACAAAAGGTAACAAACAGGTTCATTCTTCTCTCTTTTCCCCCACCTTTTCTGGCAAGTACCTCTTTATTTTTAACAAGCTTGAGGAGGATAACATATGCTTGATTATAAGCTCATCCTTCGGACGAGTCCAACCTAGTTTAAATTCGAACCCTAGGAAGGAGTGGTTCGTTCCTGTTTGTAATTGAACAGGTCCTCTATTGTAAAAGTTTAACGAGCCCAGTATAGGAGAAACTCGGCGCTTTTCAATTTTAGAGAGTCTGAAAAAACTAAAGGAGACTCCACGTTGAACTTTTTCGTACATTTGTGTCCCTCAAGCCCGAAAAAGTATAAAATAATACCTGGGGGAACCGCTTGATCTTGCGACCGAGGAGTACTTTCATAATTAGTGCCACTGACCTGAAAAGTAAAAAGCGATCAAGGACACGTCGTTTTATTTCCGTATCGAGTTTGAAACGACAAAAACCCGGCAATCTTTTCCTGTTTTTACGGTCAGAAAAGAGCTAAAAGGGGACCGTCTTTTAATTCCGTTTTAACGAGTGTAAAAGAAACGCTCGGCAATCTTTTCATGTTTTAAGAGTCTAAAAAGGGCTTAAAAGAGAACTCCAAGGTTTCACTTTTTCTTAAGTTTTAACGAGTTCGAAAAAGGGATAAAAATGTACTCATGGTTTTCACTTTTTCGTAAATTTTAATGAGTTCGAAAAAGGGATAAAAATGTACTCATATGACCGACTTTCAATTTAATTTACGAGCAGTAAAAGACGGAAAGAACTCGGCATTTTCATTTGTTTTACGAGAATGAAAAATAGCAAAATAATCTCGGGATTTTCATGAGTTTAACGAGTCTTGAAAATAACTGAAATTGACTCGAGATAGGTTTCATTTTTACAAAAGCTTGAAACAGATAAAAACTATGCTTCAAATTAGTTTCATTTTTACACAAGCTTGAAACAGAGATAAAACTGTGCTTGATGCCCCCTAAGCATAACTGTTAGAGCGCATGCCCCCCAGCTTCATTTCATTCAACTAAGGTGGATGAAATGAAGGTTCAAGAACGAGATCATTTGAAAGACTCGACCTAAAACTGTAAGAAAATTATGCAAAAACTGAAATAACTAACCTAAACGTACAACCTAACATCTATGAGGTCTAGTCAAACTCTCGACTCAATTAGAGGAGGATTTGTTTCATTTTTTAACGAGCTTGACACAGGAAAAGAACTATGCTCGGATTCAGTTTCATGTTTATGCAAGCTTGAAACGAAAAACTATGCTTGTTATAAGTTCACATGCCCCCAGCATAATGACGCAAAACGAGGTACATGCCCCCCAAGCTTCATTGCATTCAATGAGGTGGATGGAATGAAGCTTTACTTTCAAAATCTTGGAAAGACTCGTGGGAGTTGTTTCATTTTTTAGTGAGGTTGACACAGGAAAAGAACTATCCTCAAAACTACTCTCTACAATCTACTTAACAAAAACTCTACTCTAAAAACCTTGATTCATTTTTTAACGAGCTTGACACAAGACAGGGAACTATGCTCTAAAATCCTTGATTCATTTTTTAATGAGCTTGACACAAGACAAGGAACTATGCTCATGACTAATCTCTACAATCTACCTACTTAACCTGCCCTTGTTTCATTTTTTAACGAGCTTGACACAAGACAAGGAACTATGCTCAAAAAGTTCGCATGCCCCCAACATAATGATGCAAAGAGAGGTACATGCCCCCCAGGCTTCATTGCATTCAACCGGCTGGATGAAATGAAGGTTTACTTTCAATATTTAACTTGAAAAGGGAGTTGTTTCATTTTTAAGGAGGTTGACACAAGAAAAGAACTATCCTCAAAACTGATTCATTTTTTAACGAGGTTGACTCAGTAACAGGAACTTGCCTCGTACACACTGATTCATTTTTTAATGAGGTTGACTCAGTAAAAGGAGCTTTCCTCACACACACTGATTCATTTTTTAATGAGGTTGACACAGTAAAAGGAACTTTCCTCACAATCCTACTTTCTACAATCTACCTACATATCCTAAAATCTAGCTGATTCATTTTTTAATGAGGTTGACTCAGTAAAAGAACTGTCCTCATGCTAGCCTATTTCATTTTTTAACGAGGTTGATACAGGAAAAAACTATCCTCGTACTCACTGATTCATTTTTTAACGAGGTCGACACAGTAAAAGGAACTTTCCTCGCAATCCTACTTTCTAACTATCTATATGACCTAAAAACTAGCTGATTCATTTTTTAATGAGGTTGACTCAGTAAAAGAACTGTCCTCATGACAGCCTGTTTCATTTTTTAACGAGGTTGATACAAGAAAAAACTATCCTCGTACCTTCCAATTTCATTTTTTAACGAGGTTGAGAGAGGAACAAACTATCCTCGGAACTCCTTGTTTCATTTTTTAATGAGCTTGACACAAGACAAGGAACTATGCTCATGACTTCCAGTTTCATTTTTTAACGAGGTTGAGACTAGAAGAAACTATCCTCACAACGTCCAGTTTCATTTTTTAACGAGGTTGAGACGGAAAAAACTATCCTCGCAACATTGATCATGGCTTCCAACTGGAGGAAAGACATGTCAATGGACACACCTCGATCATGGCTTCCAAGAGGTCTTCATCCGAAGGAAGAATACTTCTTGGGAAGGAACACATGTCAAGGGACTCAAAAGGGATAAGAACATCGTGTTCAAGTAATCCCATAGAGTTTTCCATGTCAATTACCGGAGCTAAATCAAAGGAAGATGAGCAAACAGTGAGAGGCTCACTTACATCGGTAACTGAAATCATGGGACCGGTTGCCACATAATTAACCCGTGGCAGGGTAGATACCACTTTAGAATCAGGAACATTTAGGGGTTTCATATTATTGGTAGTTGAAAAAAGACTAGGGAACGAAAGCTGGTCTACAGTCACAATACTTCCATTGTGAGGGAAAGACATCACGCGAAAGAGTGTCGATACGACAGCTTTCATTGCATAAACATAGTCTCGCCCAAGGAGTAAATTGAAATCCAAGGGACCTCGAACTACCATAAGATCAACACAAACAGTTTTACCTTCCAAGGTAATAGAAAACTTAGGAAGGATCCCTAAAGGTTCACTAATTGTTCTGTTAAAAGCTTTCAGATTCTGCGTAATAGGCGCAAGCTGAGGGGAACCCAAAGCTTTCCAAACAGCTGAGGATAAAATACTAACAGAAGCACCTTCATCTACCTGAGTACGATGTATGTCCCTACCACCAGCCTTGACAATGATTTGGAAAGGGATGGAGGAAGGAAGACGAGGTTCTGTCAGTCTATTCCAGTCAAAGGAAAAGACCTCAGTACTTGGAGGGGGTTCTGTAGAAACAGGTGAAATGCCCCCCGGCATAGAAGAATCCGATGTAACAAGAAGAACATCAGCGGTATGAAATTTACTCTCGAAAAGGAGAGTGTGATCGACCGAATGTGAAATTGAATCGACCACTTGATCAACTAATGGATCATCAACCTGAGTGACATGAGTTTCACTCTCCAATGGGAGAGTGTGATCGACTGTACTTGAATTTAGATCAATCACTCCGTCAGTTGACGGTAGGTTGGGAGAAAGCTTACGGTAACCAGTTGGAAATTCTTGCTGTGGAACAGTAAGGTTTTCCAACAATGTTGAGGCTTCATCCATGTGAGGGCAAATGTGAGTTTGATGACTCCCTTTGCATAACTTACAAGGAAACCTAACTTTACCCTTTTTCCCAGGAACCTGACTATCACTGGTTGATGGATCAATGGAAAGTTGATGAGATTTTTCTGACCATACTTCCAAGACCTTTGGGACACCAGGACAATTGACAAGGAAGTGGTCACCCTTACAAAGCCTGCAAGGGTATTTGGGTTTACGATGCATGTCGGAATTTTCCTCAACACAACTAACACTTACAGCCATGGTTGGTTGGTTGACTTCTTTCTTATCTTGCTTCTTCTTCTTCTTCTTCTTCTTCCCTTTCTTCTTCTTCTTAGCCTCCTGGTTACTAGCATCAAGGCTTTTACCAGGCGAAGAGGAAGAAAAATTAGGCGAAGAAGGTAAAGGGTCAACAGAAGGTTGGTGATGTTGAGATGGTGAACTCTGTTGAGGTGAAGCATCCGGTTGAGATGGAACAATTGGAGTATTTTGGGCCAACGAAGTTGAAAATAACCATATCGGTAAACCTATTGTAAATCCAGGTAATGACAAAGTAGCCATATAAGGAGGACCAACATTTCCAAAGTAAGGAAAAGTACTAGGATTCTCATTAGGAGGGGTTCCTAGGTTGATAAATTCCGGAACATTTGCCATTATATTCAACTTCAGTGAATTTTATTAACAATTTAAAACTAAAATTAACAATTCACAATTCACACTTAACAACTAAAATTCACAATTCACACCTATGGTCTCTAAAAGTAAAAACAAACAAATTAACACGCGCTATCAAATCTAGGAGTCAAACCACACACAAACAGTAAGCTCTCCGGACCGAAAACACTAGTTGGTGATGAAGCCCAACCTCGCAGAATTCAGTACAGAAATGGCGGGTGGAACAGTTACCCCGGCAACCTGCTTAATGAATAGACCGGCACAAGTTCCTCCACTTTAACCGTCTCGAAGTGAAGTGAACCCCCCGGAAAATCCAAGTGAGTATAACCGACGTCTGCCCCAGGTACAGTGGGACCTTCCCTCCACCGTCACCTCGGTAGAACCCTAAAGATTATGGTCACTAAGGTCACCAACAGTAACAAATACACCTGGGGGAACAGTCTAAACTCCGACAGCACGCAAGGGCAGAGTAGCAAGCTCAATCCCCTTACCGGCTCCTTGACAACAATCCAAGGTTTACCGATAAGTGACCCCTGGCTCCTCGACAATGGTTAATCCGAGGTTTACCGTTTGTAATACGTATTGTCTGGCGTCGTTCCCAACGAGGGGGGAATGATCCCCTCACTGGTTCGGACACGAGCTCGTGCTTCTCCTTTAAGAGGAGCTTTCCCAGAGTGCAATTGAAACAATTGGATTTATTCTACTCAAGATAAACTATCTGTTTGGTTTTGTAGTCTTGGAGAGTTAAGTACTCACCTACTCCAAGACCCTAGCCTAAGCTATGTTGGTGTTTCAGAGCCCTAGAAATGTAAAAATTACTAGATGAATTTTAATTAAGCGCTGCGTTATTAAGGCTGTTATTACTCAAATGGGTAAATGGAGATGAAACCAATGGTGTTATGACCCGACTCAACTGAATGCAATCGAATATGATAATGCAATCCTTTCAATTCGATGAATCCTAACTAGAGTAAGGAGAGAGTTTCCATTCACTTCCAACAATGCAAAAAATTGATCATTAAGAGAAAATTTAACAAATTCTCTAATGCACTAATTTCATCAAGAAAAACTAATGCAAATCAATTCCAAACCAATTTTATTTTTATTTTTGTGTAAATTCAAATCAAAGAAAGCTGATCTAAATCTACGATTGATTTTTCAGAATGTAAACTATGCAATTGTAATCTATGCACAATTCACATGAAAAGTATGCAAATATAATCTATGCACATTTTTCATTCATATTCTGAAACTGAGAACTCTAATTATGCAAATGTGATCTATGCAAGAGAATTCTCAAACACAAGATGATTCTAATGTAATCTAAGAACCAATCAAGTGCAAATTGAGAAAATTGGGTGAGAGTTCCAAAGATCAAAATATAAAAACACTCAAAAGCGATTAACACTCATACACAATTTAGCCCCCCCCGGCGAATGAGGGGGAAATTTTTTTGCAAAAATACAAGCAAAAAGATGCAAAATTGTGAAAGAACTGAGAGAAATCTCCAAGTAATGACCAAAGGAAAATAAATCAAGAATTTCTCAAAAAGAGACTCAAAACACCCAATTGATGAAAGCTAAGAGCAGGAACAAGCTTAGGTGAAAATTTTTGACAGGGTACTAAAGGATCTGGGCAGAAAACACTAAGAAAAAACAAAATCTAAAAGCAATTAAATAAAAAATGGAGTTTTCCTAAATTTTACAGGAAGACGCAGGCAACCCGTTAGAACAGGCGCGGGCCCGCTCTGTGCAAACGGCAACAGCGCGTCCAAAGACGCACTGTGCAGTATTCAGAGGGTGCGTCCTTCTGGAAAAGTTAAGAAAAACCAAATCTAACTAAATCTAAAGCTAAGCCACCCAAATACTAATTCTCACAGTCAAAAACCAGAAAATAAAAATGATTTTCTCAGAGCAAAGTTCACACAAAGGAAAAGACTTTCGCATTAATGGATTCCCCAGCGGAGTCGCCAATTTGTCACACGGAATTTGTCAAGGGTGCGGACACGACTGACCTTCCTAGAAGTCTAAGACGTTCTAATGACAAACAAGACAAAATGGAGTGATCTTTCTCTAAATACACCTTTTACAACATGAAAACTACAAGTGTTTAGGCTTACCTTATTCCAAAACGTTGTTGTTGAAGTCCGTTCTTGACGATCCGGATGAGCTCCTCCTTCAAGTCAATTCCTGCAACCACAAACAATCAAACAATTACCAAGCACTTGCATTTCATATAATAAAACATATATTCAACATGCAGACCAAGGAACACATGAAATAACTCATTAACACAAGCTATTGAGAAAAATAAACCAGTTTGTATTAATAACGAAACAAAGAAACTCTTACAACCTGGCCTTGGTGTTGTGCAAGTTCCTCCCAGGGTCCATCAAGGGTTTTCCTCTACTTTGAAAAAGCTCACCCTCTCCCAAGTAGAATCAAGTGAAGACAATCTCTCCTCACAAAGGCTCTAATGGAAGACCTAAATCCTGCAGCATTTACCCAAAGAAAATGTATAGCTCCAACCTCTTCTCCTTCTGGCTCAATGCCTTTATTTATAGTGCTGTAAAGAGGTTATTCAGGTCCACTATCAATGGGATCATCCCCCTCTATGGGTGGGATAGCTCCCTTATTGATGGGATAAGTTCCCCTTTAATAGAGATACATGAACCAACTGGAGGCGCATCCATTTCATCAAACCGACCTCTAGAATGTTCTAGAAGTAACCACAAGTAACTTTTTCAAGATAAAACTCGCGCATTTTGCCTTTTACAGAGGGACGCACCTGTCCCTTAACATACAGAGCGTCCATGGACGCAGATTTTGTGAACATGGTCAGCGTCCCCGCAGGTAAGGCTAGAGAGAACCTGCGACCCCAGAGATAAACATAGTTTTTACAAGACTTTCTCTCTTCTTTGAGTTTGAGATGGATAACAGAGGCATGAGACTTGCCTAAGAGGGTAGCATGACTGTTGATTTGAGCCATACTAACTGTAAGTAGTCAAGGTGACATTTTTTAGTGTAACAGGCTCCAACTTATTCCTGGCATCCTTTGTCACATGCATGTAAACGTTAGCACCAAAAATCCTCAAATGAGAAAGATCAGGCTTCTTACCAGAATAAGTCTCCTCAGGTGTACTCATGCCAAGTATCATATGAGGACAACGGTTCTGCACATAAACTGCTGTATTGCATGCTTTCGCCCACAAGTGAAGGGGTAGGCCCTGATCATGCAACATTGCCAGTGTAGCACCCACAATCGTTCTGTTCTTCTGCTCAGCTACCCCGTTCTGCTGTGGGTTATGGGGAGCTATGAGCTCTCTACGAATCCCTTCTGTCTTGCAGAAATCCTTGAACTCGTCCGAGATGTATTCACCACCATTATCGCTCCTAAGAGCCTTCACCTTCTTCCCCGACTCCTTCTCGACCAGTGCTTTGAATTCACAGAACTTTGAATATGTCTTGCTCTTCTTCTGCATGAAGAATATCCAACACTTACGAGAGAAATCATCAACAAAAATCACATAATACCTGTGTTTTGCTGTCGAAGCAACTGAGAAAGGTCCACACACGTCTGTGTGAATTCTCTCATCGTCGTGGCGCGACTATCCTTCTCGTGAAAGGTGGCTTTCACAAACTTCCCCAAAGTACACCCCTTGCACTGATCTGACTGCGCAAGTGTGCCTTTAGGAAGCCCTGTAGTGATCTGCTGCAGTATCTTCAAGGCTCCATGGTGAAGGTGACCCAATCTCCTGTGCCACAACTCGCCATCATCCCGGCTCACCAATCCTTCTGCCTTGCCTGCCATTGCTGCGCATGCATCTACATGCAACTGATAAAGGTTCCTCACTCGAACCCCTATCTTCCGGGTCTCACCGGTTGTCTTGCTGCGCAGGAAGGCCTTTCCCTCACTGAAAACAACATCATACCCCTTGTCTTCTAACATCGCCACTGAGATGAGATTCTTCTTCAATCTTGGAACATGCATGACTTCCTTCAATACAAAGGGTTTACCAGACTCCCTCTCAAAGGAAATGGTACCGATACCGGTCGCACTGTATCTACCATCATCGCCCATCTCGATGTGCACTCCAAGATCTTCGTCCTCCAGATCAGAGAACAAATATCTATCTCCCGTCATGTGAAAAGACGCACCACTGTCCAAGAACCACACTGATCCCATCACACTTGAAACCAAGCATGCGATCAATGAAAAATCAAGCTCAAACTGAGAAGCTAAGGCCTCTCCCCCTACAGATCCAGCAGCTTGCTTGTTCTTCTTCTTCTGCGGACAATTTGTGGCATAGTGTCCGTGCTGGTGACAGTGAAAACACTTCACCTTGGACATATCCTACTTCTTGCCTTTCGCACCAGACTGAGAAGCTTTCTTGCTCTTCCCTTTCTTTGCTTTGGCAGCCAAAGCACAATTCTCTTCATCAGATACCTTTGATGAAGATCCATTCTCACCTTTATTGTTACTGAGTTTATCCTTGAGCGCCAGGTCACTCTTGCTTTGGAATAACATTTGCAATTCATTGAAAGACATTTCAACAACACTGCTGCAAATTTGATTTCCACCAGCTCCAAACTCAACCGCCTCCGATCTAGAATTCGTGAGAACACAATATTTCTCGTACAGAGATTGACTGTATGGGCATTCACCGGATATCTCACCTTCCAAAAGAAGGATGAATCCAGAGGCTACCTGGCCCGATTACAGACTCTGCCTGAAGAAATAGAATGTAAACACTTCCTGAATAGTAGATCTGATGATCAACAGCTCCGATACCATGTAGAAACTTTTTCTACAATTATCTAGCTCGCTCTGATACCATGTAGAAATTTTGAATAATTTAACACATATTCAATGGAGATTATCCTGATCATGTACTATTACGGAAAACATACACAATACATAAGCTCCTCTACGTTGATCATCAATATAGCAGCATCAATAACAATAAAACATCAAGAGCATTCACACATTAACACAGTATGTATCCCGGGGAAAGCATCTCGCTAAAAACCCCAACTATCTGTATATTAATGATTAAGTCATGTAGCATTACACAACATAATACTTCTCACAAGTATCTCCACCTCTGTTACACACAATACAGCTCAGATCTGATCTCCAAATCTCTTCCACTGCTTGCCTGCCTCCACTGCTCAATACCTACTCAAGAACTGATGAGAATGGCTCACAAAACTCGTTTTTCACCTGCAAAATAGTCACTCACACTTTGTTGGACGTGAGCACAAGATATAATGTGGGAAAATACGTGAGCAAACTCATTGGCATACTCAATCCCTTGATTGTGCAAGATCTAGTGCACAACTATAGTCACAACTGATAGCAATCTGATTCTCTACCACCTGTCCCTGTTGAACTGAACATGCACTGACATGCAACTGAGTTAAATGATGTATTCATTAGTTGTATTATGAGTTAATAACTTGTGAATTAATTAATAACTAATTCACCCAACTCATCTCTAGTCTATTTGCCAGTTAGACTAAATACAACCAGTTTAACAAAGCTAAACTAAACACAACTCCATCAACTCCACAATCAACTCCACCAAACTCAACTGATTGAGTTCTAACTGAAGTCATGCATGCAACAACTCAACTGACTCATAAGAAAAGCGTATTTCCTTCTGACAACTGCATGTGCCACCTCTGTAGCTCAAACTGAAGTGCTCCAAGAGAATAAGATTAAGTTTATAGTCCAAATATTATTGGTGAGATAATAATATTTGACTTTTCTATTTTTGACAGCCAGTCTAAAAATAGACTTTGATCACTCACACTGTGATCACTCACACTTTCATCAAAAATAGAAGTCCATCTATTTTTTCCCAACTTGATCAATCATCCATAAACAGCAACCTGCAATCCATAGACATGATCCATATGTCTAAAAATAGACATAGTCTAAAAATAGACTTGCGCCAAAAATAGCCTGCGGGCCCACTTAGTGAAGGCGACTCTTTTCACTAAGCTCCATCATCTTGTTGCTATCTCAACACACAGGTTAAGAATCCATCCATGATCTCAACATCAAATAAGAACCCACATGGGTAAGAAAATGCGGGGTTCAGGTAGATCCTTGCAACATGAATGGGATGATGGAGTGTGTTGCTCCATCATTTATCAATCACTTCCCATAGGAGGAGTTGTTTCTGAAACCCCTCATCTCCCTTATCATCATATTAGGCCAAAAAGGATTCTTTGGCCCTGTCCATGGCCTCATACAAATAGCCCATTACGGGCTTCTCACCATCAACTAATTGAAGAACCCTTACAAAAGGATCAGTAATGCTGCACACCTCCTGCACTCCCGCCCAGAAGTTTTCCTAGTATGAAACTAATCTGCATATGGCCTCTCCCTCTGGTTTGTGGTTAAATTTCAAAGCACGCCACTCATCTGAAAGAAACATTCTCTTCACATCCCACATAGAATTCAAGAGGGATTGAAGAGATATGAAATTGTTGGCAAACCATGTAATGGCTGGGCGCACCAACTCCTTGTTGTTGGTGAATTTTCTCATCAAGCTAAGCACAGATGAATGATTATATATAAATTTTGTAATGCTTTTTGATGAGTCAACAATATCTTTGAGAAAGGAAAATTTGCCTATGTCCTCCAACATCAAATCAATACAATGTGCAGCACAAGGTGTCCAAAATAAAGTAGGATGCCTCTCCATAAGCATATTACCAGCAACAACATAATTTGCAGCATTGTCTGCTATGACTTAGACAACATGTTTTGCACCCACCTCCAAAATAAACACATCCAACAAATCACATAATAATTTTGCATCTTTGATATTTGAAGATGCATCAACATATTTCATAAACATTGTCCCCTTGGGAAAATTAACCAAGAAGTTTATAAGGGTTCTCCCCTTTTGGTCGGTCCAACCATCTGACATCACAGTGCATCCTGTTTGTGCCCATGCTGCCCTAAACTCCTCCAATCTTTTGGTGTAGTCAACCTTTTCATCTTGAAGAATGCAGCTTCTAAAGTCATCATAAGAAGGGATTTTGTACCTTGGGCCAACAATTGCAATAGCATCAAAAGCAGGCTATAAAAATGGATTATTCCTTGCAACGCTAAAAGGAATATCACTCCAAAGGAGAAACTTTCCCAACAACTTGTCAGCTTGTTCTTTCTCCTTTTTTTTAAGCATTGAAGTGATAGATGGTTGTGAACCAGCCATGATTCTAGGAACAAAAAATGATGAGGTAGCTACAGGGTTGGTTGTAGACATTGATGCTGAAGTAGAACCAATGCCACTTCGATATTCACATCCTAACACATTCCCTACTACTTGCTTCTTCAGATCTGCTTTGGTCACTTTGTCTTGCTCTAATTCTTCCGATGATCTCATGGCTCTTCAGATGATTTCCACATTTCTATTGGCACAAGGCCCTACATGATGTCTAGGGATTTGTGAAAGGTGATACTTCAATCTATAAACCTCCCCTGACATATGCTGCCCACACAACTTGCAAGACAAGTTTATTCTATCAAACCCTCCATCAGGTTCACCAAATTTCCACAGAGGCTCCAATTTCCTTGGAATGTTTGTAACTTGGTTGAACTCTTGAGTCTTAATGTAAGATGAATTTTGAAGTTGACCTATGGCACAATAAGAATTGCAAGTTAAAAAAAAAAAAAATTACATACATGACACAACACATCGAATTTTTGACAAAAAAAATCTCAACTCAATCCAACAATAATAGAAAAAATGCACATTCAAACCCAATAAAAAATGATGCAAAAAAATAGAGCACAAGAAAAAATTAAACTAATAAATCTAACAATCAAGTTTTTGCATTTTTGACCAAAATGAACCCTCTCTACTCCATGCAACAAAAATGAAAAAAAAGCATTGTCAAATCCACTAAAAAATCATTGATAATCAATGGGTTATAGAAACCCAAGAAAAAAAAGAAAAAAACCGAAACAAAATGGCAAAATTTGGTGCCCACACCTAGAAACCACGGTTTGCCGAAGAAATTTGGTCCAAACATGAAGTTCTCTTGCTTGGGATACTAAAATATTCCGTTTTTTTCCTCCTTTGCCCTAGTGGGCGCCTTCCTATCCTCCTCTGCTCTCAAAAAAGTCCATTGTCTGCTAAAAATGAGAAATAAAACTCATCAATTTACTTATAAAATGCGCTACCCCGGAGGGTCACGATTTTTTCCATTTGAATTGCGATTTTTTGGAGAAAATCACAATTCTTTCAAAAAAAAAAACTTTGTAAAAATTGGGCGATAATATTGGCTGAGTAAAAAAATAGCGATTTTCGCAACACTGTCCAAAACCCTAATACTAATTAAGGATTGAGCCATGCAAAAACCATAATCCTAACCATATATGACTATTAAGCTATGTTAAATACTAATTTACCATGAAAGGAAGGGGTTCCATTCTATTGTTATTGTTATTTCAATAGTTGAGTAGAAAATCAAGGAGTGGGATATTGAATAAAAACATAGGAGTTAGAAGACTCTATAATAACCATTCATGACATAGTGTCCATGGAAACTCCAAGTGGGTGCCCCTTTATTTTCACTTACATTTCACAAATGAGAAAAAGAGAGTAGAGCACACACCTCACCTTATGGTTGGGTTTTCTCCCTTATCCAATTTCTTAGATCACATCATGTGTTCATTTGAATATTTTCATTCATTTTTGTTTTAGTTAATTCCATAATTTTTAGTAGTACAATAGTAATAATTAATCCTATATCTAAGGTAATAAAATTAATAATAAAAAAATTGAGAATGTTGTAAAAGATCAGTTGTGACAAATTGTTGAAATGGAATATGCATGGAAATTTATAGATCAATAAAGGAGGGAAACTTAAAAAAGCCATTTATTGATTCATAACAAATATAATTAATGAGGTGTATTAATTGATGAATCAAGTAACACGTCTCCCTCCACAAGTGAAAACTTTCATAACGACTAATAAAGTTCACTTTTTTCTTATTCATTAATTCCATTTTCACTATTTTAATTCAATTTATGTAGTTATGCTTGTTTATTGTATTGATTCATTTGATAAGTTATAGAGCTCCTTGGCACGAACCAATGATAGTTTAATTAGACTTGAGCAACTTGAATGTTATAGAATGCAGGAAAACAATCCATATATGGGTGGCCAAAACACACCGTACACAGACATGTATGTATATCAATGCCAACTTTTACCATTATTCACTTACTAAAGTGAAATAGTGTGTCTAATCAAAATGAGTGTGAAACTATTTATTTCTCTTTGAGTCAATCCCATTAAGAAAGGTGGGAAATAAAACCCACACCTTCTTTTCCTTTGTTATCTCCTCTCTTGAATTGTAGATGAGGGATAGGTTTTGGATCTCCTTGTTGGTTTGTTGGGGCTTGACCCAGGTTCAGAGTTAATTAGCCAAACAAATCCCTGTACTACTGGCCCTTTCGGCAACAATACGCAGAGTGCGGACTGAGGTCTCACCTGAAGTAGTATGGGAGGGCAATAGAACCAGGTTTCCGCACCCTTGAGATGTCTAAGAGGTTTGACTGGTCCCACTGTTTGTTCCTGCACGCAGGTTACTTCGTGCACTTCCATGTTCCTCACGCCCTGATACACTGCCTTCGCACAGCCCTAACCAGGGGTTGTGGCGCTTCCACACTGCTAGAGTCATGCTCTGTGCTAGTACCTGAGATTTTACTTATCTTCCTATACCAGTTAATTACCTTCGCGTACTTGGATGTCTTATGTTATAATTAGTTATACAAAACATTCATATAAGTTCGTGCAACAAATAAACAATATACTTGCAAATTATACCCAATCATATATTAAAACAGGAAAAGATGCACATAAATATGGTAAACTTCTCTTTATTGATTCTTCTAATGGTTACAGACTCGACCTGTCCTACACACTCAACTGCAGGGATTCACGCACTCAGCTGCGGACTACTTGGCCTCTGCGCACTCAGCTGCAGATCCTTCCCCTACTCTATGACCCAAAGACACACTTTACACGTTTACTCAATCACTTCGACTTCTCATCCTCCTATTCCCTTCTCTACACTTAAAGCCTCACTCTATTTATACAATCCCATGGTCCGCGGACCATGGGTAGGTCTATTAAGCTGACATTACATTACAAAACAAGGGCGGACAACCCTATGACTCTATCGTAATTTCGCGCTCCGCACCCACAATTTGCGGAGCTTTTACAAAAATATTTGGTCAAAACATAGGCTTTAAGCCCCAAAATATGCCTTGGGGGGATTCCATGCCCAACTGGCCCCCAACACAAACATCGTGACTCACCCTTGAGTCACTCTGTCAGTGTGGAGATCTTTGCACGAAGTCCTTCCAACTTTGCTCGAACTGCTGCAAGGTCAGCAACGCACTAAGCTGCTGCCTGCTAGATCTGCTGCATGCGTTGTTTCGAGACCGTGGTGTCGTAAGTGCTTCTCTGCATATATGCCTGTATCCCCTGCATGTGTGTGAGCTTGCCTTCAATTTCTGCTGTGATGGTGAAGGCCTCATTGATCCAAGGCTGAATGCGCACCTTCAGGATTGCTTCCTTGTGTTGTGCTGCATCCACCTGTTATTTCAGTGCTTTGGCCTGTTGCATCCGTGTGAGCCTCTAAGTGAGGGCCACCATCTGCGCAGTTCCTTTGACGTTGTCACACTGCTGTTGGAGTTCTTGTGCCTTTGTCTCTAAGCACTGGATGTTTGGGTCCTCCTGCAGATTTGTGAGGATCCCAAATGAATCTTCTAACATGCTGGTGCAGTCTCGCACTGCACTACCAATCTCGTCTAGTCCCGTTGTAATAGCGCTAGTGCGATGTTCTCTAACTTCCAGAGGGGTGGAAGGCTGTGCCTTTAACCACAGATCGATGATCTGAAGGTTCAGCTCCCGCTGAACCTTTGTCATTTCCTCCCGCGCCTTGTGCACCCCTGCTGCTAGCCTATGGATGCGTGCCTATGCTGGTGTGTCTGCTGGTATGGACAACTCCAGGACGCTTTGGCAAGATTCATCTAGTACCTGTACCAGCTGTTGATTCTGCGACACCACTTTGTCATGCTGCAAGCTCAACTGTTCCATGTATATTTTCTGCTCGCTGAGGACTTGCAGTGCGCAGCTCTCCCTAGCCCGCAGTTCTGCAGTTATCCCATCCTGCAGAACGTATAAGGTCTCCTGCAGGAGTGCAGCCATGTTGATGCCGAGACCCTTCAGCGCACTAACCATAGGCCTGTTGGCCTCATTTGTTGTCATTAGTGCCCCTTCTGGCAGCACTACGGTATTCGTCACCCGAGCGCGCAACATCTGTTCTGCTGTCGTTGTTTTGATGGCGAGGCTGGACGAAAGGGTACCAGTCGGAGGAGGGTGCACCTGTAACTCCTGTAGCTGTGCTCTGAGGGCCCCCAACACAATCTGGTTCTCTTGCATAAAATTTTGGAGGGCCTCGGAGGTGACATCGTGCACTGTCTCGCCGATGTTGTGTAGATCACCCTCAGTTAGGGTGATCGGGTCAATAGACAACTTTGATGCCTTGACCTTCTTGCGTGGCCCTATCCACTTGGTAGGGTGCTGGCACTGCAACTACGTTGACGCGGTTTGCGGGTCTGCACCTCCCTCTTCTTCCTCTGCTTCCTGCCCATGTGAAGGTGACGTTTGGTACTCATGCGCCTTCGTTGTTACCTCCTGCACTGCTACTGCTGCGACCTTTTCCTGATCAGTTGCTGTCTGTGCAGTGTCCCACGCCACCCGCTCTTCTGCTACCACTGCCTCCTTCCTTCTCTTTTTTTCCAATTGTGCGATGCGTAGTTTGGCCTCTTCTTTCTTCCTCTATGCTGCCGACTTCTCTATCTCCATGATGTCTGGATCGTGCCACTTCGGCGGCCATGTCTCGAGTATGTTAAAGATGACATCGTCCATGGCTACAAAGGGTAGCTTTCTCCATTGTTTGGCCGGGTCCTTGTGCGCTCTCATGTATATGTGATCCAGGTCCGGGTGTGACGAAGGACCCTTCCAAGACCTTTTACTTTTGTGATGTGTTAAATTGCATTTAAAAAAACATAAATGAATACATGTGCATGCTGTAAAGAAGAGGAACATGTCAATCTTCAACAACATAAAAACATAAGCCGTTGATAACGAAGTTCGTCCAGGAGGGACTACGTCTCCGGGCCCCGGTGTCAAGATGGTGTAGGCCACTGCATTAAGTGTTGTCAGTAATGATGATGTACATAAGAGGTGATGTCGCTATCATACAAGGAAAATTCCCTCATGCAGGAGTGGCACCAAGAGATGTTCCACTACAGGAACTCTCAGTCAACAAGACTCCTATCAGTATGACACAAAACTCATGCATGATGAGCATCCTGCCAACATGGCATAAAATAGTGTAAACATGCAGGACAACAACATGAGTATCCCATCAGCATACAAAAAAGGGATCTAAAAAAATAACATGACGAATCATGACAACAAGTACATCACATAGACGATTCCACGTCACATCAAGCAGGAATAATGAAAACAAGTAATAAACAAGATCCCTCATCAACATCAAACACGGATCTGTGCAGCACAATGCATATCAAAGTAAGTACATGAACACATTGCATATACCTCACAACCAAGGGCCATCGGAAGAAGCGGATGTCAAACTGCTGAAGCTGTTTGTGCCATCGATCTCACGGCATCAATCGCATGGAAATGGCTGCTGGCACATGAATGTTGACACCTGCATTCCACTTAGAAAAGTGGCTGAAGAATAGAATATCAAATGAGAAATCTGAATGCACCATCAGATTTGTGGCATTGAATAGTGCAAAATCGACTGTCCAATCTTTGAATTTTGAGAAATTGAGAATATGGTGCTCAAGGAATCTTTTATTCCTCCTAGTTTCCTCAAAGATTCTGCTCCATAGGTGGACTGGAAATCTGCAACCCCAAAGGCGAATCTGACCTTGCCATTGCAATCCCCGCAGAAAACCATGAAAAATGACTGTAAACTTGACTATATTCCGACATGGAGAAAAATCACCTCCTCGGGAAAATTTCAAGGATCATGGCTCTGCTCCCTGTTTCTGCAGCAATCATGGTTCCACTTGCATATTGAAAAATGGCTGAAAAATGCAGAACCCTGATGGAGAAACGAACAATGCCATTGCGTTTGTGGCATCAAGAAGTGTTGAAACCATATAAAATTTGTCAAAAGTTGACAAAGTGAAAATTCGACCCTCTTGCAAAACACTGCCTCGAACTGGGTGCACTGCCTCCTCTTGTCTAGAAATGCGTGCTCGCTCCTGGTTCCTCCATCTCCGGGTGCACTAAAAGAAATGAGGTTTATATAAAGTTTCTCCGGCGGATTTAACAAAGCGGCAATTTGGGCGGATTGGTATACATCCCGAATAGTAAGGAGGAGGTCAGGTGGTGAAACCCTGCCCCCTCCATTTTAATGCACTGTTTGTTATATTTAAAGGAATTTATTTTCTTAAAGAGGTCAGGTCCGCATTGGGAAGCCCGCCCCATGTCCCCCGCACTAACCGAAACCCATAGTGGTCTGTGCATATTACCTTGGTGGTTGGTTAATATTTATGGCACGTTTTGTTTTATGGTATGGTTGCGTACTGTTTATGGGCTGCAGCACTGTTTTATGGGGCTGCCTGCTTGAGGGCCGGCCATGTGGGCTAGGCGGGTTTGACCCTCGTTGGTCCCAAAGTAAATATGGATATGTCGTATGGGTTTCGGTGTGTGGGTTGGGTTCACCGGAGGTGGCCCGTGCCCAACCCATTAATACAATGTATTATAGTGGGTGACGGTTGGAGGGCTTTGAGCCTATTTCAAATTCATTGTGTGAGGTTGCAGTTAGGCCAGTGGGGGTTATGGCCCATTGGAATTTTAATAATTTTTTTTTTCATTATGAAATGGTTTTTGGGGGTTGCGGGGGTGGTGGTGGCCCGCCACCATAATAATTTTTTTTATTTTTTTATTTTTATTTATTTTTTATTTTTTATTTTTAATTTTTATCTAACATAGAGGTGATTTTCAAATCCTTAGGAAATAAGGGATATTGGGAAAATTAACGAGGCCACAATTTTGACCAATTTCGGGAGCTAGGTTTCATGCCTCGTGGTCAGTCAAATTGTAGGGCACTTAAACCTGGCCCACAACCCAACTTTGACCAAAAATTTGATTGGCTCGTTCTCCCTCATATGAGCTCGGATTGACGAACTGTTCACACCGTTGCGATTAGGACGACGCTATCTACACTCTGGTCTTAGGTAAAAATCATTCTGAGCACTTTGATTTTTGAGCGTTCATAACCCCTCTTTGTCCTGTGTGTCTCCAGAGCCACCTGGATCAATCCTCCCCACTGAGGAGCTTTTGGTCCTCCAAAAGCATGAAAAATAATCTGCAACTTCTTTGTACCTTGCCTGCATCACATGCATCCTAAAAAGGTCTCGCTTCCATCTCCTTCACCTTTGTTCTTCGGAGCCTTAAGCGATGAGCCAACACTTGCAACCTCTGCAACCTATAGTACATTGTTTTCACAAATTACATGCTTGACTCTCATGAAAAACTAATGACCCATGCATCCCATACTTGCCATGAGTTTATAACACATACTCGGTGGTCAAGTTTACATCAAGATGAACACAATACCCCAGCTATGAAAACAAGGCCAACATATCATTGTTGCTTCAACAAGCGATGGAAAACACTTCATCACTGCAACACATGATTTACAAAGATAAGGCCAAACACTATTGTTCCCTTGACAAGTGATGGAAACACGACATCACTTTCACAGTTTATCATGCAACTCAAAATAAGACCAGACATCATTGTTGCTGAACAAGTGATGGAAAACACATCATCACTTTTACATTTTTAAATGCAACAAATGATTTACAAAAGAATGACCATGAAACAGTAACGTGTCTAGAAACCATTTTTCACTTATCAATGTGAATGGGTCACCTCCTTGTGGTGGTTTTGCTTGTCGAACAACTGCTTCACCTGGTTCATGCATCGACGCTTTGTCTTTAAGGCGCCGGTCTGGATGGAGCCTCCAACATGTGGATTTTTGATGGCCACTTCTATTGCAATGATTGTAATAGGTTTTCTTCCTCCAGATTTTCTTAACAAGTTTCTTTACTTGCTGTTGAGAGTGTCTTTCATACCTCATCCTTTTGTGTGCTGCCATTATTTTTCAACACTTATAAAATGTATGGTTATATAATCCACAAAAGGTACGTGTTTTTTGATGCCATATTTTACGTTCAACATTAACGACATGATTATAATTGAAATGAACATTTGAACATCGAGAGTGGTTATACCTTCCCTTGCTGTCGTTGGTGTAAGTATGGTGATGAGAGCTTGCCTCAGCTCTTTCCTTGCAATGGGCACTGCCGTGGGATGATGGGGATGTGTTCTCATCATTCTCTTTCCTCAATGATTTTGACGATGTCTCGAAAGAATCTGACACCTTCGAGCATTCTCCCTCAGTGTATCTCAAGCTTGCAAATCGATGTTTATGCACAACCTCCAAAGGTTGAGTTATGCCTTGGTTATTAATACCAAGTTTTTCTTTCTCCTCGTGCCTCATCCTTGTAAGGAGCCTCATGTTTGTCCCTGTAATTGGGATCTCTAAATCTCCAACATAAATCATACTATGTGATGACGAAACTGAAAGTAAATCAATGTATTTTACCTCCTTTGTCGATTTGGGAAGAACTGATGAGGGCTTCTCATCATCTATTATTGGTGGTTCGCTAGCTGTCTCAGCGCATTCCCCAACTTCTTTTCTGACATACCCAAGTCCTGACTGATGAGGTAATTCTTCTACTTTGATGGGGTTGAAAATGCCTTGGCCATTAACGCCCAAGCCCTTTCCTTCATACCCCATTTTCTTCAACAGTTTGGAGCCAATTCATGTGGTATGATTTTCGAAAACAGCGAAATCATCATCATGAAATATACATGAATTCATAGAATTACATTTTACCTCACATGGGTCACGCTGCAGCTTTTCCAAGGCCTCGTCCTTTGCTTGCAAATGTTGTAGCAAACTCTATTTTTCCTCTTTCTCTTCATGTAGATGCATCTTCAATTCAACGTTCTCTGTTTGAAGATTATGTTTGTTTTTCTTTAGTTCTTCCATGGCCTCTTCCGTGGCTTGCAACTGAAGCTGCAATCACTCCTTTTCCTCTGTCTCTTTCTGTAGAGTTTAATACATGATTTCCACCCTTTTGGAAATTTTTAGCATGGTCTCGTACATCGCTTTTTCATCCTTTGTCACTACACGTTCCATTGTTCACACTGCAATTCACATCAACGCAAAGACTGCTCTGATACCACTTGATCCAGGTCTGGGTGTGATGAAGGACCCTTCCAAGACCTTTTACTTTCATGATGTGTTAAATTACATTAAAAAAAACATAAATGAATACATGTGCATGCTGTAAAGAAGAGGAACATGTCAATCATCAACAACATAAAAACATAAGCCGTTGATAACGAAGTTCATCCAGGAGGGACTACGTCTCCGGGCCCCGGTGTCAAGATGGTGTAGGCCACTGCATTAAGTGTTGTCAGTAATGATGATGTACATAAGAGGTGATGTCGCTATCATACAAGGAAAATGCCCTCACGCAGGAGTGGCACCAAGAGATGTTCCACTACAGGAACTCTCAGTTAACAAGACTCCTATCAGTATGACACAAAACTCATGCATGATGAGCATCCTGCCAACATGGCATAAAATGGATCTTAGTGTAAACATGCAGGACAACAACATGAGTATCCCATCAGCATACAAAAAAGGGATCTCAAAAAATAACATGACGAATCATGACAACAAGTACATCACATAGATGATTCCACATCACATCAAGCAGGAATCATGAAAACAAGTAATTAACAAGATCCCTCATCAACATCAAACAGGGATCTATGCAGCACAATGCATAGCAAAGGAAGTACATGAACACACTGCATATACCTCACAACCAAGGGCCATCGGAAGAAGCATATGTCAAACTGCTGAAGCTGTTCGTACCATCAATCTCACGACATCAATCACATGGAAATGGCTGCTCGCACATGAATGTTGACACCTACATTCCACTTACAAAAGTGGCTGAAGAATAGAATAAGAAAATGAGAAATACGAATGCACCCTCAGATTTGTGGCGACGAATAGTGCAAAATCGACTGTCCAATTTTTGAATTCTGAGAAATTGAGAATCTGGGGCTCAAGGAATCTTTTAGATTCCTCTTAGATTCCTCAAAGATTTTGCTCCATAGGTGGACTGGAAATATGCAACCCCAAAAGCAAATCTGACCTCGCCATTGCGTTCCCTGTGGAAAACCATGAAAAATGACTGTGAACATGACTATATTCCGACATGGGGAAAAATTACCTCCTCGGGAAAATTTCAAGGATAATGGTTCTGCTGCCTGTTTCTGCAGCAGTCATGGTTCCACATGCATACTGAAAAATAGCCGAAAAATGAAAAACCCTGATGGAGAAATGGACAGTGCCATTGCATTCGTGGCATCGAGAAGTGTTGAAACCATATAAACTTTGTCAAAATCCGACAAAGTGAAAATTCAGCCCTCTTGCAAAATGCTGCCTCGAACTACGTGCAATGCCTCCTCTTGTCTCGAAATGCATGCTCGCTCCTGGTTCCTCCATCTCTAGGTGCACTGAAAAAAATAAGGTTTATATAAAGTTTCTCCGGTAGATTTAACAAAGAGGCAGTTTGGGTGGATTGGTATACATCCCGAATAGTAAGGAGGAGGTCGGGTGGTCAAACCCCGCCCCCTCCATTTTAATGCACTGTTTGTTATATTTAAACTAAATTTTTTTTTTTTAAAGGGGTCGGGTCCGCATTGGGCGGCCCGCCCCATGTCCCCCGCACTAACCGAAACCCATAGTGGTCTGTGCGCATTAACTTGGTGGTTGGTTAATATTTATGGCACATTTTGTTTTATGGTATGGTTGCGTACTGTTTATGGGTTGCAGTATTGTTTTATGGGACTGCCCGCTTGGGGGCCGGCCAAGTGGGCTGCGCGGGTTTGACCCCCGCCGGTCCCGAACTAAATATGAATATGTTGTATGGGTTTCAGGATGTGGGCCGGGTCCACTAGAGGTGGCCCGAGCCCAACCCATTAATACAATGTATTATAGTGGGTGACGGTTGGAGGGCTTTGAGCCCGTTTCAAATTCGTTGTGTGAGGTTGCAGATAGGCCAACGGGGGTTATGGCCCGTCGGCCTTTTAATAAACACTTTTTTTCATTATGCAATGGTTTTTGGGGTGGTGGGGGTGGTGGCCCACAACCATAATATATATATTTTTAATTTATTTTTAATATAGAGGTGATTTTCAAACCTTTAGGAAATAAGGGATATTGGTAAAATTAACGAGGCCACAATTTCGACTGATTTCGGGAGCTAGGTTTCATGCCTCAGGGTCGGTCAAATTGTAGGACACTTAAACCTAGCCCACAACGCAACTTTGATCAAAACTTTGACTGGCTCGTTCTCCCTCATACGAGCTCGGGTTGACGAACCATTCACACCATTGTGATCAAGAAGACAAGATCTACGCTCTAGTCCTGGGTCGAAATCATTTTGAGCACTTTTATTTTCGAGCATTCATAAGCCCTCTTTGTCCTGTGTGTCTCCAGAGCCACCTGGATCAATATGCTATGGATGTCCGCTTTAAATTCTACAAAACTCTGCAGGCTGTTGTAGACAGTGGGCGACAACCACGACTTGCGGTTGATCCCCATTCTGAGGTTCATCTCCATGAGCACCCAGAATATCTTACTGTTGCGGATCGTATTTTCATCCTTTGTGGCCTAGAGCGAAGCGTACTTCGCGGCCTCCGACAGATCCTTGTAAATTGTGGGGAATTGACTATCTTCCAGAGATTCCCCTACCACGAGTACTATGGATAGAAGAAGCCACACATAGTGGAACGTTTTGCCCTCTTCCCGAGCTTCGTGGCAATTCTCCAAGAATTCCTTGTAAAGGAACTCGGACCAGTTAAACTGGACCCCCTCCGTGCACTTTTCAGCAAGTGCTACCACCAGCGTGGGTACCTCGTCCGTGTGACACTTGCGCATAACCTTACCGGCCAGTATTTGGGTTGCCACTCTCATTGCTTTATCGTTGATGATGGATATGGCATAGCCCCTTTTCTTCTTTGCTAGCCTATATTTCTTCTTCATGGCCTCTGCGATGGCCAAGTCACTGCTCTTCCCTTCCGAGATATCTGTGGGGTCCTCTCCTTTGCATGGAAGCTGAGAAATGCGGTGAATCAAGTTTGCCGTGATGGGGACGAGCTCCTCCAGCCACAAACACCCATCATGCACCAGGCAAAGTAGCTGCCTGATGACTAAAATTGTTATTGGGGCGTGGTGGAAATGCAACACCTAGAGTAGGTTAAGTAGCCCGGCCTTTTCCACTCCGCGCAACCACTTTCGCGGCTCTAATTCTATAGCCTCTGTCGTGGTGTTCTGCTTGGGCTTCATGAGGTGCGAGGTCTCAAGGTGAGGGAACTTCTCGTGGTCAGTGAGGTCCCAATCTTCAAATTTTAAGCTCGGCACCCATCCCAGGTGCGTGCCCTCAAAAATAATGTTATCTGGGAGGAGCGGGGTCTGGAGCGAGCTCTTGGTCTCGTCAAGGTCCTTGGGAACTTTAGCCTTCCCTTTCCACAGGGGGACATAGGCGGGCAGCTTTGTCGGGGGGTGCGCAGGCTCAATTTCCTCCTCCATGCCTTTGTCCTCGTCCTCTTCGATGATAAGGTCCTCTAGGTCTTCTTCGTCTTCATCGGTTTCTATGGTGACAACTTTCCCCTTCTCCTCCATCGACAGCTTGGTGCGTAGCAGGTTCCGTGGGGACAAACATACGAGAATCATTGCTTGTTTTTCCTTCTTTGGTCTTGGCGTGCACGGTGATTTCGGGATTTCTGCCACAATCGCGTCGCCTTCCGGAGCATCCCCCACAGTCAGGGCCTGCGTGGCCTCTTCGAAGGTCATTTCTATTATTTCCATAACTTCCTCAACTGCTACCGTCGTGTCCGTCCAGAAATCTATCACTTGCGAACTCAGGGGCTCAATCAACGCCCAACACAAAACAAACAGGGCTCTTCTCAATAACTCAATTTGAAAATGACCAAGTGTTGTTTTCTGGGTAGCCCCTTGTAATTTATAATGCTTTTTGAATTTGAATTCAATCGTTCCCACCAAATCTGGTTCATTAATGCTCCCTTGGGGGAAGATTTTCCCAAATCTTGCCCATAAATCATGTCTTAAATGCTTGCGGCCTACTCCATTTGGTCCCAAGTCGAGCATCCCATCGTGAATAGTGACTTCAATGGTCACTTTCTAGCCAACCTGCATGGCAGCGCATCCCCTCGTGCGCAGTCGTGGACCTTGTAACTCTTTTCTTCTGCATGCAGCTCCAACATCACGCAACTCCTGGGAAGAATAGTTTATAGTCCCGCGCTTCCTTTCAATTGCCTGGAGTGCTAAGACTGTACTTCCCTCGGCTAGTCAGGTGGTTGCACCACCTGTGTAAAGTTTCATCCTGTCATCCATCACGTTTCCTGGAAAATACCCACCTTTTATTGTTACGGGTGGCATAACGCACTTTATCATCTACAATGCGTTACCCTAGTCGATTCACTTAGTAATGTGCGGTCCAAGCCAAGGCATCAGACTAATCAATTCGCAGTGATAGGCCTAAAATTTTTCATCGTGACTGTGCACATCCTACCTTATCACCCTGGTATTTTTACCGAGAAAACCTTCCCTTATCTCATCCTCCAGCTTCTTGACTTCTGTGTCTACCAGAGCACTTTTCTTCCTTAATCGTACCCTTTCTTATTCAAGTTCTTGGAGCCTAGAATTTCCCTATTGGATTTCTTCTTCCAAGGTTCTGCAAACTATCGTATCTACTGGTGCTATCATGCGCAGTCTAAGCTTTTCATGTACTATAGGGCTTGCAGGGTTTGCTTTATACTCCAACCTTGGCGGTGCCTGCATGGTCAGGTTCTTGCATGCGGTCCTATAAGCCCATAGAACCGCTGGTACGTGCAAGTCCCAGTCAGCCCGCTTTGCATTGTGGACCTTGTTCAGTGCTTTGCGTACTTTGTTAAAGGCTTCTGCGTGCATATCCTTCTACGAACTTGGTATTTCCATACTTCGTGGTCCCAACTGGAGGGGTCATTCACACCATTGCCTTACTCACACCTTCTTACTGATCGTGTCTCCTACTGTGAGGACTGTGTGCATTCATGCAGGTTTCACACCATATTCTTGTATCCACCTGGATAGGTGGGTGTGTGGGCCATTTCGTTCGACAATCTTATCTGTTAATTGCATCAAAGGCTTCCCAAATCGTGTGCACATCATTCTTCTGCAGTCGCGCCAGTCCTCAAAACTTCTTTGGTGCGTACCCCACCATCTTGCGGGCGTAGCTCGCAATACCCATTTCAGAGCGTCGAAGCGCTGTTGTTCCGACACTTTTATGTCAAATTTGTTTAGGAAGTCATCCACCTCACTTAACCCGTCATACGTAGGAAGATCTCTTGCCTCTGTGGCTACGTAGCGCAACGACCTCGTCATCATGTTACAGTTGAGCATGGTTACCTCGTGTAACTGGTTCTGCCATCGTTCTATCTCCTCGTCAGAATCTGATGTGCAGGAGCTTTCACGCTCCCATGAGATTTGGCCATCTGCGGTTGGATTTGCCCAGTCTTGCTCTCGCGTGGTTATCTTGTAAATGCAGTCCAGATCGTTGTTGCTTTTGTAGTCGCGCACTGGCTCTGTGTAGCGCGATCCTTCTGCAGGGTCTAAAGGTACCACTACGCGCAAATACTTTTTCTCAAATATCATCTTGCGCTTCTTTAGATTTATCACTCCATTCATGTCAGTGGCCTAATCTATTCCCAATAACACAAGGTAGGGATTACTGTAATAAAAAATCTTTATCACTTTGAAATCTGCTAGTGCGCTTGATCCTTTGATATCTACTGTGATTCCCTATAATATCCCCATAGGTAGGATCTTTTGTTGGTTCACCATTCGCAGTTGGATAGGAGACAATTGTACTGCAGGCCCACCCATGTGCTCCCATGTCTGTTTTGGTAGGACGTTCGCATCCGGTCCTAGATCCAGAATCACTTGGTCCATCTCATATTCCCCAATATGTGCAGTCAATCTCATCTCCCTTCCTGTTCGCGTCGTGTGCTTCCTGAGCTTTCGAACTACGCGCGGTTCTCTTGGCGTGGTCCCAACGCATCTACTTATGAGTTCTTGTAGTTCCTTTACAGCCTTGCTATCATGAAATAGCTTCATGCATGTCTCCAAGAATGTAGTGAGCATCGATGGGTCCATTTCCGACTCTAGTCTGTCTTTACATCCTGAAGTGGAGGAATCAACGAAGCTTCTGTTATGAAACCAACTCACAAAAAGATAGAAAAGAAAGATCAACACCTTAGAATTCAGCCCCTTCGAGGGGGCAACCTCCTTTACATTACACAAATGAGAAATTCTTGGATGATACAAATGAAAAGACTTCCTTTCTATATATAGGAGTCTAAGGGGTCATAATATAATCAGAGCCGACATAACAATAATAATGTAAGAGCGCAATAATAAGAATAGTGGGCTTCTATGGGGCACAATAATAACAATATGGGGACTACATGGGCACAACAATATAATAAGGGGGTTTTACTAATAACAATAAGCGGTTACACTAGTAGTATAGGGACCTAACATGCCCCTCTCCTTTAAAAAGTGTTGTCCTCAACGCTTGAGTAGTTCTTGATGCTCCTATATAAAATTCTTGTCCTCCCATGTGGAATCTTCAGTTGGTAAGTTCTTCCACTTGATGAGATACTCTGAAATTGATTGATTTCGTAGCCTTCATGTTCTTGTTTCTATGACTGCTCCAGGATCCAATATGATTTTTCCTTCCTCGTCAAGTTCTGGCAATATTGTTTGAACTGGGATCTTTTGCAACTTTTGAATGAGTGGCCACACTTCTTCGTCCTTCTTCCATTCATACCTTGTTTTATTTATCCAATCTGGTTGGATAATAGAAATGGCGCACAACAATGCTTCCACATCCTCATCCTTTCTTTAGAGTGCATCTACCACAAAATTTTGCTTCCCTTTTTTGTAGATGATTTCAAAGTCATAACCCAACATCTTTGTAACCCATTTTTGTTGCCTTCAGAGGATAATCTTTGTTCTAAAAAGTATTTAATACTATCATGATCCGTTTTTACCTTGAAGTGTCTTCCCATTAGGTATGGTCACCATTTCTTAAGTGCGTGTAGTATTGCCAACATTTCCTTATGATAAATAGATTTCTTGAGGGACATTTGTTTGTATGTATGTAACCATAAAAATACCCAATCGCCTACATCAAAACTTCTTTCATTGTGATGTTTATCTATCTGTTGTTTCATTCGATTCTGCATCAAAATGGCGTTATCCTTTAAAAGTTGGAGAACTTGTTGTTGATGCTCGATGTGATCTTTCACTGCTTGAATCTTTTTCTTCTTGATATGTCCTTCTATATTTAGAGTTTGAGGAGTGGTAATTTCTTCCAGTGCATTACAAGATATGGTCAGATTCATTTCTTGATGCTCTATGTGATCTTTCACTTCTTGAACATTTTTCTTCTTGATATGTCCTTCTATCTCGATAGTTTGAGAAGTGGTAATTCTGGCCATTGCCTTACAATATATGGTCAGATTCATTTCTTCTTTCTTGATGTGGTCTTTCACTTCTTGAACCTTTTTCTTCTTTATATGTCCTTCTATCTTAAGAGTTTGAGGAGTAGTAATTATTTCCAATGCTTTACACGATGTGGTTGGATTCATTTCTTCTTTCTCTGGGGTTGGTTCCTAGTGTATATACTCTTCTTTTGACGTTTCTTGATCCTTTTCTTCCTTCTCTCCATAATCAATGTAAAATAATTTCTTATTAGCACACTTATGACTTTTAATGTATTTTTTTATCACAATTGTAACAAAGCCCCTTTTCTCTTTTTTCTTACAATTGTTGTGGTGTAACCCTTGTAGGTTGTGGAAGGCTAGGAGAAACAACACTTCCATCTTTATAGTTGTGAGGGGTAGACTTCCTTGTTTCCATAATTTTTCTTTCCACTTTGTAACAAAGCCCTTTTTCTCTTTTTTCTTCCAATTGTTGTGGTGTTTCTCTAAAGAAGGTGTTGCTCTTTGTATCCTCATAATGTGTTATAATTTCCTCAGTGAAAATTGACCACGTAACAAGTGGTTTATAAGAACAAAGCCCTTTATACCATAAAAATTGATCTTGTTCTAAATATGAAGATGCAATACATACCTTTTGTAACAGTGGTACACCATGTAGATCAAAATATTTCTCCATCTGTAGTATCCAATTTACTAGATCCTTGCCATCAAACTTCCTCATCTCGATTTTTCTTGATTTTAGGAGCTCGATATTGAAACGACTGTAACTCTGTAATTTCAGATCTCCAAGTTCTGAAATTTCTTCTTGCAGTAGCTCTCTGAGTTCTCTTTCTAACCCCACAAGTCTGATCAGAATTTGATTATCCAAGAAAGAGTTATGCCAAATCTCCCATGGTGACCTGATTATAGACTAGTTCAGTAGAGCGAACTTGTACAACGTGTCGCGTCTCACTGTTTCGACCTTAGTACCTGAACTAATATACAGAAAACTATAGGAAGTCCTCTTTCTTAAACTTCTTACGAAATTTAAATCTATTGCTCAGAACAAAAGTTATGATGATCTTCCCAAGGTGACCTATTTGGAATGTAATTTGGGGGTCTGCAAAAACCTTAACTTCCTCAGATTATATCTCTAAAAATATAGCGATACAGGATCTGAAATTCAAAGACGAGGGTCAAACAGATTTCGTCTCAAATGGTTTTCTTTTTAGCTTCTGAAACCTCGTAGGAAAAGAGTTATAGCGAAAATTCCATGATGACCTGTTTTAGATGAAATTCTGGAGCTTGCAAAAACCCTAACTTCCTCAGATCATATCTCGGAAAATATAGCGCAAAAAGATCTGAAATTTGGACGCGAGGTTCGGACCGATTTCTTATAAAATGGGTTTTTTTTTTTTGTGTGTAGATTCTGAAACTTCGTTGTGAAAAAGTTATAGCGAAAATTTGCTTGGTCCTGCTTGTGCCTCCAGTCTTAGTGGCATTGGCCCTCCTCCCGCAAGGTAATTCGCGAACACTGGGTAGTGGTCCTTATCGTGCCCCTAGCCCTTGCATTTTACGCACCATACCTCATCACGCATCTCTGGGCGGGTTGTCCTGTCTTGTTTCAAACTCTGCATCTCAAGGCACAAGTTTTTCAACTGCACGTGAATCTGTTGAACTCTTAGGTTGGGATCTTGTATCGGGGTCTTGTGCAATATCATCACGAACTCCAAGGCCTCGGCCTGAGTGCTTAGCCTCTGTTGTGACAATTCATTCTATAGATGCGGCGTTAACAATGCTACAAATCATTCGTGGTGTTTCCCATCTGTTAGCTTCATGTTCGCTTCGCGAATTGTGCACTTCAGTCTTTGATCCAACTCCCATGGGGTCTCGCCTGGTAGCATTATGATTTCCTTGAACCCAATGATCAATTGTGCCTCTGACTTTGGCCTACTAAATTATTTGTTTAGCACAACTTGGATATCCGCAATCCCCGCATTCGGATTGTCATTGGAATGCTTAATGTACTAGGTTACCGCGTGATCCTGCAGAGCGCTGACCAACATTTCCTTCTTTATATTGTCATCCGTGACTCCCTGTGCTTCCCATACAAATTTTATCACGAACTAGAACTGGTCTAGATCTTCATTCCCTACTCCCTTGAACATTAGTAGCTTTATCGCGCTTGCCATACTGCTTCGCGGTGGTGGCGGAGGTGGTATGGGCGAAGACGGGGGTGAAGACGGTGAAACTGGCGGTGGTGTGGGTAGGGGTGGTACGCGCAAAATTCTCTGCCTTACAAGATTGATCGCACTTCTTGGCGAGACCTTCGCGAGCTCTTCCTCGCCCCCTCGCAGAGGTGAAATCAAGTGGCTAGTTTCTAGTTCTGTGCTACCTTCATTTCTGTAGATTCTACCACTTCACGTAGCCCCAAACATCAATTTATTCGCATAACCCGTTGTTCACACAGTAGCATTTTAATCCAAGTGTTCAAAGATTTAACGTACTTACCCCAGGGTCCTTTGAGGAAGAGTCGTTCTACCTTGCTATAACTAACTGAAGTATCTACCACGAATTTGGTGATGAATCCTCCTATGATTCGATTGAGCCAGTGATTGACAACGTGCACGATCTTATCTTCCGATACTTCTAGTCTGCGCACCAATTCTGGAGTCCACACAATAGGTCTGTCGAGTTTACACCTTCCTTGGTTATCTACTAGCTTCGCTACCCACTCGTATAACTCAGTGGGGAAGGATGCGAAGAAAATTTCGTGGATCTCTGTATACAAGTAGCAGTCTAACCACTCTTCCTTTGATAGTTGCAGATTCCTGTTTTCCTGCGCCGCGAATTCGTGAATCTTCCTGTCCAACCAATCTTCAATTCCTTTCTTTGTTGGATTCCAGTGATACGACATTAGACATCTCTATGCAGATCCCGGTCCCAGCAACGGAACCATTTATTGGCATGTTGGGGCCTGACCCAAGTTCAGAGTTAATTATCAAAACAATTCCCTGTACTACTGGCCCTTTCGGTAATAGTCTGCGGAGTGCAGACTGAGGTCTCACCCAAAGTAGTATGGGAGGGTGCTAGAACCAGGTTTCCGCACCCTTGAGATGTCTAAGAGGTTCGACTAGTCCCACTGTTTGTCCCTACGTGCAGGTTACTTCGCGCACTTCCTTGTTCCCCATGCCCTGATACACTACCTTCGCACAACCCTAACCAGGGGTTGTGGAGCTTCCGCGTTGCTAGAGCCGTGCTCTACGCTAGAACCCAAGATCTTACTTATCTTCCTATACCAGTTAATTACCTTCGCGTACTTGGATGTCTTATGTTATAATTAGTTACACAAAACATTCATATAAGTTCATGCGAAAAATAAACAGTATACTTGCAAATTATACCCAATCATATATTAAAATAGGAAAAGATGCATAGAAATATGGTAAACTTCTCTTTATTGATTCTTCCAACGGTTATAGACTCGACCTGTCCTGCACACCCAGCTGCAGGGGTCCGCGCACTTAGCTGTAGAGCCTTCCCCTACTCTACGACCCAAAGACACACTTTACACTTTTACTCAATCACTTAGACTTCTCATCCTCCTATGCCCTTCTCTACACTTAGAGCTTCGCTCTATTTCTACAATCCCATGGTTCGTAGGTCTATTAAGTCGACATTACATTACAAAACAAGGGCGGACAACCTTGTGACTCTATCATAATTTCGTGTTCCGTGCCCACAATTCGCGAAGCTTTTACAAAAATATTTGGTCAAAACTTGGGCTTTAAGCCCCAAAACATGCCTTGGGGGGATTCCATGCCCAACACTCCTTTTGCTAAAGTTTGGTAACATAACCTTTCAAATTTGAATGATCAAGTTTCTAGAGTAACCTCAAAGTGGCTTGGATGGAATGAGGGCAATTCAATAAAACAAGACTTTGATTTTATAGGTGAGTTCACCACATAGGTGAAAGGTGTCTCCTATTTTTCCATTTAGGTTTCCAAGAGAATGTATCATCCTTTATATGTTTAACATTGTATTCCAAGCATGGATTTATGCTACTTTTAAATGATTACAAATGATTTGTATTAGAGAATTAAATAAGGAAAGAAGTTTCTTGAGAGAATGTGAAGGATAATGAATGCATTATCAAAGCACTAATGCAAATTTACTCAAATGAGAGGAGTAACAGGGAATTCATAAGAGAAGTAGATAAATAGGGATGTGAAGTCCACTATTTGATGTAAGAAAGGAACCACTTGCAAGTAAATTCCATTCTCAAAGAATAACCATAAGAAAAGAGGATGATGAAAAATGTTTCCATCCAAATAACAAATGTTAAGATAAATTTTTTTCCAACTAATGTAAATGGATTCCACACTCAAAAGTAAAAGTGTTGGAAGTATGTAAGCAATAATGAGGAAATGGATATCAACATGATGGGACAGATTGTTTGGAATCAATATTTGTCTTTAAAGTTTCACAAAGATATGATGATTGATCACTTCATTGGGGTTTATTACCACACACTAATTGAATAGTGAAAGTGAAAATAAGATGAAATTTGAAGTGATTTGAAAGCTTAAAAAGCTCAAGAGTCGTCTAAGGTAGCTAGAGTTAGAATCTAGAAGGCCAAAAGCCAAAAATTAAACTCATAAATAGAACCATTACCGTCAAAAATAATGTTCTCCTTTTGATATTGTAAGTTGTCTTCCTATGTTAATAAAGACATTATTCTGAGAGTGTTTATACTCTTGTAGAAATGTGTTTGTACTTTGGAACTATTCTCTTCTTTCCTAGTTCTCTTAATTCTATTGGATCCTAAGAGAAGTAGACAAATAGGGATGTGAAGTCCACTATTTGATGTAAGAAAGGAACTAGTTGCAAGTAAATTCCATTGCCAAACATAACCATAATAAAAGAGGATGATGAAAAATGCTCCCATCCAAATAAAAAATGTTAAGATAAAACAATTTCCAACTAACGCAAATGGAAGCCACGCTCAAAAGTAAAAATATTGGAAGTATGTAAGCAATAATGAGGAAATGGATATCAAATTGATGGGATTGATTGTTTGGAATCAATATTTATCTTGAAAGTTTCACATGAGTGAGCAAGATATGATGATTTCTCACTTCATTGGGGTTTATTCCCACAAACTAATTGAATAGTGAAAGTGAAAATAAGATGAAATTTGAAGCGATTTGAAAGTTGAAAAAGCTCAAGAGTAGTCTAGGGTAGCTAGAGTTAGAATATAGCAAGCCAAAAGCCACAAATAAAACTCATAAATATAACCATTACCTTAAAAAATAATGTTCTCCTTTTGATATTGTAAGTTATCTTCCTATTAAAGACATTATTCTGAGAGTGTTTATACTCTTGTAGAAATGTGTTTGTACTTTGGAACTATTCTCTTCTTTCCTAGTTCTCTTAATTCTAGTGGAAGTGAGCATCTCAAGAACTATTCTAGTATATAATATTTACTCTCATTTGTATTATGCTTGTCAACATTTGATATGAAACATATATCTTCTTGGTAACTTGAGTTCTAGTATAAAATATTTACTCTCATTTATATTATGCTTGCCAACATTTGATATGAAATATAGATCTTTTTGATAACTTGAGATGATTCTAAGTAGTTCAAAATATTTGATTATGAATGTATTTTGATGGTGGACTATTCTTCCCGTGTTTTGTTTTAGATTGGTTACTAACTAGTTTTGTGGCAACAAAGTGTTCTTAACAAGTGAGCCATTTCACTTTGAGAGAGAATAGGAAGGTCCCTATTAAGATTCATTTTTTATAATAATGCCATACTATTCTCCTTATTATCGTTATGACCAAGGAAAAATTGAAAATATAGTTTTATTTTTTACTACAATTTTTTTTTTTTTTTTTTTTTTTTTTTTTTTTTTTCTAAAAATAAATTTTCGTTAATTTTTTTTAGAGTGAATAAATTGCCAAAAGTCCATAGAAATTAGATAAAATTCTTAAAATTTTGAGCATTTTTATAACACTACTACTAATCTTTAGATAAACTTCTTAGAATTTTGAAGATTTTTATAACACTACTACTAATCTTTTAATAATTGGGGTTTTAAGAATTAATTCCACCAAAATTTCTGTACTTTAACACAAATATGTATCCTTATTTATTTATTTATTTTTCATTTCTAAATCTTATTGTTTTTCTCCTTTATATATAGCTTAGTTATCTTAGTTATCTGCATTTATCATATTGCATTTCATTCCTCATATAAGCTTCATTTTTTTAAAAATATTTTTTATATTGACTAATTTAACTTATATAAATTATAATAGAACATATTATATTATATATGCATTTAGGTTATATGGAATATAATTAATTTGGATGTAATTTTTCCAAATTTAAATATTGAAGATTGAATAATAAATTATTAATATATTTTATATATAATAAAATAAATATAAAACAAATTTTAAAATATATAATAAAAGTAATTTACATAATAATTTTTTAAAATATAAGAAAATTATTTTCAAATATTTTAATACATTTATGTAAATATAAGAAAACCATTTTCAAATATTCCAATACATTCAAATCACATGTTTTTTTAATAATAATTACATACTTTCTATATATACTTTAATAATAATTAAATACTTTCAATTTTCTATATATACTTTAATAATAATTAAATACTTTCTATATATACTTGTTCACATGTGGCTCCTTTATTTTATGTATTTAATCTCATAAATATCTATTTAATTGATTTATTCTCAAAGGGAATAAAAAGAAAAATATTATGTACATATTTAACCCCATAAATACCTATTTAATTTATTTATTCTTAAAAGGAGTATTTATTTATTCTTAAAAGGAGTAAAAGAAAAATATTAGGTAGATATTTAACCTATAAATACCTATAAGAATAAGAAAATTAAACAAATTACAATTTAACCCAATACTCAAGAATAAGATTATATATATTATAAGATTTTTTTATAGATAGATAACCATTATTTCTCTTAAAAAAACAAGTTAATATAATTTTTATATAAATCCATGGTTACTAAATATCTATTAAGTATTAAGTATAATATAATTTTTATATAAATACATGGTTACTAAATATCTATTAAGTATTAAGAAATGTATAGGTCATTTTTTAGATTTTTTTTTTTAATATCTAATTGATTAAATTCCGAAGATTTTTTTTTAATATCTAATTGATTAAATTCTGAAATCAAAATAAATTTATAATGATATAGCTTTTATATAAATCCATGGTTACTAAATATCTATTAAGTATTGAGAAATGTATAGGTCATTTTTAAAACTTTTTTAATAGCTAATCGTTTAAATTCTGAAATTAAAATAAATTTATTTAACATTGTTATGATAATTTATAATGATATAGCTTTTATATAAATCTATGGTTACTAAATATCTATTAAATTGAAAAATGTATGGGTTATTTTTTTGAATTTTTTTAATAGCTAATCGATTAAATTCTGAAATTAAAATAAATTTATTTAGCATTGTTATGGTTATATACCATTTGCTGAGAAAAACATATTTTTCCAAGGCTTCGAATTAAGTTGAAACATCACATATTTACTTCAAATTATGGAAAAAGTTCCATAAAAAAAAGACATTTAGAACATTGCATCCATAGCCCAACCAGGATTATCCGAAAATTGCAATGAAGACACGATAAGAGTTGTTTAATCTAAATATTTGAAGGATTGTTTTAGTGATTGATTATGCCTTTTAAATGGTGTAATTCTCTTATGATATGAAAGAATGATGGCAAAAAAAGTTATCTTATGAAGTTAGCTGATCCTAGAATCGTATTTCTCCCTGTCCTTGAAGTTTCTTTTTCGGGGTTTGGGTACCTTTGCCCTGGAGTATCATTAAGTCCATATCTAGCTCTCCTGACAAAATCTACGGGAAACCTCCTCGCTGTACTTTCTCCTATAGGTTTTCCCTCTAGGGATCTTGTCATCCAGGCTCATTTGCAGAACGTTCTCTTTTGACTATCATATCAACTCATCCGTGGAGTACCTCTTGTCCGGCTCCAACTGAGCATTCTATCTGTTTCATTAATGTCGGTTGACAGTGACTCCCCGGCCACGCGGGCTCTTTTTAGGGCTGCCATCGAGGCTGAAAAAGCACGTGAATTTGCCGTCCTTGACCCGAGCTGGCATGCCACGGTGGATGAGATGATTCATTCTTCTTGTCAGGCCATTTCTCCACCTGTTCGACCGGTGATGGCATCAGACAAAAAGGATCCTGCCTTCCCTAAATTTAGTATAGATCATGGAAAAGGGGATCGCTCTAAGAAATCTTGGAACCCGGTCAAAACTATTCCTCCTCCAAAGGCGGTTTCTGTCACGAGCGCGATTTTGTCTGAACGTATTGATAGCCTTCAAAAGCTCGCTCTCATTGGGAAATGGCATTTTTCGGAGATGTCAGAGGATGAAATGAGATCATGGCTAACATCTTAATGGCTTCCTCTGATTGGATATACTCCAGTCATTTCTCGGCTGATGAAAGACTGGTTTTCCTTTCACTTCTTGAAAACATCTGATCTAGAAATGATACTCAATAAACCTTGGGTTTTTGGCAGGAGCTTCTTGTCTTTATCTCGATGGTATATGGGTTTCGATCCTCTTAAAAACACACCATCAAATTGCATGATCTGGGTCAAGCTTCCCAATCTTCCGTTGGAATTATGGTCTGTTGAAACTCTCATGGAGATTGGTAATTCAGTTGGTAAATTTATTTATGTTGACCCTTGGGTCAGAGGGGAGAAAGATAAAAGGATTGCATGGATTCTGATTGAAAAACCCTACAAAGGAGGTTATCCGGAGCATATTGAGATAACATGGGAAGGTTCCACGATATGTCAAAGACTAGACTTTTGGGGTATACCTTTCCGGTGTTCTCTCTGTCATCGCACAGGTCATCTCATCAATAATTGCAGGCTCCGCTTTAATCAGAAAACAAAGCGTCGCCCTCTCCATAGGGGAAGAATCTCTGTTGTGGAATCTCAGTCTGAAGACGCAGATGTCCCTCTCAATCATGCTCCTTCTCAGGTAAAGGCCTCTTCCCATTCACAGTTCATTTCTCACGATCAATCTGATGATCCGCTCTCACCGGTTTTGGACTGCCCTCTTATTCCCGAGCCAATTGAAGATAATCCGGTGCCCTCTCCATCTCCCATGAAAAAAGGCGACTTTGTGGTGGGATCACACCCCATTCTGCTTAGCTCATCGACTCCTTCATCGGTTACGCCCCCCGCAGGCCTCTCTAGAGGTAAGGAGCCTATGCCTTCTCCTACGCCTTTTAATTCCCCGACAGAATCTCCGGTGAACAAATCTGATAGTGACATTGATATTCTCCTCCAGAGGAACCCACCAATCCTTGAACCTTTAACCATCCATAAACCCTCTTTTCCCTCCATCAGCCCCAACTCTGTAAAGAATATCACCGTCCGGAAAAAGAAGAGAGGGGATTCTCTCCATTTTAGAGGCAGAACAATTGTTTCAGATTATGGCATCACAAACCTCTCCCTTGTTGAAGTTCCAATCACTGATTCTACTGCCCCCCAGCCTCTTAGAGCATGTATGGCTGGACAACCATCTAAATGACTTTCTTGAATTCCCTGAATATCAGGGGTTTGGGTGCCGCCCCAAAATTTCTGGCGCTAAAAGAGATATTCGTATCTGCCCACTCTCATATCATCTTCATCCAGGAAACAATGCACTCAAGTAAGGTTTCAATAGCCTTCTTCAGAAGAATGTTTCCGACCTGGTATATGGTTGCTTCAGATGCCGATGGCTTATCGGGTGGACTGGCAGTCTTGTGGGACCGGACATGGGTCAAAGCTAAAGCCTATAAATGTTGTGCAGGCATCCTAATCTCAGCTTCGGTCAGGGGTCGGCCCAAGATCTTAAATATTCTGAACATCTATGCGCCTTATAGGAACAAATCCTCCTTTTGGGATTTGTTGTTTGCCTCGGAAATCCTAGACATTGAATCTTTATTGATAGCAGGGGATCTTAATGTCACTCTGAATTCTAATGAATGTTGGGGCAACTGCAGGAAGTCCGACCCATTTGCTGATAGACTTCGCCTGGAATTTCTAAATAGGAATCTGGTTGATGTTATTCCTCATAAGATGGCTCCAACGTGGGATAACAACAGAACTGGTCTGGCTTTCATTGCTAAAAGACTTGATCGTTTCATCATCAATGCCAGTATTATTGAGGAATGGGGAATGCCAGTCGCTAGCATAGGAAATGATTATACATCTGACCATCGTCCCATCTTTCTTGACTGGAGGGATTCAGAATGTAAGCTGGGTTATTCCTTCAAATTTAACAGAATCTATCTGACTGATGAGTCTTTCAATGAACTCATAACAAAAAAATGGGAGGAATTAAAGCAGTCGGAGAGGAATTCTTTCTCTACCTTTCGTGAAAAGATCCAATCTTTGAGGGAGACGACAAAGGATTGGCTAATTAAAAAGAGGAAGAAGGACAAACATGCGCTTGATGATATAAAAAAGGAGTTAAGGGTTTTAACAGCTACAGTCAACTTTGATTCTATGTCCTTTGATCAAAAAAATCATTTCAGATCCTTGGAGAAAATGAAACAAGCGATGCTGCTAAAGGAAGAATCATCCTGGAGGCTTAAAAGTAGAGCGATTTGGCTCAAGGAGGGCGACTGTAATACAAAGTTCTTCCATAATTTTGCAAATGCAAGGAGGCGTATAAATTCGATCTGGAAGATCGAAGATGGAAATGGAGGCTTCTTATATTCACAACATGATATTTCGATGGAGGCTACAAGGTTTTTCCAGGAGCAATACAAGCGGCGGTCAAATGAGATAAACGATGTCTTCTGGATGATTGATCAGGTACCTGTTATGTTTGATGAAGCCGCTAATGCAGAATTTTTCAAGCCCATCTCGGAAGAGGAACTTCATGGAGTCATAAAAAAGTTTAAAAAGGACAAAAGTCCTGGGCCGGATGGTTGGCCGATTGAATTCTTCTCACACTTCTATGATTTGTTTAAAGACGATTTGCTGGGGATGGTGGATGCCACTCGTATGTCAGGGAATATAAACAACGCTCCCACTGCTACATTTATAGCACTTATCCCCAAAAAGGAGCAGTCTGAATCGTTTGCGGATTACAGGCCAATTGCATTATGTAATATTCTCTTCAAAATCATCTCAAATATTATTGCAGAGAGAATGAAACCGGTCCTCAACTCCTTCATTTCCAGGGATCAACATGCGTTTCTAAAACACAGGAATATTCTTGATGCAGTCGCCTCGACTCAGGAGTGTTTATTCTCTGTCTTAACAAAAAACATTGATGCTGCTATTCTAAAGGTTGATCTGGAAAAGGCACATGACTGTGTGGATTGGGGGTTCCTTCGTATCCTCCTTGCAAAAATCGGTATGAGGTCTCAAGGAATTAATTGGGTGATGGCATGCGTTGAGAACGTTCAATACTCAGTCATCATTAATGGATCCCCTTCATCTTTCTTTCAGGCGGAGAGAGGACTGCGCCAAGGCTGTCCTCTCTCCCCTCTTCTCTATATCCTAGTCATGAATTCTCTTAGTACTCAGATCAACAAAGCAGTTGCTGATCATCGATGCGCTCCGATCAAGATTTGTAAGAATATTTTTCTTTCTCATAACCTGTTTGTTGATGACATTCTTATCTTTGCTATGCTATGCAAATCAAGCTGGATATGCCTCAATGGTATCTTTCAAAAGTTTCAATCTGCATCGGGCTTGGTCATCAACAGGGCCAAATCTATCTTGTATCACAACGACTCAAATATGGAGTTAGCGTAATGGATTGCAGCATTATTTGGTATTAATTTGGCATCAAGTAAAGACGATTTTAAATATTTGGGCTTTCTCCTCAAGCCAAAAGGGAACCGCAAACAGGACTGGTCTTGGCTGATTGACCGTTTCTACAAAAAAATTTCAAGATGGGAGATGCGATTCCTATCCCTGGGAGGCAGACTTATCCTGGTTCAATCTGTTCTTTCTCAACTTGCGGTTTATTGGGCTCACCTCTATTTTTTGCCTGCTTCTATTGTTAGAAAAATGGTCTCTTTAAGTGCAAATTTTCTATGGGGTGGAAGTTCTCATCTTTCTAAGATCCACTTAGTAAAGATGGATTCCATCTCTAGACCGAAGAGGTCTAGCGGATGGGGTCTTTTACATTTGCGGTCTTTCGGCAAGGCCCTCCTCTGCTCATCTCTCCATAGAGGCATCTTTGGTGAAGGCAAATGGAGCTCCATTATCAATCAAAAATATTTGAAAGGTAGGTCCATGGTATATTGGTATAGGAAGAAGTCTCTGGGCTCGAAAAGGGGATCTGTTATCTGGCTCGGCTTCAGAAAGGTACAGGATCTCTTCCTCGATTTTCTAAGATGGCGTATCTCTTCCGGCTCGAGCATCCTTATCGGTTTGGATTCAATTGTATTTGGTCTGGAAGCAATGCTCACTCCCGAACTGATTTCATTCCTGCACACAAGGGGTCTCTTCACTTGGAATAAATTGATTCTGTCTTGGTCCTCATCCTTGCCAACTTGGAAGGATGCAGAGGATCTTCGTCTGCCTCTCTCTCTGCGACAAATATGGGTGTTAGCGGTAAAGAATTTCGCTGATAAAGGTATTAAACAGACAGGTAACAAAGATGAATTGGTATGGTCAATGCCGAACTCCTCTCAGCCAGTTCGTGTAAAGGATTTATATGAAGCTGCCTCGACAAATCTTCCGCTGCGGCCCTCACCCATCTTTCCTTCCAAATTTTGGAAAGCATCCTGCCCGCTCAAGGCAATTTTATTTTCATGGCTGATTTTTTCCAATCGGAACCTCACATGGGAGGTCCTTCAAAGAAAGGGATGGACGGGTCCAGGTAGATGTGTCATGTGTCGTCAGGCGTCCGAAACTAATGTCCACATGTTTTTTCAGTGTCCGGCATCGGCCCAAATCTGGTATGATCTCTCCTTATCTCATGGTTTTCCTTACCAGGTTTTCTCTTCTGTTCAGGAGGGATTCAAGTGGTGGAGTGCCCAACGTCCAGAATGGAGATCTTTATTCATCATCACGTGTTGGTGTCTCTGGAAATGGAGGAATGCCTGCATTTTTCAGGATTCCAAGGCTCCTATTGCCTCTGTGCTGGTTTATATATCTGCTATGCTTGGTCCGGCTTGATAATGTTGGCTCTTCTTCTCATGATTTCTTTCTTCTCAGGAATTTTCTTTTCTTCTCTCACAGTTTTTCTTCTGTGCTCTATGTGGATCTTATTTCACAGAAATCTTCTCTCCTTTTTGGATGATTATCAAGGATATGTTTTGATATATATGGTCTTGACATATGGATTTTGTTATAGTTGAATCTTGTTATATGCCCAGATTTTCTAGCATCTGCTAGTCTTCAGCTATTATCTTCAGGATACACAGGATCAGCCGGCCGAAATGTTTTGGCTTTTTATGTATCAGCTCATTATATTTTCTTAATATAATATATGATGATTTTCTCTCTGAAAAAAAGAAGAAGTTCCAGACATCTTGGATTTTAATTTGAGATAATAAGAGAGCATTAATATCGAAGATAATAAGAGTAATTATATGGGAAAAATTATAAAGATATTGGCAAGAAAAATGCAAGTTTTAGAAATCTTAATAGGCGGTGGGAATGCTCTTTACGTTCCCTTTATCCATAAAATAATGTTCAACCTTTAAGCCATAAGAAACACTATAAAAAAACACCTTGAAAAGGAGTGGTCAATCTTCATGAATTTTACTATAAAAAAGTGTTTATGGATATCACAGATTATCACTAAGAGGGGCTTATGGATATCACAAATTATCAATAAAAGTTGAAAAGGTTTATAATGGAAATGTGTAAAAATTATCTATAAGTTTTATACATGGAAATGCATATCTTAAATTATGTAGAATATATATATATATATATATATATATATATATATATATATATATATATATATATAAATAAAATTTATATTTTATAATCTTATTGAGTAAAAACTATATTTTATAATTTGTAAAAATACTATGTCTCATAAATTATTAACTAAAGTTAGTACAAAATGTGTCTCACAAACTATTTAGATAGTCAAACTAATGCCTCACAAACTATTAACTAAAGTTAGTACAAAGTGTGTCTCACAAATTATTTAAATAATTAAGTAAGATCATACTTTACAAACGAAACTATTTAAATAACTATATAAAAGTGTGTACAATGAGTGTCTCACAAACTACTTACCTAGATAGTTAAAATAACATGTCTCACAAATATTAACTAAAATCAGTACAAAGTGTATCTCACAAACTATTTAAATAACTATCTAAATAGGATCATACTTTACAAACAAAACTATTTAAATAACTATATAAAAGTGTGTACAAGAGTGGCTTACAAACTATCTAAGAAATAACTTAAAAATAACTTTAAAAAAATGTACAAAATATCTCTCACACACTATCTAAGAAATAATTAATTTTTTTTTAAACTAAAAATAACTTAAAAAAATATACAAAATGTGTTTTACAAACTATCTAAGAAATAACTAAAAATAACTATTTTTTTGGTATGGGTAGAAATTAAAAAAAAAACCTAAAAAATTGTACATATAAAAAGACTATGTTCCACAAATTATTTAAATAATTATTTATATTTTATCAATTTATATTTGAGAATCTATTTAAATAATGATTTATATATAAAAAATAATTAAATAAATTTGTTAAAAAATCACATCTTACAAATTATTTAAATAACTATCATACATAAATAAATAAGATCATAAGATCATGTCTTACACACTAAAATAAGTATCTAAATAATTAAATCCATTTCTGTGAAGTTCTCATAAATCTTTTATATAAAAATGAAACAATATTTTCACAAATTATCTAGATAAGTTTGTCGAAAAGTTCTCATATAACCGAAGAGGATTTTAAAAATTGTGGAAAAGTTCTCACATAACTTTAGAGGATTTTAAAAATCTGAAGAAGTTAGGAGGGTTTCATGGACGAAAGAAAATATTTATAAAAACCCATACCATGGGAATGAAACCGTGCCTTAAAAGTTCGTGGGAATGAAACCGTGGCTTAAAAGTTTGTGGAGAATTTATGAGACATGAAGATTCTCATGTATTAAAATGAGACCATGCCTATAAGAGTTTGTAGATAGGTCTTAATACCCCGGGATTTTATTTTATTTTTTTTCGATGCGACTATATTAGTAAGAGTTGGTAGAGAAATTTTAAAGAGTTGTTTTTAGTGTGATTTTTTGGTAGTTTTTTTTGTCTAATTTCTCTAAAATCCGACCAGAATTTATTGAAATAAAAAACTTGATGGGTAACTCTTGCACAATCTAAGTGCCCTAGAGGTTTTTGAGGGTTTTGAATCCATATATACAGTGAAAAAACCAGTTTAAATAACGCAAATCAATATTTCACCTCAACTTTTTTTCCACCTGATTCCGACAAGAGAAAGTCCAAAAAGTCCCACGAAAGACAACTTCAAGTTTTTACATGAATTAGACAAACTATTTATTGCACCTGCGTTAAGCATGGTATTAAGCATTTAATTTTTCTTTGACTTGCATATTAGTTTGCCTTTGGCCAAAAATTTCTGCCACTTATCCATACTTTAATATTAGGAATTCAATTTTTGTTATTTTTTATTATTATTTAAATTTATTTATTTGTAAAGTGATTTGTTGAGATCTTATTATGGGTTCTTTAGTAACTTCCATTTCTGTTAGTTACTAATTTTTTGTTTTTAGATTTCGTTCATTTTTATTTAATTTTTTTATTTTGAATTTATTTCATTTTTCTATTATTTCCATTTTCATGAATTGTAACTTTTTCTCCATATTTTCAATTTAAACTAGTATATTATTATATTAAAAACATATTTTAATAAGTTTAATATATATATATATATATATATATATATATAACTGTATATATGTTTTTTTTTTTCTCGTTAAGACTAATTCTATTAAGCAGTAAAATATTGTACAAGAGGATACATTCCAGAGAAGCAAGAAACCGGCAACCGGAAATGATAGGACTATCAACCTCGGTTCCGGGAAAAGAGTGAGGCAAGCAGGGAGCTACAACTAGACACTAAAGCATGAGAAGCAATGAGTGCTATCCTAAAAGAGTAGGGGTTTCAACACGAAGCTTTTTCCCTTTCCTTTTTTTAACTTCAACCCAGCCACTTTGGGGTGGATGGGCGATTACAACTTGCAGATTGGGGTCCTCCACGGGGGGGCTCTCCTTTTCTGAGTCCGAGGAAGAGGACAAATGGACACGTTTCTGAGCAATAGCTGTATCAGGAGAAGGTTCCCGGCCATCGGTGGAAGGGGCCACAGAGTGAGGGGCCTGAAACAATTCTTCATCGCTATCTTCATCTTCAGAACTGGAGGAAGCAGAATCCCCGACTGGAGGGGGAGAGCATGGAGCCCATCGTTTGGACTTGGGCTTGGATTCGTTGGCCTTGTTCTTTTTTGCCGGGCGAGATGGACAAGTATTCTGCAAATGCCTAGATTGTGGGCAATGTCTACACCGAAATGCAGTGTTCTCGTAATCCAGCGTCTGGGTCCAGACAAAGTCATTTATCTTGAGATTGATTTGTTCTGGAAGACCTTTGCTCAGGTCTAACTCCACACACACTCTTGCAAATGAGTAGAGACCTTTGGATTGCCGCCACAAATCTCCATGGATGAAGCTGCCCAATGTGTCTCCGATAGCTCTGAAGACACGAGTATTCCATAGATGAGCAGGTAAGTTTGGAAGCCGAATCCATACCGGTGTCTTGGTAATGACCGCCGTGGCTGGATCAAAATCTGGGAACCAGGGAGTCAAAAAAAGCCCTGCAGTTCCCATGAACCAAGGACCCTCTTCTAATGCCTTTTCATAGTGCTTAATGTTATCAAAGAGAACAATGAAATAACCCTTCGAGCAAAAAAAGGTCTTACAATGATGTGTCTAGTTTGCATGGATCCATGCATAGAGATCCTGAGATCGAGGCCACAGACCATTAAATCTGCAGATGATGGCTCTTTCTGCAAAATCTTGATGCTGGGAAGCCAGCTCTTCATGCATGAGTTCAACAGAGGGAACTTCTTCAGCTTTTTCAACCAAGAAGGCCTTAGATTTAAGGGCTTCCGGGGGTTTGGGGTTCTCGGAGTGGACTGCGTCCTTGTATGAGAAAGGCTTAGTGGAAGAAGATTGTCCCGCAGCACCTCCTCTCAAACGAAGGGTAGCCACCACCGAGCTGTTCCTGGATATGCTGTAAGCAGAGAGGGATAGAGGGTTTTCAAGTTGTTTACCTTGAAAGATAAGTCGCAGAAGGCTAGATGGGATCCCTATTCTGCTCTCTAAATTTAGAATGAGGTCCTGCACCAGGTCTGAAGGGCGAACCCAATGCATGATGGTCCTGCCTGCAGGCTGCGTTATCTGGATCTGAAAGGATTCAGATAAGGGCTTTGACCCCATGCGAAGCTCTGGATCTGGCCACAGCACGGGATCTTCTGCTTTCTGTATTATTAGATCTGGCAGATCTGATTCCGATCTGAAACAGAGACTGCGATTCAGATAGCAAGTGGATGCCTCAGATCCGTGCATAAACCCTGCAAATGAAGCATTTTCCGTCTCTCTATTGCTCTGAAAACAAGTAGTAGTTATCTGCTCTTGCTGTAAGCATTCTTTCAGCACTGGCCCCTGTTTTGAGCGATTGTCCTTTTGCATGTATGAATCTTCAAAAGCTCTGCACAATCTATTGTTTATGCCTTCAATCCGCTTCCTGGACTCTGGCTGAGCACGGAAATAGGCTAGATCATTTAGATCCAAGCCAGATCTACTAAGTTTGAGCTCCAGCGTTGCAGGAGGGAGTGGATCTGCATCATGCAGTCCCCCCCTGCCGTTTCTCCTTACGATTTGGGTTTTGTGGAACCTGGCCTCTAAAACCCTTACGACACGCAAACAGCCTTGTTCTGAAATGGATTTTAAGACCTCGATCCACCTCAGGAAGAGACCCTCCTCGTGTACCCACGCCAGAAGATGGGCTTCCGTTGAGACCCTCGCCTTGTGGTCTCGATGTAAACATGTGGGTCATTCCCAGTCCAGGATCATATGAATTCTTTTGACGTGGTGCTCCACAGATGCGTAGCCGCATAGATCTGGGATTTGAGGCGTTTGGCGGTGGGGGAAAAGCCAATCCTCTGTATGATCTTGCGTCGGAGAAACCCTTATCGCTGCAATCACCGTCACCCCCTAGTGTGACTCGCCTTCGGCCCTTGAGGCGTCCTTAGGAACCGATCCAGCGGCAACCTGCGTTTTGCGCGAGCAAACCCTAGCAATAGCCATTCTCCAAGCCCGAAAAAATTCAACCCCCACTTCCCCAAAACTGTATATATGTTAATATAAACAATATTAGCTAATTATATTTCTTAATTTTTTATGATGATGATGACATTCAACAATACAACATTTTATTAGTTGTTTTATTTTTGTGATGAATTATTTGTTTAATTATGCTATATTTAAGCTAAGCAACCAGTACTAGCTACTATGTAGCTCTTGTTATGGTATTGTTTAGTAGCTTCTATTTTTCTATTAGTTACTAATTTTTTTTTGTTTTTAATTTTATTTCATTTTTCAGTTATTTTCAATTATTTTCATTTTTATGAATCATATCTTCATATTTTCAATTTAAGATGACAAATTTCAAAGCTGAAAAAATATTTGAAAAAACCTTTTTAATATTTTATTTTTTATTTTTATTATTTTTTAATTTGACTTTTATTTTTTTGTCTTTTTCTATGGTTTTTTTCCCTCTATTTTCAATTCCAATTCCATTAATTATTGTTTGTTTGTTTTTTTTCTTCTTAATTTTTAATTTAACAATTTTTTTTCTTTCACCTTTCCATAACTTCCTTTCCCTAAAAGCTACAACTATACAAAACTTTCATTTCAATGAATATAATTAAATTAGTAAAAAACAATTCATTTTTAGAATCTTGTAAGCATTTCTTTCTTAAATCTTTATTGATATACAATTACTAATTTTTAGGATATAGTGAGCATTTCTTTCCTAACTTTGTTGAATTTGTTTTATTTACACATAGTTTTTATAATTCTTGCCTCCAAGGTATATGAAGAATTCAAAAAATTGGTCATATTACAAGAAATTCAATTCAAAATTCAAGAAATTTATTTATTTATTTTTTCCTTTCACGTGTCTGTGATTAACGTCTATGTGAATATGTTCTGGCGGGTTCAAGGATTATGTGAATATGTTCTCCCGGGTTCAAGAATTTGAAACTCCGGCCTAGTGGACACTTGGTTGGTAGAAAATCTAATGCGATGCATTGGATCTCTTCACGTGTCTGTGATTAACGTCTATGTGAATATGTTCTGGCGGGTTCAAGGATTATGTGAATATGTTCTCGCGGGTTCAAGGATTTGAAACTCCGGCCTAGTGGACACTTGGTTGGTAGAAAATCTAATGCGATGCATTGGATCTCTTCACTTCATTTTCGGGGATTCTAATTTTAAGGTGCAAAGGTCGGGGTATGGGATCCAAACTAATTCTACCTATGCAGAGAACCATGCATTGCACTTTGAAATTCTAGATTTTGCTTCAAATCATTCCATAACAAGAGATTGCTTGACACTTATTGGGAGGTTAGCGTTCAATTTATCGTATGTTTCAATTGGTTTGTTAATTTTGTTTTACCTTCTTTCCTTAAACCAACACAATAGATTGGTACTAGTTACCATGCAAAAAGTTAATGTGTGAATTTTGTTAGAGCTATTAAATCTACTGCAACTTTATTAAGGGATTCATTCAAAGTGAATATATCATATTCAACCAATTTAATACTAAATCACAAATCATAAGATAAAAGTATAATATTTATAAAATATTTGAAAAGGGATAATCATATTATTTTAATATTTAATTTTTTAATAATAATATATATATATATATATATATATATATATATATATATATATATATATATATATATATATATATATATATATATATATATATATATATATATATATATATATATATATATATATATATATATATATATATATATATATATACACACATATATATATATATATATTGACGATATGAAATATTTTAGGAATTAAGTATTTTGATTATAAACTAAGTGTTTTGATATATATCTAGAGTTACTAGTGATTTAATTTATATGATTGTGCTAGTTATAATTTAGTTCTTAAATTAATAATAAAACAATTTTTTTTTTGTAAGCTAAGGAAGGACCTCTGTTTTTCTATTATCCAAGTTGAAATTAGTACAAGCGTTTGGTTGCCTCATCCCGCCCCGAAGGGAAACCAGGTCTGTTGGCCACCTTAAGTTTTTATAAGCCAGCCAATAACAAAAAAGACAAAGTCTGCAGATCCATGCCAAGTAAACTTCACTGCCAAAATTACTAATCTGGTTTCCTATCGACATTAGCAGCTAAAACAGAACAAAAAGGAGAGCTTGCTCTCAGAGAACTAACAAGGAAAACCATTGGAATAATCTAGAGGGATTAATCTACCATGATTTTAGGTTGAGTGTCTTCGTCTCGGGTCGCTGTAGCTAGCTTCTTCAGCTGTTGTTGAATCTCCTCCAACTTACTGTCCTGCATGAGCAAAGTAATTTGGAGGTTTTTCATTTCTCTCCTTAAATTTGGTATGCCCTGAGCCATCTCTGCCATTTCCACTGCAACCTGCTCCATTGCCTTTGCCATTAATCTCTTCACCACCCAATATACATGTAAGGCCTGCTTGTATAAGGACAGGCGTCCCCTGGTGTTGCCCGGGTCAGGGATCAGGTTGCCCCAGTCTTCCATCTCCGGTTCTGAGTCTTCCTGCATTGCCTTTGTTTCTAATTCCTGAATGAGCCTGTAGATATCGACATCTGTTCCTTCATTGTAGGCCTTTCTGCCTCCTGCACCATATGTTTCATAGTTTTCTGACCTCATCTCTGACGTGCTGGCGAAGGGGTTCTAAACTCTTGTCTGCCAGATTGACGCGCTCTCCCTCTGCCCCTGCGCCCTCTTCCGCGCCCTGGGCTAACTGTTTTGTCCCTAGTAGCTGCCTGACTCCCCTGCCCAACATCAAAGGACGCGTTCCCTGTGAATTCCTCTCTTCTGGGCTCCTTGCCTTTCCTAGCCAGATTCATACCCTCCCCTTGCTGCTCTTTCTCAGACATGTTGGCCATCCCGCCCTTCCTTTCCTAGAATGAAATTGGTCTTTATGCTCAGGGGTCTTCTCTTTCTCCCAGGCCATCTGTTTTTCTATCTCTAGCTGACCCTGCTCAGTATCGAACTGTGCTCCTTGCATGCCTTTGTCCTATCCTGTCTGTCTTCCTACCTTTCCAACTTCGACTCCAGCCTTTCTCATTCTTCCTGCTGTAGTCTTCTATCCCTTTCTGAGACAAATTGCAGAGAATACCGTCCAGCTTCTCGCTCCCTTCGTTGCCCTCCTTCGCATCATACTATCTTTGGCTTTGCCCTTGCCTGTTCTTATTAATCTGTTGCCACCTACCCGACGTCCCATCGTCCGTTTGCTACCGTTCCTTCCTCCTTCTTCCTCCACTACTCTGTCGTCACCGTGCCTCGGGTTTCTACCTTGCCTGCAGGCCTTCTCAACGTCCTGTGTGATAATTATACTGAGAGGTGGTTTGCATTGCCACCTTCCCACCTTCATCATAATCCCACACATCGCCAACTCGTCCACCCCGATCGGGGGCCATCTGTAACCTTTATCTTGAAGCTGTAATCTCATTATTATCCTGGGTAATGATTAAATTGAGGGTCTCCCATCGTGTCTTTTCCAAGTGAGTTGGCCATATGCTGTCTACCTTCCCATCTTGCTCATTACAACCCCAGTTAGCTAGGAAGTCCGTTGCCTTATTACCGTCCCTTCTAACATGGTTGATGATCCTATAGTCAATGCGTTTCATTATTTCTGCCAGGTCTTGAATTAGTTCGACCGTCCTCCAACTCTTTGCTACCTATTCCCAGTTCTTCCCATTATTCAATTTTCTGAGCATCTCTATTACTAAGTTCGAGTCGCCCTCAATTTCCAACTTGGTATACCCGTTTTGGATTGCTATTCTGATGCCTTGGTAGACTGCCATTAATTTAGCTTCGTTATTTCTCATTATACCTCCCCGATCAGCATAAACCCATCTGGTCCGTCCTTGACTATCTCTAAAAATACCTTCGAATCCTGCTGGCCCCAGGTTTCCTTTAGATGCCCCATCAAAATTTAGTTTGATGAAGTCATCGTGAGGACATTTGAACTTGGTTGGGCTTTGGTTGTGGATGCTCTGATTTTTTTTCTTTTGAGGATAAATCATGCCTTGTTCCAGTTTTAGACTGGTTAAGATTCGACCTTCTTCTGGAGTTGTTTTCCAGTCTTCTTGATCCCAGGCTTATAAGTTTTTGGGTTCGTTTCCAAATCATCTCAGGAGGATTGTCTTTGTCTTGAAATATTCTTTGGTTTCTCTCTTTCCAAATTAACCATATATTGAATCCCATTACTAGACTCCAGGCTCTCCTGACCACAGGGCTTGAGAATTGACCTTTCCCCCATTGGAAAATGGTTTGTTTAATGTCATGAGGATCCCAGTTTGTCTTTCCAAAAAGGTTCCTGATTTCTTCCCATTGCTGTTGGGCGACAGGGCATGAGTTTAAGAGATGTTCCTGCGTTTCTTTGTCCTGTTTGCAGAGACTACATCTGGGAGGTCCATGGAAACCTCGCTTTTGTATCTGATCCCAGGTCAAGATACGTCCTTTTCCTACTAACCAAGTGAACAAGGTTACCTTTGGCCACCAATTATTCTGCCATATTTGTTTCCACACGCGTGTATCTTCTTCTTGCTCCTGTCGGGTTGTTAGATAATAGGCTTCTCTTACCGTAAAGGTTCCCTTTGTGGATCTACCCCATCGAAGTATATCCAGGCCTGTTCTAATTTTAATTCTTCTTGATTCCATTTCTTTTTCAAGCTGAGCTTTCTGTTCAGGATTAATATTTCTATCCCATTCTTTCAGTTTCTTCCAGGCTCGCCAGGTTTCATCTTGCCTTTCTTCTTTCCAATATTCACTAACATAATTTAGCCCCTCCTCTCTAGCCTTCTAGTATATGTTTTGCAGGTCCTGTATCTCTATCATTCTTTCTCTTTGCTGCCAGGCTTCCTCCCAAAATTTAGCTATATTTCCATTCCTTATTTCCCAGAATGCATGTTTGCCTATGATATCTCTGTTTTGACTAGCCAGGTCCCAGATTGTGGATCCTTTTGGAACTTCCTCCAGTCTAAGAATGCCTTCAGTAGTTGTGGGCATATTGTATTTTTGGGTCCATATCTTTTTCCATAGATCTTCTCCACCTTTCATCCATCTCCACCACAGCTTCGCTCCTAGAACTTGATTTAAAATATACGGGTCTCTGAGACCTAGTCCCCCTTCTTCTTTATTTTTTGTTAGGCCCTTCCATGATATTAGAGCCCATTTATTTTGTTGCTTTGGTCCTCCCCATATGAATTTTCTGAATATCTCCATCATTTTTGTGCATGCTCCTTTAGGGACCGCCATTGCCGAGAGAGGGTAGATGGGAATTGCTTGAAGAATCAATTTGAGAAGCACTAGTCTTCCCACTATGTTCAGAGATCGGAAGGACCAGTTAGCCAGTCTGTTCTTGAGTTTCTCAATGGTTTGTTGCCAATTTGCTATCCTCAGAGGATTTAAAGCTAAAATATTTCCCAGGTATTTTGTAGGTAATTCTCTAGATCGGAAACCCAGAATTCTGGTCAGGTGGACCTTGACCACTTCTGGTGTATTGAAGAGGAATGTGCATGATTTATCCTTGTTGATTTCTATGCCTGATGCTTCCATAAAGAGGTCCAGAATCCGTTTAACCCTTTTAACTTCTCTTAGAGAGACAACACAAAAAAGCATAATGTCGTCAACAAACTGCTGATGAGTAATTGTTAAGTTGTTTCCCCATGGTCTCAGTCCTTTGATTTTTCTCTCCCTCAGTTCTTTTTTGAAGTATCGTCCCAATCCTTCCGCTGCTATGATGAACAAGAATGGGGATAAAGGATCCCCTTGGCGCAATCCTCTTGAGGCATTGAAAGTCAGAGTTGGTGATCCATTTAAGAGAATGGAAAAATTTGGGGTGGATATCATATCATATATCCAGTTTACCCATCTATTGCAAAAGCCAAATGCCATTAAAATTGTTTTGAGGTAATTCCAATTTAGACGGTCATACGCCTTTGAGAGATCCAACTTTATCATCATACCCATTTCTTTTTTTTTGTTTCAGAGAATGAATCACTTCCTGAGATACCACCAATCCGTCTAGAATTTGTCTCCCTTCCACAAACCCAGTTTGTTCCGGGGAGATTATATTAGATAGAATTGGTTTCAATCTCTTAGCCATTAAGGTTGAAATAATTTTATATATTACATTAAAAAGAGCAACGGGGCAAAAACCTTGAGCTGTTTCTGAATGAGCAGATTTTGGAATAAGAGATAAAAGAGTTGAGTTTAGGCTGGGCCATACCTTCTGGTGTCTACGTGATTCCTCTACCACCTCCAGGATATCTTGCCCTAGGAAGTGCCAGCCTACTTGGTAAAATTCCACTGTAAATCCGTCTGGTCCTGGCGCTTTGTTTCTTTTCATCCCTTTCACGATTTCCTCCACTTCCTCTAGGGTTGCTGCCCTCATCAGAGCTAAATTCTGGTCCCTAGTGATCATTCTTGGGATCTCGTTGCATATCCTTCCTATAGCTTCTTCTCTATTCACTTGAGGTTCGGTAAGGATATCTTTAAAGTGTCCTACAAGCACCTGTTCCATTTCTTCATGCTGGGTTATACGTTGTCCTTCCTCATTTTTGATGGAAAAAATTATATTCCTTTGTCGATGCTGGATCATGGCTTGGTGGAAGAACTTCTTATTCCTTTCTCCTTCACGAAGCCAGTTTATGGGAGACTTTTTCTTCCATAATTTCTCTTCCTGTTTTCTGTGTTCCTCAATTTGGCTTATCACTATGTCTTCCTCTCTGCTTCTTTCCTCACTTCTGCCTTCTGTTATAATTTCTTGTTCCAGCTCTCTCATTTTTTTTTTTAATCGTTGCTGTTCTATGAAGATATTCCCAAATTCATCTTTGTTCCATTTATTAATTTTTTCCTTCAGTTCTTTTAGTTTTAGCTGGAAAGTCTGCATCTTGCTTCGTCCTCTTTGTTGGCTCTAGGTCCACCACTCATCCACCTTTGGCATGAACTGTTGATTCCTAAGCCAGAATGCTTCAAACCTGAAAGGACACCTTTTTGGGCTCGCTTTAAGGTCAATTTCTAGCCTGATTGACCAATGGTCTGAGCCCATTGCTAGAAGGATCGTTGTTTCAATGTATATATCCCTATTTATAATTTGTTCTGCTATTAAAAATTTATCCAGTCTCGATGCAATCTGCTTTGTGCCACCTCTTCTATTGTTCCATGTATGGATCCTGTTTATTGTAGGGATATTAACCAATCTGTGCTCCGAAATCATGTCACCAAAAGCTTCCATGTCTTGGTCTGTTCTTCTCGATCCTCCTCTTTTTTCCGCTGTGGTTGTAATCATGTTAAAGTCCCCACCTGCAATCCATGGCATCTTTGGGTATAGCCTTCGAATTGTTTTCATATTTTGAAGAAAGCTTCTGCGCTCATTTGATAAATGCGGACCGTATACCCCTGTAAGGACTATCCATTTTGACAAACCTATCATCCTAAAGGTTCTTGAAAGGATTTAAGGGAAGCTCACCCAGTTTTTGAATTGAACTTCCTCGGGATTCCATAGGATTGCTAGCCCTCCTGCACTGCCTGTCACATCCTGACCCATTGTCTCATAGCGAGTATTAAATCTTCTCATTATTTCTTCCATTTTCTGAGTACTAATCTTGGTCTCTTGAATTATCATTATACTTGGTTTGTCTTTCTTTAGCCTATCCCTCAGATATCTCTGTTTTCCCTTGCTATTGAGACCTCTGATATTCTAGCTTGTGATTATCATTTTAGTATTTTTGATGGTTGTTGAAATACCTCTGAGAGAGGTATAACTCTTCCTGAATTAACCAGCATCTCTCCTACCACTTGGATGGTCTCGCTCATTGGACGCCTACCTCTTTTCCTTCCTCCTTTTCCAGTACTGCCCAATCCGATATTCTGAGTTCCTTGCACTCCTAGTTGTTCTGGTTGGCTTGCTGGAAGTACTCCTGCCTTCTCCTTGTATTTTTGGAACATCTCTTTATATAACTGCTTTTGCTCTTCTGGTATAAATATTTCATCTAAAAGCCTCCATTCCTGTAACAGTCTCCTCATTATTCGCTCTTCTTCGCCTCCTCTGTCTTTTTGAGGATCTACCTCCATTTGGGTTTGGTCGTTTATCAGGTCCATGTTCTCCTCTACCCCTCCTTGTTCCATGTTTCTCTGGATTGTGTCCTGTTCTTTTGTTTCTTTTGATAGTTCCATAGGTTCTTCATCACTATCTTCCTTTTCCATCCCCATTTCCTCTTCCTGAAGGGCTTTAAACTTGTTTTGATTTTCCAATGGCGTTGTTTTGATGGGTGGTTGCAGTAGGGGTGATCCTTTTACTGATTTTCTTTTGGTGGGCACTTCTTTAAATCCTTCTTCCGTCCCTTCGGTTACCTCTGTTGCCTTCTTTTCTTCTTCTTTCTTTCCAGTTGATTCCTCTGCAGTATTTAAAGGGCACTGTCTAAAGAGGTGGTCGTATCCATTACATCTTCTGCAGCGAAATGGGATGTGTTCGTAATCCACTGGTTGCTACCAGACCTCATCAAGGTATTCTAACTCGATAAATTCCGGGAGCGGCTCTGTTATATTCATGTATACACATATCCTTGCGTAAGATGTGTATCTCCCTTGGTAGTCCGAAAAGTCTGATCCAAATAGGTGCTACTAACATTTTTTCCTTGTCTGGGTTATAGCAGTCTTCCCAGTGCCGCATGAATAAACCAGCATTGTTCATGAAATAGGGTCCTCCCTCAAAAATCCTTTCCTTATCCTCCAGATTAGAGAATATAACTGTAAAAAAACCCTTTGCCCCCAATTTCAGATCTATATGCCCCTTAGGTTTCCATCTCTGCTATATCCATTTGGACAGATCCTTCTCAGACGGCCAAAACCCTACGAACTTACAAATTAAAGCATGATCTCTCATATAGCTTCTATACTCTTCGAGTTTATTGTTCGGAATTACAAACCTGGGTTTTTTCGATGCCCTTGGGAGACATTTGCCGCTTAATCTCGCTTGCCACTAGGCTCCCATTACCGGGGTATCTCCATTGTTTTTCCTTAAACCGTTTTGTGCTCCGATTCTGCTTGACTCCCCTGCTGTTATGTTCTTGTAGGAGGGGATCTCTCCCCTCCCCGCTTCAGCTACCATTTCTCCTTCAGAGCCCTCTGTTCTCTTTCTCATACCCTTCGCCTGGATCTGCAATTCTCTGATTTGGTCAAGCGCAATAGGGGTAGGCCTCCCCTGCGCCTGGTCTTCACTTCTGATTTGCTCGCGGCGGTTCAACCTCAAACCCTAGCTATCATCGAAACCCTAGCTCCCTAAAGCAGAAAAACACATAAACACCTTATGTCAATAATAAAACAATTTTTATTGCATATTATCCATAAATATTAAGTAACTGGTCTTTATTATTTAATTTAAAAATTAATTTAATACTAAATCACAAATAGTAGATCATCCCAACTCCATTTTGCTCTGCAAAAGAAAATAGTTTTGTTTCAAATAAAATGTCATTTGAGAGATAACGATAAAACTTTTGTTCCATATTCCCTAGACTTCACTGTCACAAACATAATTGCACAACTCTATATTAATCATGTACAATGCCTATGAACTTTGTGGGAGACAAGTGGTTATGGAAAACATTTTTTTTGGAATTGATATCTCATTTAGTTGAAAGTAAGTTTCTCCATATCAATTTGAATGAAACAAAAGAATAAAGTTATAAGGCTTCATTACAACCAATGAGGTAGGGTGCTCACAAAAAAACACCATTTTAGCACAACATTTTCACTTTCATTTATCTTTTTTTGTTAAGGCTTTAATTGATCAACTCACAACCTATCAACATTTCAAATTTCGATTATGCAGCAGGTGCTAGCTACTATGTCGCACTTGTTGAAGTTTGTGGTCATATTCTTGACCAAGGAAATTCCTATAATCTTTTAGATTTCGATTAACTATATTTCAACTAAATCACTGGTACTAACTACTATATAACACTTGTTGAAATTTGTAGTCATATTCTTGACCATATAAATTCTTATAATCTAAGTTTCATGTTATTTTGATTATTTTAATATTTCTAAATCCCACTAAATCATGCTACTTTGATTACGATTATATGTTATTTTGATTATTTTAATATTTCTAATCCGACTAAGTCATGCTACTTTGATTACGATTATAAATTGTTGATTTTAAATAATTGAAATTGCTATTATTATTGATTATTTACGATTATAAATTGTTGAGTTTAAATAATTGAAATTGTTATTATTATAAATTGATTTAAATAATTAAAATGGTTAATATAATTATTTTGAATTAATTTTATTTGATTATACATGGTTGATTTTAAATAATGGAAATGTCATGCTACTTTGATTATTTACAATCATTTACGATTATAAATTGTTGATTACTATTTATAATCATTTACCAATATAAATCGTTGATTTTAAATAATTGAAATTGTTATTATTATAAATTAATTTAAATAATTAAAATTGTTATTATAATTATTTTGAATTAATTTTATTTGATTATAAATGGAATTGAAATTGTTTTTTTTTTTCAGAGGGAAAAAACAGAATAGATTATATTAAGTGAATATAATGGTCGATACATTTGTGGGCTGCTACCGAGCCAAGCATGAACATAGCAAGCCAAACGCCATTGATCAGAGCATATTTAGATGATACAAAAACGTATGATCAGTGCATGATGTGTGAGAAATATATTGTTGAAGCATTGATCCGCGGCAACTGTCGAATCCAAAATAGAAGAGTAAAATCTAAAAAAAACAGTTCCGCAGAATCGCAATAAGAAGTGAGAGGGCAACAGCAAGAACTCGATGACGATAATAAAAAAGAAACTGATCCCATAGCGCTGATGGAGATGATATAGCAGGTAACGAAGATTGCAGCCAACCAATTTAAATCGGTGGAGCCGAAGAGCCCAGAATAGAAGGAAGTATGGAGGCAAGCGGCAGCCCGCAATCTTGAAAAATGCGACTGTTCCTCCACTTCCAAGTGTACCAGCATGTGAAGATGAAGAGAGCCTGCCAGTTGGGGCGTTGAGAGCCCCACCAAACGAAGGCTTCCTGAACCGAAGAGAAATGCATGTGAGGAAAGCCGTAGAGTAGGGATAGATCATACCAGATGGCCGAGGAGGCCGAGCAGCAAAAGAACATGTGGAAGTTCGTCTCCAGCTCCGTGAGACAAAGTTGACCCCTGCCCAGACCAGTCCACCCCTTCTTTTGCAGTACATCCCATGCGAGGTTCCTGTTGTTGAAGATAAATTAATGTAAATGATTAAAATTGTTATTATAATTATTGTTGAATTAATTTTATTTGATTATAAATGGTTGATTTTAAATAATTGAAATTGTTTTATTTTTTGTAAATAAGATAGTATATTTTTTTGTAAATTGACAAATTACAAAAAGGGTTGTGTGGAAAAGAACCCAACACAAGACCCAGCCGAAAAGCTAGTGCTGGTCATAGAATACGCTGTATTTACAATCTACCGAGACAAAAGAGGGAACATAGTACAAGAGTGGAGCACAGAGGTACTCTCACAATTTCAAAAATTGAGAAAATAGAAGCCAAGAAAGGAGAACGCCTTATGGCGGCCGACCATCTAAATATTATTGTTCTCCGCGACAGACAGACTTTCGTGGAGGCCGAAGAACATACACATGGGGAGAAAAAATAGTAAAGGAAGCCGACTGCATCACTCCTGGTTGGTGGTGGCCCGTTCATCATCCAGACGAATGGGAGTCTCCTGAGAGCTTCCCTCCTGCTACACGGTGATGGCTCGACGACTCGTGGAGGCCCTGGGGTCCTCTTTCTTGATGCGCGGGACTCCTTCAGCGGTTGAATGGGCCTTCATTGTCGACTTCTTTTTGATGACAATATAATTCAGAGCGTCCCGAGTGATAAATCTGCAATGGTGGATGGCTTCTACATACACAACAAACTTTTCAGTGAGCCAGTCAATCTTAGTTTCCAGAGTATTGGAACACTCCTTTTGTTCCTGCATAGTAAGCCCCATGATGGTCTTCATTTTCCACCATGTTTCAATTGTACGCGTGTAGAGGTTTTCACGTGCTCGGGAGAGTGCAGGGTCCGAAATCCAAGCAAATTCTGCATCAACCTCCTCTGTGGTGATGTGACCTCTCTTCGAAGAATATTGGCATGGGACTCTAAGTTAGAAATCCACTGCTGAGTTTCCGGATTGACCGCTGCTAAGTAGCCCAGAGTTGCGCGCCTAGCAGCAATCTTCACACGAGTGGTAGGGGTCGGGCCTAAGGATTGCCAATGGTAGGCAACACGACTGCATGCACCTCCCCTACTTGGTCCAGGGGTGGAGCCATGCCTCGAATCCATGAGAGAAACCGAGGGACATGAATGCAGGGGGGACCAAAGAGCGAGGGTGTTGGGATGGGGTCTCCTAGAGTCAATTTTGGGGCAAAAGCCCAAGTTTTGTTGTATAAAGATGTAAAGTCTCTGCAATTTGTGGTCATAGAGCGCGTAGACACTTAAAGAGTCAAAAATGGTTTTATCCTATTTGATGTAAGTTGAGTCAGATTTGAAGATCTACCCATGGTCTGTAGACCATGGGATTGTATAAATAGGTGTGTCTTAGAATGTCTAAGGAAGTAATGAAGTTGGTCTATGGGAGAATTCTAGGGAGTTAGCGAAGAAGAGTAGGAAGAAAGGCTCTGCATCTATGTGCACAAAAATGGAGAGAGAGTTATATAACATCAGACAAAACTGGCGATCAAAACTTGAATCGTTCCAAGCATTTTATTCATAAGATAGATGCCAGATTCAAGTTGAAGTACTGATTTGACATTAAGTAATCCAATTATGAACTTATCTACTCTAGATGGAGAATTGAATCATTTTTTGGAATAAATGGTTGGACGAGGATAAAGATAGAGTCCAATTCTACATGTCAATGTCAACACCAATGCAAATTGTAGTAGGAGAAGAGGCCTAAAGTAGAGTCCATAGCTGAGTGCACGGACCCCTACAGCTGAGTGCATAGGGAAGTTTTGAGTCTGTAACCTGAACATAATATTAATAAAGAATATTATTGCAGAAATTATTAAGTCTCGCCTATTTACTTATGTTATGAATGAATGCGCTTTAAGTTGTAATGAATGATGGGTTTATGAAATAATGACGCATCAATGCATAGTTTTACCTAATCTATATTGTTATATGAATGCAATTAACATTAACCGTTTACGCGAAGATTATCTTGTTGTATGTTGAAGTTATCGAACAATTAAGCCGATCTAAGTAATTATTGGGTTAAGAATAATCTTTGGCGTGTGTAAATAGTTGACTAGTCTGTTCAAGGTCCGCGAAAGACAGTTGTAGACCTTCGCGGAGGTCTAGAGACTGACTAAAGGAGTTATATCAATAAGCCATAAAGGCTTATCGATTTGTGCGAAGGTATATTTAGGGCATAAAACAACATCACACTGATCTCTGGGTGCGGAAACTTGGTTCTATCATCCCCCCATATTGCTTTGGGTGAGACTTCAGTTCGCGCTCCGTGGATTGATGCCGAAAGGGCCAGTAGTGTAGGGATTTGTTTGGCGCAACTAACTCTGAACCTGAGTCAGGACCCTCTAGGCCAACAAATGGTTCCGTTGCCAGGATCAAGATCTGCTTAAAGAGATGTGTGATGTCGCATCATTGAAATCCAACAAAGAAAGAAATTGAGAGGTGGTTGGATAGAAAGATCCATGAATTCGTGACATAAGAAAACAAAAACCCACGCCTAACAAAAGAATAGTGGTTGGACATATACTTATACACAGAGATACACGAGATCTTCTTCTGCACCGTCCCGATCGAACTATACGAGTGGATCGCTAAATTGGCAGACGACCAAGGAAGGTGGAGGCTTGACGGTCCAATAGTGTGGACCCTAGAGCTAGTGCAGAGGTTGGAAGCCTATGAAGATAAGATCACACACTGTTGATCACTGGATTGATCGAGTCATAGGAGGATTTGTGACAGAATTCACGATCGATACCTCAATCAACTACGGTGAAGCAGAGCGACGTTTTTACAAAGGATCACGAGGTAAGTATTTGAAATCTTTGAATACTTGGATTAAAATGATTTTGTGTGAAAAGTGGGTTATGCCATTACCTTCATGTTTCAATCTATGGGAAATGGATGATTATTTAGAAATCAGGAGAGAGCAAGTCCTAAATATAGTCCATTGATAGAACCTCCTTCAAGTGACGACGAGGGAGCGGTACAGGCCTCACCGCGAAGCGTTGTACAATTGATAAAGCTGGGTTTTTCATGAATACCTCATTCACCCACGCCACCTCCACCTTCACCTCCACAACATACACCTTCTCCCACACCACCACCACCTCCGCCACCATTCATCATGTTGAATACGATGAAGCTTCTCGTTTTCAAGGGCTTGAGAAGTGAGGAACCGGATCAGTTTTGGTTCGTTGTGAAGGCTGTATGGATGACACAAAATATTACATGTTGGAAATAATACTGAGAGGGGGGGTGAATCAGTATTATCAAGCAATTTACCAAATCTTCCTTATTTGATCTTTTGAATTATTCTTGCATATCAGTACCATAAAATAATGAGCATGAATAAAGAAAATAGACAGTCACACCAAAGAACACAAGATGTAAGGTGGAAACCCAATGCGGGAGAAAACCACCTGCTGCAATATGTCTCTATCTTCTTTCAAGAAATTCTTTTTACAATGATTTTGTACTGGTGCAGTCCTTTACCAGCACGCAGGCTGCAACCTGCAGAGAGCTACAACTCTCTCTCGTTTTCCAGTTTCTCCTGGAAGGGAGCTACAACCCCCTACTTCTTTTCATGAAGAATCAAATGATCAACAAGTATACAACAGATACAGTCCACTACAGATATCAGATCAGTAATTACAGAAATAACCCAGAACACCTTATGAACAGAAATATACAGTCAACAGATCATCTTAAGACAGGGACGCATATTTTCTTTCTGTGACCTGTGACTGGACGCAGTCTACCTTCCACTGTTCTGCGTGCCGACGCACTGTTCCTCTATGCTTTGCTGCGACCGGCGTACCCAGAAACACTATCGCGCCGCGTCTTTTGCTTCAGAGACGCACCCAATAACACAGTCGCGCCGCGTCCTTTGCCTCAGAGACGCACCTGAGCCTTTACTGTACTGCGTCCCGGCGCACTTTCCCTTCACTGAACCTGCGTCCCTTCAGATATAAAAGATATGAGGACTTCAGAACCAACCCAAACACTCAGATCCACAGATCTGATCATGCGCCATAGAGATCACAGTCCATTAGAAGATTCGCCTTCATAGATCTGGACTAGATCTCACCAAAAGATATTCAACCAAGATGATGCTTTAATCCAAATGAACTCCTTTGCTTTATATAGGCAAGCTTCTCCCCAAAACATGGAACAAAACCACGAGCCGACACCATAGAAACACAAAACCGTCGGCTAGATACCACACAAGAAACCCCCACGTGCTTTTCTCTGCCTTGAAATGTGTGCACTGGGCGGACGCACCTCCTGAACGGCTGGCCTGCGTCCCTGGACGCGGGTTCTGTATGGTATACCTGCGGGGACGCACTTGCTGAACATATTTCCTGCGTCCTTCTTGATTTATCACCTGAATGGGTTTGCCATCAAGGACAACACCTGAATCATAATGCCAACAAACTCCCCCTTTGGACTTGATGGCAACCACATAATCTTCAGCTTCATTCTCCCCCTTTGACATCAAGGGCAAAGGGTATGCTCCCCCTATGCTCATGCATCTCCAGATCTGTAACCAGAAATCCATCATGAAGGAGATAGAGACATATTGCAGCTATTTCCAAGATCTCCTTTTCCATAATGCCAACAATGCATTATGTGCTCCCCCTGAGCCTATACCACCAATAGGAAAATGATCAACAGTAAGATGATGCATCAACAACCCCCAGCTTTTGCCTGAGGTATTCAAAAGTGTCCCTGGGCAATGGTTTGGTGAAAATATCAGCAACTTGTTCCTTAGAAGGAACATACTCCAACTTGACCTTCTGTTCAAGTACTTGTTCCCGGAGAAAATGGTACTTGATTGGTATGTGCTTGGTTTTTGAATGCATAACCGGATTCTTTGAGATGCTGATTGCACTTGTGTTGTCACATAAGATAGGAATAGGAGGTGTACAAGTGATGTGATAATCCTGCAAAGTCTGCATCATCCAAAGAAGTTGGGTGCAACAAGATGCAGCAGCAACATATTCCGCTTCAGCTGTAGACAAGGCAATTGAACTCTGTTTCTTGCTGAACCAAGAGACCAGTCTGGGACCCATAAAGAACGCACCACCACTTGTGCTTTTCCTGTCATCCACGCTTCCGGCCCAATCTGCATCTGTATAGGCATGAAGAGTAAGATCTGTATCTCTAGGATACCATAAGCCATAATTTTGAGTCCCTTGAAGATATTTGAAAATTCTCTTTACTGCTTGAAGATGAGTCTCCTTCGGATTTGCCTGAAATCTTCCAACTATTCCAACTGCATGCATGATGTCTGGTCGGGTACCTGTCAAATATAGTAAACTTCCAATCATAGATCTGTAGGTTGGTTGATGTACTGCTGCAGATTCATCATTTGCACTGAGACTACATCCTGTGACCATGGGTGTACATACTGGTTTTGCATCTTCCATGCCATATTTCTTTAAAATCTGCTTGAGATACTTGGTTTGAGATAAAAAGATTCCTCCTTCCTTCTGTTGGATTTGCAAACCAAGGAAATATGTCAGTTGTCCTAGCAAGGACATTTCAAATTCTTTCTGCATGACTGAGGCAAAGCTTTGACTCATAGCTTCTTCATTACTGCCAAAAATAATGTCATCAACATACACAACAAGTATTAGCAATTTGTCATTTTCAACTTTTATATACAGATTGCTATCTGCTGAACCTTTTAAGAAACCTTGTTGATGAAGATATTTGTCCAACCGGTAGTACCAAGCCCTTGGAGCTTGTTTGAGACCATAGAGAGCCTTTTTCAATCGGCATACAAGATTTGGATCATTTCCAAGAATGAACCCATCTGGCTGTTCAATGTACACTTCTTCTTCCAAGTCTCCATTCAAAAAGGCTGATTTCACATCCATTTGAAATACTTTGAAGTTCTGAAAACTTGAGAGAGCAAGGAACATTCGGATGGCCTCAAGTCTTGCAACAGGAGCAAAAGTTTCTTCAAAGTCTATTCCTTCTTGCTGCACATACCCTTTACAAACGAGTCTGGCTTTGTTTCTAATTACTTCTCCATTTTCATTCAATTTATTTTTGAAGACCCATTTTGTTCCAATAACATTCTTATCTTTTGGTCTAGGAACCAGCTCCCAAGTGTTGTTCTTTTCGATTTGCTCAAGTTCTTCATCCATTGCTTTCACCCAACATTCATCTTTGCATGCCTCTTTCACATTTTGTGGTTCGGTGGAGGAAAGTAATGCCAAATAGCTTGAAGCTTCTGCAACTGTTCTTCTAGTTTGTATACCTGCTTCTTTTTGTCCCATGATCTGAGATTCTGGATGGTTCTTCTGAACATATCTGGATGGAGTCTTTTCTTCTATTCTTGTCCGTTCTTCTGCTTCTTCGTGAGGTTCTTCTTGAGATTCTTCTTGAGGTTCTTCTTCTTCATCATTCTATCTTTGAGGGTAGCTCTCATCTTCTTCGATGTCTTCACGATGTATTTGCCTAGGAATATATCCCTTTTCATCAACCACTACATCAATGCTGTCAACAATTCTGCCAAGTCTTTTATTGTAGCATTTGTATGCTTTGCTATGTGGAGAATAGCCAAGAAGAATGCCTTCATCTGCTCTAGGATCAAGTTTGCCAAGCTGCTCCTCAGTATTCTTGATATAGCATTTGCTCCCAAATATTTTGAAGTGCTTTACCGAAGGAGTTTTACCACTCCAGAGCTCATGAGGGGTTTGAGTGCTGTTCACCCGGACATTTGTCTTGTTGAGAATAATAACCGCAGTATGTGCAGCCTCACCCCAGAAGGTTGCGGGGGTTCCTGATTCATCAAGCATAGCACGAGCCATTTGTTGGATTGTTCTGTTCATTCTTTCAACAACTCCATTTTGCTGAGGCGTTCTAGCTGTAGAGAATTCTCTCCTTATCCCATGTTCATCACAGAAATCGAAAAATTCATTTGAAGTAAATTCCCCACCTCTGTCAGATCTGAGGCACTTAATTTTGTGACCTGATTCATTTTCAGCCAAGGCTTTGAAGGTTTTGAATTTTTCGAATGCTTCATCTTTGTGCTTCATAAGTCCTAACCAAACAAACCTGGAGAAATCGTCAATAAATAATATCAAGTATTCCTCTCCTCTAGGTGTTCTTTTTCTGAATGGTCCACATACATCTGTATGTACTAGCTCAAGAGGCATGCTGGCTGATCCTTCTTTCTCTGGAAAGTTAGTTCTGGTTTGTTTTCCAAACTGACATGATCTGCATATGGTGTTGTCAGGAATTTTGATATCTGGAAGATCGCGAACTGCCTGATATTTGCAAGCTTTCCTTATTTGTGAGAAGCTTAGATGTCCCAACCTTCGATGCCATAACCAGTGCTCTTCATTCTTGCTTAGATAGCATTGTTGTTGTCCTTCATCAAATATGTATAGATTATTTGGAGTTCTCTTTCCTTTGAGAACTGTTTTACCTGTATCAAGATCACGAACAAGGCATCCATTTGATCTGAATATAACCTCGGTTCTTTGATCACACATCTGGCTGACACTTAGTAGATTATGCTTCAATCCATCAACAAACAAAACATTTCCAGCCTTAACATCTTCTTTTAAAGGAGCAATACCTTTTCCTTTTATAGTTGCAGGAGTATCATTTCCAAAAGAGACTTTCTTTCCCTTTTCTAAATTAGAATAAGACTCAAGTTTTTCTTTATCACCTGTCATATGCTTCGAACATCCACTGTCAATGTACCATAGATTTTCTTGTCCTTCTGCATAAAATGCTATCCCACATCTTTCTGTTTGAGGTTCCTTTATTCTCCATGTTTTGGCGCCTGAGGCTTGTTCCTTTTTCTGCTCTTGTACCTTTCTTTCCGGAAACCTGCTTCTGCATTCAAAGTCTTTATGTCCAAAATTATTGCAAATAGAACATTCAACTTCATTTTCAAGAGCTGAAAAGTTGTTATAGGTCCTTTTTGTAATCCCTGTCATACTTCTTTGTTTTTGAGCTTCCCTAGTCATGATTGTTTTATACGCAACACATTGAGCTGCTTTGTGACCAAAGTTATGGCAAGAAAAGCATTGTCCATTGAAGAAGCTTCTGCGATTATTGGATCTACCAGCCAACTGATTGTAATTTCTATTTTCATCTATTCTTGAACCAAATTGAGAAGATTTTACCTGAGGCTGGTTGTAGCTTTTGTTCACCCTTAAGCTGGATTGCCCCTGATAGTTTCTGCTTGACATTTGTCCCTGCTTTACCTGATGATCTTCCTTGTGCTCTTGCTCATTTCTTCTTGCTGCATCAAGATAACTTTTTGAAGTGGATGCTTGAGAAGTTTCTCCATTATAGCCCAAACCTGTCTTATTTAGTGGAGACCGCTGCACACTGATAATCTCATCCAAAGTTTCAGATCCTTTGACAAACTTGAGATTAATAGTTTTTGTTTTCTCAATTTCTTTTCTAAGACCAACAATTTCACCTTCTAATTTTTCAAGATGTTTTTCCTTTTCATCAATTTGGAATTGTAGAGTATCAATAATCATGTTCTTTTCTTCTATGCATCTCTTGAGTCTAGTAATTTCATCATAAAGGTTATCCACATCTACAGCATCCTCATAATCATCATCTTCAAATGCCATTAACAACCTATATTTATTACCTTGTTCATCTTCATCACTGTTTGATAAGCCATCACTATCTTCATGGGTGTAGTAGCTTTTCTTATTTGCGCTTTGTTTCTTGTTCCATCTAACTGGTTCCTTTCCTTTATCCTTATAAGAGCATTTTGCAGCATAATGACCTACTCTTCCACAAGCAAAGCATTTGAAAGGTAGCTTACCTCTGAACCTTCCAGAACCTCTTTGAAGATTTCTGACAAAATTTGATTCTTCTTCCTCTTCTTCTGGATCATGGCTTGCTTCATAGTAATCTTCTTTGCCTGATGCTTTAAAAGCAGCCTCCCTTCTGTCTGATGGTCCTCCCTTTCTCATTTCATAAGCAGTTAGAATTCCATGTAGCTGAGACATAGTAAGAACACAGAGATTTTCTTTTTCTTCTATTGCAGATACTTTGGATTCAAACTTGGGGGATAATGATCTTAGAATCTTTTGAACTACTAGAGACTCCTTTACTTCTTCACCCAAATTTTTCATACAATTTACAATCTCATCTACCCGAAGAAAATAATTAGCCACACTTTCATCATTATACATCTTGAGAGTCTCATATTGAATTCTGAGAGTTTGAAGTTTGGCTTGTTTTACCTGTTCATCTCCTTCATAGCTTGTGATCATTTTGTCCCATATTTCTTTTGCTGATTTGAAGTGCATTACCTTCATGAATTCTGTTTGGGATATACTTCCTAATAGAGTACTGACTGCTTTTGCATTTGTTTCATACTTCTTTTTCTCAGCTGGATCTGTAGGAGTAGCTGAAGGAAAAGCATAGCCTGTTTCTACAATGTCCCAAACTTCAGTACCAAGAGATTGAAGATATGCAGTAACTCTTACCTTCCAATAATTGAAGTTTGTCCCATCAAAAACTGGTGGCCTGATTGATGCTTCTCTCTCGTAGTTGCTCATGATGAACGATCTACCTTCAAGCGATCAAGCTTTTCTGAAGGACCTGCTCCGATACCAATTGTTGGAAATAATACTGAGAGGGGGGGTGAATCAGTATTATCAAGCAATTTACCAAATCTTCCTTATTTGATCTTTTGAATTATTCTTGCATATCAGTACCATAAAATAATGAGCATGAATAAAGAAAATAGACAGTCACACCAAAGAACACAAGATGTAAGGTGGAAACCCAATGCGGGAGAAAACCACCTGCTGCAATATGTCTCTATCTTCTTTCAAGAAATTCTTTTTACAATGATTTTGTACTGGTGCAGTCCTTTACCAGCACGCAGGCTGCAACCTGCAGAGAGCTACAACTCTCTCTCGTTTTCCAGTTTCTCCTGGAAGGGAGCTACAACCCCCTACTTCTTTTCATGAAGAATCAAATGATCAACAAGTATACAACAGATACAGTCCACTACAGATATCAGATCAGTAATTACAGAAATAACCCAGAACACCTTATGAACAGAAATATACAGTCAACAGATCATCTTAAGACAGGGACGCATATTTTCTTTCTGTGACCTGCGACTGGACGCAGTCTACCTTCCACTGTTCTGCGTGCCGACGCACTGTTCCTCTATGCTTTGCTGCGACCGGCGCACCCAGAAACACTATCGCGCCGCGTCTTTTGCTTCAGAGACGCACCCAATAACACAGTCGCGCCGCGTCCTTTGCCTCAGAGACGCACCTGAGCCTTTACTGTACTGCGTCCCGGCGCACTTTCCCTTCACTGAACCTGCGTCCCTTCAGATATAAAAGATATGAGGACTTCAGAACCAACCCAAACACTCAGATCCACAGATCTGATCATGCGCCATAGAGATCACAGTCCATTAGAAGATTCGCCTTCATAGATCTGGACTAGATCTCACCAAAAGATATTCAACCAAGATGATGCTTTAATCCAAATGAACTCCTTTGCTTTATATAGGCAAGCTTCTCCCCAAAACATGGAACAAAACCACGAGCCGACACCATAGAAACACAAAACCGTCGGCTAGATACCACACAAGAAACCCCCACGTGCTTTTCTCTGCCTTGAAATGTGTGCACTGGGCGGACGCACCTCCTGAACGGCTGGCCTGCGTCCCTGGACGCGGGTTCTGTATGGTATACCTGCGGGGACGCACTTGCTGAACATATTTCCTGCGTCCTTCTTGATTTATCACCTGAATGGGTTTGCCATCAAGGACAACACCTGAATCATAATGCCAACATTACATACGATCATATAAAGAAGGCGCAGTTGGTTACTTCTTTACAAGATCGTGTGTTAACATGGTAAATTAAGTACTACATAGATAACCCATTGGCATCATTAGCAGACACTCAGACTGCTCTGAACAAGGAATTCGGTAAACCTAAGTCTAAATTGCAATCAGTCGTTGGATTCAAGGAAATCACAATGAGGATTGGCGAGACTCCCTGGGAGTTGGATCAGAGATTGAAGTGTGGAATCTGTGAAGCCAATATGAATCTCACAGAAATTCAGCACCGCGATTGGTTTATAGCTGTGCTCCTACTTCACTTGAGGATTGCTTTGTCACAAAAAAAGATAGGAACTCAGGCGAAAGCATTGGAGATCGCAATGAGGTTACATGAGACACCTATCTAGGACGTGAAATTGGGAGTTTGACAGGTTCATGCAGAATTGCAGAATCTCTGCTTGGAGTTATAGAGCTTGAAGAAGGAAAAACTAGCTCGACCGAAGGTGCACGAAGAAGTTTGGTGCCTAAAATGTGAAAACCAGGGGTATGATAAGGATCATTGCGCTGTTTTCGCGAATTATATGGCAGGGGGAGGGCCCATGCCTCTGAGGTAGGAATCCCCAGCAGGACTGAGTACAGGTCCCACGTTGTGGTGCGTTATCTGTAAAGTAGTAGGAAAACATGTAACAAACAACTACCACTTGCTGCAAAAAATTGTGTAGGCATCGCAACAATTATTCTACAATTTATGTAAATCGGTGGGCCACAATGAGCGTAACTATCGTAGCTATGAGTTGATGATGGAAATAACGCCTACGTATCGAATGCAAACAAAAACTCGGCCTCAAGATCAAGGTGCAGGGGGAGCATGTGAAGGATATCAGGGGCGCGGACGAGGCCGAGGAGGAGGAGGACCTGATAGAGGTCGAGGACAAGTTATTTGCTACAATTTCGGAGTGCAAGGAAACTACGCGCGTGAATGTACAAGTAAGACTCGCCCATATTGTCGATACTTGACTCAGTTTGAACACATGATAAAGAATTCCCTATACTAATAGTTGAGATGCAAGAGAAGAAGGCGCAGCCTCAACAACCCACCTAGAAATTACAGATGCTGAGGGCTGAGCCCAGCAAAGAGGATCCCAATGTGAATATTGTGCTGCGAAGTAGAATGATTACTGGTGATGATAAAGGAAATCAGCCTGAGGAAAATGAGTGGGTTCAAACTCCAGAAAAAGAAGTTGGGTTTGACTTGGAGCGTGCGAAGGAAACGTTCATGGAAGTAAGGAAAAGCTTCACTGAGGACTCTACCTTAGGAAGTCAGGACAAGCTATCTGAAGAAGTTGACCCCTCAATGCTTACCACTTTCTTGGCGACTTGTATGAAGTTGCTGCTCGACAACAAGGCGGTGAAGGGGCTACAAGAACTGATAAGTGTGTTGGTAAGGAAGGCACTATGGAAGGACACTGCGCAGTCAGAAAGATAAGCAAACACAAGGCGAGAACAAGGCGTGAGATGAGGCTTACTGCACAAATAGGAGAGTATGAAATGGATAAGGTTATTATAGATCTGGGGTTGGATGTGAATGTTTTTCCTAAACAGACATGGGAAAGAATGGGGAGACCTGCACTGCAATGGTCCCCAATTCAACCGAGGATGGAAAATCAACAGAAGATTATCCCTATGGGGAGATTGCATGGAGTGACCATAGATATAGAAAGAGCGAGCACGTTGGCCGATTTTGAAGTAATAGAGATTGTTGATGACAATAATCCATACCTCGCGCTCCTGGGAATTGATTGGGCCATTGATATGAACGGGGTAATCAATTTAAAGAAATGGACAATGTCATTTGAAAGGAAATCGCTCCATGTAGTAGTCCCATTGGGCCCTGCTACACTAAACCGGTTCGCGATTATGATTTGGACTAGATCTATAATATAACAACATGAGATCAAGACTGGGTTAATCCGACAGCCAATGGACGAATTGCATGGGACCACGAAAGCTCCTGTATGTCAAATTCAAATGAAGAATTAGAGTATTGACAGAATAGGTTGCACGAAGTATCTACGCTGCGCTGTAATATGATGACTAAATCACTATGCTATGTATCATTCAAGGTAAAAAGTTTGCCTTATTATGATGGTCTAACTGATGTAGATAAATTTCTGGATGCATTTGAAAGGGAAGTACCGGAGAAGCATCGCTTCCAAGTGCTGGATTTGGCGCTGCGCGCTACGCCTACACGATGGTGGGGTACACATAAAGATAGTTTTGACGAATGGCACGAGTACAAAAGAATGATGAGATTGCGGTTTGGTCACTCGAAAGTTTGGCTAACTGAAAAATACAATGGGAGAAATGATCTGCGCGATCATTTAGAAAAATGGACTAAGGTTTATGGAATGGAGCCGCAACCAGAGTGGGTGCATATTTTCTGTCACACTTTGGACATCATTCCTATGAATTGGTACCTGGAAACAGAGCTCCGCCATGGTACTGTAGAGTGGGACATCTTAAGAGAAGGATTTTTGATGACCTTCAACTTTGAGGATGGGTTCGAAAGCATCAACAAAGCACTGCAGGAGGTTAAGGCAACAATCTTCAGAATACTATAGGATCCTTTAGACTTGATTCACCTAGATTGGAGCACCTAGTTGCGCCATGCGCTAGAATGCTACAATGTGACCGTTGAAGAAGATGATGAGGATCCAAGGAATATTAACGTCCTAGAGGAAGAAGACCACCACAAAGTTGAGGAACTGCAGATAGAGAATCCAGACATCACCGCACCATTGAAGACTAGACAAGTGAACATTGGCACAGAAGCAGAGCCGAAATTTGTGAAGATTGGAGATTACTGGGATGATGCCACAGTAGATAAGGTCATTGAGTTGCTCCGTGAATACCAGGATTTGTTCCCTACCAAATTTTCAGACCTGAAAGGTATCATAGGAGACTTGGGCATGATGAAGATTACCTTGAAGCCAGATGCGAAGCCAATCAAGCAGAGGCCATATCACCTTAATCCCAAGTATAAAGAAAAGGTCTGCTTGGAGTTGGACAAGATGCTTGCAGCGGGTATTATTGAACCGATGGAGGAATTTGATTGGGTGAGTCCAATGGTCGTTCAAGAAAAGAAGTAGAAGGATGAAATAAGAATTTGCGTAGATCTCAGGAAGCTTAACGATGCTTGCGTTCATGATCCTTTTCCAACTCCTTTCACAGATGAGGTACTGGATAATGTTGGAGGGAAGGAGGCCTATTCATTCATTGATGGGTTCTATGGATACCATTAGATTAAGATCACGCCAGAAGATAGGAGTAAGACCACCTTCGCGACAGAGTGGGGATGTTTCCAGTATACAGTGATGCCTTTTGGACTTAAGAATGCACCGATGATCTTCTCGCGCGTAGTCATCACAACGTTCAAAGAATTCATTCACAAGTTCTTGGAGGTATATTTTGATGATTGGACAATGTTTCGGTTAGTAAAGCTCCATGTAGCCAATTTGCGCTTGATGTTGGATATATGCCGAAGGTATCAGAGTGCACTAAACCTGAAGAAATGATTGTTCTGCATCCCTTTCAGAATCTTTCTGGGTCATGTGGTATGTAGGTAAGGACTTATGGTGGACCTTGCTAAGATCATGGTAATAATTAATTTGGAGGCACCAAGAAGTGTTAAACTGCTGTGCGGAACACTGGGCCACACTGGGTACTATCAGTAGTTCATTAAAAGTTATGCCCAGATAACCGTGCCTATGGAGAAACTGCTGAAAAAGAACGCTACATTCTATTGGGATGAGGAATGTCAGCGGAGCCTGGATGTACTGAAGGATAAAATAGTCACCGCGCCGATCCTAGTCTTCCTAGATTGGAAGAAGGAATTTCATGTGCATGTGGATGCTTCATGTATTGCACTAGGAGCAGTGCTGACACAGGCTGGTGAAGGAGAAATGGATCACCCTATATCATTTGTGATTAGGAAGTTGTTTAAGGCTGAAACAAATTACTCGATGACCAAGCGCGAAGGGTTGGCTATGGTGTACGTGCTCCAGAAGTTTAGACATTACTTGCTAGGTGAACATTTCAAGATGTACACAGACCATTCTGCATTGAATTATTTAGTTCATAAGCCTGTGTTGGGGGGGGGGGAATATGCAGATGGATGCTGTTGTTTCAAGAGTATGATTTTGAGGTGATTGTGAAGCCAAGAAGGTTGATGCTGGGCCAGACAATCTTTCGCGCATTGAAACTAGAGAGGAGCCTACCAATTTGGAGGAAGGGCTGCTTGACGCACATCTCTTCGCGGTGCGTGTAGCAGATAATCAATTTGCAGACATTATCCACTTTCTGAGTATGGGGAAAGCTCTAGAAGGATACAACAGTCAGCAGAAGAAAGAATTGGTGGTGTGTGCGGCAAACTTTTCGGTAATTGCAGGCCATTTGTATAAGATGGGATCAGATGAGATACTTAGATGTTATGTGCCCGATTTTGAATGTAATAGTATCCTTGCTGAAGCTCATGGAGGAGCTGCGGGAGGGCATTAAGTGGGAAAAGCAACAACGCAGAAGATTCTATACGCTGTATTGTGGTGGCTGACATTGCATAAAGATTCTAAAGCATATTGTAGGGCATGCGACACATGTCAGAGAATGGGAAGGCCATCGCGGAGGGATGAGTTGCCTTTGAATCCACAGGTATCATTGCAACCATTTGAGAAGTGGGCAATTGATTTCGTAGGACCGATTCAACCTCCAGCCAAGAAAACATGTGCACAATACATTATCACCATGACTGAATATTTGATCAGAGGGGTGGAGGTACAGCTCGTGAATGACTATACCGAGGAAACAACAAAAAAATTCTTGTTCGAATATGTGTTGACCAGGTTTGGTTGCCTGGAGGTTTTGATGAGTGATCACGGAACGCATTTTATCAATGAAACGATCAACGTGCTAATAGAAGAGTTCCGTTTATCACTAGAAGAGTATGTCGTATCATCCCCAGGCCAATGGCACGGTCGAGGATTTTAAAAAGGTATTGGAGAATGAGTTGACGAAGGTTTGCAATGCGCAACAAAATGATTGGGACATGCACGTAGCAATAATGTTATGGGCATACAGAACTACTTGGAAAAAACTTACTGGTTAGACACCTTTTTGGTTGGTCTATGGTGTGGAAGTTGTAATGCCTATGAAGTATATTGTGCCTAGTCTACGCATAATGGTTTTCTGAGGAATGGTGGACTGCTAAGTCTTAGAAGATCAGCTCGCGCAGTTAATGGAGCTCGAGGAAGATAGGTTTTTGGCTAGATTCCATCAGCAGGTTCAGAAGGAACGTGAAAAAGCTTGGCACGATCGACACATAAAACTGCGCACCTTCAAGGTAAATGATTTGGTTTTATTATATGACAGTAAGTTTGATAAGTTTCCAGGAAAATTTCAGATGCATTGGCTGGGACCATATGTTATCAAAGAGATTACAGATGGTGGAGCAGTTCAGCTCGCGAAGTTGAATGGAGATCCATTTCCGAGAAGGGTAAATGGAAGCTGATTGAAGCCATACATCAGGGATCTGGCCCAATGACTACATGATGGTAGCACAGTATTAGCACTCTAGGCAGTTGCAAGGAGGTGTGAGACTATATGTTATGAAACCAGCTCAAGAAAAGATAGAAAAGATAGATCAATGCCTTAGAATTCAGCCTCTTCGAGAGGGAAACCTCCTTTACATTACATAAATGAACAATTCTTGGATGATTCCAATGACAAAACCTCCTTTCTATATATAGGAGTCTAAGGAGTCACAATACAATCCAGCCGACCTAACAATAATAATATAAAGCCACAAAAATAACAATAGATGGATTCTATGGGGCACAGTAATAACAATATGGGGGCAATAGGGGCACAACAATATTAATAAGGGGTATAACTACAATAGTAATGGGGTAATCACTAGTATTATAGGGACCCAACATGCCCCTCTCCTTCAAAAAAGTGTTGTCCTCAATGCTTGAGTAGTTCTGGATACTTCTGCATAAAATTCTCATCCTCCCATGTGGAATCTTCAGCGGATAAGTTCTTCCACTTGATAAGATACTCTGAAATTGATCGATTTCGTAGCTGTCGAGTTCTTGTTTCTGTGACTGCTTCCGGTTCCAATATAATTTTTCCTTCCTCGTCAAGTTTTGGCAATATTGTTTGAACTGGGAGCTTGTCACCTATAACCTTCTTTAAACATGAAACATGGAAAACTGGGTGCAATCGAGAAGCTGCAGGAAGCTCTAATTTGTATGCCATAGTACCAATCTTTTGCAACACCTTGTATGGACCATAATACTTTGGTGATAATTTATTATCCTTCTTAGCTTGCTTGAGGGACATTTGCTTATATGGTTGTAGTTGTAGGAATACCCAATCACCTACATCAAAACTTCTTTCACTGCGATGTTGATTTGCCTGTTGTTTCATTCTATTCTGTGCCAACACGAGGTTATTCTTTAAGAGTTGGAGGACTTGTTGTTGATGTTCAATGTGATGTTCCACATCCTGAACCTTAGAATTTTCTCTTAAATATGATGTGATGGATGGTGGTTGATACCCATAAAGTGCCATAAATGGGGTCATTTTTGTTGCTGTATGGAAGGAAGTGTTATACCACCATTCAGCCAGAGGAAACCATTTGACCCATTGTGTCTGTTTATCAGATACAAAGCAACGAAGATATCCTTCCAAACATTTGTTTACTATCTCTGTTTGCCCATCAGATTGAGGATGATAAGATGAGCTATGAGCTAACTGAGTACCAAGACAAGAAAATAATTCTGTCCAAAAATTTCCAGTGAAAATGGGATCTCTGTCACTTACAATAATCTTTGGGTTTCCATGTAGCTTTTGAATTGTTTCCATAAATGCAGTAGAAACTGTACTGGCTTTAAATGGATGTGATAATGCACAAAAGTGTGCATACTTGGTAAGTCTGTCAACTACCACCATGATGAAACTCTTTCCCTCAGACTTGGGTAAACCTGTGATAAAATCCATTGAAACCTCCTCCCAACGTTGGCTTGGAATGGATAAAGGTTGTAATAGACCCGGTGTCTTAATTGTTTCAACTTTATTTTGTTGGCAAACCAAACATTCCGCCACAAACTTTTGAATATCTGATTTAAGGCCATCCAAAAAAAATTCCTTCTTAACCCTGTGGTAAGTTTTTAAAAATCCTGAGTGCCCTCCTAAGGGAGAAGTGTGCAATTCCATAAGAATCTTTTGTTTTAGCTGGGAATTCTTACAGAGGTATAAGCGATCTTTGTACCATAACGAATCATTTTTCCAGCTAAATGTATCAGACGTACTGGAATCTTGTTGTAACTTTCGAATAAGTGCCCACACTTCTTCGTCATTCTTCCATTCCTCCCTTGCTTCATTTATCCAATCTGGTTGGATAATAGAAATGGCGCACAACAATGCTTCCACATCCTCATCCTTTCTTGAGAGTGCATCTGCCACCACATTTTGCTTCCCTTTTTTGTAGATGATTTCAAAGTCATAACCCAACATCTTTGTGACCCACTTTTGTTGCTCTTCAGAGGATAATCTTTGTTCTAAAAAGTATTTAAGGCTATCATGATCTGTTTTTACCTTGAAGTGTCTTCCCATTAGGTAGGGTCGCCATTTCTTAAGTGCATGGAGTATTGCCAACATTTCCTTCTCATAAATAGCTTTGCTTAAAAACTTTCCCTTGATTGGATGACTTTCAAAAGCAATGGGTCTTTCATCTTGCATTAGAACAGCACCAATTCCATTTCCTGAAGCATCACATTCCACAATAAAGGTTTTTGTGAAGTCCGGTGTAGCTAAGACCGATGCTTGGCACATTGCCTCTTTAAGATGTTCAAAGGCCTTTGTTGCTTCTGGAGTCCATGAAAATACATCTTTCTTCAATAATGTTGTTAGAGGTGCTGCTATTCTCCCATAATTCTTAACAAACTTGCGATAATACCCTGTCAACCCAAGAAATCCTCGCAAATGCTTTATGGATGTGGGGATTTTCCATTCCTTAATGGCTTTAATTTTGCTAGGGTCTACCTTAACTCCTTCATGAGATACAATATGACCCAGATATTCCACCTCCTGGACTCCAAAGAAACATTTGGATCTTTTTGCATATAATTGTTTCTCCTCCAATAGTTGTAGCACCCTGTCAACATGTTCAACATGATCCTTCCAAGACTTGCTGTAGATTAGTATATCATCAAAAAATACTAACACAAATTTTCTAAGGAATGGTTTGAAAATTGAATTCATCAAACCTTGAAATGTTGAAGGTGCATTGGTAAGGCCAAAAGGCATGACCAAAAATTCATAATGACCCTCATGAGTTCTAAATGTTGTTTTCAGAATGTCTTCAATCTTCATTCTGATTTGATGATATCCTGAACGAAGATCCAACTTGGTGAAGTAAATTGATCCATGCAATTCATCCAGTAATTCATCAATGACAGGAATGGGGAACTTATCTTTAATAGTGAGCTTGTTGAGCCCCTATAATTCGGACACATGTGCCATGATCCATCCTTCTTGTGCACCAATACTACTGGAGCAGAGAAAGAACTTTGACTCGATTGAATTATACCAGCCTCTAGCATTTCTGCAACCATACGTTCAATTTCACTCTTTTGGACATAGGGATATCTGTACGGCCTGATGTTTGGAGGAACACTTCCTGGAATCAGATGAATAGCATGATCATGATCACGCATAGGTGGGAGACCTTTGGGAGTCTCAAATACCTTGGAATGATTGTCCAGGACTTTTTGGAGATCTGGAGAAATAGATGATTCCGATGTGGAAACATCTAGCGAACATAATTGTGCAATTACACCTCTTTGCTCCTTTTTTAGAAGCTTTGTCATACCATTAGAGCTGATTATCTTTCCTGGTTTCCCTGCAATATCCCTTAATTCAACTTCCTTTCCTTTCGTATAAAATTTGATGAAAAGTTCTTGAAAATTAAAAGCTATTGTACCCAAGGATTGTAGCCATTGGACTCCTAGTACAACATCAGCACCTCCCATTGGAATGGAAAGCATTGGGCTAGTCAATACATATTCTCCCATGGATAGCTTGATATTATGGCACTTTCTAGAGCACTTTATTGTTCCTCCATTTGCAATCATCACTTGACACTCTGGTGCTGGATATAGGAAGCAATTCAATTCTTTTGCTACCTTACAATGAATAAAATTGTGGGTGCTTCCTGAATCAATCAACACTATTACCCTTTTCTTCTTGATTTTTCCTTCTATCTTGATGGTTTGAGGAGTGGTAATTCTCGCCAATGCATTACAATATATGGTTGGATTTATTTGTTCTTCATCTAGGCTTTGGAGTATATCCTCTTCTTTTGACCTTTCTTGCTCCTTTTCTTCTTCCTCTTCAGAATCTATGTAGAATAATTTCTTCTCAGCACACTTATGACCTTTAGTGTATTTGCTATCACAACTGTAACAAAGCCCTTTTGCTCTTTTTTCTTCCAATTATTGTGGTGTCAGCCTTATAGGTTGTGGAAGACTAGGGGCAACAACACTTCCGTCTTTATAGTTGTGAGTGGTATGCTTCTTGGTTGCCATAATTTTGCTTTCCATTTTTCTTGCTAACCTGATTGCCTTCTCTAATGAATCAGGTTCCCAAAGGCGAACATCATGTTGGATATTATCCTTTAAAGACCCTATGAACACATCAATCCTATGCTCCTCTAGAATATCTTTTACCCTTATGTTCAATTTTTGGAACTCCTCAATGTGCTCCATTATTGAACCCTTTTGTTTGAGACTTATCAATTGGCTAAAAAAAGTGTTTCTTTTTGTATCCTCATAATGTGCTATCAATTCTTCCGTAAAAATTGCCCAAGTGATAAATTGTTTATGAGAGCAAAGTCATTGATACCATACAAACTGATTTGGTTCCAAATATAAAGTTGCCATACGTACCTTTTGTGTGTTTTGCACATTATTGAGATCGAAGAATTGCTCCATCTGTAATATCCATGTTGCAGGATCCTTGCCATCAAACTTCCTCATATCGATTTTTGGAATATGGTGGGTCTTCGATCCAACATTAGAGTCTATGGAATCATGATTAACATTTCTTTTGTTCTCATCATGAGTTTCCTTTACTACCCTTTCACCATTAGTGACCCTTTCTTGTAGCAACTTCTTCAATTCTTCCATGTCTGTCTTCAAATCTATCTTCAAATCATCCATCTTAGCTTCTAGGCCTTTCTTTAAACCATCCATCTTAGCTTCTACATCTTTCTTTAAACCATCCATCTTAGATTCTGTTCCTTTTTGTGCAAGTGACACTTGTTGCACTTGGTCTCGTAATTTTGCTATATCATGTTGCATTTCTTCCTCTTCTTCATAAGTCATGCTAGAGCTTTCAGGTTGCTTACTATGTGTTTGCATTTTCTTTCCTCGGGGCATCAATTACCGATAATAATGCTTTGAATTCCTTCAAACCAAGCTTACGCAAAAATTAAAAAAAAAACTACAAACCTTTTTTTACTTTGTAGAAGCCTGATATTGAATCTGATGTATATCTGTAATTTCGAATCATCCAGTTCTGAAATTGTAATTTGTAGTAGCCTTCTGTGTCCTCTTTCCAATGCCACTAGTCTGATCCAAATTGGATTCTCCAAGAAAGAGTTATGCACAATCTCCTGCAGTGACCTGATTGTAGACTAGTTCAGTAGAGCGAACTTGTATGAAGTTCCACGTGTAACTGTTTCGACCTTTGACTCTAAAAAATATATACAAGAAAACTACAGTCCATCCTCTTTCTGTACCTTCTTGCGAAATTTCAATCCGATGCTCAGAAAGAAAGTTATGACGATTTTCCCGAGGTCACCTGTTTGGAATGTAATTAAGGAGTCTGCAAAAAGACCAACTTCCTCAGATCATATCTCCACAAATATAGCGCGAAAAGCTCTAAAATTCGGACCCAGGGTTCAACGCGATTTCTTCTCAAATGGGGATTTTTTGAAACTTCTGAAACGTCGCAGAAAAAAATTTATAGCGAAAATTCCACGATGACCTGTTTGGAGCAGCGAAACCCTAGAATCCAAAGCTCTGATACCAAATGTTATGAAACCAGCTCAAGAAAAGATAGAAAAGATAGATCAACGCCTTAGAATTCAGCCTCTTCGAGGGGGAAACATCCTTTACATTACATAAATGAAAAATTCTTGGATGATTCCAATGACAAAACCTCCTTTCTATATATAGGAGTCTAAGGAGTCACAATATAATCCAGGGGACCTAACAATAATAATATAAAGCCACAAAAATAACAATAGAGGGATTCTATGGGGCACAGTAATAACAATATGGGGGCAATAAGGGCACAACAATATTAATAAGGGGTATAACTACAATAGTAATGGGGTAATCACTAGTATTATGGGGACCCAACACTATAAACTACACTGCTCGGTTGATAGAGCTGTGCGAAAACGAATGATGTCACAATACTAGAAGAATCGCGAAGGAAGCTGTGCTATAGGAGGAGAGACCGCGTAGCGCAATCAGAAAGTAACTGTTACAGTCACAATTCATGATTTGACTACCAGGAGACAGTTAAGAGGAGCCGGGGGGGGGGGGGGGGGCATTTAAGGCATTTAAGACTGAAATCTTTGGAGATCTGCCACCAAATCAAAATTTATGAATGGATTTTGGGGGGAACAATTGAATTTGAATTCGCCTATAAATTACGCATGGTTTTCCAACGAAAAACACTTTGCATCCTTAAAATTTATGTGTTGAGCTGTTGACTGTTTATGAATCCTCAGTTTTTCGTTGATTCAGTCACTGCTTCTATATTTGATAAGTTACCTGAGGATACCCAGCGGTTTATTCTCAGCATGATGTCCAGATCGGGAGAGACTGTTAGTACTGGAGGGGCTGTCGCCTCTGAGGGAGCTGCTCCAGAGGTAATGAGTAGGGAGGCTCCAGCTGCTATGCCTATAGCGCCGAGGTTGCCTAGGCCAAAGCTTACACCAGTAAGAGAAGTGCCCAAACCTAAGAAGGACAAGCAAAATAAGCCCATGTCTGTGCGCAAGTCACCGAGGAAGCATGCTGCTACCTAGGCCTAGAAGAAATAAAATTCGAGATCTAAGGATAAGGGTAAGGTGGTGGATTTAGAGTCCGAAGAAGGCGAGGAGGAAATTGACACCGAGGGGGTGGATCCAATATCCAAGTTGTCGGATTATATCCCTTCGTGCAAGGGAAAAGTGAAGGTCCCTAAGGACCCAGATGCAGGAAAATTCCTCCTCAATACACACCTGCTACCAAAGAACATCACTTTTGAAGGTCCATGCTTGCCACATATTTCCCATCTCAAGCTGGAAGATTGGGACCTGATAGACCATGAGAGGTTCCCCCACTTGGCAAACGAAAACTACATGAAGAGGGTGTTCTACAAAGAATCAGGTGTCACCATGCTAGAGCCTATGGAGTGGATTCATGGAGTGAATCAATCGGGGTTGCTGAACCTATTATGGGTGCCCCACTACCACCACTCCAACATCAACCTAATTGTGATCAAGCAGTTGCTAACCCTAGTGCATGACGACTGTTTGTAGTTGAATGAGCCAATCCCAATTACCGATATGCTGATCCATCGGATCACGTTGTTGCCGCAATTAGGGTTGAATCCGGCCAAGGAGTTTGGCGGGAAGGCGAGCGAGTGTGACCTCGCAGGGAAAATGAAGGATAAATTCAAGCTTGACAAGAAGTTGTGCGGGTACTCTATAACCTCAATCACCGACCCTGAGGTGAAGATTTCCACTCAGATCCTCGTAGGAAAAGTTATGAGAAAATGTTGCATGGACGAGGTTCTGATGCCGATGGTTTCTTTGGCTACACAGTGCGCGAAGGGCATGCAGTTAATTGGTCGTGCTACCTTTGTAGCGAGTTCCTCGCAAACTATCTAGAAGCACAGGATGAGAGTAAAACATTCCACTATTCCTGGCTCTTTCTCTCCATTGCGCTCATCACTTGGGATCTACGAGAGGACAGTCAGTTTCCTCCCGTAGATAAGGATTTGCTGTAGACTACAAAGTTTGCATCCCTTTGGGAAAAAAAAGACGCTGTTCGCGTCACAGAGACCAAAATATTCTGGGTGTTGATGGAGGTGAGCATTCGCATGGCCATCAACCAGAAGCCATGGTTGTCCCCAACCGTGTTTGAGCAACTGTCATAGTACGTAGAGTTTAAAGCTGAATTCCACCACGTATACATTTGGGCATGGAAGGATCCACAACAAAAATGGTTTGACCTACCCTACCTCGCTACAAAAGATGTTATTCAGGAGGTCATCAAGCGTTGGCTGATAGATTGGCACACTCCATACGATTTGGCTGCAGGCACTAGCAAGTTCGCGGAGAAGAAGAAGAAGAAGGAAGTGAGCAAGAAGAAGGTCCAGCACCTGGATAAGAAGCGAAAAAAGGAGGCCGAGGAGAAGGCTCGGGTGGAAGTGGAGCGCGTGCAAAGCAGCAAGCCAAACAAGAAGAGCGTGGCTTCGAGCATAGTGGTAAGTTTCCTTCGCCTCAACAGAGGAGGAGGAGCAGTCAAAATAAGGCAACGGTGGTCAAGAGGAGTAGGAGAGCACTCCCTTCTGGGTCAAAAGGTATAGGGAACAAGGAAAGGAAGGTCCATGGAAGAAATCAGAGGAAACAAAGTTGTCGCTGGATCCAATTACTTTGATAGACGACGACCTGGACGAGATAGGCGACAAGGTGTGGGATACCATGGTAGAATTGCCGCAGTAGTTTGAGCAGCATCCACAACAGACACTTAGCACCATTCAAAAGGATCTGCGTGAGCTGTAGATTCAGACAACTAGGATCCAGGTAGGAGTAGGGCAGATCAGCATTGCACCAATAAGTTTAACACTAGGGACCACTCAGGCAGCAGAGATGGTTCGATCACCGGATCTTCGAGCAGTTGCACTGCCAGATGGCTCCTTGAGTGCAGAGATGGCCGATGACAAGGCCATAGTGAGTTATTTGAAAAGCATCAGCCTCAACCTGGTTGTGCTCTCGAATGAGTGTCTTCACACTGCACATGCACGTGTGATAGCAGAATTCCAATTGCGGGAGCAACATGCACTAAGCCTCATAAGTGAGTATTGAGTAAACAACAAACAGATGTTTGTTGAGAAGTCAGAACCGCTGGAGGCACAAAAGAAAATTCAGGTGCAGAACGGCCAACTTGCAGTTGCGATGGCAGAAGCTAGGAGAACAATACCTGAACTGCATATACTGGAGGAAGCGTGATTAGAGGCAAAGATCAGAAAGCTGGCTACGGGTGTGTGTGATGCCAAGACGAAAGTGGCTAGAGTTTAGTTCGAGCTGAACCTAAAGATCACAGAATTGGAGTTGAAGTCACATCCTTCAACCCCGCCAGAGGTAAGGGAACAATGTGAAGACACTGTGAAATATGGAGTCGCGTCGGTGGATGTCGCAATTGGGGACTGCACCACATTGTTTGAGCAAGCCATGGAGGTAGTAACGACTTTAAAGGAAGATCCCAACCTGTAGAGATTGAATACAAAATTTCGCGAGCTCCAACAATAATATGATGAAGTGAGGGAAACAACACGCACCGTTTCTACAGCACAATGCTTTGCCAAGTTGTAGGAGGTGAAGCAACTGCTTACACAGGTGGAAGTAGCGTAGAAGAAAGAGGCAATCCTCAAGGCTAGATTGGGGCCTTGGTTGGATGAGGCTTACATTGTCTTCGACAACATTAAGGAGAAATTGGTGAACTTGTAGAGTACACAACAAAAAATAAAGCAAGATAGTGCAAGACCAACCACAGAGCCACTGGTAGAGCAAATCAAGCAAGCCGCCAAGCAGAGCACGACTAAAGTAGTTGTTGCACAAGTGGAGTTGGGGGATCTTCACAGTAAGATCTCCGCACTAGTAGAGTAACTTGAGGGCGAGTCACGATCTTTGTGTTGGGGGCCTGTTGGGATGGCGTCCCCTAGGGTCAATTTTGGGGTAAAAGCCCAAGTTTTGGGGAAAAAGCCCAAGTTTTGTTGTATAAAGATGTAAAGTCTCCGCAAATTGTGGTCGCAGAGCGTGTAGATAATTAAAGAGTCAAAAATGGTTTTACCCTATTTTATGTAAGTGGAGTTGGCTTTTGAAGATCTACCCATGGTTTGTGGACCATGGGATTGTATAAATAAGTGTGTCTTAGGATGTCTAAGGAATTAATGAAGTTGGTCTATGGGAGAAGTCTAGGGAGTTAGTGAAGAAGAGTAGGAAGAAAGGCTCTGCAGCTGTGTGCGCAGAGGCCTAGAGTAGAGTCCACTGCTGAGTGTGCAGACCCATGCAGCTGAGTGCGTAGGGAAGTTTTGAGTTTGTACGCTAAACACAATATTAATAAAGAAGGTTATTGTAGAAATTCCCGAGTTTCACCTATTTACTTCTGTTACGAATGAATGCTCTTTAAGTTGTAATGAATGATGGGTTTATGAAATAATGATGTATTAATGCACAATTTTACCTAATCTATATTGTTATATGAATGCAATTAACGTTAACCGTTTACACAAAGATTATCTTTTTGTATGTTGAAGTTATCGAACAGTTAAGCTGATCTACGTAATTACCGGGTTAAGAACAATCTTTGGCATGCATAAATAGCTGACTAGTTTGTTCAAGGTCCGCGAAAGACAGTCGTAGACCTTCGCGGAGGTCTAGAGGCTAACTAAAGGAGCTATATCATTAAGCCATAAAGGCTTATCGATCTGTGTGAAGGGAGATTTAGGGCATAAAACGACATCACACTGATCTCTGGGTACGGAAACTTGGTTCTAGCATCCCACCATACTTCTTCGGGTGAGACTTCAGTCCATGCTCCACGGATTGATGTCGGAAGGGCCAGTAGTGTAGGGATTTGTTTGGCGCAACTAATTTTGATCCTGGGTCAGGACCCACTAAGCCAACAGAGGGGAAAATGGAGGAGGGAAGAGGTAGTGAGACGAATGAGAGGGAGAAGGGGGAGGGGTGAATTTATAAAGGCTGGGAGGAGGAGGGAGACCAGAATGAGGGAGAGGGGGCGGGAAGGGGAAGCATGCAGAGAATTAAGGAGGGGTGAAGGAGTAATGGCAGAGCAGGGAGGATGAGATTGAGAGACGATGAACACACAAGGGAGAGGGGAGGAGGTATCACTGGCTATGAATACAGGAAAGCAATGGATGAGCCCGTACTCTGGCTTCCTCCACCTGTCCTTCTCATTGAGTACAAAATCCATCTTGTAATGATGAAAACTACATGAATAGTTATTGTTCGGTAGAGTAGTTATCTTCTTCATTGATTGATGCACATTACTGATGGAGTTTCCATTCCTCCAATTCCTGCCATGATTGGGACTTCAGGCGTAGGGTACGAGCTGTACCCTCATTCGCCAGTCTGTTTGCGAATTTATTTCCTTTCCTTCTGAGTGTTTGAAAGTGGAGGCCAACCATGCTATCAATCCCTTACTTGATCTGTTGTATTATTTTATTTAGGCACCAATTTTTCGAGATCTTGTCCACATCAATACCCTGCTAAAGTTTTTTTCCAATTTGGGTAGCCAACGTGGAATCTCCTTCAACAATCAGAGGACTGAGGTTGACTTTGTGCACTATGACGATGCCATGTTCCAAGGCATGAAGTTCAACGACATTGTTGGTGGCTGAACCTATATTTCCCTCATAAATCCAGATGATCTCACCTTTATAGTTTCGGAAGACCCCTCCAAAGCCTGCTGGGCATGGATTCCCTTTAGCTGCGCCATCGTAGTTGAGCTTGAAAGTCCCTTTTTCTGGCGGCCACCACGTGTTATTTTTATTATCAAGCCTGGGGAGGGGAGTGACTTCACGGACCTTGATATGAAGGAGATCCAACATTGAGATAATTCTCACTTCGCGGGGGGTCGAAGGGGCTTTGACAGTCTGAGTGGATAGAGAGGTCACAATTTCGCGAAGTGCACTTTTGATCTTCGCGATAATGAATTCCTCCTAGATGGAGAGGCCGCAAAAGATTCTCACGTTGCGTTCCTTCCACAGAGCCTAGTAGATCAAACCAGGTAATAAATTCCAAGCACTATTAACCAGAGGATGGGGGGAATATACCTTTCTCCAGTTCGCGATGGTGCTATGAATGGAAGAGGGGTCCTGATCAGAGCTGTTAAATACCAAAGAAGTCCAATTCCAAACATTGGATGTGAATGGGTAGACATTTAACAGATGATTGAGGTTTTCTTCTTCTTGCTAGCAGAGGTGGCATCTCGAGGGGCCAATAAAGCCTCTTCTTCTTAGATTATCCCACGTTAAAACTTTTCTATGCATGACTAACCAAAGGAAGATAGAAATTTTCGACCAGTTCTTCCTATCCCAGATTGCATTCCATTTCAGATCTGGTTGAAGTTGGTCATGCTTTGCTATGTATCTGTAGGATTCACTTAATATGAAGTGTCCTGCTGAGTTCCCCCCCCATCTAAGTTTATCCTTAGTAGAGTCATGGAGGATTTTCCTGATTTGTAACTTTGATGAGAGGTCCGACCAGGTTTGGGGATCCATATGGGGAGTCCATTCCTCATGATTGATCCACTTTCTCCATCTGTCATTTTCTTCAGTTTTTCCCTAGTACTGTTTGAATTTGATCTTACCTCTATTTTGCATTTCAACCTTGATATTTTGATAGTGATCCTGATCAAGTTTTGGTCTTTTCTGCCAAACATCCTCCCAGAAAAGAGCCTTGTTTCCACTGCCTATTTCCCAAAAACTGTCATTGAATGATGTCCCTATTCTCCCAAGCTTGATTCCAGATGACATAGACTTCGATGTTTCCATTGAGCCTAATGATTTGCTCTTGTGTTAAGGTGGGAGTGTACTTTTCTTTCAAGAGGGTGCCCCAAGGGGAGTTAGGGTTAGAAATGCATCTCCATAGGTTTTTGGCTCCTAAGGCATTTCCCAGGAGGTCTATATCTCTAACACTGAGGCCACCATCTTTTTTGGGTTTGCAGATTTTTTCCCAAGCTAGCAGAGCCCATTTATGTTTGACCTCTACTCCTCTCCATAAGAATTTCCTCTGAAGGTTCCTAATTTTTTTCGAAATCAATTTTGGGGAAGCCAGAGCTGAGTACATGTAAAGCGGGATGGCTTGAAGGACCGATTTAACTAGGATAAGATGACCAACCAAATTTAGAGATATGAAGGTCCAATTGGCCAGCATTTTCTCCAGCTTGTTTATCAGGTTCTCCTAAGTGGTCCGGGAGAGAGGCCTATCTGTTAGGGGAAAATAAAGGTAAGTGGAGGGGAGAGAGCTAATAGGAATGGCCAGAAATTTGGCGATGTTCCTGCAAATGGGAAGTGGAGTATTAAAGAAAAACAACTTCAATTTAAGGGGATTGATGGAGATGCCAGAAGCAGTGGAGAAGTCCTTCAGGATGGACATGAAAGATGAAGCCTCTTTGATGGAGGGGAGGCCCATGAGAGGAGTGTCATCCTTAAATTGCTGGTGAGTTTTATGGGGGACAAAAGGATGGGGCTGGAGGCCAGAGAGCTTATTATCTTGCAGGGAAATAGTGATAGAACAACTTAACCCCTACGCCATTATGACAAAGAGGAAGGGAGAGATTGGATCCCCTTGTTTGATACCCCTTGTAGGATTGAAGGGTTGCGAAGGTGATCCATTTACAGGAATGGAGAAGAAATCTCCTGACACCGTAGCCATGATCCACTTGATTCTTTCTTTGTGGAAGCTGAATGCATCCAAAATCTGTCTCATATAGTTCCAACTTATTTTGTCAAAGGCTTTTGACATATCTAGCTATATCATCATACCAAGAATTTTTTGGGTTTTGAGAGAATGAATAAGCTCATGAGAGAGGATGATGCTATCCATGATTTTTCTTCCTTCCAAATAGCCATACTAATGGTGGGAGATGAGGAGAGGGAGAATTAATTTGATTTGATTGGCTAAAACTTTGGATATTATTTTGTATATGACATTGCAGAGGGCTATGGGCTTGAATTTGTTCGGGGAATCTACAGAGATTCCTTCAGGTATCAGAGTCAGAAAGGTGGAGTTGAGGGCTTTAAGGAAAAACTTCTGAATTCTAGATTCCTCCACTAGGGCATGGATGTTAGAAAATTATATATTACGGAGCAATGAAACACATAAAATATTGCATAAATATAAACACAGAAAACGCACAAAACAAGAGAGACACAGATATACGTGGTTCACCCAGTTTGGGCTACGTCCACCCCGAACAGCCAATCCTTCCTTTCTATTATCCAGCAAAATGAAGAGACACAACCTACAACAAATCCGCTGTAATATCCTCTGTTTTCTCTCACAGTCTCACCTCTCTGTTTCTCGCTCACAGAATACACATCTATATCTCAGCCTCCAATACAATGCCCTCATACAAAGAGAGGGGTTGCCTTCTAGGGAAAAAAACCCTAAACTAAACATAAGTTCTACCGTCTGATCATCCGCCTAATGAACGGCTCAGATTGACTAGAAATTACTATACTTTTACAAGGCAATTTTACATTTGTTTTTAGCTTTGGGGGCGCTGCCCCCGAGCCCCCGCCGGGGGACCGCTGGCCCCCGGACCCTCGTGGGGGGGACAAGTCCCCCCCGCACCCCCCCGCATGGAGGGGTGTGCAAACTTCCTGGGGTATAAATCCGGCTGAAACAAAGACCTCTGAACAATCATGCTCCACACACAACAATGGACCTCCAACTTTATGATAGGTCAACAAGCTTTTTAGAAATCAATAGTGAACCCATCCAACCTAGGAGATTTTCCATTGGGCATTCCCATGACCACATCTTCCACTTCCTGGAGGGAGACTTTCCTGAGGAGCATTTTGTTATGGTACTCTGTTAGGATTTTGGGAATATTCTTGGTGATCTTTTAGATATCCTAATCCTGATCATTCCTTGGCTCTTTGAGAAGAGAGCTGAAATAGTTGGTGAGCCTTGATTCCAACTCCTCTTGAGAGTGTATGAGATGACCCTCTTCATTCTTTAGAGCCAGAATTTTGTTATTTCTTCTGTGATGTATCATTGTTTTGTGGAAAAAGTTCATATTCCTTTCCCCGCATTTCATCCAATTTATTCTGGATTTTTGTTGCCATATCTTTTCTTGTTGAATGGCTCTCTCCCAACTTTGTTGTAGTAGTTATTCCTCTTGATTACTAGTCTCCATTAGCACTTCTTCAATTATGGTTTGTTGGAGAAGTTCCAATTGATGTTCCAAGTTTTTTTTTTCCATAATGATATTGCCAAATGATTCTCTGTTCCATTTTTCGATTTCCTCTTTGATATGTTTTAAATTTTGTTGGAAGATATAAATTTTGTTTCCAGTTCTGATAGGAGAGTGAGTCCACCATTGTTTCATTTTTTCCATGAAATTTGGGTGGTTCAACCAGAAGGCCTCAAATCTAAAAGGGTTATTCTTCGGAGTCATGGAAATTTGAATATTGAGAGAGATAGGCCAATGATTAGAGCCTGCTTGTGGAAAGATTCTCACCTTTGTTTCCTAGGAGGTAAGATAGGTTGCCTCAGATAGGAGGAAATGGTCTAAACGGGAAGCTATTTGATGGTCTCCTCCTCTTCTGTTATTCCAGGTGAATAAGCCGTTGCTAGTGGGAATGTCAATGAGGTTGAGGTTTTCAATGGTGGTAAGGAAACCCTCAGAGTCCTTATCTAACTTCTAGGTTCCTCCTTTCTTTTCAGATAGGTTAATTATCATGTTGAAATCACTTGCAATGATTTTGATGGGTGTTAAGAAATTTAGCAGAGAACATAAATTAATATTGAGATTTACCGAGATGAAAAAAATAAAAATAACCAGCAACAACCATAAACACATAAACACACATGTTTATCCGGGAAACCCCCAAATCCGGGGAAAAACCCAACCTAATGATATCTCATTAGCATTGGCCAAAACCCTAGCCAATCCGACCAAGTGAGCCTTCACCGCTCACCTCCAGGCCCACCTTTACAATGAAGTCCTTCCAGCCTTTTATAAGCTCCATTACATATAATACCACAGGCATAATACTATGGGTGCACAATACCATGTGCCCCAAAACCATCACTGTTTAACCTGGTCAACTTTGACTCTATCCTGAGTCAAGTTTAACTAACAATTCCCCCCTTAAACTTGACTTGGGGTTCCTCGACTAACTCCAGGAAAACTTGTTATGTGAGACAACCCCTCTCACTCTAGCCCTTACCCCCCTCAAAGTTTTTACCTGGGGTATTATTAACCTGACATCCCCCCTATCAACTAGTTCTAGCCCAAACTTTACTAGTGATTACCCACGGGTACACATGCCTTACCAGGTCTTACAGTAGTATGCCCATTTACATGCAATAATTTTGACTTCATAATTTTTTTTTTGTTGTTGTTGTTGTTGTTTATTATTGCTGCTACTATTCTGACCCATCCTCTTTCAATTTGTTTTGCTCAAAAACTTCTATTAAACCACTTGAATTCCCATCCAACATCACTGTAGAATTATCATCTACCATGAATTCCTTCATTCCTGTGTCGATCTTGACTCTCATATTCTGTGCCCAATCTGCAGAATGTGTGGCTGCATGGGATGAAGGCCACTCCCTTCTGCCTCACCATGCACACACAACACAATGGATCCAACCCTCCATCGTGGTTCTGGTTGTGGTTACCGTCCTCCTCCACTACCTTTGCCATTCCCCTGCAACCCATTCTTCGGTGAAGCCAATCCATCGTCGAGTATTTTCTTGGGGAACGACTCCTGCACCTTCAAGAAATTGTCCTCTCTGAACCCTTCTTTCTCGTCGACCACGAGATACAGCCCAGAACCCCCGACCGGAAAAGCATAATGCTGAAGCGGAGTTGGCCGGAAATCAGTGTAGACGACATGGCAAGGCTAGGCGTGAAGCTTGCAGATCCACTCGGCAAATTCCGTGGCATTCGACATAGTGGCCGAGAGAAATACCATTTTTATAGCTGGGGGGAGGAAAATTATGCTCTTCTCCCACACGACCCCACGCTCCCGGTCCTTCATGTAGTGAATCTCGTCAAAGATGACCCAAGCAACCTCTTTCAAAACCTCGGAACCTCTGTAAAGCATCCCTCTGAGAATCTTCATGGTCATAACGAGGCACGAGGCATTCAGAGACATGGACATGTCACCCGTCATTAACCCTACATCGTTGAACTCGTGGCTGAGCTCCCGGTACGCACCCTTGTCGCCTCACCATGCACACGATCATTCGAGGCTCCATCTCCATCCTCATTGCGGCTGGGGATCAAATCAGAATTGTTGTCATAGAACCCACCACGAGAACCCAGATAAGCATTGTTATCGCGATTGAAGTTCCGTTCAACATTATAACCTCCCCCACGGCCACGTCCAAACTCTTGCGATTCTTTGTTGCCAAATCCTTGGCCGCCTCGACCGCCACATCATCCACTGCCCCCCTCATTTGGAGAAACCCTCGATTCCTTAACAACCTAGGCCGGGGGAAGGGGTTTCGATGGTAGTTTTCTGCTTTCTGACATTGCTGGCTGCTGTTTCTTGGCAGCCACCGCCGCCGGCTTGTCCTTTGCAGCAGCGAGGGTGTCCAGCAATGACAGCGCATCACCATTATCATCATCATTAAGCAGGTCAAAAGGACTCCGCATGGCCATTGAACCTGCAAATTATAATTTACAAGCTTGCAACACTAATGGAAAAACCCTAAAGGCAAAGCTTTTACAAGCTATAAGTCTGCCGCCGTTGAAGCTTCACCGATGATGGAAATATTTCGTCATGATTGTTGTTGTTATTTGTCTTTCAACAACGCAAAGGTTTCCTTCACCTTCCCAGACCTCAGAGTTGCATTGATCTCATCAGGCCCTATAAACCCCTGGCATCAAAGAATCCCTTTGAAGCCAATATCTGGCTTTGATACCAATTGTTAAGAAATTTAGCAGAGAACATAAATTAATATTGAGATTTACCGAGATGAAAAAAAAATAAAAATAACCAACAATAACCATAAACAAAAAAACACACATGTTTATCCGGGAAAACCCCAAATCCGGGGAAAAACCCAACCTAATGATATCTCATTAGCATTGGCCAAAACCCTGGCCAATCCGACCAAGTGAGCCTTCACTGCTCACCTCCAGGCCCACCTTTACAATGAAGTCCTTCTAGCCTTTTATAAGCTCCATTACATATAATACCATGGGCAGAATACTATGGGTGCACAATACCATGTGCCCCAAAACCATCACTGTTTAACCTGGTCAACTTTGACTCTATCCCGAGTCAAGTTTACCTAACAAAAAATTATATATTACGGAGCAATGGAACACATAAAATATTGCATAAATATAAACATAGAAAACGCATAAAACAAGAGAGACATAGATATACGTGGTTCACCCAGTTTGGGCTACATCCATGGAGAAACAGCCAGTCCTTCTTTTATTATATTATCCAGCAAACTGAAGAGATACAACCTACATTTGATCCGTTGTAACACCCTCTTCGCTGTCAATCTCCTCTCTCTTCCTCACTTAGAATGCAGATCTACATAGACACAATACAATTCCCTAATATATAGTGAGGGGTTGCCTTCTAGGGCAAAAAACCCTAAATTAAACATAACTTCTACCGTCAGATCATTCGCCTAATGAACGACCCAGATTAACTAGAAATTACTAGACTTTTACAAGGCAATTTTACATCTATTTTTAGCTTCGGGGGTGCTGCCTTTGAACCTCCGCCGGGGGATCACTGGCCCTTGGACCCCCCAACCGGGGGGGATTAGCCCTCCCAGACCCCGCGGGGGGGACAAGTTCCCCCCCCCCTTGGAGGGGTGTACAGTCTTCCTGGGGTATACATCCGGCTGAAACCTTTGAATACAGAAGATAATTAGGCTCCACACCCAACAATGGGGTGGTGCAGAGGGTCAAGGAGATTGGATAATATTTGGAGCATTTTGATACGGTCTATCACCTTGTGTGAAGCATAAACATTGGTTATACTAATGGTCTCGTTGGTGCCTATGATTCTCAAGTTCACTGTTAAGGAATAATGAGTGGCCAGAGAAGATATTAGGTCAAGTTTGGGATTTTTCCAAAATGTCATGGTACCTCCCGCCGAGCCGGTAGCTGAATTAGCCAAGGAGCTATAAGGCTTGAAGCACGAGTTGATAAGGAGGGGAAGGTGATCGAGTCCAATTTTATTTCTTGAATGAGGAGGATGTCGGGATGATCAGATAATACTCTGCTTTTTAAGATGTGTTTTTTCCCAGGGCTATTAAGTCCCCTTATATTCCAAGAGATGAAATTCATTGACATGGAGATGGTATAGATTTAGAGCCTTTACCTTTCCTTCATTGATTAGCTTGGCTCCTAGTTCTTGAAATAGCTAACTGGTGGTCTTTCGTCCTCACTTTCTGTTTGAAGCTTTGAGGTTGAATCCTTCCATTGGGATGTTGGCTAATATGCCTTTTGAAGCTGTATTTTCTTGTGCTAGTTGGTGGGCTTTGAGTTTTAATTCTTCATGGAGAAGATAAGCTCCTTCGATTTTTTGCAACTCTGGCTCTGATATGGAATTTATTCCTTTTTGTTTCCATTCCTCTGCGATTGATGCAAGGTCTATCCCTTGGAGAGCTTCCTCTATTACATTTTCCTCTATTGTATCCTCTATTTCTACTTGCTGCATTTCTGTATCCTCTAGCACCTGCTCTTTACCTTTATTGATATTGCCTGTATCCCTTTCATCTTGGTCACTTTCTACTGGGTGCATTTCTTCCTCTCCTGCTTCATCTGTTATCATTTCGTTAGGGTTCCTTTTCTCTTGGTTACTGTTCAGTACTTTGAACTGATTCTGTCTTGCTCCTTTGAATAGGTTCTTCTTCGGGATAACTTTCTTCTTGTTATTCTTGTCCTTGGAGATTACTTTGATGAAACCTTCGCTATCTTTTTGTTTATTTACTTGCTCTTGCATTTGAGGGGTTTTATTGATGGGGCAATCTCAGAAAAGATGCCCATGCTCGTGACACTTTCTGCATCCGAAGGGAATTTATTCATAGTCTATACTTTGCAGCCAAACTTCATCCCTAAAGATTAATTTGATTGCTTCTGGCAGGGCACCAAATATGCCTATATATACGTAGATTCGGGTGTAGGAAACATGGTGACCCATTCTGGTGCCTTTAGACATTTTGATGTATTCCCCCAACTGGTCTCCTATACCTTTTAAGACTAAAGGAGCCCAATAATTAGTAGGTAAGGAGTAAAGGCATACCCAGACTGGAACCCTAGTGAAATCCTCTTTTTCTGGTGTGTAGTTCTCCCTCTAGAATCTCATGTATAAATCGGTTGAGTTGTAGAAGTAGGATCCTCCTTCAAAAATTTTGTCTCCATCTTCTAGGAGGTCAAAGATGACTGTGAAAAATCCTTTGGAGCCCAGATGAAGTCTAATCTCCTCTTTGAGTGTCCATTTGCTCTAAATCCACTAGTTCAGGCTCTTTCAGTTGGCCATATTCCCATGAACTTGCATATATTTTCAGTTGGCCATATTCCCATGAACTTGCGTATCACTGTGTGTCCCTGCATGTATTCTCTATATTCAGCTACCCCGGGGTCGTGGATTTCCAGTTCTAGGATTTTCTTGGCTTTGGGATTACAATTATTCTTTGTCTTTTTCCCCTGATCTTGCGGCTACTCTTGGGATTGAGAAGGATTGACATTGGCATGGAAGGGCATATTTACTGTCTTACGCTTGTCTGCCCAAAAATCCTTGGTTGATCTTTTCACTGTCTTCGTTTCTTTTTGGTAGATCGTTTTGTTGTGGATTCATAGTTTCTTCTTTGTCATAGCTTCCTCCAGGTGGCATGCAGAAGGTAGAGTTGGAGGCAATTTTTTTGAAGAATGAAGCTTGGTATGGCGACCGTCCAAAGAGTTGGAGGCAAACTTTTTGAAGAATGAAGCTTGGTTTGGCGACCGTCCAAAGATCATATCTTTGAAGGAGCGAATGCCAAGTTGCAGAACCAAAGCTGCCATGGCGGGCAAGGCCCCAACCCAAGGCACCTTGGGGAGAACGCGGGGCTCACACAGACCCTAACACACATATACAAATCCTAGCGCGTCGCTCTCCAAGCGGGTAATCGAAAGAAATCTAAATCAATCCTTTGGAATTTAATTTTTTTTATTACTAAAGTTGCCCAATCATTAAACCATTGAGTTAATCTTCTTAAATTTGAGTTATTCATTAAATTTTTATTTAGTCGGTGAAAATTCCAAAGCATTTCCTACATATGTCCAAGTTTTCTTCATTAAATTCCCAAAAAAAATTTAGTCAGTGAATTCCAAAGCAGCATTTCCTACATGATGTCCAAATTTTCAAGGTAGGGTGAGACCTTCACCATTTCCTACATAATGTCCAAATTTTCAAGGTATGGTGGGACCATCTACAAAATGTGATACCTTTACCATTAAATAATTGAAATTGTTATTATTATAAATTAATTTAAATAATTAAAATTCACCAAAGCATTTCCTACATGATGTCCAAATTTTCAAGGTATGGTGAGACCTTCACCATTTCCTACATGATGTCCAAATTGTTAAGGTAAGGTGAAACCATCTACAAAATGTGATACCCATTATCATTAAATAATTGAAATTTTTATTATTATAAATTAATTTAAATAATTAAAATTCACCAAAGCATGTCCAGATGTCCAAATTTTCAAGGTATGGTGGGACCGTTTTCAAGGTATGGTGGGACCTTCACCATTTCCTACATGAAGTTCAAATTTTCAAGGTATGGTGGGACCTTCACCATTTCCTACATGAAGTCCAAATTTTCAAGGTATGGTGAGACCTTCACCATTTCCCCATTTCCTACATGAAGTCCAAATTTTCAAGGTATGGTGAGACCTTCACCATTTCCTAGCTAAAGTCCATAAATTTTCAAGGTATGGTGAGACCTAAGGTATGGTGAGACCTTCACCATTTCCTACCTGAAGTCCATAAATTTTCAAGTTATGGTGAGACCTTCACCATTTCCTACCTGAAGTCCATAAATTTTCAAGGTATGGTGAGACCTTTCCTACATGAAGTCCAAATTTTCAAATAAATTTTCAACCTTCACCATTTCCTACATGAAGTCCAAATTTTCAAGGTATGGTGACACCTTCACCATTTCCATTTTCAAGGTATGGTGACACCTTCACCATTTCCTACTTGAAGTCCAAATTTTCAAGGTATGGTGACACCTTCACCATTTCCTACCTGAAGTCCAAATTTTCAAGGTAGGGTGAGACCATCTACAAAATGTGATACCATTAATTGAAATTGTTATTATTATAAATTAATTTAAATAATTAAAATTCACCAAAACATTTCCTACACGATGTCCAAATTTTCAAGGTAGGGTGAGACCTTCACCATTTCCTACATGATGTCCAAATTTTCAAGGTATGGTGAGACCTTCACCATCTCCTACATGATGTCTAAATTTAAATTTTAAAGGTATGGTGAGACCATCTACAAAAAGTGATACCATCTACAAAAAGTGATTACCATTACTATTAAATAATTGAAATTGTTATTATTATAAATTAATTTAAATAACTAAAATTGTTATTATAACTATTAAATAATTGAAATTGTTATTATTATAAATTAATTTAAATAACTAAAATTGTTATTATAACTATTTTGAATTAAATAATTGAAATTGTTTACCGTGATACCATTACCATTAAATAATTGAAATTAAAACTGTTATTATAATTATTTTGAATTAAATAATTGAAATTGTTATATTATTATAAATTAATTTGAATAATTTAAATGGTTATTATAATTATTTTGAATTAATTTATTGGATTATAAATGGTTGATTTTAAATAATTTAAATGGTTATTATTATTATTGATGATTTTAAATAAGTAAAATTATTATTATTATTATTGATTTAGTTGAACCGTGCAATCAAATTTAACTCCTCAACGTTAAAAAAACTCCTACAATATAAAATTTAAACGTAACTCCTCAATGCATATACAAAAACCCACCGTCGATGTTTCCAAATCTATAAATGTGTATTTCAATTTGATGTTAATACTTTGAAGTCTGTAAAAATTCAAGGATTATAATATGTTTAAAAAAATCAATTCTAACAATTTCCAAACAAATGGGCAATGAGATTAAGGCCCTAACAATGATTCTATTAAGTAAGCTATAGATATTGCCACCATGTATCTGAACACTATTCTATATAAATTTACAGAGTTTCTGCACAATAACAACTGTAGTAACTGTATGATTCATCTGAAAACAGATTCCTCAATCAAAATTAGCCTTACTGTTTTCATTAGAGAGTTTATATTGCAGTTGCGCCTTCAATTTCTCGGCGGCCTCAAGAAGCCGTACACGGGCGCGATCTATCTTTTCCGACCCCACGGTCGGTTGGCCTCTCGCATACCTGTAAACCCAAATTAACGTCGCCGCCCCCGCTATCCCGATGGTCACCGCCGCCATAAACGCGGCGGCGGCGAGAGCGATAACGGCGCCCACGGGCAGAATGACGGGGCTGAGCAACAGAAAAACGGGGGTCAGTATTAACATAAGCACCACGGTGCCCGCCAAAGCCAGGGCCGACAACGAGGCGAGAACACCGCCGCCCATGACAATGAAGAACAGCACCGATATTTGAGTCCAGTCGGGGGCGTAGTCCATCACGCTCTCGTTCTTCTGCTGCGCCGCTTCCATCTCGTAACCACGCGCCGCCCAGCGCCCCTTTCTGGGAGTTCTTCACAGAGTTTTGCAATTCAAGTTCAATAATCGCATCCCTTTACGTTGTTTGCTGTATTCGATCCTGAGACTCGGGCTGCAGTAACGGGTATCTCGGCGGCCATTAATATAGATATTTGGGAAGTGGGATTTCTGCTTTTGGCAAATGAGAGCAGGGGATTAATTTTTTCTGGTTTGTGGCAAAGGGAGGAGACTTTGGGTTGTGTGGCGATCATGGCTGAAACGGCGCATGCAGCAAAGAAATGTTTTGAGACATGTGGCTGTCATCGTGGAAGGACTGAGTCTTTTATGGATAAGTACCGAACTAGGCTATTGTTGTTTTCGTTGGACTGGTGTCAATAAACCGATGGCAGTATCAGAGGTGGATTGGCAGCGCTGCTGAGGCGGCACCGAAGTTTAAGTTTTATTCTCAAGACGCGGGAGAGGGCCGTTTCACAAACATCGGCAAAAAGATGTGAGGTGTTTTATGGATCAAGTTCTTAATTAAAATAAATATATATTTGTGTCGTTTATTGAAGTGTCGATCATTTCTGGGTGGCTCAACTATGGAGCTTTTGTGAGAGAATTGAATCTGTAAAAATGATTTAACAACAGAGATTCAACTAATCAAACTAACTGTCAAACTATTAAAATGAATTTATATTGCATAAGTGAATAAATAAATAGAAATTGAATTAATTTTACATACAATAAGATGTAACATATAATGTTTTAAAATTTAACATATAATATATAATTTGCATGTATTGCTAAGGTTGGGAGATGTAAGTATATTTATTAGGTCAAGTTAGGGTTTTCGGATCTTCTCACTCTTAAAGAAAGAGACTTACACAGATTTGTCTCTTAAATGAGGCTAAGTTGTGTTTACCGAGATAAATGATTTGATGTTTTTATGAATTTTAATGTTGGGCTTTTTCATTTAAAGGGTAATAAAATGATTAAGTAATAATAAGTTGATTCTAGAGGGAGTTAAAAGAGTGTTTTGAGTGTTTTTGGGTTTTGATCACTTTTTCATTTGTTTTAGGTATAATTTGTAGTGTGAAGTGATGAACAACATGTTATTGGACACTTTTGACCATGCCAAATAGGAGAGTAAGTTTGACTTGAACTTGGTATGGTATTGTTATGTGAAAGATGAACACCATGTCATTAGATAGTTTTGATCATGCCAAATGGAGCCTTGAAGTAAATGTGCATCAATAATTTCTTAGCCTAAGTTGGTTGATGCTTATTTTTATGGAGCCTTGAAGTAGATGTGCATCAATAATTTCTTAGCCTAAGTTGGTTGATGCTTATTTTTATGTAATGAAACATATTTACTTAGATGACAAGACTAGTTAGATTTTGACAAAAATAATGTTGGGTAATGTAAATATTTTATATGTAGACCCTTTAGGGTTATAGGGAAAAGGGTTGATTGGTGATGGTAAGGTTGATAGGTTCTCTGTTGGGGAGATCTTCAATTGTACTCAAGATTCTCACATTCTTGTGGTGGACATTCATTATAACGGTTGTGTTAAATATCACTGTAATCTGTGCTCCCTTTTGACTTATTATGTGACCCATATATTCAACTTCGGGGGCTCCAAAAGCACATTTGGAGTACCTTATGAATATTTGGTTGTTTATCAAGAGTTGTAAGGACTTATCAACATGCTCTATTTGTGATTCCCATGATTTGATGTAGATCAAGATCTCATTGAAGAAAACCAATACAAAATTGCATAAGAATGGTTTGAAAATATTACTCATGAAGTTCTGGAAGCGGGATGTAGCATTACAAAGATTGAAAGGCATCACTAGAAACTCATAATGACCTTCATGTGTTTTGAAGGTTGTCTTAAGGATGTATATCTTTTTCATCCTAACTTGGTGGTATCTTGAATGCATATCAAAATTATATTAGGAGATTTTTTAGGTTAAACATGCCCCTAAAAACAAAAAATACACTATAAAAATCAACTTTAAAAGAACCAATCTGATTCAAAATTATGACATCAACTATAAGTGCAAATACTTTTGAAGGAAATGGAATAAAACTATTTCTTTCAATTTAAAAAAAAAACTAATCTCCTCAAAGGTTTACTCAAATTTCAAGTGTAAGCACTTATTAGATGTATAATTTAGTTCTAGATCCAACAAGTGTATACACTTGAAATTTGAGTAAACTTATAAGGATACAAGTAAAAAAAAAATTAAAAAAGTATTTCCCTTTCTTTCCATTCAAAAATTTATAGCTCCTATTTTATTATTTTAAATGTTATTATATTATTTTCCTTAAGAGGCCCATTTTAGACCTAAAAGTTCCCCTAATGTTGGACTTTTCTCTATGAAGTTCTTCCAGGAGTTCATAATAACTATTATAAGAAATTTTTCCTTGATCATCAATTTATTGAGATGCATAAAAAGGACACATGCACCAAGTGCCTTCCTTCTTTAACACAATGAATTCTAGTGATGATCAAGGGCTTGTACTAAGATGTGTGACTCTTTCCTCTAAAAATGATGAATGATGTTTTCAATTTCATTATTTTATGAAAAAGGGTGTTGATAAGGATTTACATTTGGTGGTTGACTTCCTATAATCAGGGGAATACCATGGTCTTGCACTCCTTAAGAAAGGGGTAAATTGTTTGGTGTCTTAAAGAGTCACCATGAGGTTTGTCAAGGACTAACTACAAATCTAAGTGACATTCTTGTGTCATATTCTCCAAAACATGTATGGCATAAAATTAGGGAACAATGCTAGAGTGGCCTTTCTTTCATAAATTATCCATACAATAAGAGATGAAAATCTTAGGGGAGCCTGCTTAAATCCCTCAAAGTGTGTCTACATGACTTTATTTATGAAACTCACTTAATGTTCTTTGAAATCCATGATGACTATGTGAGGTATACATAGAACATTCAACCAATATATAATGGCAAGTGTTCGTGCTATCAAGTTTTGACATCTAATTAATTTTGTGCCCAGAAACTTGATATACCACTCTTAAGCCAAAAATTGAGTTGACCAAGCTCCAAATTAATAGACTCTAGACTCAATTACCATAAAAATGTAAAGAGGAGAATGCAATAGAAAATAGATAATGGAAAATACATAAATATATGCTCAATAAACAAAGATTTTACCTTATAAATCTTAATTGGGGAAACCAACCAACCTTTGAGCTTCATTTTTATTTGTATTCTCCACCAAGTACACAACCACATTAAAGTGAATGTTGACTTTGGTCCACACTTAATACCATGCAATCATTTTATAAGAACATTCTTACATAAGAAACCATAATTCACAACTCCCTAATCAGGTACAAAAAGATGAAGATCATTGGCTAAGATCTTAGGAATCTCAAGATTCCTAACTATTTATAACATATTTCATCTGTAGTGTATCACCACTCGACCATCAGTCTCCATCAACAATGTGTGTCCCCAACTATGATTGGTTTAGACTATTTCATCAAGTATTGACTTCTATGGACCTTTGGCTTATATTCCTATCTTAAATTTACCATTCACTATGGACTTGACTTGATTATATCATGAATTCTCCTCTTAGGTAATTTATCTTGACCAACAAGTTACCTAGTTTATCCACTTAAATTAGATTATTGAATTTCATCCTTGTTGATTCACCTTGAACAATAAGTTGAATAACTACACCCCGGTCAACCGAGTTTCATCTACAAAGAATATGACACCCAAATATTCTCCCACTTGTGGTTTTCTTTGCAAAAATAAGAAATAACATGCTTCAGTAAAATAGGGAAGTAATGCCCATTGCCTCTCTACACCAAGAAAACTTCTTATCACTCACGAACTTTGTCAATTCATTTGAAACATTTTCCTCAGTGTTTACCTTTTTTAGCAATACTTTCTTGTTTTCCACCATATACCTAATGAAAGTGTACATCAATGTGCTTCATCTTGAATGACAAGCAAGGCTGTTTTATAGGAAGATTATGCTCTGGCTATCACAACCTATTCTTTCAACTTGCTAACTAAATTTGATCTTTGAACATAATTGCTACAACTAGACTACATTCTTGCTTTCATGGGTGGCTACCATGTATTTAGCTTCCATTGTCAATGATCTTGTGAATGACTACTACTTATCCAATTAATAGTTCCACCAAACATTTGAACACATACCTGTAGTTCACATACTTTGTCCATATCATCAACCTAGTTGATATCGACAAAATTATGTACAAATTGTCCTCTATCAGTTCCAAGCATCAATTGGTAGCAGATCACATGATCAATTGCGCCACATAAGTACCTAAATACTCTCTTGACATTTTTCCGAGTGTCAACATGTATTTTATCAATCCTCCCATTGCATGAGCAATGTTAAGTCAAGTGAAAAATATTACATATTGTTGGGAAAAATACTAAGATGGGGGGCGGGTGGGTGAATCAATATTTTAAACTCAAACTACCAATTTTTATATTATGAGAAATATACGATATTGTTATTAAGGAAACTTGCAAATGTACGCTACTTTAGAGAAGAAAACCCACGTGTATCCAATTTACTGAAATTTTATTTTATTTTATTTTTTTATTTTTTATTTTTTAATTAATTAATTAATTAATTTTATTTATTTATTTTTATGTATTTCATCAAATGATTATTCTTAATAAGTGCATAAGTATATTAATTTATTTTTAGTATGTAGTAAATAACATAAAGGAATCACACCAAACACACATAGAACACTAGGATTTTTTAGGTGGAAACTTAATGTGGGAGTAAACCACCGCTGTTGCTGTATCTGTCTTCTTTCTAGTATTATATAAAGAAAAGCATTACATTTGTACTGATGCAGTCTCTTGTCAATACACAAGAACCCACTTGCATAAAGCTACAATCTTCTCTCGTTCTCCAACATGCACCGGAAGGGAGCTCTAACCCCCCTGATCTCATTTACCGACTCCTACCGGAAGGGAGGTCCTACCCCCTTCTAAAGGCTGCAACCCTCAACTCCTTGTGGACCACTTTTTAGAATATTTCATACTGGTCCACCTGTCAAAAAATCATCACACAACCTGCAAGCTACCTTTCATCAAATTTTCAAACTGGACCCATGTCAATCATAAACCCAAACAAACTAAAGCATTGAATCTGAGATACTGTCACACAACAAATCAACTGAAATTCTGAAGTATCAAATCACTAAATGCATAACCCAACCAGGAATAATAAATATCAAATTCTTTACGCGATTGTACTGAATAAGAATCGTATATATATGCATTTACCCTATATAAGACGTGTGTATAGATCTCAAAACACTGAATACTAAATCATCAATCGTTGAATCATATATAGATAATTTATTAGTCACAGATCACTTGAACCAATCATAGATTACTGAATCAAACACATATCACCATATTGTAGCATCATCACTAATCAACATTCATAGCCAACTCAACCCAACCAATACTGTCAAACACAGATTATCATGATAGAGACATCATCGAAAAAAAACATAACATAAATGATGAAATATCATCAGCAAGTCATACTACAAAACCATGAAATGTATACGCAACTTCCATTCAACTGATTCACGTATGTACGTGCTTATAATACACAACACCGGCGTACAAATCTACCAAAATAAAAAATTATTTCACAGAAAATACACACAACCCTATAGAGATGGACTTGTGTATGCACACGACTATTCCCAAACACACCTACATATCAATCTGTAAAACTTTCACTGCAAGAACAATTTCAATTTTCCCAAACTTTACTGTCATACTATAGACTTTTGAATAAATCATTTAGATCAAAATATCACAATTTCATCAATATTAGTTACTTAGACATTTGCAACAAGTAAACTAATCAAGAATACATGCCAACATATTTCAGATATTTCATATCTGAGTCTTCTCTTTTCTTGCTGGTGCACACCTGTTTAAGATCAAATCATTCATAAAAAACACAATACTTGCACCCACAACACCTTAATCTCCATCTCTTTATATGGTATTTTCCTTAGCCAATACCTTAGGTAACTTACCTTGGTTATGTCGTAAGTATTCTTTGAGAGGATCAAATATTCGTTTCCTATGCAAAGTGGGGGAAGTGTAGAAAGCACCAAGGACTTCAGACCTGGTCTAAGGGGAAAATCTCAGCATAATAATCTTGCTCTCTTTTTTTTCTCTCCTTAGGCCTTCCCTTTGATGTCTTTTTATACCATCTCCAAAGTAGTTTTTTAGTTAGGAGTTGGTTGGGAACAGTTGGGCCACGGGCACTAACAGGTGATCAGCAGGTAAAACCCGCGATCTCCGCCCGAAAATAAGGAATTATTAATTTTTTTAAGTGTTTTAATACATACACGCGGGTTGGGTATACACAGATCCGCGTGTACACGCGTTTAACTCAGGGCAATGTCGCGTATAAGGGATAAAACACTGTTTTTTTAAATTTTAGGACCAGGTCTGGAAGGAGGGGTTGCCCTAGGCCATGAGTGCAGCATCACAAACCATAAGAGTGAGATTTGGAGCTATAACAACAATACCATGGTGTTGTAGCGACTACAACCACCCTCCAAAATTTTGCCTATGCTTCGATTTTGGAGCTTTCCTTCTAAACCACAACAACTCATCTTGCACTGATCCAGGTATCCATGCTTCGACTGAGACTTATCCTTTTCATATTGGCTTGCATTTTCTCACTTAGATTATTTTCTAACCCACAAGCTCATCTCATGATTTGGTCCCACAATAGTTCAAGGCTTGCCTCAGAAAATTGCGCAATTCTTGAGGGCAACTGGCCTTGTTATTGGAAATTGCACAATATTGACTGCCATTGAGCCTTGAGCTCTGGAAATGTGTAGTTATGGAGGGGCATCCCAACACTAAGCCCATAAAATGCGCAGACCTCACTGTGCTAAAAAACTACGCAGTGCATGACTCATAGAGTTGCCCAATCCTTCCCTGAACTGTGAAATATTTCAGGGAAACACATGGCAGTTTTCCTAAAAAAGAAAAAAAAGAAAAAAGCAAAAAATATCCCTAAAAAATAGGGATCTATTTTTAGTAACCCGAAGGAGGAACTTGCGTTATCTTTAGAAATTGCCGCCAAGTGTTGCTTTTTCCTTGATATCAGGCATGCACGTCATAAACACTAACTTGAACAAATCTATTTTATCGACATTGTTAGAGCTCATTTTCACACTCGATATTGGAGCTCTAGCATTCCCAAGGATACCAAGGAGCCTTCAGTGCGATAGTTGTCGCTTTTCTAGGTGAGTTTTTCTTTTCTCGTCTTTTGCCTCTTTTTCTGTCGCTTTTTGTTGTTTAGCTTGTGTGAGTGTTGTTTCACTTATTTATTTGCACAAATATTGTTTTGTTAACTTGTTTTAGCTTGTAGAAGTGTTGTTTCAAGTTATAGATTTCCTTTCCCAAGTGTTGAATGAGTTTTCTTATTTTTACACCGATGGTCATCATTGCAATGACTCTCTTCACATGCTTCGTTTTCCTTCAATTTAATCTATAGATGCACTTTTTTCACATACATGCATCAACACTTAGTTAGATCTGCACTTAGATTTACATTATCTTTCAGATCTTCTTGTTTTTCACAATCCCCTTGGGTAGATTGGTGTCTCCTTTCCCGAATCACACACTGCACAGATAGCTTTGCACAATTTGGAGATTCAAGCCTCTGGCTTGGTTTCTGGAATTGCATAGAGCCTAGCCTGGGATGGCTCCAACTGCGCACTGCGAAGTTCCAAGAGCCAGTCTCCCAGCTTGGCCACTGAGATTGTGTAATGCGCAGTCTCTTCCAAGAAAACCGAGTGAAGATATCCTCAAAAAGGAAATCTACCACTGCTTTCTCAGAAGTAGAATATAAAGCCTTAGCTTCTACCCACTTCGTCACATAATCAGTGCAAACCAATATGTATCTCTTTTTCTTGGACATGAGAGAGATGGGTCCCATAAAATCCAATGCCCACTTCTCAAAAGGTTCCATTGATATATGCGTTTAGAGAGGCATTTCATCTGCTAGAACTAGATTCCCCATTCTTTGACAAACATCAAATCATGAAAAAAACCTTTTGGCATCTTTGAAAAGCGTGGGCCAATAGTAGCCCGCATGTAGGACCTTATAGTTTGTCCTTTTATCCACAAAGTTCCCACCACAAGGCTCACTGTGGCAAGCCTTCAGAACATCAAACATCTCATCTTCCCACACACATCTTCTCATAATCAAATTGGGTCCTGTGCGGAACAAGTCCCCATCTATCCAAGAATAATTGGCACTTTGCTACACAATATTATGTTTTTCCCTGGTGGAAAGATTCTGTGGCAGCTTCCCTATCACCAGGTAGTTAGCCATGTCAGCAAACCAGGGAGTAAAGGTTGAAACTGCGAACAAATCTTCATCTAGAAAGTCATCCAGAATTGGTACTGAAGCTCTATCTTGGGCAATGTTCATTCAGGATAAGAAATCTGTAGCCAAATTGTATCATCCAGGCCTGTAAATCACAATAATGTTAAATTCTTGTAATAAAAGTAACCATCTTGTAATTATTCCATTAGTAATAGGCTTATTAATAATAAATTTGATGGCAGAATGATCAGTATGGAAGAAAGTATCATAACCGGTAATATAGTTCCTAAATTTGTTAATGGCATGAACCACTGCTAATAATTCCTTTTCAATAACTATATAATTTAAGTGGGTGAGAGATTCTTGCTAACAAAGTAAATATCATAAGGAAAGTGGTCCTTGCTTTGACCCAACACATATCCAAGCGCAATTTATGATGCATCCATGCAAATGTGAAATGGGAGAGACCAGTCAAGCCCTCGCAATACCAGAGTAATAGTTAATTTATCCTTCAGTTCTTGAAAAGTATTATGACAATTAGTGTCCCATAAAAAATTAGTAGCTTTTGAAAGCAATTTAAACATCGCTGCTGTAATTTTAGTAAAATTTTCAATAAATCTCGTATAGTACCCTGCATGTCCCAAGAAATTTTTTTACCTCTTTTTGTGATGTGGGGATTGGAATATGTGACGTTACCTCTATTTTCACAGGGTCGAATTTTATCCCTTCATGTGATACGCAACGTCCCAAGACAATCCCCTTAGTTTGCATCATTTTACATTTAACACTACTAAGGGCCAAATGAGCTTCTTGACAACGAATTAGTACCTTTTACAAGTTCTACAAATCTTGATGAAAATCATCCCCATATATTGTAAAGTTGTCCATATAGACTTCTACACAGTCATTTATCAAATTAGAAAAGATAGCCAAAACAAATCACTGAAAAGTAGCTGGAGCGTTACATAAACCAAAAGGAAGAACTCAGTAGGCATAGGTGCCCCAAAGGGAAAGTAAAGGTAGTCTTCCCTTGATCTTCTGGGGCTATTTGAATTTGGTTATAATCGCTATATCCATCTATAAAAGAAAAATACTTTTTCCCTAACAATGTATCAAGTACCTGATCAATAAAAGGTAAAGAAAAATAGTCCCGCAAAGTAGCCTTATTCAGATCTTGGTAGTCTACGCAGATTCACCATTTCCCATTTTTCTTTGGGATTACTACCAAGGGTGACACCCATTTTCTTTCGGAAACAAGGTAAATAAAATATGCAGTTCAAAGTTTATGCAATTCATCCTTAACAATTTCTTTTAGAGATGGATTCATTTGTCTCAGTGGCTACCTAACAAGTCTAATTTCTTCATTTGTATAAATGTGATGTATACAAGTGTTTGGATGAATACCTTTCATGTCCAAATAATCCCAAGCAAATGCTCTAGACATCTTTTGAACCATACTCAATACCTGCCATTTCTGTTCTGCACTTAACTATGTACCAATATACTCACTTCATTGTTTCCTTATAAAGCTTCCATAGTGAATGGTGCAAATACAACAGGGTGACAAGTCTCCTAAAATTCATTGCTAAAAACATGATGATAACCATTAAAAGAAACAGGATAATCGATGCAATTAATATCAGACAAAAATTGCTGCAAAATATGTTCCTCTGATTGTTCCTGAAGTCCCCTTGATTGCTCTAAAGTTAATAAGGGAAGCATACAATCTTCTTCTCCATAAGGGCTTTCTAACCAAAGGGGTACTTCTGTGGCCATTTGGGTAGGTGGAAAAATAGTTAATGCCTAATTTTGTAGTCCATTAGAAATAATCATTTCCCCATTTCTGCACCCAATGACAGCATCAACAGTGGCCAACCAAGGTCAGCCTAAGACTACTGGATGTCTGGGTTTAGAAGTATTTGGAGAAATTACAATGAAATCAATTGGATATTCCTAGGAAGCTATTGTTACCACTATGTCTTCTAGGATCCCCACAGGTTTAACAATGGACTTATTTGCTAGCTCCAACACTATGGGTGTAGGCCTAACTCCTTGTAGTTGTAGTAATGTCATGGTGTCAACCATCATAGCATTGATGGCTGCTCCTAAGTCTACAAGGGTATTTGGTAAAAGAGTTCCATTGATTTTTATTGTGACTATGGGGTTCCCTGGATCATTATATTTCAACGACAAACCATATATCATTTATGTCATTTGGCTCATTATTTTAACATTCTGATTTTTATTTTTCTTTCTTCCTGGATTTTTGATGCAAAGATCCTTAATGATCTTGGTGTAAATAGGAATGTCCTTGATATCTTGCAACAAAGGTATTTTTATACAAACATTCCTTAATTCAGATTCCAAATCATATTTCATGGGAGTTTCAGTTTTCTTGGCAAGCAATATTTCCGGGTAAGGAGGCTCCCTTGGTTCTTCTAGTTCACTATTTTTTTGATTTTCTGTTTGTTGGTGAGTTTTATCCTCAAGTTCCACTTGAGGATCCTCCTCTTGAATAATTACAACTAATTTTTCTTTATTAATTGTTTTCCTTGATCTTAGTTGAATTTCATTGATAGGGACAACAATAATAACATATGTAGGGAAAGGTTGTAATTCCATGTTTTGCACAGGTTGTGGAGGTCTATTATTGGGGTTAGCAATAGGTTGTGCAGGCAGTTGAGTTGGGTGAGGTGGATTAAATGATTGTTGTGCCTGCTGTGAGGGTGAATTAGAGCTTGAAGGTAGGGGTAGGAGTTGATGTAATGGAGGTAATGGAAATGAGGGTTGTTGATAATAGGTTGGGTTATAGCCTTGCTAAAATGGAGGAATATTAGATGTATAAGGCATGTTAGGTGGGCATTGATACTGGGAGTATGGCTGATTTTGAGGTTGGAATACATTCCCATAAAAATTTCCTCTCCATCCCTGGTTCCAAGGTGAGTTTTGAGGTGGTTTTGGAGGCCATGGAGGGTAAGATGGTTGAGAGTTCCATGAATGACTTTGGGAAAATCCTTGTAAATTAGGTTCTTGATAAATATTTTGATTTGGCCCTCTCCATGATGGCTTCCTATTTGCTTGCGGGAAATCACTAGTTTCAACACCTCCTTTGTAAATGGCTTGTAGTCTAGGAAGGGATGGGAATTGTTCAGTGGTATTCTCTTGTGTACAAATCCCACACACCTCAACCACATTAATGGGACATTCCCTTTCAACATGCTTACACCTACATTTAGGACAAAAAATTGCCAAGGCAATTTTTTCCTCTTCTTGTTTTCTTTTAATTTTTAGAGTATCAAGTTGGTCGCTAATGGTGTTTAAGATATCTGTTTTGAAATTTTCCAGAAGGTTTCCCAAATCAACCCTAGTGACAACATTTTGTATAGATTTTGAATTTTTAGGCACATAATCCCTTGAATTGTCCCATATTCTTTTGCCTACCTTAGCTTGACTTCTAGAATAGGTTCGACATAATTCAATTATTTCGGATTTTTTTTTTTTTTATAAATGTCATCGGAACTTAGGAGATTAAGTGTTTCAATCCACTCTTCCCTTAATCCCTTCTGAAAGATAGTCTTAAAGGCCCTTTCATCTAAGTTGTGCACTCACGTCTTATGATAGTTATAAAGGAACCTTTCTAGGTATTCCTCCAAACTTTTATCCTCCATCTGTTGCATCCTAAAGATATCATTAACATCTCTACTTTTACAGTAGTCTTGATATTTATTAAGGAAGATGTAGAAATTTTGAATAATAAACACTTATTCATAGAGATTATCCCGATTATACACTATTACGGAATACATGCATAATACATAACCTCCTCTACGTTGATCATCAATTTAGCCGCATTAAAATCAATGAAACATCAATAGCATGCACACATTAACACAGTATGTAACCCGACGAAAGCATACAGCTGAAAAACCCACACTATCTGTATATTATAATGATTGAGAACATGTAACAGTACATAGTACAATACTCCTCACAAGTATTCAGTACTATCTCCACCTGTTGCACACAAAACTAGCTCAGATTCGAACAAGTCACAGGTTCAAATCTTCTCCACTGCTTTGCCTGCCTCTATTGCACAACACCAAGTGAAAATCACTCACATTGAAAATCACATGAGCACAGGCTATTTCACTGGGCATATACTGAGCAATCCTCATGGGCATACTCAATCCATTGATTGTGCAAGATCTCATGCACAACTATAGTCACAACTGATAGAAATCTCAACCTCTAACACCTGTCTCCATTGAACTGTACATGCACTGAGTTAACTGATGTATTCTTCAGTTGCATTATGAGTTAATAATTAGTGAATTAATTTAATCAATTAATTCACATCACTCATCACTAGTCTATTTGCAGTTAGACTAATTACAACTAGTTTAACCAAGTCAAACTGAACACAACTCCATCAACTCCACATTCAACTCCACAGAACTCACATGCATGAGTTCTAACTGATGTCATGCATGCAATAGCTCAACTGACTCATAAGAAAAGCGTATTTCCTTCTGACAACTACATGTGCCACATCTGTAGCTCAAACTGAAGTGCTCCAAGAGGATAAGATATTGTTTATAGTCTAAATATTATTATGAGACAATAATACTTGACTTTTCTATTTTTAGCCTGGCAGTCTAAAAATAGACTTTGATCACTCCACTGTGAACCAGAAATAGAAGTCCATCTATTTTTCCCAACATGACCAATCATCCATAAACAACATCCTGCAACTCATAGACCATGATCCATATGTCTAAAAATAGACATAGTCTAAAATAGACTTTGCGCCATAATTTGCCTGCGGGCCCACTTAGTGAAGGCGACTCCTTTCCACTAAGCTCCATCATCTTGTTGCATTCTCAACAAAAGACATATTTCATGTCATACCAGGAGTAAATGGTTGCTCTCTCAGGCTCATGAACCATTTCAGGGTTGAGTCTTTTAAGGTGGTAGGGAATAATTTAAGCTTGTGTGCATCGCCATAATATTTATAGCTTCTACAAAGAATATCAAATTCAAATAAAAATGCGTCAGGGTCTTCAAAAGACATACTGTGAAAAAGTGGAAGAGATTCCAAGGGTATGTTCTTCATAGTGATATTTCTAGTAATTTCGAGAATAGGGAATCTAAAAGTTGAATCCGTATCGTCTTCTTGCTCCTCAGGACCTCCTCTTGGTCCACCCCTTCGCTCCTTGTTTGCTCCAAACAATGTGTGTATTATGTCATTATCTCTAGGGTGATTCCCCCCATTTTTTATGTTTTCCTCCCCTCCTCTGTTGTTAGCCATATTTACTATAGGTTCGGAAGTAGGCTTTGATGTGGTGGTTCGACTGGAAGAAGACTCAGCTGGGTTGAGCCTAATGCCACCAGGCGCTAGGTCCTTGCAAGGTCCTCTTGTTGCCGATTCCACTTGTGGAACTAGCACCGATTTTGTACCTTTAGTGGTTCCAAAAATAGTTTGCACTTGCTGTGGTACAATTTGTGGTAGTTCAACCCCCTTCTGATGTGGTATTTATTTTACTGATGCAACCTTGCTGCTGGTGCTTCCTACCTCCTCTCTGATGCCGACATAATGATTAGATGGATTAGTTGGGGGTGTTTTTATGGGACCAAACATCTCAGAAAATAATTTCGTACTTGAAATGAATCTACCTTTATTGTCTCTAAGTCTACTTTTACTTTTGTGCATAAGAAAAGAAAATACTACAAATATTCATTAAAGACAACAAACTTTGGAGCAACCCCACCATAGTGGACGTGTGGATTTTCATTCTTACTGTACACTCTCCATCCTTTGGTCATCTTGCAAAATCTTCAACACATGAAATTTTAAAGAAATTGTTACCTGGACAATTTGCAACTCCTCGAAAACAACGCCAAAAATGTTAGGAGTTTTATTTGTCGTTTAATTCCCCTAAATTAAATTATCAACCGAGGTTCGTAATCTTTGAGTTACACTGCATTTTGATTTAGGTTCCAACAGTTCAGTGCAAAGTTAAGTACAAAATGTTCAATCTCTACTATTTCTAATCACAACAAAGTAAGGTGAAGAAACTTATCAAATTAAGTCCCTATCTTATTCAAACCCAAATTATTATCCTATTTTAATCATAACTTTATTAACTCAAAAAATCACTTAAAGGTAAAGAAAACAAACTAAATAATTTGCAAGATACTTGAAAACTATAACACAAACAATGCAAATCACTTTTCATAAGAAATATGAGTTACTGCATAAGAGATTTAAACTAATGTGCATATAACATGAGTCACAATATCAATCACTACCTCACACTACCTACCATTATGAAAACATTGCTAACTATTGTTCAAATGAGACTATTTCTAATTGCTATATGAGAAATACTTATCACGGACTAATGAACACAAATTATCATTCAAAAAACCTCAACATGAATCTTCATTCCAAATAAGACAGTCTACTATTAAAACATTTTAACCTAAAAATAATGGAAGTATAAATCCAAGCAATAAGATTTATTATTCTAATAATATTACTTTTAATCTAAATAATAGAAACCTCAAATCAAACAAGACTAATTACTATTCAAAACAATATCAAGCTTATGCTAATCTCAATCCAGACAAAACTAATTCTAATCCAAACTATTTTATTCTAAGGAAAATGGACAATCCAAACAAGACCGAGTCTAATCACTAAGTCTAATTCTCGGGGTGCATAAAACAAACTAACAAGAATTCAAACTGATCTCTTTATCTTTCCTAGCATTCGATTTTACAAATACTCAAAATAAACCAAGTAACAAAACTCTAAATTGATGTTCTTCACTAACTGTGTTGACACACTCAGATCTAGAAGATTCTAAAGATCGAAGTTTGTTCTAGCTTTAAAACCACTCCAGTCAAACTCAGAAAGTCATTCTTATGAAAGAGAATTAACCTACAATTTTCAATCCAACCTTACTACAATTATACTGAATCTCAGAACTAAGCTACAGTCTCAATCAACAACCAATATCTTGTCACATTACTTCTGGGCATTCTGATATCAAACACAATGCTACAAGATTCTGTATCAATAAGGAATGTACATAATTGAAGATTATAAAATTGATTCCAACTTAAGTTTATGACACAGTTATTGACCTCTATATTCATCCAAATTGGAAATCACTCTTTTAAATATTCTTAACCATGAGAATTTATTGGAGAAGTCATTCATGCATAAAAAAACACTAATCAATACAGTCCTTTCTGGTTTGCAAAGATTTAAAGACAATATATTTGTCCAGATCCAAGAAAAACAGAGTAAGAGCTTAAGTACAAAATAGAAAAATGGTGACACTAATATCTAACCAGTAAATTTCTTCAGAATAAGCTCCACACTCCTAAATCTCAATCAAACACGCTTCCTATAGTCTATATCAATTTCAGGACTTGTTTATAGGTGGTGGTAGGCCCTTGCCACTTCCCAGAGCAAGTCTAAGTTAACTCAACGCTTTAAAGACAAAAAATCATAACACTGATAGAAGTTTAAGTGCCGAATCAGAATTGTGTATTAAGGTTCAACACAATATGAATTAAAAAATGTTAGGTCCCTATAATACTAGTGATTCCCCCATTACTATTGTCATTGTATCCCTTATTGTTATTATTGTGCCCCATAGAATCCCACTATTGTTATTTTTGTGCCTTTATATTATTATTGTTAGGTCGGCTTGGTTATGTTGTGACCCCTTAGACTCCTATATATAGAAAGGAGGTTTTGCCATTTGTATCATCCAAGAATTGTTCATTTGTGTAATGTAAAGGAGGTTCCCCCTCGAAGAGGTTAAATTATAAGGCGTTGATCTATCTTTTCTATCTTTTTGTGAGCTGGTCTCATAACATTTGGTATTAGAGCTTTGGATTCTAGGGTTTTGCTGCTCCAAACAGGTCATCGTGGAATTTTCTCTATAAATTTTTTTATGTGATGTTTCAGTAGCGAAAAAAAAACTCATTTGAGACGAAATCTTGCTGAACCTCGGGTCTGAATTTCATATCTTGTCTCACTACATTTTCGGAGATATGATCTGAGGAAGTTAGGATTTTTGCAAGCTCCAAAGTTTCATGTAAAACAAGTCATTGTGGAATGTTTCATGAGCTCATTGAAGATTTCCAAAAATTGAATATAAGGGTAAAAGATATTCTAGAGGGGCATAGGATTGATGTGTTCATAGGGACTTTAAAAGATAACATCCAACATGAGGTTTGCCTTTGGGAACCAAATTCATTGGAGAAGGCATTCAGGTTGGCAAGAAAAATGGAAAGCAAAATTATGGGAATAAGGAAGCCTACCACTCATAATCATAAGGATGGAAGTGTTGCTTCCCCTAGCCATCCACAACCTACAAGGTTGACACCACAACAATTGGAAGAAAAAAGAGCAAAAGGGCTTTGTTACAGTTGTGATAGAAAATACACTAAAGGTCATAAGTGTGCCGAGAAAAAAATATTTACACCAGATTGTGAAGAGGAGGAAGAAAAGGAACAAGAAACATCAAAAGAAGAGGATATACACCAGGAACAAACCCTAGAAAAAGAAGAAATGAATCCGATCATATCTTGTAATGCACTGGTTGGAATTACCACTCAAACTATCAAGATAGAAGGGCATATCAAGAAGAAAAAAGTAATAGTGTTAATTGATTCGGGAAGTACCCATAATTTTATTCATTGCAAGATAGCCAAGGAATTGAATTTCTTCCTATATCCAGCACCAGAGTGTCAAGTGATGGTTGCAAGTGGAGGAACCATAAATTTCTCAGGAAAGTGCCATAATATCAAGCTATCCATGGGTGAATATGTTGGAAATAATACTGAGAGGGGGGGGGGGGGGGGGGTGAATCAGTATTATCAGATCAATCAAACTTTTAAATTTCATACTCAGAACCATATACGCTACTTCAATTAAGTGAACCCGCGTGTACACGCTACTGAGTCTAATGAAACTCGCGTATATCCAGAGATCTTATAATTCAGTTAGCTTAATCTTCAGTAAATGCATCAGATCATTATTAAGCATATTAACAGTAAACAGGTGCAGAATAACAGAACAGAACATCACACAAGAGCCACACACATGAACACAAAGATATAAGGTGGAAACCCAATGTGGGTGAAAACCACCTGCTGCAAGTCATCACAATCTTCTTCTTAATAAGAAAATCCTTTTACAATATTTGTACTGGTGCAGTCTTATACCAGTACGGGAGCTACAACCCCCTTTGCTCTTGTACTAGCCGATCCATTTACTAGTACGCAGGCTGCTACCTGCTACAATGCTCCAAAGATCTCCTTTAGCTTTTGTACTAGCTTAGATACTAGTACGTAGGTGCTTGCCTACAATCTTCTCACCTCCAGGTACCACGTTTCATCAATTTTCAGACTGGATACACTGAAGCACAACACATAATCTGTAAGGCCACTTTTCATCCAATTTTCATACTGGACCCATAACTATCATTGAAGCTCAAAACAATCATCAAACTCTGAATCACTGAAACCCTGTTAACAACAGTCACCAGAACACAGAGCAGACACAGAACTCTGTAATAACCATCAGATCCATCTGCAACTTCAAATATTAAGATTTACAATGTATACGCTACTTCGATGAATCAAACCCGCGTGTATACGCGCTTTTATCAAAGCCAACCCGCGTACAGATCTAAAAATAATTTCTCATAACTTGCAGCTGTACCAGACATCAGTCATACTCATAACACTTATAGAACAATACATGCGTCAGTATGTAGATCTAGAATAAGCATCATAAAGATAGTTCATTTCAAACCATTTGATCCCGATCTCTCCTTAGATCTTGTTCTCCATCAACCGGTGAGATCTCTCCTTAGCTCAGATCAAGCAATGCATCATCAACCCATAACCCTGCATACTGGATCTAATGCTTCATCAGATATTTAAGACAATTCAGATCAACTTGCCTAATGATTTCCTTCCCTTTATATAGCCTTAGGCCTTGTTCAATACCAAGAGCCAAAACCATAGAAATCCAATACCATCAACTTCAAAACTAGGGATCAACACGTCCGCCGAGACGCCAAGGTCCAAAACCATAGGCACAACTTCCAAGGAATAACCGCCATGGACCAAAGGTACTTTTCCACATACACGCGCTTTTGCTGAAGCCAACCTGCGTGTACACGCGACTTGGGCTTAACGAACCTGCGTGTATGAACTTTCTCTTCTTCTTATAGTCTGATCATCAATTCCTTGCTGCTGACCTTCTGTACTATGATTTGTCATCAGTGAGGTTTGCCATCAAGGACAACACTTATCTCATAATGCCAACAATCTCCCCCTTTGGACTTGATGGCAAAGCTAACTTGTCACACTTAGAACTAGCATCTGATTCCTTTGAGCTGTCCTCCATCAGTCACATCTGATATCTCTTCTGAAGATTCATCATCTGATTCCTTTGAGCTATCCTCCATCAGTCACATCTGATATCTCGTCTGAAGATTCATCCAGTTATACATAAGTGAGATATTCTTCTATGAGAGGGTTGCCATCAAGTACAACACATGCATCATAATGCCAACAGTCTCCCCCTTTGGACTTGATGGCAACAACACCAAATCACTCTCCCCCTTTGACATCAAGGGCAAAGGGTGGACCAAGATATTCTCTTCCTTTGCTGAATCATTCCACTGTCCATACTCCCCCTGAGTACCTGTTGAAATCTCTGAATAATCTCCCCCTTTGTATATGCCAAGGTGTACCAATCTGTCAATGCTCCCCCTGAGTACATGCCAAGTCTCTGTACTGCTGAAGTGTGCTGTTCATGCTCTTCCTGACTGTAGGCAAGATCTGCATAAGATGTTCTTCAAGAAGAACATGACTCTATACATCATAAAAGACCTTCCTATCACCAAAGACTCATACATACATCCATCTCTCAACTAAGTGAGGATATACAAAAATTGACTCATCCACCCAACCAAGTGGGGATACATCAAAAGTTTACATATGACAACCAATCATATTGCATCAATCATCCCAGGCATAGTGGGGAAACCAAAATAGGCCGTTACATGACCTTGACACCATGAAAGAGATACCACAAAAGAGATATATGACATAGAGACGAAATAACTAGACCAAGACTTATGAAAGTCAGCAGCATCTGATAATCACCATTCAGATCAACAACCAAGAGATCCTTCTGTTCTCCTTTCGCCTTTGTTCCTCCTGAAATCAACTCCAAATGTGAACTAGAACCAAAAGCTTTAAGATAATGCCAACAATGCATCATTGGAAGATTATCTGCTCCCCCTGAACCTGTGCCAGATGATCTCTGTCAGACCTATATCAGACTTTCTGCAACCAACATCTGTCCCTGCTGATTTCCTTCAAATCTCCATATACGCGTCTGTATACACATAAACAAGCGTATATACGCAGATATCCCTTACGCAACACGCGTACACCATATACGCGACTATCCCCTTGTAAAACGGCGTATGCACGCGGATATCCTTTAAACAACACGCGTACACAAATTTCCATATCAGCAACCTGTAAATGTCCTGTAGAGAATAGGTCATCAACCTATAACAAGGTATGTCTGCATCAATTCATCCCTTTGAACAGAATTCAGAGTCATTCACATTGTATCATGTGTGAAACCACCATAGCCATTTCATCAAGCTCTACATGATCCAAGTATCATTACTTGGGGACATCTGCATCAATTAACATATGTAAGTATAAACCTATCATCATATAGATAAGAACTCATCACCATGTCTCCAATAAAGCAACTTTGAGTAGTCATCCATGTATCAGCATTATGTATCTTGAGCTCAAGCTCATTTGACAAAACTTCTTGATATCATCAACAGCAACAATCCTTATCCACAAGAGTGCCTGCATCATAACTGTATGATTTATATGCATATGACAACAGCAGTATATGAGTGACCCATCATCAAGTGAGGAAGATGTATATTCAAGCTTTGTACTTTTCCTTGTCCTTATGAAGATCACCATGTAAGCACCATATATGCATCATCAAAGAATCATCCATAAATCTGATCTGAACATCAACTATGTAACCCCAAGAATCATATGAGATTTTATCATAGACAACTCACAACCACATCATAGCAAGATATATCATTTAGCCATATAAGAATCATCACCAAGGATTATTAACCATAATGCCAACAATGAATTACTAAAGGCATATGCTCCCCCTCAACCAGTGCCATCTGTTAGATCTGATCATGCATAAGCATCAAAACATCACCATCCTCAAGTTAGGATCAAAACACTTCTAGACATCATACAAGTAACAAAACATTTCCACACATCCTCAGCAGACTGTAACCAATAGAGCAAATAATAGACTGAATCATATCAGATCCTTTTTTCTGATCCTGTTCCCACTGCTTTTCCTCAGACTGACATATACGCGACTTTGCAGTGTCTAACTCACGTATATACGCGACTTCCCTTTAAGGAACTTGCGTATGAGATTCAGGACACTGAAGTTTTACACTTTCAGCTCCCCCTGAGTCTGATATGTCTGTGCTGTGCTGTGTCTCAGTACATTGTGCTGACTGTACTTCCTTCTTCCTCCATATCTTCAAGTGTGATGAGGTTTTCTCCTTTTGGTGTGATGTCCATCCTTTGTTCCTGCATTCCTTTGCTATATGTCCAAGCGTGTTACATGCATAACATCTTACATATTTCATATTCCTCCTGTAGCAATCAGCGGCTTTGTGACCAAACATATTGCAAGCAAAGCAATATCCATTAAAGTACCTTGAATGTGATGATCTTTCTACATGATGGTCTTGAACCCTTCTTCTTCCACATCTAGCTGCAACATGTCCAAGATTATGACATACACAACATTCAACATTATTCATAGGAGGAGTAAACGATTTTCTTTGAGGAGTCTCTTTCCTTGATTGTTGATGGGGTTGACCTTTCATCTCCCTTTTGATCATTTTAGTTTTCTCTTTAGAGTTCCTTGCCTCACCTTGTGAACTAGATTCACCTTCAACAGATTCATGGAAACCAAGACCAGTCTTGATAGCAGGAGACCTTTGACTACTAAGAATATCATCCAAGACTTTAGAACTATCTTGAAATCGTAAAAGCTTATCCTTTTCTTCTATTTTACCTTTCAAGATATTTACCTCAACTTGAAGTTGTTCCTCCTTTTCTAGACATTGCTTCTTCATGTCTTCTCCATCTTTCCTTCCTTCTTCCAACTGATGCCTTAGTTTGAGAATCTCCTTTTCTTGTTCTTCATTCAGATCCTGCTGCATTTGACGAACTCGGAAGGCACATTCTAGTTGAGATTTTAAGCTGGTGACTTCGTTTTCTTGTTTTGCAATAGCTTGGAGTAGATCTGTATTCTGCTTCTTTGATTCTTCAAGATCTCCTTTTAGTGAGGGGATTGTAGCTTCAAGATTTTCATAGTAGCTGGATCTATCTTTGAGTTTCTTGATGGTTGTGCTTCTTTCGTTGACTTCTTTTCTTAATGATGTCACTTCATGCTGCAATTTTTGACATTGGTCTTCCTTGTCCTTGAGTAGCTTTCTTACCTTGTTTCCTTCTTCTATTTGGGCCTTTAGTTTGGTAACTTCTTCTTTGAAAGCACATTCCCTTTTGTTCAATAGATCTTGTTGATCTTTAACTTTGTCTGCAAGCCTTCTAAACACTGCCTCTATTTGACACTTTTCTTGCTCACCCATAAAAGCATGTTCAGTAGTTTCACTATCACTTCCATCACTTTCACAAGGAAATATAGCAGGAACATCAGAGGATAACACATTCATACCTGATAATGATTCTGATTCTGAATCTGAAGAGCTTCTTATACCTAATCCCCAATCGACTCTCCCACTGTCATAGTCCTTCTGAGATGTCTTCTTCTTCTTATGAGCTTTCTTCTTAAGCTTCTTTCCCATTGTTCCACGGATCTCCTTCAAGCGATCAAGCTTCTACCAAAGGACCTGCTCTGATACCAATTGTTGGAAATAATACTGAGAGGGGGGGGGGGTGAATCAGTATTATCAGATCAATCAAACTTTTAAATTTCATACTCAGAACCATATACGCTACTTCAATTAAGTGAACCCGCGTGTACACGCTACTGAGTCTAATGAAACTCGCGTATATCCAGAGATCTTATAATTCAGTTAGCTTAATCTTCAGTAAATGCATCAGATCATTATTAAGCATATTAACAGTAAACAGGTGCAGAATAACAGAACAGAACATCACACAAGAGCCACACACATGAACACAAAGATATAAGGTGGAAACCCAATGTGGGTGAAAACCACCTGCTGCAAGTCATCTCAATCTTCTTCTTAATAAGAAAATCCTTTTACAATATTTGTACTGGTGCAGTCTTATACCAGTACGGGAGCTACAACCCCCTTTGCTCTTGTACTAGCCGATCCATTTACTAGTACGCAGGCTGCTACCTGCTACAATGCTCCAAAGATCTCCTTTAGCTTTTGTACTAGCTTAGATACTAGTACGTAGGTGCTTGCCTACAATCTTCTCACCTCCAGGTACCACGTTTCATCAATTTTCAGACTGGATACACTGAAGCACAACACATAATCTGTAAGGCCACTTTTCATCCAATTTTCATACTGGACCCATAACTATCATTGAAGCTCAAAACAATCATCAAACTCTGAATCACTGAAACCCTGTTAACAACAGTCACCAGAACACAGAGCAGACACAGAACTCTGTAATAACCATCAGATCCATCTGCAACTTCAAATATTAAGATTTACAATGTATACGCTACTTCGATGAATCAAACCCGCGTGTATACGTGCTTTTATCAAAGCCAACCCGCGTACAGATCTAAAAATAATTTCTCATAACTTGCAGCTGTACCAGACATCAGTCATACTCATAACACTTATAGAACAATACATGCGTCAGTATGTAGATCTAGAATAAGCATCATAAAGATAGTTCATTTCAAACCATTTGATCCCGATCTCTCCTTAGATCTTGTTCTCCATCAACCGGTGAGATCTCTCCTTAGCTCAGATCAAGCAATGCATCATCAACCCATAACCCTGCATACTGGATCTAATGCTTCATCAGATATTTAAGACAATTCAGATCAACTTGCCTAATGATTTCCTTCCCTTTATATAGCCTTAGGCCTTGTTCAATACCAAGAGCCAAAACCATAGAAATCCAATACCATCAACTTCAAAACTAGGGATCAACACGTCCGCCGAGACGCCAAGGTCCAAAACCATAGGCACAACTTCCAAGGAATAACCGCCATGGACCAAAGGTACTTTTCCACATACACGCGCTTTTGCTGAAGCCAACCTGCGTGTACACGCGACTTGGGCTTAACGAACCTGCGTGTATGAACTTTCTCTTCTTTTTATAGTCTGATCATCAATTCCTTGCTGCTGACCTTCTGTACTATGATTTGTCATCAGTGAGGTTTGCCATCAAGGACAACACTTATCTCATAATGCCAACAATCTCCCCCTTTGGACTTGATGGCAAAGCTAACTTGTCACACTTAGAACTAGCATCTGATTCCTTTGAGCTGTCCTCCATCAGTCGCATCTGATATCTCTTCTGAAGATTCATCATCTGATTCCTTTGAGCTATCCTCCATCAGTCACATCTGATATCTCGTCTGAAGATTCATCCAGTTATACATAAGTGAGATATTCTTCTATGAGAGGGTTGCCATCAAGTACAACACATGCATCATAATGCCAACAGAATATGTATTGAATAGCCCAATACTTTCCATTCCAATGGGTGGTGCTGATGTTGTACTAGGAGTCCAATGGCTACAATCCTTGGGTATAAGAGCTTTTAATTTTCAAGAAATTTTCATCAAATTCTCTGCAGAAGGAAAGGACGTTGAATTAAGGGGTATTGCATGGAAACTGGGAAACATAATCAACTCTAAAGGAATGACAAAGCTTCTAAGGAAAGAACAATGAGGCATAATTGCATAATTATGTTCACTAGAGGTTCCCACATCGAAATCATTCATTTCTCCAGATCTCCAAAAAGTCTTGGACAATGATTCCAAAGTATTTGAGACTCCCAAAGGCCTCCCACCTATTCGTGATCATGATCATGCTATCAATTTGATTCCAAGAAGTGTTCCTCCAACCATAAGGCCTTACATATATCCCTATGTCCAAAAGAGTGAAATTGAATGTATGGTTGCAGAAATGCTAGAGGTTGGTATAATTCAACCTAGTCAAATTTCTTTCTCTGCTCCAGTAGTATTGATTCACAAGAAGGATGGATCATGGTGCATGTGTCCAGATTACAGGGAGCTCAACAAGCTCACTATTAAAAATAAATTTCCCATTCCTGTCATTGATGAATTATTGGATGAATTGCATGGATCAATTTACTTCACCAAGTTGGATCTTCATTCAGGATATCATCAAATCAGAATGAAGATTGAAGACATTCCAAAAACAACATTTAGAACTCATGAGGGTCATTATGAATTTTTGGTCATGCCTTTTGGCCTTACTAATGCACCTTCTACATTTCAAGGTTTGATGAATTCCATTTTCAAACCCTTCCTTAGAAAATTTGTGTTAGTATTTTTTGATGATATACTAATCTACAACAAGTCTTGGAAGGATCATGTCCAACATGTCGACATGGTGCTCAAACTATTGGAGGAGAAGCAATTATATTCAAAAATCTCCAAATGTTTCTTTGGAGTACAAGAGGTGGAATATCCGGGTCATATTGTATCTCATGAAGGTGTTAAGGTAGACCCTAGCAAAATTAAAACCATTAAGGAATGGAAAATCCCCACATCCATAAAGCATCTACGAGGATTTCTCGGGTTGACAGGGTATTATCGCAAGTTTGTTAAGAATTATGGGAGAATAGCAGCACCTCTAACAATATTATTGAAGAAAGTTGCATTCTCATGGACTCCAGAAGCAACAAAGGCCTTTGAACATCTTAAATAGGCAATGTGCCAAGCACTAGTCTTAGCTACATCGGACTTCACAAAAACCTTTATTGTGGAATGTCATGCCTCAAGAAATGGAATTGGTGTTGTTTTAATGCAAGAAGAAAGACCCATTGCTTTCGAAATTTGTCCAATCAAGGGAAAGTATTTACAAAAAGCTATTTATGAGAAGGAAATGCTGGAAATACTACATGCAATTAAGAAATGGAGACCCTACCTAATGGGAATACAATTCAAGGTAAAAACAAATCATGAGTCTTAAATACTTTTTAGAACAAAGATTATCTTCAAAAGATTAGCAAAAATGGGTCACAAAGATGTTGGGCTATGACTTTGAAATCATCTACAAAAAAGGGAAGCAAAAGGTTGTGGCAGATGCACTCTCAAGAAAGGATGAGGATGTGGAATCATTTCTTTGCGCCATTTCTATTATCCAACCAGATTGGATAAACGATGCAAAGGATGAATGGAAGAATGACGAGGAAGTGTGGGCACTCATTCAAAAGATACAACAAGATCCTAGTACATCTGATACATTTATCTAGAAAAATGATTCGTTATGGTACAAGGATCGGTTATACCTATGTAAGAATTCCCAACTCAAACAAAAGATTCTTAGGGAATTGCACACCTCTCCCTTAGGAGGGCACTCAGGATCTCTAAAAACCTACCACAGGGTTAAGAAGGCTTTTTTCTGGGATGGCCTTAAATCTAATATTCAAAATTTTGTGGCAGAATGTTTGGTTTGCCAACAAAATAAATTTGAAACAATTAAGACCCCAGGACTATTACAACCTTTATCGATTCCAAGCCAACATTGGGAGGAGGTTTCAATGGATTTTATCACAGTTTTACCCAAGTCTGAAGGAAAGAGTGTTATCATGGTGGTAGTTGACAGACTTACCAAGTATGCACACTTTTGTGCATTATCTCATCCATTTAAAGCGAGTATAATTTCTACTGCATTTATGGAAACAATTCAAAAGCTACACGGAAACCCAAAGATTATTGTAAGCAACATAGATCCCATTTTCACTGGAAAGTTTTGGACATAATTAGTTTCTTGTATTGGTACTCAATTAGCTCATAGCTCATCTTAGCATCCTCAATCTGATGGGAAAACTGAGATAGTAAACAAATATTTGGAAGGATATCTTCGTTGCTTTGTATCTGATAAACAGACATAATGGGTCAAATGGTTGCCTCTGGCTGAATGGTGGTATAACACTTCCTTCCATACTGCAACAAAAATGACCCCATTTATGGCACTTTATGGATATCATCCACCATCCATCACATCATATTTAAGAGAAAATTCTAAGGTTCAAGCAGTGGAAGATCACATCGAGCATCAACAACAAGTTCTCCAACTCTTAAAGGATAACCTCACCTTGGCGCAGAATAGAATGAAATAGCAGGCAGATCAACATCGCAGCGAAATAAGTTTTGATGTAGGTGATTGGGTATTCCTACGGCTACAACCATATAAACAAATGTCCCTCAAGCAAGCTAAGAAGGATAATAAATTATCACCAAAGTATTATGGTTGTACAAGGTGTTACAAAATATAGGTACTATGGCATACAAATTAGGGCTTCCTGCAGCTTCCCGAGTGCACCCAGTTTTCCATGTTCCATGCTTAAAGAAGGTTATAGGTGACAAGATTCTAGTTCAAACAATATTGCCAGAATTTGACGAGGAAGGAAAAATCATATTGGAACCTGAAGTTGTCAAAGAAATAAGAACTCGACAACTATGAAATCGATCAATTTCAGAGTATCTCATCAAGTGGAAGAACTTCCCTGTTGAAGATTCCACATGGGAGGATGAAAATTTTATATAGAAGCATCCAAAACTACTCAAGTGTTGAGGACAACACTTTTTTGAAGGAGAGGGGCTTGTTAGGTCCCTATAATACTAGTGATTCCCCCATTACTATTGTCATTGTATCCCTTATTGTTATTATTGTGCCCCATAGAATCCCACTATTGTTATTTTTGTGCCTTTATATTATTATTGTTAGGTCGGCTTGGTTATATTGTGACCCCTTAGACTCCTATATATAGAAAGGAGGTTTTGTCATTTGTATCATCCAAGAATTGTTCATTTGTGTAATGTAAAGGAGGTTTCCCCCTCGAAGAGGCTGAATTCTAAGGCGTTGATCTATCTTTTCTATCTTTTTGTGAGTTGGTTTCATAACAAAAAAACAAGTAAATCACAGTCTCCAATGTATATTGAGTGTGAATCTCCTTGCAACAAAATTACTTGACAATATTTCCCATTTAGCTTACATACAAAGAGCATCAGACTTATATAAAGTTCAACCGATGAAAAATAGGCATAACTAATTAACTAGAAAAAGTAAACATATAACATCAAGGCTAAAATTAATTTGTATGAAATCTTTTTGAATAATATTCAAATGGTGATTGAGCTCGTCCTGATCATAACACGATTGATAAAACCAAATCCTTTTTGAGTATAAGGAGACCAGTTCTAGAACACCGAGGATTTGACTGAACACCCACTGCCAAATAGAGTACATAATCGAGATGCAAGATTGAGTATAGAATAATGAGCCCACAAAAGGTTTCCTGATGCACTGTCCATCCATGTGCTGGAACCCCTTCTACTTGTCCATATGTTTCAAAGTCTACAAGTCCATATAAGGATTAGTAAAAAACAATCAAATGGCTATAAGTATGTTAATATTCTACCTCCATTTGAAAAATAACGTTGTTTGGCAGTGATAGCATGGTACAAAAGAATAAAAATGGAGTAAATGTCGATAGGAACAGTAAAATAGTAGGTTTAAAATAGATACAAAAGTGGGGACCAATATAGGACATGCAATATTTTATTCTTTATGATCAAAATTGGAATACTTTTTTTTTGTTATTATTGCTTTTTTAAATGCCACATGTCAACTTAATCTTGAGCATGGAAGGAATTACACATCTCCCTCATACAGAGTAACACAACATTGAAATGTTTTCAATAAGAAGTTTTTAACTTCAATTACTTTACACAAACACACACATGCAAACACATATGTATATGCATGTGTGTGTAAAGGTGATATTGAATTATTTTTTACTTAAAGTAGATATTGAGATATTTTATTTATATGCTCTGCATTAAAATATTTTTTTGGTTGTTAATATTTTTTAAAATGCTTCTCAAGGGGGTTGGATCGAATGGTGGGAATTTACGAGATTTTTTACCATTGGGAAGGGTTAAATTTCCATGAGGGCCTAGCCCAAAACCATGGGGTTACCCTGATGTAGTGGTTGAAAGTGTGGTTTCACTTAGAGAGATTATATTAAATGGTCTCATGACTCGTGCACACGTAAGTGGATCAAAGCCCACCACCATGTCCTTCAATTTTAAGGTCCCATGTCACTTGAATACAAGCCCACCCTAGTTTTTAATATGCCAAATGTCAACATCATATCAAGCATTAAACAAATTACATATACCACTCATACTACTAAGTCAATATTCTCTCTCTCTCTCTCTCTCTCTCTCTCTCTATATATATATATATATATATATATATATAGATATATATGTATGTATGTATGTATGTATGTATGCATGCATGCATGCATGTATGTATGTATTTTAGGAAAAAACTAAATTTTAGTTCATTAGAAAATGATACAATATTACATTCTTAATATAAACGTCAATGTCTGAATTCTAGTGGATCTACTCATACCCATCTATAGTAAATAAAGAAAAGTCCAATACTATCTTGTACATAAGGACCTATACATATACCCTGACAAAATTGATGAATACCTTCACCCAATATCATCACTATACAACAAATACTAAAGATATTTACCATAACAACATGCAGAGTACATCTAGTATATATATGTGCAAATATAAGGAAAAAAGAATAAAGAAGTAGATAATCACTGAGTCACTGAAGGCCCATGTATGTCTGATCCGGATTTAAATAGGAACACAAAACATTATAGAGATAACCATAAACACAGAGATGCAGTGGAAATAATACTTCATTTCATTAATGTAAAATATTGAAATATGGTTATAAACAACAATGGAAATAAACCAGCTAGGGCGATGGTAGCTTATCTCTGAGAAGAGATGTGGTGGCTACATGCCTCTGAACTGTGTTACAATGAGGATCGAAGGCCTATTTATTGTGGAGAAACAATGGAAAATCCTAAACATCCAAAAATCCTAACCCCATAAGATGAAACACCAAACTTTGGGCCTCGTTTGGGTAAATTGGTACATCAACTTCCTGGGGTCGTAACTTTGGCATACGATCTACGTTTGGCGCGCACAATATCTTGTTAGAAAGATCTATCTGAGGACTACAACTTTGGGAAGAGTAACATCAGTCCATGGACCCATGTTTCTCCTAGTTTTCCAAAAAAACATCGTTTAGGGCCTCAAAACGGCTCTGGAAGTTCAGGACCTGAAAAACTGCTAAAAATAGTAAACTGTGCTACAATTAAGGAAATTGAAAAGCTGAAAGAAAAAATGGTGGGGGTCAAAGTGGACTTGGTAGGTGGCCACTAATATCCACCTAGATCATTCCTCCTCCCTTAGGGATCAATGGTCCCCATTGCGTTGAGTTCCTCCATGAGATGAGGAAACTACTGCTGAACTTGGTCCCTGGTGAGCCACTTGCCCTGGTGAAGGAGTTGGCCCACTTTGACAACTCGATACAATTGGATATTCTGTTGGCAAGTGTGCTTGATCTGTGTGTCCTTGATTCGATCAATTGCAGCTTGTTCCATGAAATCTGGATTTAACTCCGTGGGTGTGAGCTGTTCTGCAATGTCGGATGTGTCTAGTAATGGTGGAAAGTATGGCCGAAGGTGGTCCACATTGAACACTGGGTGCAGGCCAAGGAATGGGGGAAATGCTAAGCTCAAATGCATTGTCTCCCACAACCTTGGTAATGGTGTAAGGACCACATTGGAGTGGTCTAAGTTTTTGAGGCTCCGGTAAGGCGTTCCTTTTGCAAATGCAACCAGACTTTGTCGCCCACCTAAAACTTGTGTGGCACCCGATGTTGATCATGTCTCTTCTTGTACTTGGCATTTGATTTCTCCAGAATGTCATGGACCTGCTGGCAAATATGTTGGATGTGCTCAATGAAGCTGTTTGCCTTATTTGTTTCGGACTGGACATGAGCCGAATCTGCGTGAGTAGCTACAAATGGCATGGCCACATTAATGGGACATAGTGGCAACATAGGGGAGGCTCTCGTCCCATGTGCATGGATGCTTTGAGTTGTACATGCGCAAAATGTGTACGATCATCCTGTTGACAATCTCTGTCTGGCCATTAGTTTGAGGATGGAAGGTTGTGGACCTAGTGAGTTTGGTGTCGAGCATCAACCAGAGACTAGAACAAAATGTACTGAGGAACCTGCTATCCTGATCTGAGATGATAGACTATGGGATCCCAAAGTGTACCCACACTCATTCAAAGAAGAGTTTAGCAGTGGCTTCTGCTGTGATATTCTTCTTGCAGGCAGCCATAATGGCCATATTCGAGAACCTGTTGACGACCATAAAAACACAGTCATTTCCATGCTTAGCGGAAGGGAGGCCTGACATGTAATCCATGGAGATGGATTCCCAAGGTCGACTAGGGGTAGGCAGCGGGGTATAGAGGCATTACTTCTTGATGGTCAGTTTGGCAATGGCATAGGCAGTGCATGATCTGATGTACTTCCCAACATCCTGTCGAAGATTCGGCCAATAGAAATACTTCTATAGTACTGCCACCATTTTCTCGACCCCGAAATGTCCAGCAACCCGAGTGTAGTGTGATTCCCAAATCATCTTGGCAAGCTCGCCTAAAGGAACACAAAGGTGACCTAGGTGGCATAACAGGGTATCCTGGTGGTGAAAATATGGAACATGCTAGCCCTCCAAGAGTGTCTGGTATGTGTGGCCAATTCTGGGTCACTTTTATAGAGAAGTGGCAATCAGCAGTCTCGTGCCCAGAAGAGTTGAGCACAGTGGTTAACGCCATGATCGGTGGTTGAATGAGGCAATCTACAACATTATTGGTGCTACCTTTCTTATACTTGATATTCAAATGGAACTGTTGCAGGTATGTGGACCACTTTTGATGGTGATCATTCTGCAATTTCCCTTGGGTCTGTATGAACTGCAGGGGTCGGTGGCATGTGTGGATGACCGTTTCCTTCCCCAAAATGTAATGCTTCCATTGTTGGCAGGCCTGCATAATGGAATACATCTCTTTTTCATAAGTGGGATACTTTCGGACTGTGTCTAAAAGTATCTCACTGTGATATGCCATTGGATGTCCGCGTTGAGTAAGGACTACCCCAATAGCATAGTCAGAGGCATCTGTCTCGACCTCAAATGGTTGTTGCAATTCTAGTAATGCAAGAATTGGTGCTGTGCTGAGGTGATATTTCAACTCCGTGAATGCATTTTTTTGAGATTCAGACCAAAAGAATTTTTCTTTCGCTCCTCCCTTGGTGACTTGACTCAAGGGCCAAGTGATATGAGAAAATCCCAACACCAAGAGGTCATCAATTCATGGGATCGGGTACCTATTATGGACAGTGATCTTGTTCAGCACCCGATAGTCAATACAGAGTCTCCAAGTCCCATCCTTCTTCTGTACCAACACGATCGGGCTCCCATAGGGCGATGAACTTGGACAGATGTGACCTTTCTGCAGCAGCTCCTGAATCTGCCTCTTGATTTCATCATTCTCCAAAACAGAGTGCTGATAGATTGGTCCATTGGGCAGTGGCACACCTGGGGTCAGTTCGATGGAGTGCTTGACCTGATAGTGCAGAGGAGCCCCTGCGGGGGAGGTGAAGAAGTCTTCGTACTCCGCCACGACCTTGTCCATCTGTAGTTGTCGTGCGGAGGGGCCCTGTATGGAGGTCGTGGCCATTGTCTTCTTCTTTCCTTGAGGGCGTATCATCAGGAAAACAAATTTACTAGTTTTGGAAACGAGCTTACTGCATTGTTTTGCACTAATCAAAGAGATTGCGGTAGGCGGTGCTACCTACGGTATCCTGTACAACTTATTTCCCAAAGCAACAATAACAGCATGGGGCCTTGATTCATACACAACATGTCACTTCCACAAGTATGGTTTTCCTAATAATACATCACAAAATTCAAGGGGAGTAATGTCACACAATACCTCATCTGTGAAGGGCTTGATGTTGTATGGAAGGCGACATTGTTGGCTCATGCGAAGATCCCGTCCTTGGTGAAGCCACTCAATGGTGTACGGTTGTGGATGTGCTGTGGTTGGTAAGCCCAATTGCTTCATGACCTCTGCCGAAATGAGGTTCTTTTGGCTCTCGCTTTTGACAATGAACTGTAGCAGGGAGCCCTTTACCCACATCTAAGAGTGGAAGAGACGTTCCTCCTCCTATGGATCTTTGGGTTCCTCCTTCTGGATCTTCGTGGTGGCAACGATGGCGTTAGGCTCTGCATCGATAATCTACTTCCCTTTGTCATTCCCCTTGTCAGGTTCTAACTCAAAGTCGGAACATGCATCTGATTCTAAAACCTTTAGCTCAGCCACCAGTGACTACTTGGCCCGACACTCACTTGTGTTGTGAGTGGAGCTCTTATGGAACTCACACCACTTTCCAGTGTCCTTTTTCGGCTTCACGACATTGTTCTTTGCTTGCAACTTTAGCGGGTTGTCTTGGGTTGCCCCACCTTGGCTTTGTCCTTTGTTCTGCGGTTTGGGGGAACCTTTCCCTTGCTTCAGATTCGCAGATCCAAAGTCTTGCTTCTTCTATTTAAAATTTTGCTCGACCTTGATGGCATATCGATATGCCGTGTCAAGCGAGGAGATGTTCAAGAATTCCATTTCTTCCTGGATGTACTTGTGCAGGCAGCCGTGGTATTTGAGTACCAAATGCTGCTTTGAATCCTTGATACCCAACTTTGTGTGAAGGGTATGGAAAATATTGGTAAACTTCGGCACGTCTTGGTCCCTTCCCTACCGCAGGGTGGTCCACTTTATGTATTGATCCTCATAGCTTCCGACATGGTAGTACTTCTCCTTGATGGCATCTCGGAATGAATCCCAAGTGGGTGCAGCTAAAAATAGTGAGCCTGTACTTTCATCCTTATGCTCGTAGTAGGTTTCCCACCAGTCCTTGACGTGGGGGGCTGCTTTGAGAAGAGCTAAAATAATATTTTCCTGACTGGAAAAATCATGAACAGAAAAATAACCCTCTAGAAGATTTAGCCATTTATCAACGACATCTTCGTCTATCTGACCCTCAAATATGGGGATTTCAAAATTAACTTATACTTAAATGGTGTGGTGTTTCTAGAGTAGTTGTTGGAAGCCGATGCGTCACCCCTGGGTAGCCGTTGAAGGATCTGGGCAAAGCTGTCCATCATCGCATTCCTTTGTCGCTCGAGGGCTTCTTCGAGCAAGATTTTGATAGGATCTCTTGCCCCCTCATCTTTCTTTTCATTCGCCATGGGAGGCCGTTGGGATTTGCGAGGCTGGTCTTGCAAAGGTTTGACCAGTTCAAGCCCTAACTCCTTATATCCCGACCTTGTTGGGGGCATGCAAAGAAAAATAGAGAAAAAGAAGACCGCTATGATACCAATGATTCAGATTTAAATAGGAATGAAACAAATTACAAAGATAATCATAAACACAGAGATGCAGTGGAAATAATACTTCATTTCATTAATGTAAAATACTGAAATATGCTTACAAGCAACAATGGAAATAAACCAGCTAGGGCAATGGTAGCTTATCTATGAGAAGGGATGTGTCGGCTACATGCCTCTGAATTGTGTTACAATGAGTCTCGAAGGCCTATTTATTTTTCAGAAACAATGGAAAACCCTAAACATCCAAAAAACCTAAACCTAGAAGATGAAACGCCAAACTATGGGCCCCGTTTGGGTAAATTGGTACATCAACTTCCCAGGGTCATAACTTTGGCATATGATCTCTGTTTGACGTGCACAGTATCTCGTTAGAAAGATCTATCCGAGAACTACAACTTTGCGAAGAGAAACATCAGTCCATGGACCCATGCTGCTCCCAGTTTTCCCAAAAAAACATCGTTTAGGGCCTCAAAACGGCTCCGAAAGTTCAGGACCCAAAAACTGCTAAAAATAGTAAAATGTGCTACAATTAAGGAAACTAAAAAGCTGAAAGAAACAATGGTGGGGGTCAAAGTGGACTTGGAAGGTGGCCACCAATATCTATCTGGATCAATGTCTATAATGGGACTATGGTAATACTAAAAAAAACTCATAATCCCTCCACTTAGAGATCAACCAACACTCTAGATTAGGAGCAAACCTTCTTTAGAAAGCTGGTAGAGTAAGTTGTTCCACTCCCTATAGATGTGTTAAAAAGAGAAACAATCAAATGAAAAATTTAGGTGAAGAATGTCCTCCAAAATATGCAAGAATATAAGATTTCCACATTGTTGAAATTCATTCACCTAATTAACAACACGTAAGGAGCCCCAAAAACTTGAATCTGGTCACATCCTTTTTCCTTTGTAAAGGCTAAAATAATTTTGCAAGCTAAGAGTTCAACTTAGTTGTTAGTGCCCCTACCCAAACCCATTTCAATCTTGAAAAATCGTGTGTCTCTCAGATATAAGACTACCCCTCCTCTGCATATCTAGTCTTCCCCTTGAGAATCCATGTCAAAAAAAGACCATAGTTTATTAACATTAAGATATTTTGCTATCACACATTGTGAGGCGGATTGATCTTTTGTCTGTGGGAAGTGAGATAGTGTGGAAAAGTAATCTGCAACTACCCAATCAAGGAAGATTGATTTTTGCTGAAAGATGGTATTGTTCCTAGCAAGGAGTACTCCCCAACATATAATTAAATTGAGAGCCATGAATACATGAGTAACAGGAGATGAATACTATCCCCTCCGTAGGACCTGCACCTCAAACCCATCTTAGGTACAAGACTTCCCCAAAATAGAGTGACACACATTCCATAACTATAGCATAAAAGGGAAATTTATGAAGGGATGGACGATTGTTTCCCTAGTTTGTTTATAAAGTGAGCACCACCACGATCCAATTTTCTATCTCCTTTGCATGAAAACCTATGTGGGGGATTTATTTTCCATTAAACACCACATTAAAGTTTCCACCTTTGCAAGACACTTGGACTGCCAAAGTGCTCTCCACCACCACTTCGGCTCTTCGTAGCCTAACCTTGGAGTGTATAAGCCAAAAGGGGAAAATACCAAATGATTTCATATTCGTTGTCTATCAGCGTAGTATGTACCTCCTTCAATTTTTCTAGGTAGCTGTTCCAGACCTCATGAAATTCCACCTCTAGCCCTAGGTCTTCAAATGACCTCCAATCTTGTTTCCAAATATTATTTTGAGCGAGATTTCCTATATGAATGAGTATGGATACTCCTCTATCCCCTAAAAAATCTATTAGAGGTTGAGGGAGAATATTTCTAATACCACTTCCATTCCAAGTATGTGCTCTGATTCTTACATTAGATCCATCTCCTATATGCCAAGAAATCCTTGATTTAATGAGATCAAATGAATTTAAAATTTCTCTCAATATGATGGATATATTAGATATATATTTGTCCCAACTTTTGATCCACTCCTTTATCGAGCATGGAGATAAGTTGAAATAAAGATATTTGACTTAATGTGGAAATTATTCTTTTTTATTTATGCCTCACATTCATTTTTTTTATTAAATCTAAACTCCATGTTGAGCATAGAAGGAAGTGAAAATCTCCTTCATAATGGGTTGTACAAAGTGTTTTTTAACACAATAAAATTTTATTTATGTATTTTCAATTACTTTATGCACACACATATAGATCCAAAATTAGTTCTAAAATGATTTGTTCCACTAATTTTAATTCTTATAACTAGCTTCTTAGTTAATTAAAAATTAGTATTTAGATATTGAAATGAATTGAAAAACATAGGAAATAATAAACAAATTGACACTGGAGTTTAACCATATGGGATACATCTTCAGGTTTTCTTCAATTGGTGATCTAATCCATTAAAAATTATGTGAGTACATCATTTCTCCTTTTGCATCAAAATAATAACCTCATTCTATAAATATTGTCTCTATTGTTCTTTTAGGAAGATACAATGGTTTCTTCTTGTAAATGAATATAAGTTTTCCATCCTATGCAATTGATGGTAGAGGAAGCCAAATACTCCATAGTTATATGTAATTCATTAAGGACTAATTTGACTCATGTAAAGAACTTCATAAAGTAAATACTCTCATCCATCTTGGAGTATGAATAGAAGGGCACACATTTCACAGATAAACCCTAGCTCATATTGGTGTTGAGAATCATGGCTAGAGTCTTCTCTACTCAATGTTTCTCTTTCAATAATTATTAAATCATTTTTAGAGTAGATTATGAGGATAGGGGTTGAATCCCCTTGAATCAACCCCTACAATGACATGTACTACACTGCATTTGCACCTAGAACCATGTAGAGTGGGTCAATATCATTATGCAGTTCTTGAATATCCTAGGTTGATTCTTTCCATCATTGCTTACAATTTGGAATCAAATTAGCCTCACCGATTTCTAGAAGAAGTTTCCAAGACCAAACTATTTACAGTGACATTTTCTATTTGATTTGGATGCTAATTTTATTGTGAAGATTGAGGCCATTAAATTAGTGTGTATCCTCCTAGATCACTCCTCCCCGCTAGGAATATTTTGTATTGGCAAAATTATAGTTTGATTTTATAAAATAAATAAGGGTAAAACTTCCTTAATATTTTAGTTTCCATCCATTGTGCTTTACTTGGATGCATTACTTTCACACCTACATGAAGATGCTTCACATCACCTCTTCATGAAGTCCTAACCTTTTGGTCAAGATCAATATATTCAAGATCAAAATATTTAATAGAAGGATCTTGAAGATTCTCGTCTTGATCCATGATCATTGGAAGCTCATATAGTTTCAAATTTTCAACATTAATTGTAGAATACACTCAAATATATGGAAGTAATTATGACCAGATAACATTATCACCGATATTTTCCAAGATTTTGAAGGGACCATACTTGATTGGATTGATACTTTTACCTTCACCTTCAAGGCATTATTTTCTATTGTATATCAAAACTTGATCACCAAATTGGAAGTGACGATCAACCTAATGTTTTTCATGCCTAGCCTTAAACTTCGCTTGGCTCTTTTCTGTAGAAATTCCCACTGTAGATCACTTGGTAATGCAATGTACTAAAGCAAAACACTTGATCTACTTCTACAAACAATTTAGCGGAAGCTTAATCGAACATGAGCAACATCAATAAGAACACATATAACTAATATGGAGAAATCAAACACACATAACACAGAAGATATAACCAGGGGAAAGCACCAGCCTAAAACCCCATCTCTGTATTATCATACAAGTGGAAATATGTCCGAATTACACAAAGCCTTAGCTCGGAAGCTATCCAGCTCTTAGTACAATCCCTCTGCTGCTCATAGACAGGAAAATGCTTCTCACAAACCTTCTCCTCTGCCCTCCAAGCCTCCTATTTCTATGCACAGTTTTTCCTGGGTCCTCCAGCTGCAACCTGTGTGATTCTCACCTCACACACAACACTGACCTCTGAAATAACTGCACAAACCTGAAGGAGATAAATCCTCATCATGGATGAGCTTCCTTTATAGGAAAAATATTCATCCAACTGATAGTACACTGTCCCTTCTATAATCTCAACTGGGTCTCTGTCTGAACTGACATGCATCAGTTATCCATGAGAGAATACTCAGTTATCTGAAAATAACAGTTGTCACATGCATGCAATCATCAACAAACTATATCTCATTAATTTAACAACTTGTTAAATTAATCTAACTGAACTTGACTAAGTTAAACTAAGTCAACTGATCCTCTCAATATAGAACTCATCCTTAATTCCTCAATCAGTGGAGCAAATCAAGGACACATTCCCCAATCAGTGGAGAAATTATTGCATGTTCTCACGAAGACTTCAAGTTTGATTTTCCTTAACTAATTAACTCATGGAGAATTAATTAATTAATATTCAAACTGCTGGTAAGACCAAATTCAAATTTTACTTCCGATTTTAGACCAAGGATTGTCTAAAAATAGGAATCCAACTTGAACTGCTAAAAATATAACTTCTATTTTTAGCACTTCAATTTTTCATTCCCTGTTTTCCAATCCAGCACTGATGCCCAAACTGATATTTTTAGCACTTCTATTTTTAGCAATTTCTTGTTGCCATTTTTCAACACTCCCTCTCAACAAGAAAGGCTTCCTCTTGAACTCGATCCTGTACCTTTGGAATGTTCTGCATGCAACACATCTACCAAGTGTGGTTGCTCTAGCAACTCTCGGAACAAAAAAACTCCCAACTGACCTCTCTGTTGGGCTAGAAACATACTCTGATGCTGAAGCTTTACCTGTTGCTGAAAAATGCTCCCTCTCTGACCTCTACGCTACTGCAACATCTCCATGCATCTCGCACTATTTCACCATTCTATGTGCTACCCTGCACTATGCAACACACTTGTGCCTCTCGCATTGCTGCAGCCTGCATGCTCTGCGCTGTCATGGGATTCCTTGCACTGTAGCTCTCTCTGCCGCTCCATCCGCATCTGTCTCTACCCAATCAGTCAGTTCTTGCTACTCCACATCAGGGCTCCCATAGCAAGGTCTCATCCAAGAGGTTGAGAACCTCAAGGATCTTGCCCCTCCTCCTTGGGACGATCACTCTACATCGCCCCACCTCCTACCTGGAGGTATGGCTGCATGTGATACCTCTGCCCACCTGGCTCAAAGTTTCCCCCTATTAGAGGTCTCTGCATGGGTATATGTCTCTACTCGATCTCCTCTCAGCTTCTCTAGTTATGGCTTCTCCACAACCTCCTGAAGTTGCTGCACCAATCGTGGCTCCTCCACAATCGTTTGAGACTTCTTCTGGCGGTACATGTTGAGAGGTAATTACTCTCCCTCTCAACCACCAAGTATCTAACCTTTGCCTTGCTCCTCAAGGCTTTGTATGCATCTTGTACCTCAAGTGGATAAAGGTTCTTAGTTAGCACACCAATCCGTTTCATATTTCCCGCCGTCACGAAATATTTGGAAAAAGAGCTGATTTTAAATCAGCGATATCTCCCTCATCCGAACTCCGATTTAGCCGATTTTTTTTTTGAATTTGGGTATTTTTTTGCAAGGAATCCAAATATTCTATTTTTTTCTGAAAATTTTATACAAAAATTTTCAGATCTGTTATGAAAACTCTCGGCCCAAAACTCAAAACTTTGAAATCTCCTCTTCTTGTATATTGTTCTTCCTTGATCACCTGTGCTTTGATACCATGTAGAACATTTTCTACAAAACTTGGCTTTGATACCATGTAGAAATTCCCACTGTAGATCACCTGGTAATGCAATTTACTAAAGCAAAACACTTGATCTACTTCTACAAACAATTTAGCAGAAGCTTAATCGAACATGAGAAACATCAATAAGAACACATATAAATAATATGGAGAAATCAAACACACATAACATAGAAGATATAACCAGGGGAAAGCACTAGCCTAAAACCCCATCTCTGTATTATCATACAAGTGGAAATATGTCCGGATTACACAAAGCCTTAGCTCGGAAGCTATCCAACTCTCAGTACAATCTCTCTGTTGCTCATAGACAGTCAAATGCTTCTCACAAACCTTCTCCTCTGCCCTCCAAGCCTCCTATTTCTATGTATAGTTTTTCCTGGGTCCTCCAGCTGCAACTTGTGTGATTCTCACCTCACACACAACACTGACCTCTGAAATAACTGCACAAACTTGAAGGAGATAAATCCTCATCATGGATGAGCTTCCTTTATAGGAAAAATATTCATCCAACTGATAATACACTGTCCCTTCTCTGATCTCAACTGGGTCTCTGTCTGAACTGACATGCATCAGTTATCCATGAGAGAATACTCAGTTATCTGAAAATAACAGTTGTCACATCAACAAACTGTATCTCATTAATTTAACAACTTGTTAAATTAATCTAACTGAACTTTACTAAGTTAAACTAAGTCAACTGATCCTCTCAATATAGAACTCATCCTTAATTCCTCAATCAGTGGAGCAAATGAAGGACACATTCCCCAATCAATGGAGAAATTATTGCATGTTCTCAAAAGACTTCAAGTTTGATTTTCCTTAACTAATTAACTCATGGAGAATTAATTAATTAATATTCAAATTGGTGGTAAGACCAAATTCAAATTTTACTTCCTATTTTAGACCAGGGACTATCTAAAAATAGGAATCCAACTTGAATTGCTAAAAATAGAACTTCTATTTTTAGCACTTCCATTTTTCATTCCCTGTTGCCCAATCCAGCATTGATGCCCAAGCTGTTATTTTTATCACTTCTATTTTTAGCAATTTCTTGTTGCCATTTTTCAACATTTTCCAACTATTCCAGTAATCAATTGGAACTTCTGGATGAAATTTATTTCTTCGTCTACATCATTAGAACCATCCACCACTAAATATTTTCCAAGAGTAAATTCCAAAGGAGACAGAGGCAAGTAACCAAAATGTCTCAAAAGGAGACCTCTGTGTAGAAGTATGTATGGCAAAATTATAGGCATGATGTACTGAATACAATTATTCACCCTAAATATTAGGATGCTTGCTACAATATCCTTAATACATGTGTATCACTATCCTATTAACCACTTCCATTTACCCAATGGTCTATGGATGACAAATAATGCTCTCTTGAAGCATAATTCCCATTAAATCTCATAAAGTTGACCAAAATTCCCCAAGAAAGTAGGAGTATCAATTAGATATAATGGATGTGGGAAAATAAAAATGAAACCAAACATGGTGGAAGAATAAATGTGTAATACCTTCTCCTATAACCTATTACTTACAAGGAATTAGAACACACATTTTTCTAAATCCATTTACAAAAACATATACATAACAATGAACTTTCTTCAACATAGGAGAACCCCCAACAAAATCCATAGACATACTTTGCCATGGACAAGAAGGTACAAGAAGTGGCATATACAAAACTAATTTTCTATTACTTATTTTTCTAGTGGAACACACCGCCCTTTCTTTTACATATTTAGACATTGTTTCATTCATCTAAGGACAATAACAATAGCATTGTAACTAAGCTACTATTTTTCCTATACCAATAAATACCATAAGTAGGAGAAGTATGCGCTTGTCTTATTACATAAACACTTTTTCACCTCATGGAGTGCACAATTTACCAAGATCATATATAAATTTGTCATGTACATGATAATTTAATTCTTCCACTTTAGTATCATATGTTAGTGTTCCATAAGAATCCTTAAATTCTTCATCTTTATTATGTTTTCCAATATAACTTTCATGAGATAATGAACTAGGGAGTACAATAATAAATGCATTAACAAAATGCCTATATAACATATCAACAACTTTGTTTAGATACCTTTTTTATACTCAATGACCAAATGGAATTTCTATAAGAGTCCCATTTACCATAATGATGTGACTGTTGCAGCTTGGTTTGTGATTGGAGATACTACAAAGGCTAATGGTATAGATGGATGATTGACTCTTTTCCCATTAAATAATGTTTCCATATCTTCCACACTCCGAATAAAAGAACACATATCATTTTCATAAGAAGGTTATTTTCTTGTCGCATTAGTGAAGGTCTCATAATGGTAAAATCCTGGTTTCTTTCTTTGCTAATTGAGTACCAAGACAAGAAAATATTTCCGTCAAACAATTTCTAGTGAAAATGGGATCTCTGTCACTTACAATAATCTTTGGGTTTCCATATAAATTTTGAATTGTTTCCATAGATGCAGTAGAAATTGTAAATGATTTAAAAGGATGATATAATGCACAAAAGTATGGATACTTGGTAAGTCTATCAATTACCACCATGATGACACTCTTTCCTTCAGACTTGGGTAAACCTGTGATAAAATCCATTGAGACATCCTCGCAGTGTTGAATTGGAATGGATAAAGGTTGTAACATACCTAGGGTTTTAACTGTATCAACTTTATTTTGTAGGAAAACCAAAAATTCCTCCACAAACTTCTGAATATCATATTTAAGGCCATCCCAAAAAAATTCCTTCTTGACCCGGTGGTAAGTTATTAAAAATCCTGAGTGCCCTCCTAAAGGAGAGGTGTGCAATTCCAAAAGAATATTTTGTTTGAGTTGGGAATTATTACATAGATATAAGTGATCTTTGTACCATAATGTGTCATTTTTCTAAATAAATGTATTAGATGTACTAGGAACTTGTTGCAACTTTTGAATGAGTGTCGAAACCTCTTCGTCATTCTTCCATTACTCCCTTGATTCATATCTAGTTAGGTTGGATAATAAAATTGGCATAAAGAAATGCTTCTACATTATCATCCCTTCTTTAGAGTGCATTTGAAACAACATTTTTGTTCCCTTTTTGTAGATGATTTCAAAGTCATATCCCAACATATTAGTGACCCATTTTTGTTTCTCTTCTGAAGATAATATTTGTTCCAAAAATTATTAAGACTATCATGATTTTTATTTACCTTGAAGTGTCTTCCCATTAGGTAAGGGTGCTATTGCTTTAGGGTATGCAGTATTTCCAACATTTCCTTCTCCTAAATAGGTTTGTGTAAATATTTTCCCTTGATTGGAAGAATTTCAAAAGAAATGGGTCTTCCTTCTTGCATGAAAATAGCATCAATTCAATTTTTCGAGGCATCACATTCCACCATAAAGGTTTTTTTGAAGTATGGAGTAGTTAAGACCAGAGCTTGGCACATTTATTCTTTAAGATGTTCAAAGGAATTAGTTACTTCTAGAGTCCAAAAAAATGCATCTTTCTTCAATAATGTAGTTAGAGGTGCTACTAAAGTCTCCCATAATTCTTAACAAACTTGCGATAATGCCTAGTCAACCTGAGAAATCCTTCAAGATGCTTTAGGGTTGTAGGGATTTTCCATTCCTTGATGGCTTTAATGTTTTTAGGATCTACCTTAACACCCTCATTAGATACAATATGACCCAAATATTCCACCTCCTGTACCCTAAAGAAACATTTGGAGATTTTTGCATACAATTGTTTCTCCTCCAATAATTTGAGCACCCTGTCAACATGTTGAACATGATCCTTCCAAGACTTGCTGTAGATTAGTATATCATAAAAAAATACTAACACAAATTTTCTAAGGAAGGATTTGAAAATTGAATTCATCAAACCTTGAAATATGGAAGGTGCATTAGCAAGGCCAAAGGCATGACCAAAAATTCATAATGAGCTTCATGAGTTAAGAATGTTGATTTTGGAGTGCTTTCAGTCTTCATTCTAACTTGATGATATCCTTAATGAATATCCAACTTGGTGAAGTAAATTTCTCCATGTAATCCATCCAAAAATTCATCAATGACATGAATGAGAAATTTATATTTAATAGTGAGCTTGTTGAGCTCCTTAGAATCTAGACACATACACCATGATCCATCCTTCTAGTGTACCAATACTACTGGAGCAACGAAAGAACCTCGACTAGGTTGAATTATACCTTCCTATAACATTTCTGCAACCATACATTTAATTTCACTCTTTTAGGCATAGGGATATCCACAAGGTCTGGTGTTTGGAGGAATTATTCATGGAATCAAGTGAATAACATGATCATGATCACGAATAGGTGGGAGGAATTTGGGAGTCTCAAATACCTTGAAATGATTGTCAAAGATTCTTTGGAGATTTGGAGAAACATATGATTTCGATGATTGAACATCTAATGAGCATAATTGTGCAATTATGAATCATTGTTATCTCTTAAAAAGCTTTGTCATGCCATTAGAGATGATTATCTTCCCCGATTTACTTGTGATACCCCTTAATTCAATTTCCTTCCCTTCCCAGGGAAATTTCAAGAAAAATTCTTGAAAATTAAAATCTCTCATCCCCAAAGATTGTAAACATTGGACTCCTAATACCACATCAACACCATCCATTGGAATGGAAATCATTGGACTATTAAATACATATTCCCCCATGGTTATATTGATATTATGGCACTTCCCCAAGCAATTTATAGTTCCTCCATTTGAAACCATCACTTGACACTAGTGTTGGATATAGAAAGCAATTCAATTCCTTGGCTATCTTACAATGAATAAAATTATGGGTACTACCATAATATATCAACACTATTACTTTTTTTTTTCTTGATATATCCTTCTATCTTGAGAGTTTGAGGAGTGGTAATTACTGCCAATGCATTACAAGATATGGTCAGATTCATTTATTCTTTCTCTGGGGTTGGTTCGTGATGTATATCCTCTTCTTTTTATGTTTCTTGTTCCTTTTATTCCTCCTCTTCACAATCTATGTAAAATAATTTCTTCTCAACACACTTATGACCCTTAGTGTATTTTATATCACAACTATAACAAAACCCTTTTGATCTTTTTTCCTCCAGTTGTTGTGGTGTCAACCATGTAGGTTATGGGAAGTTATGAGAAGCAACACATCCATATCTATAGTTGTGAGTGGTAGACTTCCTTGTTTCCATAATTTTGCTTTCAACTTTTCTTTCCACCTTGAATTCCTTCTCCAGTGAATTAGGTTCCCAAAGGCTAACCTCATGTTGGATGTTATCCTTTAAAGTCCCTTTTAAGACATCAATCTTATCCTCCTCTGGAATATCATTTACCTTGATATTAAATCTTTGGAAGTACTCAATGTGTTATGCCATTGAACCCTTTTGTTTGATATTTATCAATTGGCTAAAGAAGGTATTGCTCTTTGTATCCTCATAATGTGCTATCAATTCTTTTATAAAAATGATCCAAGTGACAATTTATTTACAAGAACAAAAACATTGATACCACACAAACTGATTTTGTTCTAAATATAAATATGAAATGCACACCTTTTGTGTGTGTGACACATCATGTAGATCAAATAATTGCTCCATTCGTAGTATCCATGTTACTGGATCCTTGCCATCAAACTTCCTCATATAGATCTTTGGAATTTGGTTAGTCTTCAACCCACTATTTGAGTCTCTAAAATCATAATTTGTATTCATTTTCTCCTCATCATGATTTTCATTGAGTACTTTGTCACCACTAGGAAGCCTTTGCTGTATTTTTTTTATTTTTATGTCTTCCTTCAAACCTTCCATGTCCCCTTTTAAACCATCCATGTCCCCTTTTATTTTCTTTTCTAAACCATCCATCGTAGCATTCAATTTGTTTTTGTTTTATCTTTGTGAGAGTGAAATTTTTTGCACTTGGTCCTGTAACTTATCATGTTACATTTCTTCCTCTTCTTCATGTGTCATAGTAGAGATTTTTGGTTGCTTACTGGGTGTATCAATTTTTTTTGTTGTGAGGCATGTTGGAACTAAATAATGATATCTATGCTTCACTATGCCATTTGAATCACTTAAATTTTATTTTTCAAACAATAGTTATGCAAATTTAAAATATACACACCTTTTTTCTGATTTTTTGGGGCTTGAACTTGAAACTATTGTATCTTTGTAATTTTACCTATATAAGGTTTGAAATTTTGCCTTGTGGTAGCCCTTCGAGTCTTCCTTCCAACCCACAAATTCAAACCAATATTATATTCTTCAAGATAAATTTATTCCCAACCTCCCACAATGACTTGATTATAGACTAGTTTAGTAGAACGAACTTGTAAGAAATTCTACGTGCCACTATTTCAACCTTCAACCGTGAAAATGATACACAAAAAACAAAATTCCATACAATTTCATTCACTTTTTATGAAATCTGATTCTTGTATAGAAAGTTATGACGATTTTCCTTAGGTCACCTGTTTGAGACAAAATTCTGGAGCATGCCAAAACCCTAACTTCTTCGGACCATTACTCAGAAAATATAGTGAACATAGATTTGAAATTTTTACACGAATTTCATCAAGATTTTGGGTCCATATGTTCGTAATTTCAACTTCTGAAGCCTTGTATAAAAAAACTTTATAGCGAAAATTCCAAGATGACCTGTTTGAAGCAATGAAACCATAGAATCCAAAGCTCTAATACCAAATGTTATGTAACTAGATCACAAAATAGAAGAAAAAATAGATCAAAAACTTCAAAATAATCCTCTTCAAGGGTTAAACCTCCTTTTACATCACATAAATGAACAATTCTTGGATGATTAAAATGACAAGACCTCGTTGGTATCTATAGGAGTTTAAGTGTCACAATATAATCATAGCCTACATAACAATAAGAATGGAAGGGCACAACAATAACAATAGTGGGCTTCTATGTGGCACAATAATAACAATATGGGGGCTATATGGACACAACGATAATAATAAGGGAGGGATACACTAATAATAATAATAAAGGGGCTACACTAGTATTATAGGGACCTAACAACACTAATCCATGACATAGTCACTTGCATCAGTGTCAATCTTAAATGGGCACTATAAATATGGAAATTCTAAAAATGGGCTTTTGTTGATCTTCACTTTCAAAGTTTTGAAGAATTTTTTGTTGTTTATCTCCCAATGCATGACCTACTTAGTACTTTTCAAAGCATGTCAAGGATATGTAATAAAAGAAATGTTAGCAATGAACATCCTCCAATAATGAATTGTGCCTTGGAATCTCCTAACTTCTATTACATTATTAGGATTATGCCACTTCATAATGGCTTTAACTTTTGAGGGATCAATTTTTAATTCATCATATCATACAATATTATCCCAAATAAAATAAATATGCTTTCCCAAATTCACATATTTTGACATCTTTAGGCACAATTTCTTCCTTTTTAAAACAGCCAAGTCTTTCTTAACATGTTTTACATGATCTTCACATTTTTGATTGAATATAAATATATCATCTAAATAGACTATTGAAAATTCATTTATGAATGACCTTAATACATCATTCATAACCCACACACAAGTTGTAGGAGCATTATAAATCCCAATAGGCATAACCAACCACTCAAATAAACCTTGTTTTGTTTTGAAAATAGTCCTCCAAATATTATATTCAAAAATCCTGACTTGATGATAACCACTTCTTAAGTCTAAATTAGTGAAATAAGTTACATTTTTCAATTGACACAACAAATCATCGAAGAGATTAATTATTTTTCACTGTAATTTTTTTCAATGCTGAGAAATCCACACACACTCTCCATGTACCATTTTTTTTGGTCGCAAAAAATAGGAAGTCCACATGGAGAAGTAATTGGTTAGATGATTCCTCTCTCAAGTAGCTCCTAAACCTACTTTATTTCTTTGTTCTCGAGCAAAAATAACCTATAAATGTTAATGTTATGAAGAGGTGCATCTTATTGTAGCCAAATATTTTGTTGCATCTCTCTCTTTGGCAAGGATAATTTTAGGGGCGAATGTTCGCCCTTTGGCGAAATTAAGGGGTTTTAAATTTTTAGTGGGCGAATATTTTGTATCATAGTACATTTTTACAAATCACCTCAAATAACCCACCTTATTTTAAGGGAGAGGGTAAAAAAGGTAAATTTAGCCCTTGAAATTAGGACTTACAACCTTCCATTCGCCCATTTTCAAGAATAGGTTTTATTTAAGTGAATCCTATGGGCCAAATACCATATTTATAAAAGAGGTATGGTAAATTAATAAAAATATAAATAAATGAGAGGTATGGTAAATAAATAAAACATTTTTATATTTACTCCATAAGTCACCTTATATACATGTAAGAGTGTAAGAAAATAAAAATATATGTAAAGTGGAGGTATGGTAAATAAATAAAACGTCTTTTTATACTTACTCAAAAGGTATGGTAAATAAATAAAAATATAAATACACAAAAGGTATGGTAAATAAATAAAAATAAAAATAAACTAGACGTATCGTAAATAAATAAAACCTCTTTTTATATTTAGTCCATAACCCTCGTTCTATTTATGAAGGCTCAAGAAAGAGGTTTTGTTTAAGTGAATCCTATGGGCCAAATACCATATTTGTAAAAAAGGTATGGTAAATTAATACAAATATAAATAAACGAGAGGTATGGTAAACAAATAAAACATTTTTTTATATTTACTCCATAAGTCACCTTATATTTACCAGCACTCAAAAAATGGGTTATATTTAGGTGAAACTTATTGCCAAAATACTATGGGACAAATACCATGGACTAGATTGTTATTAATACCATGAAAAAAACCATTATTAACCCTAATATTAGAATTAATAAAAATAAAAACGGCACATGGTATTGACCCATGGTATTCACCAAAATGGCACATGGTATTGACCCATGGTATTCACCTGGAATGTAGCCTATTTAAATGGGGGAATTAAACCAGCATGTAGCCTATGCTAAGATTCACTAGGACTTTACAAAGTTTTATTATTTAGTGAAAGACTCGCCAAGATCTTACAAGATTTTATAATTGAGTAAAATATTCGCCATGCCTGGTGAGAGATTCGCCAAAAAATTATATGTACATATTATATTATTGATAAAATCGCCTTCCATTTTTCCTATACACCATGGAGATTCGCCCATTTATTATATTTATAAATTTAGGGGGGGTTATTAAAATTTTCCCTGCTCTTTGGAGGTAACCCTTATGGTTCCTAAAACACCCCATCATAGCTAGATATAATATTAACTAATTTATCTTTATGTTTAGGATCACACCCTTTGAAATATTTGGATTTACCATCATCCTTATCTTTTATAATCATGGGTACAAAAGTCTTGCTTCGATTTATAATTATTTTCATTTGACCTCTAAAAAGTAAATACAATTTAATCGTCACATGATTTAGGTGGATAGTGGTAGTCATCCACCTCTTCCATTGAGTCAATGGTTCTCTATCTCCTTAGGAATCTTTTCTATGGTGTTTTTGGTGCCAAACGTCTGGGGCCACTTTGAGGCCCCAAACTATTTTTTTTTTTGGAAATTCAGGGGATCAATGGTTGACATGGAATTCCTAGACCCTAGTTGAAAAAAGTAGTCCTTGAACAGTTCCTTCTAACGAGATATTGTGCACATCAAATGGATATTGCAAGAAAAAGTTGCACCCCCAAGAAGTTGATGTACTGACCAAATACCTTAGGGCCCATAAAAAAACTGGCACTTAATCTTCTAGGGTTAGGATTTTGGACCTCTAAGGTTATTTATTTATGTTCAAATGGAATTATTTCAACCTCTTATGACAAATTTTGTGAATGCATATAGCTGCCATCTCTCTCTCTTAAGAGATAACTACCACTATTCTATCCGATTTGTGTTTTACAATATTCTTCTATTTTGTTTATTAGTAGATGTTGGGTTAGCACCATATTACTATGATTTATATTATATTTATACGTGTGTATTTCATCTACTTTCCTAAATTTCATTTCATTCCTAGTACAACCAGGATTAGTGGTATATGAGAAATATTCTCCTTGTTGTTTCTTGCTGGATGTCTTTGACTAGATCAGGGTATAGAGAGTTGGGTCTCAAGCTAGTCTCACTTGGGAATAATCACTCTCACCAACCCAACCGACCTCCCATGGTGGAAGAAAATATATATCACAAAGTGGGAGATGCTATCAAGTTGTTGCTCAAGGAAGCCCTCATGTGATAGAGGAATGAGATGGTGGAAAATTTTACCAAATCCTTTGATGAATTCTAACAATAACCAAGGTACCTTCAAATAATGGAACTTGTGGAGGAGCGACACTGATCTGAATTGGATCCACAAAAGACTGTCGAGAACCTTAACTGTATCAAGTTGAACAAATCCTTGAAAATTCCAAAACAATGATCAAAGACGCCTTGAACTAGTGGCAATGGCTGCCAACGTAGAGCAACGAGGACCTCGGTCAAAGTGCGCTGACTGAGGCCCATGGAGACTGCGCAGGAGGTCAAAGCAGCCCCTGGGAGCCTCAGATCGGGAAAAGGAGGTGATTTTGATGCGCGATTAGCACTTAGCGTTAATCGCGCATCGCTGGGAAAACAAGGCCAAAGTGGAAGAGCCTTAAGCAATCGGTCGCTTTGGGAGCCGGAGAATCGTGGGTGGAGAAACAAAAAAAGCGCTAAAGGACAAAGGCGGGACCCGCGCTCTGGAAAACCGGCGGTATTGATCGGGGTGCCCTTGAACGGTAAGAGGTTTTGGAGGAGAGTGGAGCAATCCCACTCAGCGATCAATGCGTGGCAACGGAGGTGAGAGAAAAACCGCCGTTGATCGTGCGCTATCGGTCGAGTAAGTCAACTGCGCTCAACGTGCGTATGACGTTGGATCTGGAGGAGCCTGGATCGGATGGCTGAGGTTTCGCCCGATGGAGGAAGCGGAATCGACAGGGGATTAAGTCGAGTTCTAAAGAGATTTGGAGTTCGTTTGATTACCATGGTGGAGAAAGAACGCATACACGACGTAACGGAAGAAACGAACTGACGGAGTGTGCTGGCACCAGTTAGATGGAGACACGTGGCCACTACCAGAGCTTTCGTGCTGATGCCGAACAAGGAATTCCAAGCATAGCTGCAGAAGGTGAATCGCCATGGGCGGGAGAGGAACCAAACAGGCATAGGGATCGAATGACTAAAGCCATGAATAGAGATAGTCGAGAAGAAAAAAGAGAGAGAAGAGTTAATTGGAAACCCTAATTGAGAGGACTCCAAGCAACTACGAGAGACAATAAACACAGAGGGTAGTAAAGCCAAGAAGAGGAGATAGAGGGCTGAGCTGACCACATGCAGCATTGAGCACTAGAGAGCTTGAAGATTCAAGCCTTCCCATAGAGGAATCTTTCCAGATCGAGCATCACAATTGGCTCTTTCCATTGTAGACCAAGGGTCACAGAGTTGGTAGGACGAACAACAGTCTGTGTACTCCGAGTGGCTTGGGGAATCCAAGAACCACCCTGCCAAGCAAACCTGCTTCAGGAGAACTCGCATTGAGTCCTTGTATGTGTAATACTCTGCTTAAAGACACAATAAAAAAAGGCCACCACTGACAGCTGGACCGGAGATGTAGCCCTCGAGAATAGGGTGAACTCCTTATTAAAAATTCTTGTGTCTTTGTGTTGCTTACTGCGTTTCTCTGTTGTCTTTCCAATTATTTTCTGTGTATTGGCAATTTGATCGATCCGTTGTTTCAATAACACAGAACACACACACCAGCACATGAGTCTGTAATACCTTTTGTTTAATAAATTTTCAAAATTGAGGTCACTCATAGGGTGATTATTAGATCAAGTGGTATTAGAGCTCTAGGCCGTAAGGTTAGACAAGCTTGTGTTGGTTTAGCTATGAATGCTCACTAGATCAAAGCTCAAGTTAGGAGGAGAGTTGGTGGAAACTAATCTTGAAATTGGGAGAGTCTATTCTTGGAAGACAATGTCAGAGGAAGGTTCTATAGGGCCAGACCCTCAATTCATAGAAAGTTTCCTAGCTATAAAGTCTATGGTAGAAAAAATGTATAGGGACTTTAGAAAGCATAGGGATGAAGATTCATCAGGCTCTAAACAAGATAAAGAAAAAGATGAGTCTCATTTCCATGACCACTCCAAAGGAAAGGGGAAAGAGGAAAGCTTTCTCACACCTCCTAATAGCCCTGTGCATGATAAGAAAGCATCTTTGATTAAGTTAGATGTTAAATTTGATTTGCCTATATATGATGGAGAGATAAATGCTGAAAAGTTGGATAATTGGATAAGACAAATTGATGTGTATTGCAGGGTACAAAACATAGACTCAGACAAGAGTAAGATTCAGCTGGAAAGCCTACACCTAGGAGGCACTGCCTTGGTTTGGTGGGAAGGCAGAACCCAAGCTGATATGCAGAAGCATGGTAAGACCATCTCTTTTTGGAGTGAATTTGTTGCTGCCATCAAAAAATAGTTCTATCCATTGGCCTACATGCAACAAGCCATGATGAGTTAGAAAACTCTGCGGCAGTTGAAATGGAAAAGTGTACAAGGGTATACTCAAGAGTTCAGAAAGAGAGCATTGATGTTGGGTATCTCATTAGACTCACCAGAGACTCTTTTGAAGTACATTGGTGGTCTACACAGCTACAGGAGGCATACCATCCTCATGTATGCCTCATGTTTAATCCCACTAGTATAGATGAGGTATCTGTACAAGCTACTCATCTAGAAGCTAGAGGAAAGAATGGAAATCCAAAAGTTGGGGGACCATTCCAACCCATTGTAAGCAAGAGCAAGGAGAAGAGGACGCAGAAGTGGAAAGCAAGGAAGGCTAACAGTGCACAAAAAGGCAAAGCTTCATGCACTCACTGTAAAAAGGATGGGCATGATGATGAGCACTGTTGGACTCTACATCTAGAGCTGAGACCTAAGAAGTTCAAGGGCAAGAAGAAGAAGACTGCTGCAGCTATTCAGAAAGATTTGGGGTCAGACTTAAGAGATGAAACAATCATTGCAGCCACAGGTATAAAAGGTTGTTTGCTTTAGAGAATGCTGAAATCAAGAAGCAGGTGCAGGAGTTGCTCAAGAAAGGGTTCATCAGGTCTAGCACATCACCATGTGGGTCACCCATCGTCTTGGTGAGAAAGAAATATGGCTCGTGGAGAATGTGCATTGACTACCGAGCACAAAATAAGATAACAATAAAAAATTGTTATCCCCTTCCTCGCATAGATGATCTTTTAGATCAATTGAAGGAAGCTGTTTATTTAACCAAGCTGGATTTGCACAGTGGGTACCATCAGGTCAGAGTTGCAGAGCAAGATGCATGGAAGACTGCTTTCAAAACAAATCAGGGATTGTATGAATGGCTGGTTATGCCTTTTGGCCTAACTAATGCTCCTGCTATTTTCATGAGATTAATTAATGATGTACTCAAACCTTTTCTTGATGATTTTGTTATTGTGTATTTGGATAACATTCTTAATTTTAGTAAAATGTGGGAAGAACATTTAAAGGATGTTAAGCAGACATTAGATGTTTTGAGAAGAGAAAAACTTTATGTTAAACTCTCCAAATGTGAATTTGGCAAAACCTCTCTAAATTATTTGGGTCACATAGTAGGGGGAGGTAAATTGAAAATAGATCCCTCTAAAGTGGCAGTCACTGTAAACTAGCCTAAACCCCAGCCTGCTACATAAGTGAGAAGCTTCTTAGGACCTAAACCCCAGCCTGCTACAGAAGTGAGAAGCTTCTTAGGAGCAGCACAATATTGGAGGAAGTTCATTTCAAATTTTTCCTCAATTGCAGATCCCTTACATGCTTTGATAGGATTGAACAAGGTGTTCCAGTGGGGAGGCAAACAACAGAAAGCCTTCGACACCTTGAAAGAAAAGATTAGTACAACACCGATACTAGCACTGCCAGATCTACAAAGACCATTTGAGATCCAAACTGATGCCAGTGACTATGGCATGGGAGCAGTGTTAACACAACACGATAAACCCATATGTTATCATTCTGAGACTTTTAATCCTGCAGTGGTTAACTATCCTACCTATGATAAAGAATTGTATGCATTAGTTCAGAGTGTGAAAATGTGGAAACATTACTTAATGGGCAAAGAAATAGTAATACACACTGATCATCATCCACTTCAATATCTACACTCCCAAACTAAGTTGCAACAATCAAGACATTACAGATGGATGGGTTTTCTACAACGATTTCATTTAGTTATTAGATATAAAAAGGGCATACATAACAAGGTTGCAGATATGTTATCGAGACCCATTATAAATGCATCTACCATACTTAAGCATAATTCTATGCTGCATGAAAGCTACATAGAATAGTATGCTCAGGACATGGACTTTCAAGATATATATGCAACTTTGAGTCAAGGCAAAAGAGTAGAAGAATTGGACTATCATGTGAAGGACCGACTCTTATATCATTGTGGAAACTCTGCATTCCACAAACTGAGAGAGTAAAGATAATTAAGGAAGCCCACACTTCTTTGATATTAGGTCACTTTGGGGTAAGTAAAATAGTTTCACAGCTACAAAGGTTCTGCTATTGGCCGAAAATGAATGAAACAGTTTCTAGATATGTAAAGGGGTGTGCTATGTGTGCAAAGAGCAATCCCAGCAATAGAAAACTAGCCTTATACACTCCATTACTAGTTCCTTCTCACCCTTGGCAAAGAATTTCCATGGATTTTGTTGGAGGACTGCCCAAATCTAGGAAAGGTCATGATTATCTATATGTTGTTGTGGATAGATTCAGCAAAATGTGTATTTTGATACCCTGTAGTAAACAGATTACAACTGAACAAACTGCAAAATTATTCTTTGAACATGTATGGGTTCATTTCGGATTACCCACTTCTATTGTATCTGATCGAGACACCTGATTTGTGGGGAAGTTTTGGTCAAGTCTGTGGGAACTAATGGACACCAAGTTAAAGAAAAGCACAACTTTTCATCCACAAACAGATGGCTAGACAGAAGTAGTTAACAGGACGATGATCCAATTACTGAGAGGATATTGCAGCAAACACCCTAAGCTTTGGGATGAACACTTGTGTTATGTGCAACATGCTTACAATAGAGCCAAACACTCTTCTACACAGAGATCTCCTTTTGAGACTTGCTTTGGTTTCGTACCGAGGTCTCCTTTGGATTTTGTCTTTGGTAAAGATACCATGGTTGATAGACACAGTGATGTGGACAAGGCAACTAGGTTCATTGAACAAATCCAGGATATCCACCAGGCAGTACAGGAACAACTGGAAAAGAGCCAGGCCAAGTACAAGGCTAGGCATGATAAGCATCGGATGGAGCATAGTTTTCAAGTTGGAGACCAAGTTTGGCTGTATATCAGCAAGGACAGGATGCAAGGGGAAGGTAAAAATCTAAAACCTATTAGGTATGGACCCTTCAGGATACTTGAGAAGGTTGGTGAAAATGCCTTCCGCCTTGAGCTACCAGCTTACATGCACATCTACTTAGTTGTAATTGTAGACTGTTTGAGGTTTTTGAACCTTCAATGATTGAGGACCCCGAAGAGCAGAGTCAATTACCTTCTGTTGACAACTTGCTACCTGAATATCTTAATGAATTGCAGGAAGATATAATGCTGGACAAGAAGGTAAGTACGACGCGCAGTGGACAAGTGGAATACCTCAGGATTGGGCTTAAAGGTTCGAAGCTGAGCAATGCAAAGTGGATTTAGATTGGATAAGTGAGACATAAGTTTCCTCACTTAGTCGATGCTTGAAGAAAACCAAATTTTGGTGGTCCAAAAGCTTTTTCAGTGAGAATGCCGTGATCCGAATTGGATCCACAAAAGACTGTCGAGAACCTTGACTGTATCAAGTTGAACAAATCCTTGAAAATTCCAAAACAACGATCAAAGATGCCTTGAACCAGTGGCAATGGCTGCCAACATAGAACGACGAGGACCTCGGCCAAAGCGCGTTGACCAAGGCCCATGGAGACTGCGTAGGAGGTCAAAGCAGCCCCTGGGAGCCTCGGATCGGGAAAAGGAGGTGATTTTGATGCGCGATTAGCGCTTAGAGCTAATCACAAATCATTAGGCAAACAAGGCCAAAGTGGAAGAGCCTTAAGCACTCGGTCGCGTTGGGAGCCGGAGAACCGTGGGTGGAGAAACAAAAAAAGCCCTAAAGGACAAAGGCGGGACCAACGCTTTGGAAAACCGACGGTATTGATCGGGGTGCCCTTGAACAGTAAGAGGTTTTGGAGGAGAGCAGAGTGATCCCACTCAGCGATCGATGCGTGGCAGTGGAGGTGAGAGAAAAACCACAGTTGATTGCATGCTATCGGTCGAGCAAGTCAACTGCTCTCGATGTGCGTATGACGTTGGATCTAGAGGAGCCCAGATCGGATGGCTGAGATTTCACCCGATGGAGGAAGAGGAATCGATAGGGGATTAAGCCGAGTTCTAAAGAGATTTGGAGTCCGTTTGACCACCACGGTGGAGAAAGAACGCATACACAACGTAACGGAAGAAACGAACCGACAGAGCGTGCTGGCACTAGTTAGATGGAGACACGTGGCCACTACCAGAGCGTTTGTGCTGACGCCGAACAAGGAATTCCAAGCACAGCTGCAGAAGGCGAATCGTCGAGGGCGAGAGAGGAACTGAACAAGCATAGGGATCGAATGACTAAAGCCATGAATAGAGACAGTCGAGAAGAAAAAAAAGAAGAAAAAAAAGAGAGAAGAGTTAATTGGAAACCCGAATTGAGAGGAGTCTAAGCAACTAAGAGAGACAGTGAACACAAAGGGCAGTAAAGCCAAGCAGAGGAGACAGAGGGCCAAGCTGACCACAGGTAGCATCGAGCACTAGAGAGCTTGAAGATTCAAGCGTTCCCATAGAGGAATCTGTCTGGATCGAGCATCATAGTTGGCTCTTTCCACTGTAGACCAAGGGTCACAAAGTTGGTAAGAGGAACAAGAGTCTATGTACTCCGAGTGGCTTGGGGAATCCAAGAACCACCCTGCCAAGAAAACCTGCTTCAGGAGAACTCGTATTGAGTCCCTGTATGTGTAATACTCTACTTAAAGACACAATAAAATAAGGCCACCACTGAGAGCTGGACCGGAGATGTAGCCCTCGAGAATAGGGTGAACTCCTTATTAAAAATTCTTGTGTCTTTTTGTTGCTTACTGTGTTTCTCTGCTATCTTTCCACTTATTTTTTGTGTATTGAAAATCTGATCGATCTGTTGTTTCAATAACACAGAACACACACACTAGCACATGAGTCTGTAATACCTTTTGTTTAATAAATTTTCAAAACTGAGGTCACTCATAGGGTGATTATCAAATCAGACACCATTCAAGGTAGAAGTTAACTTTTATAACCCCTTATTTAAAGGCCAAATTGATGCATATTCTTTTGAGAAATGGTTAAATATTTTAGAGGGATATTACTCTATCCAAAAAATTTTCAGACAATAAAAATATCATCTTTGTACTCTTGAAAGCCCTTCACCTTATCAAATCATTGTGGGAAGGTTACTGGGAGAGACAAAGTGAAGATGGGTATGCAATATTCAAGGTATAACCCACTTGGGAATATTATTTTGATGCCATTAAGGAGTATTTATACCCTATAAGTAACAATGATGACTAGTACATGAGATGGACAACCGTATGAAAAGAAAGAGACTAGATAGTGTTGTAGTACACCAATATTTTCCATACCTTGAACTCAAAGATAGGTCAAAGACTCCAAGAGGTACCTATTTTTGAAGTACTATAGTAGTCTACAAATATAGATCCAAATATAGACTAATTTCTTGTACATCTCCTCACTAGGAGCCCCTTATCGATATGCTATCAAAATTGAGTAGAGATTGAAGTAGTAGAATAAGAGGGAGTTTGGATTTGAAAATCCATTACAACATAGGCCTGGAAATGGTAGAACAAAATCATAAAACAAGAAATAGAGAAAGGAGAGATAACCTCAAGACAACCATCCCAAGTCAAAGACAAGAAAGGGTAATGGGAAGTCAAAAAAGAACATTGGAAAGTGGTGTGAGTTCCATAAATTCCCTTAACACAACACTGAGGAATGCCACTCAAAACAATTGTTGTTGGTAGAGTGTAAATAAAAGGAAACTGACTTTAACACTAGTTTTGATTTAGAGTAGGATAAAGAAAAGTGGATCATCAATGCAAAACCCAGTGCTAACAATGCAACCATAAAGATCCAACTAGAAGAGATAGAGGAGTGTGAAGAGGGGGGGCACCTCTTTTGTTCACAAATGTGAGTGAGGATGACACCACAACCTTTTATTTTTGATAGTGGGAACCAAAAAAACCTAATATTAGCCTAGGCCATTAAGAGATTGAATTTGCTAACAATGCCACACCCAAAACCATGCACCATTGGTTGGTTGAGTCATGGATGAGACATCCATGTTAGCTAGCAATGTCACCTATCCTAAGGGATCAAACCCTTGAATTAGGAGTTACAATGTGATGTTCCCCCACTCAATGTTTGTGATGTTATTTTAGGACAACGTTATATGTGGAAACATCATGCTATTTATGAGTATTTTCCCCATAGTTTCTTTGTTACTCTTAGAAGTTAGCTCTACAGGGTACCAATGTTAATTCCAACTACTATTTTGTTGATCTCAACAAAATATTTCCAAAAGGTAATCTCTTAGAATACAAAGTTTTTCCTCTTCATGGTTTAGTTAGAAGGTGAAAGAAAGGTCATTGTGACCACCATAACCTTAGCACAAGGCCTATCTACACAACAAAATAAAGTGGACAAGATTATAGAGGCATATAGAGATATCTCTGCTCCACCTGCGGGGGTGCCCCTACACTGTTAGTTTAAATCAGGGAAAATTTTAAGAACTCCCCCTAAATTTATAAATATAATAAATGGGCGAATCTCCATGGTATATAGGAAAAATGGAAGGCGATTTTATCAATAATATAATATGTATATATAATTTTTTGGCGAGTCTCTCACCAGGCATGGCGAATATTTTACTCAATTATAAACACTAAATAATAAAACTTTGTAAAGTCCTAGTGAATCTTAGCATAGGCTACATGCTGGTTTAATTCCCCCATTTAAATAGGCTACATTCCAGGTGAATACCATGGGTCAATACCATGTGCCATTTTGGTGAATACCATGGGTCAATACCATGTGCCATTTTTATTTTTATTAATTCTAATATTAGGGTTAATAATGGTTTTTTGCATGATACTAATAACAATCTAGTCCATGTTATTTGTCCCATAGTATTTTGGCCATAGGTTTCACCTAAATATAACCCTTTTTTTGAGTGTTCGTAAATATAAGGTGACTTATGGAGTAAATATAAAAAAAATGTTTTATTTGTTTACCATACCTCCTTCTAAATAGAGCGAGGTTTATGGACTAAATATAAAAAGAGGTTTTATTTATTTTTATTAATTTACCATACCTCTTTTACAAATATGGTATTTGGCCCATAGGATTTACTTAAATAAAACCTCTTTCTTGAGCCTTCTAAATAGAACGAGGTTTATGGACTAAATATAAAAAGAGGTTTTATTTATTTACGATACGTCTAGTTTATTTATATTTTTATTTATTTACCATACCTTTTGAGTAAGTATAAAAAGACGTTTTATTTATTTACCATACCTCCACTTTACTTATATTTTTATTTGTTTACACCCTTACATGTATATAAGGTGACTTATAGAGTAAATATAAAAAATGTTTTATTTATTTACCATACCTCTCATTTATTTATATTTTTATTAATTTACCATACTTCTTTTATAAATATGGTATTTGGCCCATAGGATTCACTTAAATAAAACCTATTCTTGAAAATGGGCGAATGGATTCACTTAAATAAAACTTATTCTTGAAAATGGGCGAATGGAAGGTTGTAAGTCCTAATTTCAAGGGCTAAATTTACCTTTTTTACCCTCTCCCTTAAAATAAGGTGGGCTATTTGAGGTGATTTGTAAAAATGTACTATGATACAAAATATTCGCCCACTAAAAATTTAAAACCCCTTAATTTCGCCAAAGGGCGAACATTCGCCCCTAAAATTATCCTTGGTTTAAATGCTGGTTGAATTAATAACTAATCATCCTTTACCTAATGGCCCAATATATAGATTCTCTCTCTTGAAGGATGAGTAAATATAATGTTGTATTCATTAGCTCATCCAAAAGGGCCATATTCGACTTAGATCCTCATCATGCAAGAGTCCAATTTTTTTGGTGTAAAATGAGGATGGGACATGGAGACTCTTTATTGATTTTATATCCCTACACAAAAAATATGTAAATAATAGATGCATGATCCCCATGACTGATTATTGTCTTAACCAACATAAGGGTTCCAAGTTCTTTAGTAATATTGATTTGATGTCAAGATATCACCAAGTTCTAATTGAAAAAATTGATGTATGGAATAAAAAAGGAAGTTTTGAGTGGTTATTCATGCCCTCTAGATTGAATAATGCTCGAACAATGTTCATGAGGATGATGGATGATATCCTGTGGCTGCTCACAAAATGTTTTTCATTTGTATATTTGGATGACATCCTCATATTCAACTAAACTTGGGTGGAACATTTGCAACACTTAGTAGGTCTTGAGCACCGTGGACACCACAATTTATATGAAAATATGGAGAAATGCTCATTTGGCATGTAGAGATTCAATATTTGGGATACATTGTTAATAAGCATGGTGTGCATTTGGTTCCAACTAAAATATAAGTCATTCAGTATTATCTAGACTTGCTGACTTTAATTGATGTCCATAACTTCTTAGGCCTTGTTAACTTCTACCAAATTTACATGTTGGGGTTTTCATATCACTTGGCCCTTACGTCAAGTGACCAAGGGTAGAGCAAAAGCAAATATTTCCTAGTTTGAGTCACAATAGAAAGAATTTTAGGATATGAAACATTGCCTTTTCTCTACATTAATAATCACCCTTCTAGACTCACAACAACCATTTGATATGGAGATAGATGCATCTGACTATGTTATCGGTGTAGTCCTCACTCTACAAGGAAAGTTGGTGGCCTATAAAAGTGAAACACTCTCTGATATTTTTTGAGGATACCCAACTTATAGCAAGGAGATGTACTCCATCGTGTAAGCATGTCAACAATGAAAGCATTATATTCTGGGTAAAGATACAATCATCCACACTAATCACAAGTCTTTGCAATTCATGTTGACAAAAGGAAAGTTATTAGATGACCACCATAAAAATGGTCCAGGTACCTACAACAATTCCACTTGAACACCAAATTCAAAAAGGGTGGATCAATTCATGATGTTAATTGCCTCAGTCGACCCTTGGTTGTGGCAATAGCCCTAGTTCTTAACTCTTTAAGGGAGTGAAACATCTCCATGCCATAGTTATACAACAATGATTTTGAGATCACTCCCATATACCAGACATTGATCACATGAAAACAAGTTCTATACTTCCACATCCGGGATGTGATTTTGTGCTACCTAGGCCAGATTTGTGTTCCTTCAAGTGATCATGCCAAGTTGATCTAGGAGACACATTATAGTTGGGTGCTAGGGAAATTTGGTTTGGAGAAGATAGTAGAAATACTTCAAAAGTATTTATATTTTCCAAATATTTGACAAGATTTACTAATATATCAGATCATGCACTACCTATGCCATTGCTAAACAAGCCATCAATAATCAAGGGTTGCACACTCTTATACCTACCCCATACAAGCTATGACAATAAATATCCAAATATTTCAAATCCAATTTTCGATCCACCAATCATGGTAACAATTTTGTGTTTGTGGTTGTCGATCAATTCTCTGAGATGGCCTTTTTACAACCATGCAAGAAGAGTATCATAGCCGAAGCCACTATTAAGTTCTTCTTTGAGTGTTTTTGGGTTCATTTTGTGCTACCTCAGACCATTATTTTAGATAAGGATATTAGGTTCCTCAAAACCTTCTGCTCCAACCTATGGTCTCTTATGTATACCAAGTTGACCAAATCGACTACCTTTCATCCCAAATAGATGGACAAATAGAAGCGGTCAACAAGATTATTGTACACATATTGCACATGTACAACTCCAAACATTTGCACATGTGGGATGAAATCATTCCATATGTTTATCATAGCTATAACAAATCCCTCCACAAATTTATTGGCCACATTCCTTTTCAATTGTGCTTGGGGTTCCAGTCATTGGCTCCAATTGATATAACTATTCCCATTGCATCTTTATCAGTGGAGTCCCCCCATGCTTAGGTCAAGGAATACAAAGAAACCAAAATTTTTGAATGGATCCAATACCTCCAAATACATTTTTTTGATATCCTATATAAATCCAATGAAAGTACAAACCACAACATGACCAACACAAGGTTCCAGAATTTTTTTATAGTGGTGATATAATGTGGTTTCATTAGTAGAAATAACACCTCACAGGCCCAAATAGGAAGCTTAGACCACTCTGATTTGGGACTTACACAATAATACAGGTTTTGGGTGAAAACATTTTTGAATTGAGTATTCCCCCTTTCCTTGGATTGCACTCAATATTTAGTGTGGGGCTACTTCAACCATATTTTCCACCTTCATTGAAAACCTTAGAGGAATCATAGCAACTGGCTTGCACATAAATCAACGCTAACTTCATTGAATATGATACCATGGATCAGATCATGGATGCCAAGACAAAGGACATTCGTAAGGAGAACATACAAATCTATTGGGTTATCAAAGTAGGGTAACTTCTTCACTAAGGCAAGCCTATTCACCAAGAGCTAAATTCAACAAAATTTTCCCCATCTTATGAGGGAATTTGATGGAATGGAGAACATTTATAACTAAGGGAGAGGATTGGTCCAGATGGATATCAATGACCACCCACATTTTCCACTGACTCAATGGTTCTCTATTTTCTTGGTAGTATTTTTTATGGTTTTCTAGGTCTTAAACTCCCGAAGAATTTTTGAGGCCCTAAATATTTTTTTCCTGCAATTCAAGCGACCATTTGTTTCCACCACATTCGTATCCTTAGCTAAAAGTTTTATTATTCAAATATTTATTTCCAACAAACTAGTGTGTGCCCCAAACAAATATTGTATGCAAAAGTTATGACCATGGGAATTTTATGCACCAACTAACCACCTCAGGGCCAACAAACCTGTTGGCATTTGATCTTCTAGCGTTAGGTTTTTGGACCTATATAAATATTTCTTTCTATTAAAAAACCATTATTTTGGCCTCTTGTGAAAAATTTTGCAAATGAATGTATCTACCATTTCTCTCTCTTCAGAGATAACTACCACCATTCTAGCTAGTTGCTGTTCTGCACTATTTTGTTATTTCATTTATTAATAAAAACTAGGTTTTCACCTTATTACTTGCTTTCTGTTATATTTCTCTATATGTGTTTCATTTACTTCCTGCCTTTCATTCTATTCCGTATGCAACCCATATCATTTCATGATGGGATCTTACAATATTCTCAATCCCATCCTCTATAAGATGATACCTGTTCTCCTCCCTCTAGAAGACATATTTCTTGTCATACAAATAAGGATTTCCCAAAACATTTTCACAAATATCAAGTGGTACAGTATATATGTTAGGTCCCTATAATACTAGTGATTCCCACATTACTATTGTCATTGTATCCCTTATTGTTATTGTTGTGCCCCTATTGTCCCCATATTGTTATTATTGTGCCTCATAGAATCCCACTATTCTTATTTTTGTGCCTTTATATTATTATTGTTATGTCAGCTTGGTTATACTGTGTCCCCTTAGACTCCTATATATAGAAAGGAGGTTTTTTCATTTGAATCATCTAAGAATTGTTCATTTGTGTAATGTAAAGGAAGTTTCCCCCTCGAAGAGGCTGAATTCTAAGGCATTGATCTATCTTTTTATCTTTTTGTGAGCTGGTTTCCTAGCATTTGGTATCAGAGGTTTGGATTCTAGGGTTTCGCTGCTCCAAATAGGTCACCGTGGTATTTTCACTATAGCATTTTTTATGCGACGTTTCAGAAGAAAAAAAAAACCCATTTGAGACGAAATCGCGCTGAACCTCAGGTCTGAATTTCAGATCTTGTATCACTGTATTTTTGGAGATATGATCTGAGGAAGTTAGGGTTTTTGCAAGCTCCAGAATTTAAGCCAAAACAGGTCATCGTGGGATTTTTGCTATAACTCTTTCGCTATGAAGTTTTAGAAGCTAAAACAAATCCCATTTGAGAAGAAATTGGTCTAAACCTCGGCTCCAAATTTTAGATCCCGTCTCGCTATAATTTCAGAGATATATACTGAGGAAGTTAGGGTTTTCGTAGACCCCCGAATTACATTCCAAACAGGTCACCATGGGAAAATCATCATAATTGTCTCTCTGAGCATTAGATTGAAATTTAGTAAGAAGTTACAGAAAGAGGACTGATTGTAGTTTCTTGTATATATTTTTCAGATCCAAAGGTCAAAACAATGACACATGGCACTTCATACAAGTTCGCTCTTCTGAAAAGGTATATAATCAGGTCATCTTGGGAGATTGTGCATACATCTTTATTAGAGAATTCAATTTCGATCATACTGGTGGCATTGGAAAGAGGAAACAGAGGGCTACGATAGGTCGTGATTTCAGAACTGGAAGAGCTGAAATTACAGAAATACATCAGATTCAATATCAGGCTCCTACAAAGTGAAAAAAAGATGTGTAGTTTTTTTTTCAATTTTTGCATAAGCTTGGTTTGAAAAATTAGTTTGAAGGAATTCAAAGGGCATAGTGACGCATTATTATCAGTAATTGATGCCCCAAAGAAAGAAAATGGAAACACCTAGTAAGCAACCTAAAAGCTCTAGCATAACTCATGAAGAAGAGGAAGAAATGCAACATGATATATCAAAATTACAAGACCAAGTACAACAAATGTCACTCGCACAAAAAGTAACAGAAGCTAAGATGGATGATTTAAAGAAAGACGTAGAAGCTAAGATGGATGGTTTAAAGAAACAAGTGAAAGCTAATATGGATGGTTTAAAGAAAGGCGTAGAAGCTAAGATGAATGGTTTGGAAGCTAAGATGGATGGTTTAAAGAAATACGTAGAAGCTAAGATGGATGGCATGGAAACTGAGATGGATGATTTGAAGATAGATTTGAAGATAGACATGGAAGATTTGAAGATAGATTTAACAAAGTTTCTACAAGAAATTCTTACTAATGGCGAAAGGGTAGTAAAGGAAACTCATGATGAGAATAAAATAAATGTTAATCATGATTTCATAGACTCTAACGTTGGATCGAAGAACCACCATGTTCCAAAGATCGATATGAGGAAGTTTGATGGCAAGGATCCCGGAACATGGATACTACAGATGGAGTAATTTTTCGATCTCCATAATGTGCAAAACACACAAAAGGTACGCATTGCAACTTTATATTTGGAACCAAATTAGTTTGTATGGTATCGAAGGCTTTGCTCTCGTAAACAAATTGTCGCTTGGGCTATTTTTACGGATGAAATGATAGCACATTATGAGGATACAAAAAGAAATATTTTTTTAGCCAATTGATAAATATCAAACAAAAGGGTTCAATGATGGAGCACATTGAGGACTTCCAAAAATTGAATATAAGGGTAAAAGATATTCCAGAGGAGTATAGGATTAATATGTTCATAGGGACTTTAAAAGATAACATCCAACATGAGGTTTGCCTTTGGGAACCAGATTCATTGGAGAAGGCATTCAGGTTGGCAAGAAAAATGGAAAGCAAAATTATGGAAACAAGGAAGCCTACCACTCACAATCATAAAGATGGAAGTGTTGCTGCGCCTAGCCATCCACAACCTACAAGGTTGACACCACAACAATTGGAAGAAAAAAGAGCAAACGGGCTTTGTTACAATTGTGATAAGAAATACACTAAAGGTCATAAGTGTGCCGAGAAGAAATTATTTTACATAGATTGTGAAGAGGAGGAAGAAAAAGAACAAGAAACATTAAAAGAAGAGGATATACACCAAGAACAAACCCTAGAAAAAGAAGAAATGAATCCGACCATATCTTGCAATGCATTGTCTGGAATTACCACTCCTCAAACTATCAAGATAGAAGGGCATATCAAGGAGAAAAAGATAACAGTGTTGATTGATTTGGGAAGTACCCATAATTTTATTCATTATAGGATAGCCAAAGAATTGAATTGCTTCCTATATCCAGCACTAGAGTGTCAAGTGATGGTTGCAAGCGGAGGAACCATAAATTGCTCAAGAAAGTGCCATAATATTAAGCTATCCATGGGAGAATATGTATTGAATAGCCCAATGCTTTCCATTCCAATGGGTGGTGCTGATGTTGTACTAGGAGTCCAATGGCTACAATCCTTGGGTACAATAGCTTTTAATTTTCAAGAACGTTTCATGAAATTCTCTTCAAAAGGAAAGGAAATTGAATTAAGGGGTATCGCAGGGAAACCTGGAAAGATAATCAGCTCTAATGTAATGAAAAAGCTTCTAAAGAAAGAACAACAAGGCATAATTGCACAATTATGTTCACTAGTGGTTCCCACATCGAAATCATCCATTTATCCAAATCTCCAAAAAGTCTTGGATAACCATTCCAAGGTATTTGAGACTCCCAAAGGCCTCCCACCTATTTGTGATCATGATCATGCTATCAATTTGATTCCAGGAAGTGTTCCTCCAAACATCAGGCCTTACAGATATCCCTATGTCCAAAAGAGTGAAATTGAACGTATGGTTGCAAAAATGCTAGAGGCTAGTATAATTCAACCTAGCCAAAGTTATTTCTCTGTTCTAGTAGTATTGGTTCACAAGAAGGATGGATCATGGCTCATGTGTCCAGATTATAGGAATCTCAACAAGCTCACTATTAAAGATAAATTTCCCATTCATGTTATTGAAGAATTATTGGATGAATTGCATGGATCAATTTACTTCACCGAGTTGGATCTTCATTCAGGATATCATCAAATCAAAATGAAGACTGAAGACATTCCAAAAACAACATTTAGAATTCATGAGGGTCATTATGAATTTTTGGTCATGCCTTTTGGCCTTAATAATGCACCTTCTACATTTCAAGGTTTGATGAATTGCATTTTCAAACCCTTCCTTAGAAAATTTGTGTTAGTATTTTTTGATGATATACTAATCTACAACAAGTCTTGGAAGGATCATGTCCAACATGTTGGCATGGTGCTCAAACTATTGGAGGAGAAACAATTATATGCAAAAATGTCTAAATGTTTCTTTGGAGTACAACAGGTGGAATATCTAGGTCATATTGTATCTCATGAAGGTGTTAAGGTAGACCCTAGAAAAATTAAAACCATTAAGGAATGGAAAATCCCCACATCCATAAAGCATCTATGAGGATTTCTTGGGTTGACAGGGTATTATCACAAGTTTGTTAAGAATTATGGGATAATAGTAGCACCTCTAACAACATTATTGAAGAAAGATGCATTCTCATGGACTCCAGAAGCAATAAAGGCCTTTTAACATCTTAAAGAGGCAATGTGCCAAGCACCAATCTTAGCTACACTGGACTTCACAAAAACCTTTATTGTGGAATGTGATGCCTTAGGAAATGGAATTGGTGTTGTTTTAATGAAAGAACATAGACCCATTGCTTTCGAAAGTTGTCCAATCAAAGGAAAGTATTTACACAAAGCTATTTATGAGAAGGAAATGCTGGAAATACTACATGCACTTAAGAAATGGCGACCTACCTAATTGGAAGACACTTCAAGGTAAAAATAGATCATGATAGTCTTAAATACTTTTTGGAACAAAGATTATCTTCATAAGAGCAATAAAAATGGGTCACAAAGATGTTGGGCTATGACTTTGAAATCATCTACAAAAAAGGGAAGCAAAATGTTGTGGCATATGCACTCTCAAGAAAGGATGAGGATGTGGAAGCATTTCTTTGTGCCATTTCTATTATCCAACCGGATTGGATAAATGAAGCAAGGAATGAATGGAAGAATGACGAGGAAGTGTGGGCACTCATTCAAAATATAAAACAAGATCCCAGTACATTTGATACATTTAGCTGGAAAAATGATTTGTTATGGTACAAGGATCGGTTATACTTATGTAAGAATTCCAAACTCAAACAAATGATTCTTAGGGAATTGCACACCTCTCCCTTAGGAGGGCACTCAGGATTTCTAAAAACCTACCACAGGGTTAAGAAGGATTTTTTTTGGGATGGCCTAAAATCGGATATTCAAAATTTTGTGGCAGAATGTTTGGTTTTCCAACAAAATAAAGTTGAAATAATTAATACGCTAGGACTATTCCAACCCTTATCCATTACAAGCCAACATTGGGAGGAGGTTTCAATGGATTTTATCACAGGTTTACCCAAGTCCGAAGGAAAGAGTGTTATCATGATGGTAGTTGACAGACTTACCAAGTATGCACACTTTTGTGCATTATCTCATCCATTTAAAGCAAGTACAATTTCTATTGCATTTATGGAAACAATTCAAAAGCTACATGGAAACCCAAATATTATTGTAAGCGACAGAGATCCCATTTTCACAAGAAATTTTTGGACATAATTATTTTCTTGTCTTGGGACTCAGTTAGCTCATAGATCATCTTATCATCCTTAATTTGATGGGAAAACTGAGATAGTAAACAAATGTTTGGAAGGATATCTTCGTTGCTTTGTATCTGATAAACAGACACAATGGGTCAAATGGTTGCCTCTGGCTGAATGGTGGTGTAACACTTCCTTCCATACTGCAAAAAAAAAAGACCCCATTTATGGCACTTTATGGATATCATCCACCATCCATCACATCATATTTAAGAGAAAATTCTAAGGTTCAAGCAGTGGAACATCACATTGAGCATCAGCAACAAGTTCTCCAACTCTTAAAGGATAACATTACCTTGATGCAGAATAGAATGAAACAACAGGCAGATCAACATCACAACAAAAGAAGTTTTGATGTAGGTGATTGGGTATTGCTATGGCTACAACCATATAAACAAATGTCCCTCAAGAGGGCTAAGAAGGATAATAAATTATCACCAAAGTATTATGGTCCATACAAGGTGTTAGAAAACATAGGTACTATGGCATACAAATTGGAACTTCCTGTAGCTTCTCGAGTGCACCCAGTTTTCCATGTTTCATGCTTAAAGAAGGTTATAGGTGACAAGATTCCAGTTCAAACAATATTGGCAGAACTTGATGAGGAAGGAAAAATCATATTGGAACCTGAAGAAGTCAAGGAAACAAGAACTCAATAGCTATGAAATCGATCAATTTCAGAGTATCTCATCAAGTGGAAGAACTTACCCGTTGAAGATTCCACATGGGAGGATGAGAATTTTATACATAGCACTCAAAACTACTTAAGCGTTAAGGACAACACTTTTTTGAAGGAGAGGGGCATGTTAGGTCCCTATAAGAATAGTGATTCCCCCATTACTATTGTCATTGTATCCCTTATTGTTATTGTTGTGCCCCTATTTTCCCCATATTTTTATTATTGTGCCCCATAGAATCCCACTATTGTTATTTTTGTGCCTTCATATTATTATTGTTAGGTTGGCTTGGTTATACTGTGTCCCCTTAGACTCCTATATATAGAAATGAGTTTTTGTCATTTGAATCATCCAAGAATTGTTCATTTGTGTAATGTAAAGGAGGTTGACCCCTCAAAGAGGCTGGGTTCTAAGGCGTTGATCTATCTTTTTATCTTTTTGTGAGCTGGTTTCCCAACAATATAACTCTACCTCATCTATGAAATTATAGGTGATTGTCAATCTAAGCTTAAATTGTTTAGATACCTATAATTGAGCATATTCACTTACCCATACTAAAGGATACGGTTTTGGATGATAATTAGTTTCAAGTCCCAATATCTTATCAATTTATTTAGAATGAGATTAGCTTGAAAACTACTATCAAAGAGTAGATAAATATTATTATATTTTGAGATAACTGTAATATGAAATAGGTCACTTTTTTTTTCATCATGTATAATTTCAAATTTTAAAGAATGAGTATTGGTGCTAGAACTAGCATACGAAGATGTACCTTGTACTTCCATGGATGTGATCTTGGTTTCATCACTTAAATTTGATCCAAGATCTTGTTGGATTGTAGCTATGGTCTTCTTATTACCCTTGTTATTTTTGAGCATCTTTGGTCCTAGTTTTGGATAAATTTTCCAACACTTGGCCTTAATGTGTTTTTTCAAGGTGAATATGAAGACTTCTCATTTTATTTCTTCGCTGAGTTGCTCATTTCATTTTACCCTTTCCTTCAATTGGATGAAATGATTTATTTGAGAATTTATTTTTGATATTCTTTCCCCTTTAATTGATATGAGTGGCTTGGACATAAACTTCATTGAAGTTAGTTATATTAAACATAAGAATAATTTGTCTGAAACAACTATGAAATCCACCAATATAATTTAACAAAGGTTCTTGTATATAAATAGGAATTCCCAATATTGTTGCCCTCTTTCTAAACAAATGAGCATAGTCTTGTATATTTTCCCTCTATTTTTCCTTAGATTGTACCAATCCATTATTTCCTATTTCATCTATCCTAAAGGATAAAATTTATTTCTTAATGTAGCAATGAATTCACACAAAGAAGATATTATTTTACGCTGTTTAATAATATCTTCTTGTCTCTTACTCTTGCACTAGATCAGTGTTGTGCCTCCTAGTCATATATTAACTAGCTATATTTTTTCTTCTTCACACACAATGTTTTGATCCCTGCAATATACTTCAATTTGCTTGATCCAATGATCCAATTTCTTTGCATTAATATCTCAATTATACATTGAAAAATCAAATTTCAAATATAATTTAGACCAGTATGTAGGAACATTAGAATTATATTTCTCTAGTTGTATTTTCTATGAAACTAAAGAGGAAATTGAAGTTGAAGGAGTGGATGGAGGATAAGGAGTTTGAGGGAGGTCACCATCGCTTCTCCTTTATTTTGAAGTGAGCCTTTTTTTTCTTATTTTTACCCTTACATGATTCTTTCACCATGATTTTCATCTCCAAAAAATCTTGTTGAAACATATTTTCAAATTCAAAGAGATTTTCTTCCCTTGGAGATTTCATTACTTTCCTTTGGAATTTGCATTTTATACCAATCTAAGGATTGCGCTCTTTAGGTGAGCCTTCTCCCTACTTATTCTTGGACCTGGTTGGAATTCAACACCAAAATTTATGCCAATCCAAATGAACATATCCCTAATCAATAAATCCTATACCAAAATTGATCTAAAGATAGTGCTAGAATCCTTCTTTTTGCTAATTCAAATTCTTAGTTAATTAAAAATTAACATTTAAAGAATAAAATGAATTGAAAACATAGATAATACTCAAAAAATTGATAATGGATTTCACCCATATGAGTTATGTATCTAATTCCACTTCAATTGATTATTTGATCCATTAAAAAGGATGCAAGTACATCATTTTACCTTTTTACATCAAAATAATGGTCTCAGTTTGCAAAAAAATATTTGATGTTCTTCTAGGAAAATACAATGGTTTATTCTTGCAAATGAACACAAGCCTCCCTTCCTCTGCAAAGCATTCAAATACTCCAAAATGATATATCAAACCAAACCCCTTTCTGCCCTTTTGAGGTGATAAGTTATCCAGACCTAATCACCAAGGTGACTTTATGGAGATGGAGTTACTAAAAATATTTTCTTTAATCACCTCAAAACTCAATTTTGAGATCACCATTGTACTATACTCATTGAGAGCTTTCTATTGATATAATTTTTTCTTGATACTAGCCTTTGGTAACAAAGCTATTCCCACTTGAATATTGTCCTCCAAAGCCCCATAAAGATTCATACCATGCCACTTGGTATACACATGACACCCATTTTCCCATGTGCCACTTTCGTACAGTGCTCTATTAGCTTCCACATTAGCCTGCCTAGTCCAAAGTTGTCCTATAAACCAATTGGTCCCCTGTGAAAAAATTCATTAGATCAACCCATTTATTTTATATTCACTCATCTTAACAAAAAAATGTCAAATGATGGAACCCAACTTTTCCATCCTTTGCATTATTTGTCTATCACAAATTATTTTCAGTTCAACCCAACATCCGATGAGGCAACATCACAATAGATGATAGCTTGAAGTCCCAATATCCCAATGAATAATCTCCCAATAGGTCAATAAATGATATACCATAGTCAAATAATGAAAAACTAATCTATGACAACTTGAGGGTGTTTCAAGTTCTATTAGTATCAATGGGGTAAGCCTGATACAAATATCCCAACCTCTTGGAATTCTGACACCCAACATATAAACTCTTGGTAGCCTAAAACTATGATATCTGATGCCAGGTCACCTCTACCTCGGTTGACACTTAGTCACCACCTCAATGCCATTGTGCACTCTGATCCACATCATCTTGCCATGTAGACATCCAATGTCAGTAGTCTATCATAATGCCATATCATCAAGGACTTGCATCATGCCACATCATCATGGCACTTTTCCTGCCATGTCGACATGCCACATCAACACTTGATCAACATGTCTCATAAAAACCATGTCAACATGCCATGCCACCAAAACAACCACACCACAATGCAATATATAATACTTTAGTGGGCTTAATTGGTATCAGAAGGAAATTTTGAAGATGGGTCTTAATCTCCTAATATTTAACCTCCAAAAGGTTTATATCTCGATATCCAACACTCCAATCTCTAGTCCCATTGATCGACAACTGCGAAAACTTTTGTTATTCGAAATACAATGCAAGTTTTCTTTATGTCAAGAAATTTCCTCGATATTATCTATTATATTATCTTGAAATTTAATAGCTAAAAGGTCAATACCCAATGTCCAAAGGCTCAATAGCCCCTTTTGGCTAGGCTCCTAGTAGCAACTCCTGTTGGCCTTGTCACTAGGGGTTGAGGCCAAGGATTCCTATTCCCAATAACTTATAACTCTTACATCATATAATTATAAAATTTTAATGGAGTTGAACTTCAATTCTCAATATTCCCAACCCAGAGCTTGATATATCGATTCTTGATACGCAATAAACAACTAATGTGGATCTCTATGTCGTTAGACAAACATATAAGGATCTATTAGTACTAGGAACTTTAAGGAAATATTTATTAAGGATTCTTCTAATGGATGATAATTGAAAATCCAATAGTATGATTTCCCAAAGACCCTCTCAGCTAGCTCTTGGTCATGATTCTAGTAAGAACCCATGACTAGGAGATAGGGCCAAAGCACCAATCCTCAAATTTCCAATATTTTCAAAATCAAAGGGTTAATCCTCAAATCTCTAAAACTTGTGATAAATATTTCAAGCCAATTATTCTAAAGGATAGACATTGACTCTGGTAGGGAAAATTATGTACCCAAAGATTTTTGAAGTTGTAGGGTCCGCAAAATCCCTGAAGGCATCCATAATCATTTATCCACCATTGTCTTGATATGATTTTTCTTCCAAGGATATCAAAGAGGTCATTATTCATAATTTACCCCATTTGGGGCCTTCAAATATTTTCTACTAAACCAATTCAAGAGTTCTTCAATGAAATTTATAATAGCTTTCCTCAGATGTTTTATGAAGACTCTTTCCTTTTAATCTTAATGATCTTTCTTTTTCCCTCTAAGCCCATATCATCCACAAGGCTCCCTGAACATTTCAATAGACCCATAGCTTCTCTATTGTGTTTAATAACAAACCATGGACATTGGACATAACCAAGACTAAATTTTACCAATCCCAAGCTTAAGTGAACCATTCAATTACTATACATAGCCATGAAAAGAACACCATAAATGCACATTAAATATTGAATAATGAAGTATATGTATATTTCAAAACCATTATAGCTATATATACTATTTCACATCATAACTAGGCATCACATAGATCATAATATCACTTCAAAAAACAAGCACATACATATACACTTTTCATCAATTATCACTTCTTTCTCATTAACATGATTTACATTAAATATATAAAGTGCACTAGGGTACTTATGTGATCCATTTCATTAGTTGTTTGCAACTAATGAAGGGTGAGTCACATTCCACCCCACCCTAGGCTTAGATAAATTGTAGTATTTATTGTAGTTGGATATCCCCAATCCAGACCATAAAGCCATAAGGGAAGTTCTTGTTGAAAATAGCAACAAGAAATGATAAAAATAGAATCCATAATATTCCAATTTTAATTTGTCCTTGAATTAAAATTCGAATTTAGTCTCACCAATTGCTTGCAATTAATTAATTAATTCATTATGGATTAATTAGTTGGAGAAATTCAAGTTAGAAGTCTTTCTGAAGTCATGCAAGAGTTATCCCTTAAATTAAGGAGATTATCCCTTAATTAAGGAGATAAGATTGAGTTATATTTGAGTTGTAATTAGTTAGCTCAGTTTACTAAGTTAAGTCTAGTTAAATTAGTTCCAAACTATTTGAGGAACTAATTGTGAGTTATCAGTCAGTTGATGCATGCATGCACTCAACCAGTGTACTCCAGATAACTGAAGATTCTCTCATCAGAAACTCATGCATGTCTATTCTGAGAAAGACCCAGTTGAGCTAAATGTCAATGACAAGTTACTATTAGTTGCATGTGTTAGTTAAGAAGATAGAGGGGAAACATTAAGGAAACATTAATATGGGATTAATGGGATCTATCTATATAATAACCTTCCTCTGGAAGATAAGGAAACATTAAATGGGATTAATAACCTTCCTCTGGAAGATAAGGAAACATTAAATGGGATTAATAGCCTTCCTTTGGAAGATAAGGAAACATTAAATAACCTTCCTCTGGAAGATAAGGAAACATTTTGCATACATAGTCTTCTTTATCCAAGATCACTGCTGCTCCTCCCTTATCTGCCTTAAGAACCACAATTTTTTCATTGTTCTGCAAGGATTTCAAGGCTCTTTGTTCTTCTTTACTCAAATTGCTTTTGGGAGTTTTGGCCTTTCTCATAATAAGGGAAAACTCTTGTCTTAGTGTTTCCTTATCTTCCAGAGGAAGGTTAGTAATCCCATCCTCTATTAATCCCATTTAGTTTCAACCTTTAAGAGTATAGGCTACAAAGAAAAAGAGGTTAGAAGAGCTATAGAGAAGGCTGAAAGAAGGATGCTATCTCATAAACCTAAGGCTCAAGACAAACCTCAGTTTGGTAGGGTTTTTCTACCTTATATTCATGGAGTAACAGATAAAATTGCTAAAATCCTAAGGAAGAAAAACATTAACACGCAATTCTCAGCACCTGGAACTATTAGGCAAGGTATGAGGTCTGTCAAGGATAGGATTGATAGACATCAGCTTAAGGGAGTCTATAAAATAGATTGTTCTTGTGGAAAAAGCTACATTGGTGAAACAGGTCGCTCCCTGCAGACAAGACTCAAGGAACATGGCGCTGATATTAGAAATGAAAGGTCTCATACCTCGACCTTAGCAGAACACTCCTCAAAAACAAAGCACCATGTCTGCTTGGAAAATGCCTCAATTATCGCAAGGGAAGAGAAGCATCATAGGCGAAAGATTAGAGAAGCTCTTGAAATTATCAAACATCCCCATAATCTTTACAGAGACAATGGTATAGAGATTAGTGGAAGCTGGCTTCCCCTAATCAGAGAAATAAAGGTCAACAATTCATCTTAGGCATAGCATTTAGTGGTAGATTTCCCCTTTCTCTCCCTCTCCCTTTCTAATATTTTGTAGTTAGTAGCATTGCTATAGGTATTTAATTATGATAATATTAATAATAACTAGTACTTACTTACAATATTTACATTAGTAATTATGATAACGGCTATTATTATAAATATTTATAATGAGCTATTAATAAATCTATTAATTAGTTCAACCATTTATATAAAAATAAATCTGTTAATTAGTTAAATTTTTTATTAAAATTAAAACCTTTGACATGAATTATCAATTATTATTACTAATTATTTATTATTAATTAATTATTATGATTACTAATTTAATTATTAATATCAATTATTAGGTCTTGACATGATTTATCAATTATTATTATTAATTATTTATTATTGCTTATTGGTTAATTATTAATATTGATTTTTAATATTATTATTATTTAATTCTAATATAATATTTATGATTTTAAGTAATTTTAACATACAATACACTAATATTACCATTCATAAAATACCAATATATATTAATAATAAATATTTCTCATACTTCTTTATAATAAATATTTTTCTAACATATATTATATATATATATATATATATATATATATATATATATATTAAAAATTAATACAATATACTAAATATTATTATTCATTAAATACCAATATAAACTAATAATGATTATTTCACATACTATTTTATAATTAATAATAATATACTAACATATATTAAATATTAATTGACTATATGTAGTATTAGTATAACAACCGCTAAATATTTATAATAAAGATTAATATATTAAAATTAATTACTTATTAATAATATTAAAATTAATTAATTAATCATAATAATAATACTTAACATAATAAATTAAAATCAATTAATTATCTCATTAATAAATAAATTAATTAATTAAAAAAAAGGCCGACATTCATCTCATTCCAAAACCCAAAATCTACTCTCCTCATTACTATTTAATCCCTCAATTTAGCTCTTCTACTACCAAGCATTCAAGAAGTCCTGATGATGGATCCCGGTTGGGATTTGAAACGTTGACGAAAAAATGGTTTTTACTGTGGAATCTTCGGTAACTAAGTCAAAATATTAATTGTATTTTCAAGCTCATGTTTCTCTTCTTGACACATTTTTAGTTGGCCTTTTAGTTCTCTATTTTTGTTTTTGAGCTTGATATTTTCTTCTTCAACATACTTCAATTTTTTTTCAAGATTCTCTTCATATTCCTATTTGGTTTTTATATCATCTTTGATTCCCCAAAATGTGTCTAGTTCCATATTTGTTTCTTCTACATCAGACTTAATTGTATTGTTTATGAACTCTTCTTCATAATCAATATCATTTGTTTCAAAATTTTTATGGTCACCATTATGGGTTTCTTGAGTTATGAAGAGAAATTCCCTTACATCGCCTTCTTCTCCATCACTTTCATTTGAAGAACTACTATCCTCTTTGGAGTAAAGACTCTTTTTCTTATAGAAGCTTTTATTTTCTTCAAAATGACATCTCTTAGCATAGTGTCCTATTTTACCACAATTGAAACATTTAAAGCGTAACTTACCTTTAAATCTTCTAGAACCTCTTATAGCTTCCTTACGAAATTTTCTTCTTCTTAATTTGATTCATTGTCTGGTCCATTGTGTTATTTTTTCCTTATCTTCTTTCAGGATTTAAAGGTCGCTTCTCTATTTGGATGCCATCTTTTATATCTATTCTCATTTCATATGTTGTGAGGGTTCCATGTAGTTCATCCATTGTCATTCTAGTCAAATCCAAGGTTTATTCTATGGTAGATATCTTGGCATCATATCTCAAAGGAAGCGATCTTAGTACTTTTTGTATGATCAAGAATTCTTTGACTTATTCTCCTAATCCTTTGATAGCATTGGAAACTTCATCTACTTTGCATAAATAGGTTGCAATATCTTCTGATTCATTCATTTTCATATTTTCAAACTTTTCTATGTGTTGTTGAAGATTGACCTATTTTACCTTTTGATCTCCTTCATAAATAATTTTAAGTTTATCCCAAACCTCTTTAGTTATGTTGCACCACATCACCATTGACTTGACAATTCTTGACAATCCACATGTGATAGCATGATGAGCCTTTGAATTACAACTAAATATTTTATTCTCATAAGAATCAGTTGGAGGATTTTTTGAAACTTTGTAGCCATTAACAATAGAGATTCAAGCATCCACTCCATGTTATTCCTCCATAATGCATAATAATTTCCATAAAACACCTAAATTGTGTTTGGAGAGTGACATTTCATTTCATCCATTTTTTTTCATGATCTTCATTCCAGTGATTAGACTATTCTGAAGGTAACCTTCTCTGATAATAATAGTTGGAAATATTACCAATAATTAGAGGGGGGTTGAATCAATATTGAACACTTCTAACAACTGCTTAAAAATGCAAAGACATCATCATAATAATACTTATCAATAAGACATTAATTTCTGCATGAAACTTATCTCAAATAGTTTCAATGTTTACAATCACCAACATGGAGGAAAAAACCCCCTATATTACCAACACCTACTAGATGGAGGAACCAACCCCCTAATTTACAGGCTTCAAACTGAAGGAAGCTATAAATTCCTTGCCTTGCTCCAACCTGCAACCATTTCTTTAACAAAGAGAAATGAGGACTCCTATGCCAGGGATATTGGCCCTCTCACATATAAGAGAAAAATCTATAGTAGTACCTGTTGTCTAAGGTGCAGGCATATAATAAAATTCTAACCAGAACCATAAACATTCAAAAAGTGTGCCAAAACCATTTTAAAAAATGCACCAAAAAGAACTTCAAAAACTGTGCCAAAATCCTTTAAAAATGTGCGAAATTCCATTCCATAGATAGCCTCTCCAATCCAACCTTTCCTCACTTCTAGTTCATGAGATATGTACCCCATAAATCGTTCTTTTCTTAACTTGTTTAAATAGATCTGAATTTTCAATGAGTGAATTACTAAGATGCCTCTTCCTCATGCCTATATAGTGCTCTTCAGGGTCCAAATCGTCACTGTGGGACCGACTTGTCATTGGATGGGGTCGACTTGTCAAAGTAAACATAATTAATAAACTTAAAAAATTCATATCTCCTCAACCGTGAGGAGTTAGAGGGAGTGCCATATACCATTGGAACGGTCTCAAAATAAGATTTCAAACCATTTATGGTATGTTTCCATTTTAGCTAGGTAAATGGAGTAAAAATTCATTCAAAGAAAGGGTACCAAGTTCTCTTTTTCTTGGAAAACCTTTGATGTCAATGACAACTTCTTTCAACAACCACTACCCCACTCATCTCATAACTATGGGAGTTATTACTAAACCTTACCGCTAGATATTTTATTTGGGACAATTAAAATCTTAGAATATTAACTCATCCAAATAATTGATTCATAAGGATTAATCCCATAGATCCCTTTTTGTTGGCTTCCCTCCTCTCATGGCTTATTATTGTCCATATCAAGGCTTCGCCTCTTTAATAGTTGTTATTATAATATAATTACAATTGTTTTGGGTCTTTTAACTTATTTACATATACTTCCATACTATCATCAGTAATAATTGATATTACAATATCAATGGGGAATTAAATACTGGGATGTTACAATGATTTGTAACTAAGGGATAGAAAGACTGTTATATATATAGTATGGAATGTTTAGAAAGGCCTCAATCAAATCCTACATACAATTTTTTCCAAAAATTACTCATAATTGATCTTGAAGCCTGAATAAACGGATACACATTTAAAAAATAAACCATATCTCATACTAATGCTAAGAACCCTAGATGGAGTCTTCTCTACTCATATTTTCTCTTTCAATCATTCTTATACCATTTATAGAGTGCAATTATGAGGAAACATTATGAATCCCTCCAAATTGCCCCCTTCAATGACATGTAGTACATTGCATTTACATATACAACCACTAAGTCTACATATAGTGGGTCAATACCATTACATGGTGTCCAAATAGCCAAGCCCAATGGTTTCCCTCATTGCTTGTGATTTAGCATGAAATTGAACTCAAATTTACGAAAGAAGAAGTTTTGGGTGTTTTCTGTTTTGAAATTGATTTGGGCATAGATTTTGTTGTGAAGATTGAGGCCATTATATTGGTGGGGATTATCCCCGTGTGTGCATACACACATAAAGATAAAGTTTATATTGGAATGTTTTACTTAAGTTGGACATTGAAATCTTTTATTTATTTATTAATAAATGCATATGTAAACTCTATAATGAGATGTAAATATTTTAAAGGAATTACACCCCAAATATTAAGATTTAGAAAGAAATTTTATGTGGAATAATAGTTTTATTACTTTCAATTGCTATATATGTGTGTTAGACTTAAGATGGGTTCAAGGTATCATTCATTTGATGGGGAAGCTAGAGGCAAGGGTGAAATATGGAGTGTTAAAGTATTTGAGGTTGAATCTTTATCTCATCTTTTTTTTGGACAATGTTCTCATCATGCCTTATGGTTTTCCATTGGAAATTCAAGATATGAGGAAGATTCGGGACTTGTGTAAGGGGGCAATAGGAATGGGGTTTAATGAGAGTAGTTATTGTATTATTAGGAACAATATTTCGTAGAGGGTTCAAAATTAAAAACCATTGTGGTTTCCTTTCCCATTGAGAGTTTTGGATGAAGGTTTAAAATATTTGGGTTTCCACCTCAAGCCAAATTTATATAGATATGGGGATTGGGTGTGGTTAGTTAAGAAGATAGAGGCTTGTGTTTTGGAATGGGTGAATAGGTTACCTTATAGAGGGGTTCAATTTATTATGGTACATTCAACCTTAGAATCCATCCTTTTGTTTATTGGACCTCTATACCTACTTTTCTGAAAGGTATTTTGAACAAAATTCGGAAAATCATGTTTCATTTCTTTTATTCATGTTCCGGTCAGGTGGATGGTATTCCTTTAGTTGAGTGGTTTAACTTAGTAAATATGAAATATATGGGGGGTCGATGACTAAAAAATATCCATATCTTCTCACAATCCTTAGCAGTCTGTAATTTATGGAGATTGACACATAATAAGGCCTTATGGGGAAGATTTATGATGTTTTTATATTTAAAAGGTATATCAATGGAGAAGTGGTACACGTTACTAAGGATATCATCAAAAGGAGGGTTGTCGATATGGAAAACATTGGTATATTCCTTTCCTTTGATAGGTATATGGACATCATGGGGAATTGGGGATGGATCTAAAGTCCATGTCTTATATGATCCATGGATTAGTGCAGGAAAAATTTATAAGTTGTCAGAAGTGTTAGTTCATTCTCTCCATGGCAACAATATTTTTTCCTTAGTTGATGCAAAAGTTTAGTCTTCCCAATTTCTAGGTTGATAAGGGTGGAAAAGTGAGGAATTTTTGGGTATGACATGTGACTTAGTGGTAGAATGACATAAGTCCATTAGCTTGTTATGTATGGGATTTATTTGATTATGAGAGGATGAATAAGATCAATGTTTCTAGTCTCAAAATTCGAAGACATGGGACTTTTTATCTAAGCTAGGATATAATTCGCAGATTGAGTCGTAGAGTGAAGGACTGATATGCTGGTGGTGGGAAAAGATATAGAAAGTTCATGGTATGGTAAAATGTAAACTTATTCTATTTTTGGCTCTTATAAATAAGCTTCTTACTTGGGAAAATGGCCTCAAGCAGGGTTGGTGGAATACAAGCCATTGTCCTTCTTATAAATATGAGGCTGAATCGATCTCTCATCTCTTTATTTCATGTTCATACACAACTCAAGTGTGGTCGGTTCTATCTGCAGTGTTCTATGCAAAATATTCTTAGAACAAACCATTCTTGGAAGGTTGTGTGTGTGATTGGATGTAGGATAGAGAAGTTAAGGAACATAGATTGTTTGCTAGGATAATGAAACACAATATCTGGTGGGCTCGTAGTATGAGCATTTTTCATGACAATGACATTCTAGTGGATATAATTATTGGCGCAATTAAAAAGCTATCAAAGGAATACAAAATTTATTCTAAAACTCCAAAACAAAGGGTGCATATTATGCCTTAAATGGATTATGAAATCGCTTGTGGATTTTTCCACAAATCCATCTAGGGCAATCCACTAATATTTGGAGTCAAGGTGGTCCTTTTCATTAGTCGCAACCATTACTTTCACATCGAATATTTCCCTAGTAGAGGGCCAAAGTCTAAAGCTAAACTTGTTGGTCTTTAGGCATTATTGCATTTCACTCTTTCTCAAGAAATACAAAAACTTTAGGTGATGGGAAACTCCACATTAGTCATTGATTAGGCTCAAAAAATGTAGAGGTCGAAAATGTAGGTTTGTGAGGGCTATTATAGGAAATACTTTCTCTTTCTCAATCTTTTTAGTGGCTTCCATTTATTCGCATTCTCATAGAATGAAACCAAAAAGTGAACGAGATTTCAAAGGAAGATCTCCTTATTCCTGTAGACTCCTTTGGAGTCCATGAGTTAATTGATGGGTAGGAGGGGGAGGCTATGGAATTCCACTCATAACTGTCCCTATGTATCTTTTTTTTAGTTTTTTGTTGTATCTCTTTAGTAATCAAGCTAAAAAGTATGCTAAGGAATGCTCCACTAGTAACTATGTGAAAAAAAGTATGGAAAGCATAGGACACGAAAGACTATTTTTGTTTTGGAAAGAATGAACAATACATGTGAGAGAGAACTCTGTCTCAAATTTTTTTTTTTTGGTAAATGACCTTCAAGATAGGCTAACTGTGAATAACTCCATGCATAACTTTCTTTTTACAAGTATAATTATTTTTTCATCTAAGCAAAAAATATATTACTTAAAATAAATATTAAAAGATTTTAGTTATACCCAACATTGAAATATTTTTTATAACTAATATTTTTTTTTTTAAATTTCACGTGAAATTTCTTTTCATATAATCAATATACTTGATATTGTGAAATTTCTTCAAATATAACATCAATATAATTGAAATGAAATCTTTTCTATAAATAATCATTTTTTTTAATAATTAATTTTTTTGTAGAAATAAAAAACACTTATTATTTCTAATTAATTAATATATAGACTTATATGAAAATCATAACTAAATTTATATTACTTAAAATAATCTAAAATATATAAATTTAGTTAAAATTTATATTTAATAAACATTAAGAAGTAATCTATTATTTTAAAATTTATATTTAATAAACACTAAGAAGTAATCTATTATTTTAAAAGTAAATATTTTCTCAAACTTTATATATATTAAAAAATGATAAAACGAATAAAATGATATATAAGAACTATATATAGAATTCCGAGGAGCTTAATTAAACCACAAGGATTTCCAACATTACTTCATTGTACCCTAGAGATAATACTTAAGGAATGGCTAGCGTGAGATGATCCCACATGGTGAAGAGACAAGGGTTTAATATGACAACATTGCTGAACTATATTATTTATTAACTATAGTTGATAGTTTGTTTGGTCCTACATGGTGAAGTTACAACAAAGACACCCAAGGAGTTGAATGTGACAGCCTACATTGATTTTATTATTTGTCAACTATATGATATTTATAGATATGAGTTCAAAACAAGTAATAATATTTAGAGACATGAGTTCAAAATAAGCCATACCAATGATAAGTTGGAAAGGTTTGAGTGTGAAACAATACAAGGAATCGTTAACATACCATCAATATCAAAATAATGTAATGCGTGTTTAAATTTTGTTATCAAATGTTCGCTCATTTCAACATTAATGATCATGGCGGTTCTCGTTTCACATCAATAAGGTGATACATAGATATCCACATTATTATCATTTTTTACCATTTAGTTTATATCTATAGAGTTTGATAAGTTATTATTATATTAAGTTGGCTTTATCATGGTTTAGTGGTAATTTGTTGGTTTTTTTCAAATTGGTTAGGTGGAGATTTTACATTGCAATAATACATTTTAAAAGTAACCATTTTATTACTATTAATTTCAATTTGATAGTTTTGTTAACTTGGATATCAATTTAACTTATTTTGATGAATATAAATAAATTTTAATAAGAATGGTATTAAATAAATAGGTTCATGCTATCACATGTAAAATAAAGATATACATGAAATAACACATACATACACACTAGTTAAGAGGGAAAAGTGAAGTGTGGAGCTATCACTTGGTTTTGAGGTCAAATTAAGAAATTTTGAGGTGAAACAAAATCAAAAGTCAAATATTATATTAACAAGAGTAATAGCTGCAAAGCAACACAGTTCTTGCTTTTATCACTAACTAATTGATTAAAGCAGTGTGGGGTTTGTATTTCATTGTGAGCTAACGATCATAGTGCGGAGCTGAACGCTCCCGCATATAACTCCTCGATTCATCGTGATAGTCCAAAGCATGGAAACCAAAGTTCAATGATTATACTTGCTGGTAGCAATTGTGCAGGTGTGCAGATCTCCACACAATGTTCATTAGGTCCGCACTCGTGGTGTAAGCTAATGAGATTGGGCGGACCTCTGCACTCGCGCATAGTTCGTGCAACATTAATAATATTTTAATTGTAAATAATGTATACTACTGTTATTTAAGTAAATAATATCTCATTGCACGAAAAAATTATTCATGGGTTGTGTGGAGGAAAGATTCTTTTTGCATAAAGCTTTTCGTAGAGTGGAAGCTATCTTCATATTCAAAAACACTTTTCGGTCAATCGTATTATTAATTGATAAATACGTTGGCATTAAAGGTTTTCATTGCTAATATTTTACTAAGCGATTGACATATACGATATTATTGTTGATATTTTAAGCGTAAATTATGCTTATATTCATATTTCCTATAACTCCTCGGTTCATCGTGATAGTCCAAAACAAGGTAACCAAAGTTCAATCATTATGTCTACTAGTTGTAATTGTGCAGGAGTGCGGATCTCCGCATAATGTTCATTAGCTCTGCACTTGTGGTGTAATGATCCATAATTATAGAGGAACGCAACAGAATACAGATACACACATAAACACAAAGATGCAGCAGAAATAAAAATTCATTTCACTAATATCAAAGAACAGAAATATGCTTACATACAAAATGGAAATAAACTAGCTCGAGTAGCTTAACTTTGAGAAGAGACGTGGGGGTTACATGCCTCTGAACTATGTTACAATAAGGCTCAAGGGCCCTTTTATTATTGAACAATAAGGGAAAACCATAAACAACCAAAATCCCGACCCCAGGAGATGGAACAACAAGAGTTTGTGGGTCTTGTTGGGGTTAGTTAGATAACCAACTTCCCAGGGTCGTAACTTGGTCATATGATCTCCATTTGGCGTGTACGATACCTCGTTGGAAATATATCTCCTAGTAATATAGGATTTATGGCAAGCCCCTATCTATGGCCCATTGTTTGATGCTGACCTCTAAATAATGTCGTTTAGGGGGTCAAAACAACTCCGAAAATTCAGGACCCAAAAAACTGCTAAAAATAGTAAATGCTACTATAATCAAGGAAACAAAAGAAACTGATTGGAGGTCTAGGTGGCATATGCGAGTGGCCACCAATATGCACCTGGATCATGTAAACTAATGAGAATTGTGCAGAGCTCCACACTTTTGCATAGTTCACACAACATTGATAGTATTTTAATTGTAAATAATGCAGACTACTGTTATTTAAATAAACGATATCTCATTGCACAAAATAATTATTTATGGGATGTGTGGAGGAAAGATTCTTTTTGCATAAATATTTTCGCAGAGTGGAAGCTATATTTGTATTCAATAATGCTTTTCAGTCAGTCATATTATTAATTGATAAATATGTTGGCATTAAAGGCTTTCATTGCTAATATTTTACTAAGCAGTTGACTTATACAATATTATTGATGATATTTTAAGTTTAAATTATTCTTATCTTTGTATTTCCGATATTTTTTCGTATTTCCGTATATGTTTCAAATTAAGAATATGTGCGGAAGTGTGGAAGAACTCTAATGTGCCACATTTCATTGAGCATAAGATTTTTTTATAGGGAATGCATAAGCACAAAAAAAGTTCATTATGCATAACAAGATTTCATGTTTTCATTATGCGGATAATATCATTTTTTATGCACATATTATGATATTTAAGTAAATGACATCTAATTGCACAAAAGCATCGTTTATGGGATGTGCGGAGGAAGATTTCAGGGTTTCATTGCATGGATCTTTTCATTTGGCATTGAAGGATTTTTGCTAATATTTTAGAATCAAAACATAATCCATATTTGTTATATTAATGATAGTATTTTAGTTATAAATAATATGCTTTATTGCTATTTAATTGATTCATTGTAGAGAGAAATATTTGAAGCCTTTATTGTGTGAAAGTCCATGTTGAAAAGTGTGCAACAAGAAATGCTTGTTGAGAATGCAACAAGATGATGGAGCTTAGTGGAAAGGAGTCGCCTTCACTAAGTGGGCCCGCATGCAAATTATGGCGCAAAGTCTATTTTTGGATCACAGCAGGAGTGATCACAACAGGAATGATCATAGCAGGAGTGATCACAACAGGAGTGATCACAGCAAGAGTGATCAGAGTCTATTTTTAGACTGCTAGTCAAAAATAGAAAAGTCAAATATTATTGTCTCATAATAATATTTGGACTATAAACTTTATCTTATCCTCTTGGAGCACTTCAGTTTGAGCTACAGATGTGGCACATGCAGCTGTCAGAAGGAAATACATTTTCTTATGTGTTAGTTGAGCTATTGCATGCAGGACATCAGTTAGAACTCATGTGGTTGAGTTCTGTGGAGTTGGATGAGCAGTTAATGGAGTTGTGTTCAGTTTGACTTAGTTGAACTAGTTGTATTTAGTCTAACTGATCAATAGACTAAGTGATGAGTTGTGTGAATTAGTTATTAATTAATTCACTAATTATTAACTCATAATGCAACTGAAGAATACATCAGTTAACTTAGTGCATGTACAATTCAGTGGAGACAGGTGTTAGAGGTTGAGATTGCTATCAGTTGTGCATGAGATTGTGCACATGCATGGGATTGAGTTATGCCAATGATCTATGCGTAGTGTGGGCCAATGCCAAGTGAAATATAGCTTGTGCTCACGTGATTTACAGTGTGGGTGATTTTCACGAGGTAAATAGGAGTTTGGATCAGCCATTCTAATTTATTCTCAGCAGGTATTGTGCAGTGGAGGCAGGCAAGCAGCGGAGGAGATTTGGAGATCAAATCTGAGTTGTATTGTGTGTAACAAGTGGAGATTGTGCTGGATACTTGTGAGGAGTATTGTACTATGTTTGTTACATGTCCTCAATCAATATAATATACAGATAGTTGGGGTTTTTAGCGAGATGCTTTCCCCGGGAAAATACTGTGTTGATATGTGTGATTGATGCTTCTATGTGTGCATGTTATTGTTTCTGATTCTATAAATTGATGATCAACGTAGAGGAGGTTATGTATTATGCATGTATTCCGCAATAGTGTATAATCTAGATAATCTTTGTGAATAAGTGTCATAATATTCAAAATTTATACATGGTATCAGAGCGAGTTGATTTGTAGAAGAAGTTTTACATGATATCAGTGCTGTATTGATCATCAGATCTATTATTCAGAAAGTGTTTACATTTTATTTCTTCAGGCAGAGTCTGTAATCGGGCCAGGTAGCCTCTGGATTCATCCTTCTTTTGGAAGGTGAGATATCCGGTGAATGCCCATACAGTCGATCTCTGTACGAGAAATACTTTGTTCTCACGAATTTTAGATCAGAAGCGGTTGAGTTTTGAGTTGGTGGAATGGCGCTCAAGGATAAAATCAGAAACATTAGGTGCGAGAATAGAGACAGTATGCCCCAGTATGTCACGAAGTTCACCCAATGCCGGGATGAGCTGGGAAGTGTGGGGGTAACTGTTGAGGATGAGGATATGGTGAGTCTAGCACTCCTTGACCTTCCTAAGAGTTGGCATAGCTACCAGGACTCGGTGAATGGAAGGGAGAAATTGTCAGGATGGGAGAGACTTTGGTCGGATCTTGTGCAAGAGGAGATTAGACGGCACACCAGAGACAATTCTTCATTTATGCATGATGAGGAGAACTGTGCCTTAGCGAGTAAGGCGAAGAAGGGGAAGGGGAAGGTTTCTCTTTCCGAATCCAGTTCTTCCAATGATGGGAAGAAGGTTGACAAGTCGAAGGTGAGATGCTTTCGTTGTCATGAGTTGGGTCATTATGCTACTAATTGCCCAAAGAAGAAGTCCAAGAAGGGATCCGGGGAAGGATCTGAAGGTGAGGCAGCCTCACTTGCTTCACAGTTTGAGTTGGACTTCACACTCTTCGCATGCATGGTTTCATCCATGATGGGAAGTGGTTGGTTTCTTGACAGTGGAGCTTCTTTCCACATGACCGTTGACAAAATTTTGTTCAGTTCTTTGGAGGAGAAAGATCTCCAGATACTTATAGGGATGGGTAATGATGAGAAGTATAGTGTCTCAGGTGTAGGCATGGTTATTTTTCAGAGGGAGCATGGAGCTCGCCTTACCTTGACTGATGTCAAGTATGTACCAGGACTGAAGAGAAACTTGGTGTCGATTGCGATGCTGGAAGACAGAGGCTATGATGTAGTCTTCAACAAGGGAAAGGTTTTCCTTAGACACATCATCACTAGATAGGTGAAGCAAATTGGTTCACGGGCCAATAACCTGTATGCTCTTGAGGTTCAAGATGCATGCAAAGCCTTGAGCAGCGAGGCAACTGATGGAGACTTGGTGGTTGAGAGGGAGCGTATATTACCTCTCAACATGCAGAGCTAGAAGAAGTCTCAGACGACTGTGGAGGAGCCACGATTGGTGCAGCAGCTTCAGGAGGTTGTGGAGAAGCCACAACAAGGGAAGCTGAGAGGAGATCGAGTAGAGACATCTACTCATGCAGAGACCTCTAATAGGGGGAAACTTCAAGCCAGGTGGGCTAAGGGATCACATGCAGCCATACCTCCAAGTAGGAGGTGGGGTGATGTGGATTGATTGTCCCAAGGAGGAGGGGCAGGATCCTTGAGGTACCCAACCTCTTGGATGAGACCTTGCTACGGGAGCCCCAATGTGGAGTAGCAGGAACTGATTAATTGGGTAGAGATAGATGTGGATGGAGCGGAAGAGAGAGAGACAGTGTAGGGAATCCCAGGACAACGCATAACATGCAGCCTGTAGCAATGTGAGAGGCACAAGTGTTTTGCACAGTGCTAGGTGGCACAGAGAGGTGTGCAATGGTGCGAGATGCATGGAGATGTTGCAGTAGCACAGATGTCAGAGAGGGAGCACTTGTCAGCAGCAGGTAGAGCTTCAGCATCAAAGTATGTTCCTAACCCAACAGAGTGGTCAGTTGGGAGTGTTTTTGTTCCAAGTGTTGTTGGAGCAAAGTGGAGCGGGCAGATGTGTTGCATGCAGAACATTCCAGAGTTATAGGATCGGGTTTGAGAGGAAGCCTTTCTTGTTGAGAGGGAGCGTTGAAAAGTGTGCAACAAGAAATGCTTGTTGAGAATGCAACAAGATGATGGAGCTTAGTGGAAAGGAGTCGCCTTCACTAAGTGGGCCCGTAGGCAAATTATGGCGCAAAGTCTATTTTTGGATCACAGTAGGAGTGATCACAGAAGGAGTGATCACAACAGGAGTGATCAGAGTCTATTTTTAGACTGCTAGTCAAAAATAGAAAAGTCAAATATTATTGTCTCATAATAATATTTGGACTATAAACTTTATCTTATCCTCTTGGAGCACTTTAGTTTGAGCTACAGATGTGACACATGCAGCTGTCAGAAGGAAATACCTTTTCTTATGTGTTAGTTGAGCTATTGCATGCATGACATCAATTAGAACTCATGTGGTTGAGTTCTGTGGAGTTGGATGAGCAGTTAATGGAGTTGTGTTCAGTTTGACTTAGTTGAACTAGTTGTATTTAGTCTAACTGATCAATAGACTAAGTGATGAGTTGTGTGAACTAGTTATTAATTAATTCACTAATTATTAACTCATAATGCAACTGAAGAATACATTAGTTAACTCAGTGCATGTACAGGTCAATGGAGACAGGTGTTAGAGGTTGATATTGCTATCGGTTGTGCATGAGATTGTGCACATGCATGGGATTGAGTTATGCCAATGATCTCTGCGTAGTGTGGGCCAATACCAATTGAAATATAGCTTGTGCTCACGTGATTTACAGTGTGGGTGATTTTCATAAGGTAAATAGGAGTTTGGATCAACCATTCTCATTTATTCTCAGCAGGTATTGTGCAGTGGAGGCATGAAAGCAGCGGAGGAGATTTGGAGATCAGATCTGAGTTGTCCTGTGTGTAACAGGTGGAGATAGTGCTGGATACTTGTGAGGAGTATTGTACTATGTTTGTTACATGTTCTCAATCAATATAATATACAGATAGTTGGGGTTTTTAGCGAGATGCTTTCCCCAGGAAAATACTGTGTTGATATGTGTGATTGATGCTTCTATGTGCACATGTTATTTTTTCTGCTTCTATAAATTGATGATCAACGTAGAGGAGGTTATGTATTATGCATGTATTCCGCAATAGTGTATAATCGGGATAATCTCTGTGAATAAGTGTCATAATATTCAAAATTTCTACAGTCCACACTTTGCATTGCAGGATTATGCTTATATTATTGATAATATTTTAATTATAAATAATGCATGTGTTCATATTTTTGAATTAGTTTCAAATTAACATATGTGTGGAAGTGCGAAGAAAGTCCATTGTGCAAAGGAAGCTTTCAATGAGGTAATCGTCGTACTTGGTACCAAATGATTTCGTTGCTAGTATTTTATTATTAAATAATGCATCTAATAACCTCGAAGCAAGCGTTGGACTTATATGATTATAATTTAGAAGGGTTTGCGTTTCATCCTACTCTGCATAACGACGTTTGCTCAGGCATTGTGAGTTGGATTCCACCAGTTATTTAGATAGGGTAAAATGTGAGTGACCTTACTATAAGTACGAAGGCTGGTTTACAGTGGCTATCATATTATTAATTGATAAATATGTTGGTATTAAAGGCTTTTATTGCTAATATTTTACAAAGAAATTGATGTATACAATATTATTGTTGATATTTAAGTGTAAATTGTGATTATCTTTGTATTTCCGAATATGTTTTAAATTAAGAAAATGTACAGAAGTGTAGAATAACTCTATTGTGCGGAGAGGTCCATATTTCTATCTCAGCCCATGCTCATTTTGCACTGCTTTCTCTGCATGACGATGGCTGTATAGTTTCTTCCATACACTGTGCAGAGAGGCCCGCATTGTTGAGAAATGACAACACGAAATTCTAGTTTAATTTGTCCTTGAATTAAACTGTGAATTAAAATCGAATTCTATTCTCATAACAACTTGTAAATAGGTAATTAAGTTAATTAGCTTAGGAATTTCGAGTTGGAAGTTTTTTTGTAGTCATGTATATGTTCTCCCTAAGTTTTAGGGGTCCAGTATGAGTTTAAATTGAGTTGTAATTAGATCACTAAGTTCACTGAGTTATGTTCAGTTAAATTAGTTCCAAATTGTTTGAGGAACTAATAGAGTTAATACTCAGTTGGTGCACTAGTGCATCCACAAGTGTCATTCTAGTTAACTGAAGATTCCCTCATCAGAAACTCATGCATGTTGATTCTGAGAAAGACCCAGTTGAGACTAGAGTGGAGGGACAATGTACTATTAGTTGTGTGATTTACTGAGTTGTAAATATCATGCATGCAATCAGAGAAGGACTTATGTTTGGATTGCGCAGTTTTGGAAACATGAATTCCCTTCAAATACAAGCTATTCATCCTGGGAATTATGCAAGATATTAGGGGCTTGGAGAGCTATAGAATTGACTAAGTGTTGGCCAAGAGCTAGCTTGTGAGCTGAGAGAGTTGAGCATACTTGTGCGAAATTGTTCTAGTGAGAACAAGATTTGTATCTCCACTCATACTTGTGATATATGCAATACAGATAATGAGGTTTTGAGCAGTGGATTTCACCAGATACATCTTGTGTTATGTGCCATTAATTTATCTTCTTCTTGTTCATATTGTTTTCATCGATCTATTGGCTTCCACTGGTTGAAAGTAGAAGTAGATTCTTGTCATGTGCTTTAGTACATTGCATGAGATTGTGAATCTACAATAAATTTTGCATGGTATCAGAGCTGAGAACAATATACTAGAGGAGATTTCAAAGTTTTGAGTTTTTAGTTATAGGTGAAATTTGACTTTGCAATAGATATTTCAGGATCGACATATGAAATTCTATAGTTTTCGGCTCAAGTATACCTTGGAAGACAATTTGAATTTTGTAGCTTGGAGGGACAAAATGGAGGCTGTGCTAGAGGATAATGGCTTGAAGGAATTTGTTCATCAAGAAATTCCTAAGCTAGCAACATCAGATGCACAAATTTTTTCTGAATGGAAGAAGTGTGTGGAAAAGGAGAGGTAGATAATCCTTGAGGGATTTCGAGACCACATTGTCTCGAGTCACCATGGCAAGGAAACTTCATATACTATGTGGAAAAAATTTATGGACTTGTATTAGAACAACAATGACCAAAGGAAATTGGCATTGAAGGACAAAATTCGAAAAATAAAAATGGAAAAAGGCAAGACAATTCCAAAATACTTCACCAAGTTCACTCAATGTCGTGATGAACTTGGAAGTGTTGGAATCATGGTTGCTGAGAATGATATGGTGAGTATTTCTCTTCTATGAATCCCAAAGAGTTGGCATAGTTATCAGGACTCTGTCAATGGTCGGGTGAAGCTGCCAGATTGGGAATGACTGTGGTCTGATTTGATGCAGGAGGAGATCAAGAGGAACACTAGGGATGGCTCTTCATCAAAGAATGATGATGAAGAGAACTGTGCCTTAGCAATTAAGGTGAAGAAGGGGAAAGGCAAGCTTCTCATTCCAAATTGGATTCTTATCATGGAGGTAAGAAGAAAGACATGATGAAAGTTAAGTGCTTTAATTGTCATGAGTTGGGCCATTTTGTTACAAATTGTCCACTCAAGAAGTCCATGAAGAAGTCCTCAGGAGGAGCGGCAGGTGAGGATTTGGCGTCTCAATTCGAATTTGAATTTTCCCTCATTGCATGCATGTGTCATCAATGATGGGAAGTGTATGGTACTTAGATAGTGGAGCTTAATTCCACATGAATAGTGACAAAGAGTTATTCAGTGACCTGGAGGAGAAAGATATCTAGATGCATATCGAGATGGGTGATGACGGGAAGTGTAGTCTTACTGGGTTGGGCACGATTACTTTTTAGAGGGAGCATAGGGCTTCACTCACCTTGAAGAATTTTATGTATATGCCAAGGCTGATGAAGAACTTGGTATCCATTGCCATGCTTGAGGATATAGGCTTTGATGTGATCTTCTTGAAAGGAAAGGCGTTCCTTCGACAGATAGCCATGGGTGAAGTAAAGAAGATAGGGATTTAGGTGAAGAATATCTATAAGCTGGAGGTAGAGGAGTGTGCTTATTTGAGCACAAAAGTAGAAAGGGTGCTGTTATAGCTCCAAATATCACCCTTGGTATTTGTGATGCTTGGTTTATGGCCTAGGGCAACCCCTCCTTCTAGAATTGGTCCAAATATTTTAAAAACAGTGTTTTACTCCCTGTACGCTACTTTTCCCTGTGATAAAAGCATGTACATGCAGGTTAGTCAATACCCAACCCGTGTATATGTGTTAAAACACTTAAAAAAATTAAATTTCCTTAACTATAGGCAGAGTTCACGGGTTTTACCTATTGATTACCTCCTAGTGCTTGTGGCCCAACTGTTTCCCAACTAAAAAACTAATTGGGAGAAGTATAAATAGACTTCAATGGGAAGGCCTTAAGGAGGAGAGAAGAGATAGAATTACTATACTAAGATTATCCCCTGATCAAGTTTGAAGTATCCTTGTGCTTCAAGCACTTCCCCAAGTTCAGGAAACCCTTGTTTCCTTGAGTTTTGATATTCTCCCACTTGCTTGAGATATCATGGTATTGGTTATGGAAGGAGGCTGTTGAAGACTGGGATTGGATGGACCTGGAGGACGGTTCCACTTGGAGTCGGAAGAAGAAGACTTAGGTGAAATATTTCCATGTTTATTATAGTTTTCTATAATAAAAAGAAACACTGTCTTGTTCCTGAGATTGACCTTGTTTATGCATCAGATGTTGTTGTAATTCATGTATGAATGATTATTTTGATGTATAACTAACCATTTGCTTATATGAGATAAAGTTGATTTCATTAAAATTCTTTATCTATATGCTGCTATGTATGTTCGGATTGGTTGATTTGCAGATTCGAAGATTATCAGGAGTTGCAAAGGGTCTGAACCCTACTGGGACTACCCAAACGAAGGAAATCTGGGTATGTTCATCCTTACATAGTTTGTTCATTTAAGCATGTTGCCTGACTTGTATGTGTGTTTCTTGCTGTACATTACTCTTACTATATTGGGGTTATGACCCAAAGCCCTAGGGTACTTATAGAATTGGTGACTCCACTGGGGATAACAATCTTGTTATTCCCAGTTTGGGTTGTTCAGTGTCAATCAGGGATCAATTCTTGGTTTTCTTGCTGTGACAGTATTGCCTGCTCTTGTTGGAACTCAGACGTAAAGTTTGATCTTTTTCATCAGGCCTTGTTTTTTATTTTTCTTGCAAAAGTTAGTATACGCATCTTTGTTTGTTTATAGAAGCGTACACACGCTTGTTTCTGTGAAGTGAAACCGTGTATACACGAGTTTATTTTGTCAGAAGCGCGTGTACACGCACCTGTGCTGGAACACCGTCGTGTATACCATTTTTTCATGTTTTTTTCAAATATTTCTGCCTAGAAAGATTTGTTTTCTAGTCTGTTTGGTTTCTGAGTGGTCAGTTTCCATCTTTAGAATTTAATTATTCAGTGAGCTTACTATTTTGAATTCTCTTCTTCTTTGAAAAGTTTTGGCCTAGGTTTTCTTTTGAGTGAGTTTTATGGTTTGCGTTTGAACACATAAGACTTCTTATAGAGGTTCTTGATTGTTCTGGTCTTCTGGAACACAAGATTGTTTTCAATCTTTGTGTCAAACTTCATTGTTGGTCTACTTGCTTTACTTTCCGTCATTTCGTGGCCATATACCTTTTCTTGCTTTTCGAAAGTTTCTTGTTAATGAATTTGAAAGTGTTTCTTTCCTGACTTCTTGGTCAGTTTCTCAAATCTATTTTGCTGCTTTTAGATCATTTAGTGCAAGTTGAAACCCCCTTTTGTTCAAGTTTTCATTTGTGTTGAATTGGTAACTTACAAATTTTCCTTATGCTTTGCTTTCGGTCTTTGAGTCTTTGGTAGCATTTGGAGTGCTTTTGAAAAGTTGTTTTCATTGTTTCTTGAAAAAGAAAAGTTCTTAAAAAACATTGTTTTTGCTTTATTTTGCCGAGTTTGATTTTGGTTTCTTTGGTTTTTTGAAAGTGAATTGTGATTTTTCGAGATTTGCCTTGCTTATTTGGAGGAAATTTTGTATTTGAAACTTGCATTCTTTTCAAACACTTAAGTTGGCTTATTAAGAGTTTTAAACAATTTCTTTCATTTCTTTTTAGAGTAATCTAGGATCTTGCATTATCATGTACACCTTACATTAGGGTAGTTTTGCATTATTAAAGCATCAATAGTCTTTTTAGTTTTTGTGAGTGTGAAGTCTGCTATAAGAAAAGAAAATGAATTTTTTTTTGCTTTATAGAAGTTTCTTAGAACCCAAGTAGAAATTGCTTTTCATTGAAGAACAAACAAGTGCATTTCATATAAGTTAGCTTTTCATTAATTTCTTTTACATCATACAAACACCATTGGTTTCATTTCCATATTGTCCCTTTGACTTAAAATAACAACCACTTAAAATCAAGCGCTTAATAAAATAAACTAGAACTTTTTGTATTGTCAATCAGAATACACCAACAAGTTTTAGGTTTATTTAGGGCCTTGGATTAGGCGAGTGGAGAGTAAACTCTCCAAGGCCACTCTAAATTGAAAAAAATAGAAGTCTGATTAAATAGTGAAATCCAATAGCATTAGGGAGACCAGGAAAGCTCCATGACTGGGAGTTAAGAACTGGGGTTCGTGAAGATAAGGACGAGAGATACCCCTCTCTTACTTGTCGGATCCTACCTCACGACTGTTCCGCCCGGCTTCTGATACGAGTTGGTATCTTTAGTTGTCTATCCCAGGGATCTACATAGGTGGCTGTAGAGGGGAATCTCGTGGCACCTGAGGTTGACGTTGCATCACGTTCAGCAGTACTTCTGGAGGGCACCCTTGCAAAGCTTGGGGGCTTGCACCGACAAAGGATGTTGTTTGGAGGTTAGCGTGACTACCTTTGATACCTTCGCTAGTAGACCTGGGGCGTAATTACCCCAGTCTATTTTCGGAAGGCCCTTATTATTAACTTTCCTGTATTTTGGTGTCCAATCCTAATCACCTGGAGTGGAAATACTTAGAAGTTGTTTGATTGCTGATCTCTTTAGGGACATTTTTAGTGTGTGTTCTGTGCTCCTAATCGGCCTAGATTTCAATTTTCATGAGTATTTAAGTAGATCTTATAAAAATAATTCAAAGTGGCTGACCGACCACCTCAACGGTCCCATAGACTTCATGGGCTTTCACCTGCAAGTCCAGAGCTGTCTCCTAGAAGGCATAGGAGCGATTCTGCCAGTGGTAGCAGGGACATCGGAGATTGATTCTCCACTTGGGGGAATTAATTTACGATATAGATCTGGTACTACTATAGAGTTAGAGAGGAACACACCAGTTCTTTCTCGAGTACTCTTCCAGTCGGAAGATAGTATTGAAGTAGAAGAGATTTCAGAGTCGTTTACGGCTCCGAATTCTCCTCTCCCTCCTGATCATCCAGACGTATTGTTATACATTAGAACTTCGAATCATAGGCCTTCGAGCCTAGGTCCACACACATCTATCCCTTCGATGACCACTGTTGGAAGCATGACATCCACCACGAGTGTTGCGAGCATGCAGACTCCCATATTTGTGCAAGGGGGAGGAACTATTTCCATCCCTTCTAACACTCCCAACACATCCTTATTTGGGTCTACTTCCATTTCGTCAACGAATGGAAGTTCTCAAACCAATGCATCCAGTTTTGGATCCCTTTTGGAATTCCATCTTAAGGTATTCCTTTAGTTCCATTAAATGTACCATCAACCGCCTCCATGTCCATGATGAGTGGATCGGCTTCTTTTCATGGTTTCCCATTTGGAAGTGGTCATATACCACATTCCAATTCGATAGTAGGGTCTATGCCTTTTCCTTTCACAAGTCAAGGTAGTAATCCCTTTCAGATTTGCACAAACCCTGCGGTCAGTGGGATAGGAACTAGGAATCAGTTTTTTGGCCAACAAGGGAATGTGCCATATTCCTCGGTTAATTCATTTCAAAATTTTCCACCCTTAGCTAATGCTTGGAACCCTTACCAGAGGATGTCAGCTCCTTATAATACTTCGTTAGGGGGAAACTTTACCGGTTACGGAGGATTTCTGGATGGAGTTGGTCAAACTCCGAATTTTGTTGGACCACAAGGGTCACTTTTTGGTTGAGTAGGTTATACTAGTTACTTCGAGCAACCTGGTGCCTTTCAAAATCCAGGTCATTCTTTTCAGACTTTTGGGAACCCCACCCCATCTGGGTGGAATCCCCAATGTCCTCCATGACTTCCTTTTCTGGCCATGCTTAATCTGCCAGACTTGACTAAGTTGACAAACGATCCAATTAGGTACAATCTGGCTTGGCCTCCGGTCCCAACCAAAGTTCCATTGGATATTCCAAAATTCTAAGGGAAGAGTGGTGAAGACCCATGCGACCATCTAACCACGTTCCATTTATGGTGCTCATCTAACTCCTTGAACGATGATTCGATCAGGTTGAGATTATTTCAACGCAACTTAACTGGGAATGCGAATAAGTGGTATATAGAGTTGCCAAGGGGTACATTTACTTCTTTCACTGATTTGGCTAACATTTTCTTAAACCATTTTCAGTTGCATGTTCGTTACAAATCTGGAACTGAGCTTCTAGCCAATTTTCATCAGGACATGGCTACTCACATTTCGGATCATATCTAGGAATGGAGACAGAGAAAAAGGCTTAGCAAAGCCAAAAGTCCACTAGAATTCCATCTCGAATGGTTTTTAAAATCATTACAACCCAAGATTTCCTAGGATGTTTCTATGTACGATGTTTATTCGGAAGAGCAGGCTATCTTTCGCGCCCAGCAGTTAGAACTGATATATTCTCAGTCTGGGACTCTTCAGAAAATCTTGCCTGATGCTCCTAGATCCATGGTTGATGTAGCCAAAACAAAGCCAAGCCCTCATGATGATGGTATAGTTGGATTGGTTGATGCAAATGCGGTGAAAATTTTGAACCAATTGCAATAGTTGTTTCTACAAACTGCTTCTTCTAATTAGGCTACATCGTCTACTCCTTCGCCTTCCCAACCTTCTTCAATAAACGCCGTTCAGGCCTCTAACCCCAAAGGAAATCAAAAATCCGATGGGAAGAAGAAGGGATGAGGTAAAAATAAGAATCAGGATGGGAAGGGTAATGCGAATAAGTCTAACAACGGTGCTAGTGAGTGTAGAAAAGAGTCTAAGACTCATCTCTGCTTGAAAATTCAAGATGCTCAGTGCATGTTAGTGCAACAAGGGTCTTCTAGCTCCTAAGCTGTCTTAACTAATCCTTTCCCCCAAGGGCAGCAGTTACTTGCTGGCGCGAACTCAAACCTTGGTACCTCTGTAGGGGGAAACCAGTAAGGGGACAATTCCTCAAATGTTTTCATGATGAGTTCTAATGTCAATGTGGCTACACGGTCATGTGATTATGGTGAAGCAGAAACATCTAAGGATAAATCTGTTCCCAGAACTATGGATCCACTTTATATTTAGCGACTCTCTGTCGAGTCTATACCTCGGATATCGAAAGGTTCCGTCAAGCGTGCGACTATTAACCCTAATGCTAGGGCAGCCCAAAACTACTCCATTGTAGAAGATCTGGCTCAAAGTGTTAGAAAATTATATATTATGGAGCAATGGAACACATAAAATATTGCAGAGATATAAACACAGAAAACACATAAAACAAGTGAAACACAGATATACGTGGTTCACCCAGTTTGGGCTATGTCCACCCTGAACAGCCAGTCCTTCCTTTCTATTATCCAGCAAAATGAAGAGGCACAACCTACAACAGATCCACTGTAATATCCTTTGTTTTCTCTCACAGTCTCACACCTTTGCTTCTCGCTCGGAGAATACACATATATTACACAGACTCAATACAATGCCCTCAAACAAGGAGAGGGGTTGCCTTATAAGGAAAAAAACCCTAAACTAAACATATGTTCTACTGTCAGCTCATCTGCCTAATGAATGGCCCAGATTGACTAGAAATTATTATACTTTTACAAGGTGATTTTACATCTGTTTTTAGCTTCTGGGGCACTACCTCCGAAACCCCCTGCCAGGGGGGGGGGGGGGGCTCCCCAAAGGTCACAGCCACCCCTCCTGGACCCCCCCTGCAGCGAATATTTTACGGGCGGCATTGCCGCCCCATTTCGAACTGGGGTCCAATGTGGCGATACCTTTGAATACAGAAGATAATCAGGATCCTCACCCAACAATCTCCCACTTGGAGACTGATTATAGAAACTCCACCACTACTTCATTTGTTGGACAATGGCTCCTCTTTGGACCTGGCTGTTTGTCATCTTCATCGTCATCCTTGAAGACCAATTGAAACTGAGCATATTCTCAGTTTCTTCCTAGTTACAACTTTTGTTAGCATATCTGTAGGATTCTGGCTAGTGTGTATCTTTTCTAGCTTCAACTCTCCATCTTCCAACACTGATCGTATGAAATGGTACTTAAGTTGTATGTGTTTAGTTTTGGAATGAAATGCTGAGTTCTTTGCAAGATGAATGGCACTTTGGCTATCACTGTATAACGTGCCCATATCAAGCTTCTTACCCAATTCACCCATAAACCTTTGTAACCAAATCATTTCTTTACTAGCATCTGTAGTAGCAACATACTTTGCTTCTGTTGTTGAAAGTGCAACAACACTTTGGATTTTTGAAACCCAACTGATGGCTGTTCCACCAATAGTAAATACATGTCCTGTAGTGCTCCTCCTGTTATCTCTGTCACCTACCATATTTGCATCAACATATCCCTGTAGAGAAATGTTTGAACCACCAAAGCATAATGCTTGATTTGTGGTACCTTTCAAATATCTGAGAATCCATTTCACTGCCATCCAATGTTCCTTTCATGGATTGTTCATGTACCTGCTTACAACTCCCACTGCATGTGCAATATCAGGCCTTGTGCAGACCATTGCATACATTAAGCTTCCAACTGCTGATGCATATGGAACTTTAGACATATAATCCATGTCTTCTTGGGTCTTTGGGCACATTCCCTTACTAAGTTTGAAATGGCTAGAAAAAGGTGTACTAACTGGATTTGCATTGTGCATATTAAATATTTTCAACACCTTTTGTATGTACTCATTCTGAGACAATGTTAATTTATGATTTTTCCTGTCTCTAGTTATTCTCATACCAAGGATTTGTTTTGCAGCTCCCAAATCCTTCATTGCAATTGAATTTGCCAATTTTCTTTTGAGCATATTTATTTCCTGCATGTTAGAGCCCGCAACAAGCATGTCATCTACATACAATAACAATATAATATATCTGCCATCATTTTGCTTTTTCAGATAAACATAATGATCAGAGTGACATCTAGTATAACCTTGTTAAGACATAAACTTGTCAAATTTTAGATACCATTGCCTTGGAGCCTGTTTTAAGCCATACAAGCTCTTCTTCAACTTGCACACTAGTTTCTCCTTCCCTTTCACTTCATATCCTTGTGGCTGCTGCATATATATCTCTTCCTCCAAATCCCCATGGAGAAAGGCTGTCTTTACATCTAACTGCTCAAGATGCAAATCTTCAACTGCTACTAGACTTAAAATAGTTATGATTGAAGTCATTTTAACATCAGGAGAAAATATTTCCTCAAAATCAATACCTTTCTTCTGTGCAACTAATTCTTATACAAGACCTTTTCATTGAATATTACATCTCTGCTCCTAATGATTTTGTGATTTTCATAATCATATAAGTGATAACCAAAATCATTAACACCATATCCAATAAAGGTACATTTCTTTGACTTTGCCTCAAGATTTGTTCTATTTTCTTTATCAATATGGACAAAGGCCTCACAACCAAAAGGCTTTAAAATAGCGTAGTTTACCTTTTTACTTGTCCATGCTTCCTCTGGAACACCACCATCCAAGGAACTTGAAGGCCCTCTGTTTATTAAGTAAACTGCAGTATCTACAACATCTGCCCAAAATTGTAAAGGCAATCCTGCATGCAATCTCATGCACCTTGCACGCTCCATGATTGTTCTGTTCATCCTTTCTGACACACCATTTTCTTGTGGTGTTCTTGGAACTGTCTTCTCTCTGCGAATTCCATGCTCTAAATAGTACTTATCAAACTCTTTGCTGCAATATTCACCTCCATTGTCTGATCTGAGACACTTTAATTTCTTTCCTGTCTCAATCTCAACCAAAGCTTTCCATTTCTTGAAAGTATATTTATTCTTAATACAATAAATCCAAGTTTTTCTAGTTGCATCATCAATAAAAGTAACATAATAACGAGAGCCACCGAGAGATGATACCTGAGCAGGTCCCCATACATCTGTATGCACAAGCTCTAATTTTTCGCTCTTCTTTTCTTTCCCAACTTTAAGAAATCTGACTTTCTTCTGTTTTCCATAAATGCAATTCTCACAGAAGTTCAAATCAACATTCTTCAAACCCGGCAACAAATTCCTTGAGTGAATAATCTTCATCCCATTTTCACTCATGTGTCTGAGCCTATGATGCCATAATGTTGCATCTTGTCCTTTGGAAGTTCAATCATTAACAGAGTTAGAAATACCATTGCATAAATACAATGTACCAACCTTTTTGCCTTTTGCTATTACCAGGGCTCCTTTGGTAACCTTCCAAGCTTTATCTATGAACGTTGTCACACAACCTTCACTGCCTAACTGCCCTGTTGAAATCATATTTTTCTTTAGATCTGGAACATGTCTTACCTCCTTTAGTAGCCATTGGTTTCCATTCTGTTGTTTTACAAGAACCTTATCCATTCCAACAATTTTATAAGGTTTATCATCACCCAAACGAACTTGTCCAAAATCTCCTTGAACATAGTCATGAATGTATTTTTTATCACATGTGGCATGGAATGAGGCCCTTGAATCTACCACCCAGGAATCAGTAATATTTTCGAAAGAAAGAATCAAAGAATCTTGTAACACCTCACCTGTCACATTTGCTTCATGATTATTTTCTTGCTGTGCATCTCCTTCTTTTCCCTTCTGAGATCTACAGTCTTTCTTTAAGTGTCCTTTCTTTCCACATTTCCAGCACACTATCCTCGATATAGACTTGGATCCTCCTTTCCTTGATTTACTGCGATATCCTGAGCTCTTTCCTCTTTCCATTTTTCTTCCCCTAGACTCTGCACTCAAAGCATTACGCGATGTCTCATCAGAGATTTTCTGTTGCATTTCCTCACTAAGGATAGCACTGACAACATCATCGAACTTTAAAGTACTAGATCTAGAAATAGAGTTACTAATGGCCATTACTAAACCATTCCAACTTTCTGGTAATGAGCACAAGAATAATAGAGCTCTAACTTCATCGTCAAAGTTTACCCCTACAGAACATAACTGACTTGTAACAGTATTAAAATCATTTAAATGGTCTGCAATTGATCCACCTTTCGACATCTTCATATTAAATAACCGTTTCATAAGAAATACCTTGTTTGAGGCCGAGGGTTTTTCATATAGTTTCTCCAATGCCTTAATCAAACCCTCTGTCGTTGTTTCCTTCAAAATGTTGAAGGCGACCAATGCTGCGAGGCACAACCGTACTGTTCTGAGTGCCTTTCTATCGATAAGGTTCCATTCTTCATCTATCATTCCCATCGACATCTTTGTTTTTCCGCCCAATGGTAGGTACAGATCTTTTTGATATAGATAATCTTCCATCTGCATCTTCCACAGCGAGAAGTTTTGGCCGTTAAATTTCTCGACCCTAAACTTACCATCTTCTGCCATTGCTCCCACTCGAACGAGGAACCCTTCTTTCCTGTGAGTTTATCAGCCAAATAGACCTTTGGCTCTGATACCAGTTCTTAGAAAATTATATATTACGGAGCAATGGAACACATAAAATATTGCAGAGATATAAACACAGAAAACGCATAAAACAAGAGAGACACAGATACACATGGTTCACCCAGTTTGGGCTACGCCCACCCCGAACAACCAGTCCTTCCTTTCTATTATCCAGCAAAATGAAGAGGCACAACCTACAGCAGATCCGTTGTAATATCCTCTATTTTCTCTCACAGTCTCACACCTCTGCTTCTTGCTCGGAGAATACACATATATTACACAGACTCAATACAATGCCCTCAAACAAAGAGAGGGGTTACCTTCTAGGGAAAAAACCCTAAACTAAACATAAGTTCTATCGTTAGATCATCTACCTAATGAACGACCGAGATTGACTAGAAATTATTATACTTTTACAAGGCAATTTTACATCTATTTTTAGCTTCGGGGGCGTTGCCCTCGAAACCCCTCGCTAGGGGGTGTGCTCCCCAAAGGTCACAGCCACCCCCCCTGGACACCCCTTGCAGTGAATATTTTACGGGCGATGTTGCCACCGCATTTCAAACTGGGGTCCAATGTGGCGATACATTTGAATACAGAAGATAATCAGGCTCCACACCCAACACAAAGTCCTTGCGTTATGTTTGCTTTAGAGGTACTCTAGTCATGTACTGCTCAACGAAGTGCTTTGCTTTTAGCGATCAGGGCAGTTGATCCAAACAATTCTTTAGTGCTCACTTTTGATATGCTCAATATCAAAAAGAGACTTCCTCATCATATGGATTTTCAAATAAAGTCTACTTACCAGAAAACTAATATTTTTCGAATAGTTATAGATGAGGGAGCTTCCACATGCGTAATGTCTATGTCATGTTGGAAGGCCATTGGATCGCTTTCAGCTGTTCCTTCACCCACTCTCTTGACAACATTTGACAGACATTCTCATAGGCTACACAGGATTATCTTGGCCTTTCCTATATGTGTTGTAGGAAAGGTCATTAATATCAAAGTAGAAATCGTTGATGCCAACCTAGATTACAATCTCCTCTTATGAAGGAATTGGATTTAGAAATGGACACCATTGTTTCAACTTTGTTTCGCGTCCTTTGTTTTCCTCATGAGGGGAGAATTGTTAAAATTGATCAATTGGATTATTCTCCAGTTGACCCTCGTGCAACTTCAGATTCAATTGTTCCATTGGTGGATAACCTCCGTCAACCTATCGAGAATTTAGGAGTTGGGATGTACTCTTCATTGATGGATATATTTGATCTTCCCACTCCTATAGCTAGAATCAATGCCATTTCGTCTTCCAAAGAGTCTTCACGGGAAGAGTTCTTTCGAACTTGTTATTTTTCAGACCCTTGGACCTTACCTTCGCCTACAACCACATTAGATGAAGGGCAAGTTGGTGGAATGACATTCCTTATGTCTGCAGCAGAGCTTAGATATCAATCTATCGTTAACTTTTCAAACGACCATCCTACTCCTTTTTCAGAGGAGTTAAATGGTGATGTGGCTCCAGCTTGGACGCTTGACTCTACTTCTACGATGGATTGCTTCGATATAGTTTTACCATTTGAGGAAGCAATTTTAGAAGCAATGATTGGTGTAGATTGACCATGGGAAGATTTACACCATCGTTCATATTTTCTTCCTCCATTGTAGGCAGTTGAATCCAGGTTCTCCAATCTGCTTACTAGCGATGTTTGTACGGTTTCAAACCCTTTGGCTCCATCAACATACGTGTCAATGGTAATATGTCAATTATTTCAAAAACCGTACCAATAAACATCTCTAGGAACCCTAATGTGATAGAAAATGTCTTCATCGGAGTCTAGTGTTCCCTTGGAGAGATTCAAATTTACACTGACCGCTTTAAAGAGTTTCGGGATGTATTCGCTTGGTCTTATGAAGAAATGCTTGGTATTGATCCATCCATCATTCAAAATGAGATTGAGACGTATGAAAACGCTAAGTCGATTCATCAGAAGCTTCGGCCGGTCAATCCTAGGAAAGCAGAAACTATTAACGCTGAAGTAGAAAAGTTGCTCAAGGCGGGTTTCATATACCCCATTCCTCTAACGGAGTGGGTTTTTAATCCAGTCCCAGTTGTTAAAAAACAAGGAACGATTTGAGTGTGCATTGACTTTAGGGATTTGAATAAAGCTTGTCCAAAAGAAAATTACCCCACACCGTTTATATATGAGATAGTTGATGAATGTGTGGGTAATGAGATTTTCTTATTGATGAATGGATTCTCTGGTTATAATCAAATATATATCCGTCGAGAAGACCAGCATAAGATAACTTTCATTTGTCCCTGGGGTACCTTTGCATACAAAAAGATGCCTTTTGGTCTTAAAAATGCTGGAGCTACATTTCAGTGGGCCATGTCTTACGCTTTCCATGACATCGCATGTCATCGAAGCATACTTGGATGATTTAGCTACTCGTTCTTGAAAGAGAATCGATCATCCTGGTCACCTTCAGTTAGTTTTTGAGAGATGCTGATTTTACAAGATCCGGTTGAATCCAAATAAGTGCGTTTTTGCAGTTACATCTGGTCAGTTGTTAGGGTTCATTGTATCAACTGAAGGGATTCGAGTTGATCCCTTCAAGGTTGAGGCAATAATTTAGTTGCCTCTGCCATCTTCCATTCGACAACTTCAAAGTATTCAAGGGAAGGAAAATTTCTTGAGGCGGTTTATAGAAAACTATGCTGAGATAACTAAAGGATTTATGCGTTTGCTAAAGAAAGGAGTTCCATTTTTACGGGATGAATTTGCGCAATGATCTTTTGATGCCTTGAAGTAGGCGTTAATCTCTGCGCTGCTTTTGAGTCCACCGGATTATGGTAGAGATTTCCTTTTATATCTTGTAGCCATAGAATCAACCATATGTATGGTTCTGGTTTAGGAAGATGATGCTCTCACGGAGCACGTGATTTACTACTTGAGTTGAGTCTTGGTAGGCCCTGAACTACGCTATTCTTTGGTTGAGAAATTGGCCTTGGTAGCTGTCCATGCTGTCCAGCAGCTTCGTCATTATATTCTGCTACACAAAATTTCGTCTTAGTGGCGGTCAATCCTTTCCAATTTTTCCTTAGTAGGCGAGTGATTGGGGGAAAATACAATCGATGGATTGTTATTCTTCAAGAATTCGATCTCAAGTTCTTGTCAACCAAGTCTAAGAAGTCATTGGTTTTTGCGGAATTAATTTCCGAGTTGCCTTGTGAAGAAGATATTATTTATGAGGAAAGTTTCCTAGTTGAACATCTATTCCTCATCTCTTCACAAGATCCCTGGTATGGAGATATCATCATCTATCTCCAGTCTTTGAAGTTCCCTCCTCCGTCCTCCAAGGATGAAGGTTGAAAAATACGTCACCTAGCTAAGAACTATGTCATCATTGGTGATACATTATATCACCGAGGGGTTGATTCAATCCTTTGGCATTGTTTAACCTTAGAGGAAGCAGAGTCTATGCTTAATGATTGCCACAGTGGAGCTTGTGGTGGTCATCTATCTGGGCTTGCAACAACCCATAAAATCTTGCGTGCCGGCTACTTTTGGCCCTTGATTTTCAAAGATTGTATTGAAGCAGTCAAACATTGCCACCCTTGTAAAGTCTATACTTGGAAGATGCGCGCGCATTCAACTCCTCTTTTCCCTGTTATCACTGTTGGTCCTTTTACAAAGTGGGGTATTGATTTTACCACTTGTAATCCGCCTTCAGTGGCGAATCACAAGTACATTATAGTGGCCGTAGACTACTTTACAAAGTGGGTTGAGGCCATGCCTACTTATAAAAATGATAGTGAAACAACAACATTGTTCGTCTTCAATCAGATTATTTCACATTTTGTTATCCCGAGAGAGATTGTCACTTATCATGGTAGTCATTTCCAAAACCAACTGATGACCGAATTGGCTCTTAAGTTGGGCTTCCAGTGGGAGCATTTGTCTTCGTATTATCCTTAGGCCAATGGGCAAGCCGAAGCTGTGAATAAGTCCCTCAAGATGATCCTATAAAGGACAATTGACAAAAATCGCTCCAATTGGCACATCATGTTGTATCCGGCTCTCTGGGCATACTGAACCTCAGTAAATACTGCCACTAGTTTTACACCTTTTCAGTTAGTTTACAGGCTGGAATCTATTTTTCCTATTGAGTGCGAAATTCCATCCCTTAAGCTAGCTGTTGAGCTTCTTCCAGAGACCTCTAGTCTCGAAGAGCACCTTTTTCATTTGGAACATCTCGATGAACAGTGTCGAGATGCCGCCATAATAAACGAGGCCCATAAGAAAAGGATTAAAACTCAGTATGATAAAGCTGCCCATCCTTGAGTCTTTTCTAAAGGCAACCTTGTCTTGGTCTATGACCAAGATAAAGACGCCTCAGGGGAAAGCAAATTCAAGTCTATGTGGTATGGTCCCTTTATAGTGAAATGGGTTTTAGGAAAAGGGGCTTATGAATTAATCGATTTTGAAGGGAACAAGTTGGCGGAGCCCTGAAATGGACTCTACCTCAAGAAGAAATTTTGTTAGGTTACGATCGAGCAATGGCTTCTTTGTATATTTTGTATTTTTGTACATATTTTATCGGGAATTTTTGTGATATCGACACTTTTTTGATTTTCTTTGGCAGGTGTTGATGCATGACTTGGTCTATTTCAGATTCGCCGATGGTGCTAGTCAACACACTCAGAATCTCGCTTCCGCAGCTTAGGTGATTTATTATCCATATGGTCAGTTGATGGTGTCAAGGGGAGTATGTATTAGTTCTGAGTCAAATAATATTGTCGAATATATTTCCGTTATTAATTTAATATCCGTAGCTATTTCTTATGGAATTGATTTGTTGGTAGTGTATCTTGACTCACAGTTGGTAGTGTCACAATTAAATAACTTTTATCGGGTTTGGGATCCTTATTTATATCGCCAATTTTTGAGAGTGAGGGTGTGGCAATGGTCATTTGTTTATATTACTTATTTGTACATTCCACGATCTGAAAATTCATTAGCGGATTCTATCGCTAATCAAGCATTAGATTTTCATATCAATCATTCATCAAGATAAAAACAAACATAAAAAATTTGGAACTGTATATATGTATCATAAAACTGCCCGTGTGTACATGAAGTGTTCAAAAAAAATATATATACAAAATTGGGACTAAATGCCCATAATCATGTCCAGTCTATCTATCGACCCAGCTCAGGATGAGAGGCTAAGAAGGTGACTACTGCGTTGGCCACATGCCAAAGTATGCGAATCCAGTCTCGTGGCACTCCTACCACGCAGCGCTGCATCTCCTCAGGTAGGTCTTCTATGGCCACCATCGGTATCTGGTGAGTCAATCTCACCAGGTTTCTCTAGAATGCATATAAGACCCTCTCTGTCTCAGCAGTGGCCTCTTCGGCACCTCTTCGGCAACGCCTGTGCCACGGGAATCTATCGGGTCTTACCAGGCCCACATCTGGAACATGATATTTATGTCAGTATGTTAATCCCATAAAAATATTTCTAATTTCATATTTAAAAAACATAAAAAAATGAATAAAAACTTAAAAACTTGTTACCTATCTCTCCCCATGTTGCGTTTGGTGGCAGCACCAAGTCTGGATATCCCCGGAAATCCATGCCAAAATAGGGATAGTCGTCCACAACGATGATTTGATGTTCCCACCAGGCGAAGAACTCATCATCAAATATAGTCCTCGACACGTCCCCGCCTCCAAGGCGTTTCATTAGATCGGCCCACCTACCCATTTGAGGATCTCGGGGGTTGCTGATAGAGACTGATACCTTGGGACATAGCCCAGGCACCTTCTCAAAGAAGAAGGAGCATAAAATAGTCCCATATCCGAAATTTTTGGTCTGCCCTTTCTGAATAGAGGACAACTGGCTCTTCATATTGGTAAGAAGAGGTGTACACCAGTAAAAAATAGTGGTGAGACACTCCACGACCAAGCTCATGGATACTCATGACGATTGGTGTAATGAGGCTAATCCGTTTATCCTAGCTATGGTGAACAGTAGAATCCTCAGGGATAAGCTCTCCACATGTTTTATTGGAATCCGACTTCCAATTTTTTCTAGATGCACAGGACAGTATATATGTACATAGTCTTCCACCAAAAGACTACCTCATGTCCAGCCCATCGAATGCACCACTTCTCCTCTCTGAGAGAGACTAGTGATAAAGTAAATATCCTCCACCTCTATCCTCAAAGGTATCTGATTAATCATAAATGCATCATCTTCGACACTCCAATAGTGGATTAGCATTTCAAGCAGATGAGTGTTGGCTTTCATGTTGGGCATTTTAAAAAATTTCAACAAGCCACATCCCCTCAATGCATCTAATGCCTGTTGATCATTCATAACTTCATTATCAATTGTGGTATGTTCCCTCTCTCTCCATGTGATTGTCATCCTAAAAAAAAATCAGGTTTAAACAGTTATATTTTTGTATTTAAATTTCAAATCATGTATATGCGGGTTCCCTTTACACACAGTCACGTGTAGGGCCGTCGTATACGCGGTTGATAACATCCAACCCTTGTATACGCCAAGTTGGAATTTTGAACATAAATTCCTATGGTCAAACCTTAATAAACATTTCTGAAAACAATCACAAAGTAATGCAAGCTTGAATTGAGGGTTACCTGATGGTTTTGATCCAATTTGAACGGTCCAATTCTTTGGGGGGAAAGTTTGCTCTTTTTTCTCCACAGGTTTTGCTCTCAACACAAATGACACAAATGGTGAGTCAAAAGGTCATTTTCTAGCTTTGAAATTGTCAAATTTTTTCAAAACTTGATTATTTTCATCTCATGAATATTTTAACTTGTGAGCTTGGATTGTCGGGAATAGGTTGTTTTTTTAGGGTATTTTGGACGCTTCTTCAAAATTTCATGTCGGTTCCCTAACCGATGACTTGTCATGGTAGGTATCGTTTACTCACTAGCATATAGGTTATGTAAACCATTTTTTCCATTGCATCTTGCATACTAGCCTCCATTTGTCGATACACTTGCCATAGGGTCGATCCCATCATGTCTTGGTTAGTAAACAATGTTCACTCGCCAATTGTTAAATCATGACACGATGGTAGAGCCATCCTTTACATGGGCATTGTAGTTAGCACCTCATTAACAATTTTTGCCCATGCTATTATATTGAGTAGATTCGGGAGTCCTCTTTAGTCCTGCCATGACTTGTGCGTTGAAGACTCATTTCTCTTTTCTTCTTCGCTTCGTTCTGGCCTTATACCTTAGAGGCTCCTTTGTGTTGAGTTGTACTACTGCATGCATTTTGACTATTTGCACCTTTTGGCCTTTAGCCAGTTTCACTTGGACTCGTGTTTAAGCCACTTGTTTGACCATGTCTTCTGCAAACTCAAACCTGCAATCCTTTAGCTTCTACAACTTGACACACACTTTGACCCATGGAAGGAACATCCCTTTGAGTGTCCTTGACCAGTTTCACCTCTGTGCATTGAGCATAGGATTGTTCCCATCCCAGGAACTAGATCATATGTTTCACTGACACTCGTTCTTTCCACTGTACTATAGCATTCTTTTATTATTTTTCCAGGTTAAAGAAAAAGACAAAAAAAAATTATATATTCCAAAAAGAGCAGGAACGGGACAAAATTTCCATATATTGTTGGTAGCTAGAGTCTTTTGTGTTGCCCTTGAACAAATCACTCAAAAGAAAGTCTCTCCTCCATTTTGGGTGGGATTTAGTTTGACGTAGGTATGCCTTAACCTTTTTATTGAGTCAGTTCTCCTCCGATTGGTTATCTCTTCCAATCATATGGAGATTTCGTTCGTGCCTCCTGCATGACGAAATTATACAGAGTTATCATATGCTACCACATAGTCATCATTGAGTCGTGCTTTTGTTCAAGGTAAGTAAGCTTGAGTTAGCCTCTCTCCAGTGTGTCTTGACCTATTTTTCAGTCGGCCATCCCTGGTTGTCAGTATCATGTTTCTCATCACATCAGTTATATTGGTCCTTTTCTCGTGCCGGTTTGAGAAGGTCTCCATTGACTTCTTGTTTGCGGGTCTTGTCCTTATCGAAGATGACATATTTCTCTGAGGGCGGGCCTAAAGCCGCACCCTGGCCTATTTTCATTATTGAGAGGTCACCTTGTGCTCAACATCGATCAATATCATGGGTTTTTGACTGAGTGGTTTCCCTTGTGTTCGACATCAGATTTCATTATCACACATTGGGATTTGTGCAGTGCCTTGGTTTCCATTTGACCCTATTGGTGGATTCCTCACCTCTGTGTCAGCTTTCATTATTGGTTTGTTCAAAGGGTTTCTATCGTGTGCTAGCTACATCTTGTGTATGCCAGAAACATGCTTCGGTTGGGTTGCTACATCTTTTTTTCGTCTGATTCCTTTCACATTATTGGCCTACGGGTTACACTCGTGCTATATTGATGAAGGATGCCTTAATGCCTTCCTTCTAGTGGATCTTTTCCTATTGACTATGACTCATTTCTTTGGGGCAAATATCTAGAGTCCATTTGACAGTACCTTGGGGTTTGCAGTCATCAGTGGCAAATTCCTTCGCTATTGACAGTGGGAAACCGCCATTTTCCCTTGATTGATATATTCTTCCAGGTGTTCAAATTTAGCTCATTCATTTGAACTTGTTAGATTGTATTTGGTACCTTGATTCTCATTATCATTATCGGTGAGTAGTCCCGCGTTTGTTAACGGTATACATCAATGACAAGCAATCAAATGATTTCTCACATGGTCGAATTCATATCATTTATTCCCATTGTGTAGAAATGTACCATGACGGTCAGTGAAGACCTCGGGTTGCATCAACATTCTATGGTTCACTTGTTAGTTGCTCCTGTTGCTGCTAATCGAGACCATTCCACATTATATGTTGCAGTCCTTCACAACAACATCTTATATGTTGGCATTGTTACACTAAAAAATGTCACCTTGACTACTTACAGTTAGTATGGCTCAAATCAACAGTCATGCTACCCTCTTAGGCAAGTCTCATGCCTCTGTTATCCATCTCAAACTCAAAGAAGAGAGAAAGTCTTGTAAAAACTATGTTTATCTCTGGGGTCGCAGGTTCTCTCTAGCCTTACCTGCGGGGACGCTGACCATGTTCACAAAATCTGCGTCCATGGACGCTCTGTATGTTAAGGGACAGGTGCGTCCCTCTGTAAAAGGCAAAATGCGCGAGTTTTATCTTGAAAAAGTTACTTGTGGTTACTTCTAGAACATTCTAGAGGTCGGTTTGATGAAATGGATGCGCCTCCAGTTGGTTCATGTATCTCTATTAAGGGGGAACTTATCCCATCAATAAGGGAGCTATCCCACCCATAGAGGGGGATGATCCCATTGATAGTGGACCTGAATAACCTCTTTACAGCACTATAAATAAAGGCATTGAGCCAGAAGGAGAGGAGGTTGGAGCTATACATTTTCTTTGGGTAAATGCTGCAGGATTTAGGTCTTCCATTAGAGCCTTTGTGAGGAGAGATTGTCTTCACTTGATTCTACTTGGGAGAGGGTGAGCTTTGTCAAAGTAGAGGAAAACCCTTGATGGACCCTGGGAGGAACTTGCACAACACCAAGGCCAGGTTGTAAGAGTTTCTTTGTTTCGTTATTAATACAAACTGGTTTATTTTTCTCAATAGCTTGTGTTAATGAGTTATTTCATGTGTTCCTTGGTCTGCATGTTGAATATATGTTTTATTATATGAAATGCAAGTGCTTGGTAATTGTTTGATTGTTTGTGGTTGCAGGAATTGACTTGAAGGAGGAGCTCATCCGGATCGTCAAGAACGGACTTCAACAACAGCGTTTTGGAATAAGGTAAGCCTAAACACTTGTAGTTTTCATGTTGTAAAAGGTGTATTTAGAGAAAGATCACTCCATTTTGTCTTGTTTGTCATTAGAACGTCTTAGACTTCTAGGAAGGTCAGTCGTGTCCGCACCCTTGACAAATTCCGTGTGACAAATTGGCGACTCCGCTGGGGAATCCATTAATGAGAGAGTCTTTTCCTTTATATGAACTTTGCTTTGAGAAAATCATTTTTATTTTCTGGTTTTTGACTGTGAGAATTAGTATTTGGGTGGCTTAGCTTTAGATTTAGTTAGATTTGTTTTTTCTTCATTTTTCCAGAAGGACGCACCCTCTGAGTACTGCACAGTGCGTCTTTGGACGCGCTGTTGCCGTCTGCACAGAGCGGGGCCGCACCTGTGACAACGGGTTGCCTGCGTCTTCCTGTAAAACTTAAGAAAATTCCATTTTTGCTTTAAATTGCTTTTAGATTTTGTTTTTCCTTAGTGTTTTATGCCCAGATCCTTTAGTACCCTGTCAAGAATTTTCACCTGAACTAGTTTTGTGAGCTTTGAGTGTTTTAGTGGTTTTCAACGAAGTTTAGACCTAGGGTTTGATTTTTGGAAAGGCTTTGTAGTGACTTTGATAGTAGAAAGTTGTCCAGCCTTAGATCTCTCTGGTTAGTCAACCTTCTTAGAAGTCGGGCCTGTCGTAAAGTCTCCTTTTGTGAGCAACTTGCCATTTGAGTTGTTTTGGGTCAAATTTCGAATTGCTTGTTTATAAAGTATTGATTTCCATTTTACAAAAAGAACAAAAAGATTAGAGTTTTGTTTTGGCTAGTTTTTGGTTCTGCAATAAACTAGTCCTTGATTTGATTGTGATCAAGTAAAACACCTTAGAAATAATCATTGTTAGTTTTGGCCTCGTTAAGATTGCTTAGAGTAAATTTGCCTTTAGTTTGCTTATGAGTGCATTTTCATAGATTTTAAGAGTTGTTAAGATTGATTTTTGGTTATATTAGATTTATTTGCTTTATTAAAAGAAAAATACAAAAACATCTTCTTAAAAAGTCTTGTTTCAAGTAGCTTTTTGTTTTCGAAAGAAGAAAAGAGTTTTTTCGTGCATGTAAAGAGAGGTTATGTTTTTATGCTTGGAAAAGACAAACGAATTGTTTCTTTGATTGTCTTCAATTAAGAAGTTGCTTTTATAAAGATTGCATTCTCTCAACTTTTTAGTTAAGCAATTCATCGAAAAAGTAAAGTAGTGGATAAATCATTCTAGGTGCATTTTGTAGTGGTTTCGAGTCGAGTCAACACACCACTGGTTTCACTTCCATCACCTTTTGACTTAAGAAACAACCTTAAAAGTAACGCTTAAATTAAAATCAATCTAGTAATCTTTATTTTTCTAGGGCTCTGAAGCACCAACATAGCTTAGGCTAGGGTCTTGGAGTAGGTGAGTACTTAACTCTCCAAGACTACAAAACCAAACAGATAGTCTATCTTGAGTAGAACAAATCCAATTGTTTCAGTTACATTCTGGGAAAGCTCCTCTTAAAGGAGAAGCACGAGCTCGTGTCCGAACCAGTGAGGGGATCATTCCTCCCTCGTTGGGAACGACGCCAGGCAGTACGTATTACAAACGGTAAACCTCGGATTAACCATTGTCGAGGAGCCAGGGGTCACTTATCGGTAAACCTTGGATTGTTGTCAAGGAGCCGGTAAGGGGATTGGAGCTTGCTACTCTGCCCTTGCGTGCTGTCGGAGTTTAGACTGTTCCCCCAGGTGTAATTGTTGTGATTGGTAACCTTAGTGGCCATAATATCTAGGATTCTACCCAAGGTGACGGTGGAGGGAAGGTCCCACTGTACCTGGAGCAGACGTCGGTTATACTCACTTGGATTTTCTGGGGGGTTCGCTTCACTTCGAGACGGTTAAAGTGGAGGAACTTGGTCCAGTCTATTCATTAAGCAGGTTGCCGGGGTAACTGTTCCACCCACCATTTCTGTACTGAATCCTGCGAGGTTGGGCCTAATCACCAACTAGCGCTTTTGGTCCGGAAGACTACTGTTTGTGTGTGGTTTGACGCTCTAGATTATTTAGGCGTGTGCTTCAAATTTGTTTGGTTCTTTAGAAGACTTTAGGTGGTTTGATTTGAAATTTTTTACTTTGTTTTCGTGTGTTGTAGTTAAAATCTTTAATTGTGGCGGAATTACCGAGACAGTCCCGTAGACTTCGGGGCAAGTCTCCTGAGATTGTTACCGGAATAGATTTGTTAAGAAAACTCCGTAAATCGCGGGGTGAATCTCCTGAAGACATTCCGGGTCATTTAGAAGGGTTAAAGGTCCTTGTAACTCCTCCTAGTGGCAGTAGAGTAGGATCACCTGAAGAAGGAGAGTTTTCCTTGGTAGTCCATCCAGATTACCAAAGTTTAGAAACAGGTTACAATCCCGAAGCAGTTACAGTTTCCGAGCTTGCTGGTAGTTTTTCATCTGCCAGTGAAACAGGCGAAGAACCTGAAATTTCCGAACCTGTTACTCCAACTCCTAGTGTTCCTGATTCACCAAGAATAGAAAGAATTATCACCGAAAATCTTCCTGTTGGATTAATTGCTATAGAAGAACTTGTTCCAGAGGAAGAAATAGGCGTTTCTGATTCTGAAGATCTAATTACCCTTGATCTAAGGGAGCGTGAATCCATCTTTTACAGTCCTCCTAGAAGTGAATCTTGGTACCTTGCATTAACCAATTTTTTAGACAACTCAGTAGGTTTTTCTACACCTCGTACTCCTATTCCACCTAGAGGAATTCATTCTCCTGTAAATATGTCTGGTCAGTCATCTGTGTTTTCACAAAGTCCTGAATCATTTTTACATGGCGGTCCTTCTGTTCCTACTGGGTATCAATCACTTTCTGGTACCTTTGCGGGAGCATCTCCTCAACCCGTTGATCATGGGTTATTAGTTGGAAACAGTGGTAATGTACCATTGAGTATAGGTGACGTTTATATGATGTCAGGTTCAACTCCCATTAACCAACCTCAAGGTGGCCAATTACCGCCTGGGGGGCAACCTTCGTTAATGCCTGGGGGGCAACCTCAAGGTACTTCATTCGTGACTGGGGGGCAACCTCAAGGGTATCAACCCCAAGGGTATCAACCCCAGCCTCAATATGTACCCCAAAGTCAACCTCAGTATCAATATCAACCTCAAGGATGGCAACCTCAAGGATGGCAACCCCAAGGGTATCAACCTCAAGGATACCAACCTCAAGGTCAAGGTCAACCCCAGTATTCGTATTTACCTCAAGGTTATCAACCTACGGGTCAATACCCTGGTCAAGGTTATCAACCACCTCAAGGGCAATCATATGGGACTGCACCTTACAGTTATCAACCCTATCCTCAATACGGCTATGGATCTCAGTATCCTCAACCTGTTACGAGTCAATACCCTGGAATGTTAACATGGGATCCGTCACAGGGTCAACAGATGTCGCAACCAAGTATACAGTCGGTACCTCAAGCAGGACAACCTGCAGTTCCTGGTCCACCCCAGCAACCGCAACCTGTCCAGTCAAGTGTTCAGACCCCTGTAACTTCCGTAGTTACTCAGCCGCCAATTGCACCTGGTACTCCACCTCACACGGCTGCAGCAACTACCGCTTCATCTACCATGCTTACTTCTGGAGTATCGGCAGCTCCGGTTTCTACTGTCCCTGTAACCACTCCTCAGACATCTGTACCGTTGTCTGGACCCACGGTTCAAACCACAGTCCAGATGCCTGCAGGCCAACCTGGTACAAGTACGGTTGTTACTACTCAACCTCAATTTGTTCAACCTCCGTACCAGGGACAGTATCAACCTGGGCAAGCTGCCCAACAACCGGTTTACCAGTATCAACCGTATCCTGGGTACACTTATCAACAACCTCAGCAACCCCAGTACGGTCCGGTTAATCCTGGTTTTCCAGGAGGATATAATATCCCAAATGCGACTCCTGTTCCTAGTTATCCTGGATATCCTCCTCCTGGGGCTGGTATTGTGACTCAGAGTTTTAGAGATCCTAACCGGCAGTTACCGTTTATTGCGACTTTAGATTTACCCGACTTGACGCGCCTAACGAACGATCCAATTCAATATCTTCAGTTCTGGCCGCCAATGCCAAATAAGTTGCCCAGCGATATACCCAAGTTCGAAGGTAAGTCTGGAGAGGATCCGTCTAATCACGTGATGACTTACCACCTCTGGTGTGCATCAAATTCCATCTCAGATGATTCCATCCGCTTACGTCTTTTCCAGCGTACACTCATTGGTCTCGCAGCCAAGTGGTACATTGAGTTACCACGGGCCTCTTTTTACAACTTTAGCCAGTTAGCTACCTCGTTCTTAACTCATTTTCAGTTACCAGTCAGATACGATAATGGTACAGAATTATTAACTTCGCTAAAACAATCGACATCCACGTACATTTCTGATCACATTCATGAGTGGAGACGTCGAAGAAGATTAGTGAAAGTTTTTATCCCGGACCAAATCTTAGCTGAATGGTTTGTCAAATCATTATTACCAAGAATTACTGAAGATGTAGCTAAGGCCGGAGTAGTTACTGAGGAGCAAGTCATTGCTCAGGCACAATACCTTGACTTAGTTTACACTCAGTCGGGTACGTTACACGAGAAAATTCCGGATCTTCCAAAGTCAAACCAAATCGCTGCTGCTCCTTCGGGATCTCATGCCGCTGATGGTATGATTGGTATCGTGACTACGAAGAGTAAGAAGAAGTCTTCCAAGGCCTCCAATACTCCAATTATCACTTTGCCTGATTCTCCGACAGGAGAGTCTTCTCCTCCTGAACTTACCGCCGACATTCACGCTGTAGAGTCATCTACGGCCAAATCAAAAAACGGTGGAAAGAAGAAAGGAAAGAAGAAGGCTAAAGCAGACAAGGCTCCAAAGGAGAAAACGGAAAAGTCGGAAACCAATGACGAAAAACGCAAACCTCGATATCCTTGTCTTATTTGTGAAGAAGATCATTTTACGAGAGACTGCCCTCATCGGGCCGAGGTAGTGAAAATAGTCCAGAGCAGGAGAATAAGATGATAGGTTCTTCTTCGAATGCCAGTGAAGAACCCATTTTGATGATGTCTCATGTCAGGATTGCGACTCGATCGCAAGATTATGGTAGTAAGGCTCCTGTTGATGGTAAGGAAGCAGAATCTTCTCACTCTAACCCATCAACCTCAGCTCCTGGTTCCGATCCACTACAGATCGAAAAACCTAACCCAGACTTAGTGATTAAGCCGCCCGCCAAGGGTGTACTTCGAAGGTCTGCTTTCAATCCACATGCGAGAGCAGCCCAGAATTACAACATTGTTGAAGACTTAGCTGTTTCACCTTCAGCAATGTCGGCACTCGAAGTGCTGCAATCATGTCCAGCGCAACGAAAATTGCTTTTGTCGGCTATCGGAGCTGTCGATGTTCAGGACCCGAACCTAATGATCTTTGATCTAGAAAGTAGTACACCGCGTCTCCCCCATCAAATGGCTTTCCAAATTCCAGTGATAGTCAAAAACAGGCCTATTCATCGGACTGTGATTGATGAGGGAGCTTCTACGTGTATTATGTCGATTCAATGTTGGAGATCGCTTGGTTCTCCTTCGTTGAACCAATCCCCCACCATCCTTAAGGCCTTTGATGGCCGTGGGTTCCGTCCGTTTGGTATTCTACAAGAATTGCCTATAGGGGTCGAAGGTAAAACCGTTAGTCTGGATGTGGAAGTGGTTGATGCCCCTCTAGACTACAACCTTCTTTTGGGTCGAAGTTGGTCATATGCTATGACAGCGGTCGTTTCATCGGTCTTCAGAGTCATTAAGTTTCCACATAACGGTAAGATCGTGACTATTGATCAGCTGACATACTTTTCATCCGACCCAACCTCTTCAGAAACTATCCAGCATGTTGGTAAAACGACAATCCCTTATAGGGACATTGGTGTAGGTTTAGTTAAGGATTCCGGTTTACTGGGAACTTTTCCTCTCCCTCCACTCAATGCAGACCCTTCGTTTGCAACAATTCATATGATCACGTCAGAAAACATTATTTATGATGATCCTTGGTATGTTCCATCTGACTCTGAGCTAGACTCACTCGGTGATGTTATGCCGTTGAGTCCGTATGAGATTGCTTATGAAGCTCTTATGTCTTTTACCGATTTCCATTCAACCGAAGCCGACCAAATGAATGTGGTCAGTGAAGAGTCACTTTTCACCTCACCCTTAGAACGGATAACGTTTCCCGAAGAAGTGTCATCTGACGAACAACTTCGCGAAATCCTAAGTGTAGATGATCTACCATGGGAAGATCTCCATCACAGATCTTCGTTTTTACCTAAGGATGATGCATTTGAAAATGATTTTTCATCTATCTTTACCGCTGAATATGTCAAAGACGCTCAGGATCCAACGAAACATTCTGATTCAGAGCTGAATTTAGGGAATATTTCTCGTACTATTCCCATTGATATTTCAGTGAAGCCCGGAATCGAGGAGAACATTCATATAGGTGCCGCATGTACTGAAGAAGAAATCCAAACTTACAAGGCCCTATTCCAAGAATTCCGCGACGTGTTTGCCTGGTCTTACGAGGAAATGCCGGGAATTGATCCTGCCATTGTTGTTCATGAAATCAAAACCTACCCGGATGCTAAACCCATTCGGCAACGGTTGCGTCAGATTCACCCTCGAAAAGCGGCTGCGATTAAAGCAGAAGTCGAAAAGCTGTTGAAAGCAGGTTTCATTTATCCGATCCCGTTAACGGATTGGGTATCGAATATTGTTCCCGTCAATAAAAAACAAGGAACAATAAGAATCTGTATCGACTATAGGGATATCAATCGAGCTTGTCCAAAAGACAACTATCCTACGCCTTATATCGATCAAATTATTGATGATTGTGCCGGAAGTGAGATGTTTTCCTTCATGGATGGTTTCTCAGGCTATAATCAAATCAATATTCTACCTGCCGATCAACCAAAAACGGCATTCATTTGTCCATGGGGGACATTTGCTTATTGCAAATTACCTTTTGGACTTAAGAATGCCGGGGCCACTTTTCAACGGGCAATGTCTTATGCATTTCATGACATCAAGCACATTGTGCAACCCTATCTCGATGATTTGCCTGCTCATTCTTTACAACGAGCTGATCACCTTGTCCACCTACGAGCAATCTTTATGAGGTGTAGGCATTATCGAATTCGGTTGAATCCCCACAAGTGTGTTTTCTGTATAGAAACAGGTCGATTGCTGGGATTTGTTGTTTCAAAAGCCGGCATTCGCGTCGATCCCTCGAAAGTCGAGGCTATCATCAAATTGCCTCCTCCTTCGAGTTTGCGCCAACTCCAAAGTTTGCAAGGGAAAGCGAACTTTTTACGCCGATTCATCCCAAACTACGCCGAGGTCACTAAAGGTTTTACACGGTTGTTGAAACAGAACGCACAATTCTTTTGGGACGAGATTGCCCAACAATCTTTTGATGCATTAAAACACGCGTTGACCCATGCACCGTTATTGCATCCTCCCAACTACAACCAGGACTACTTCTTATACCTCGCAGCTTCGCATTCCACCATTGGAATGGTGTTAGTTCAAGAAGATGAATTCAAAGCAGAGCATGTGATATATTATCTTAGTAGAACCTTAAATCCCACTGAGTTAAAATATTCGCATGTGGAGAAATTGGCCCTGGCAGCCGTTCAAGCTGTCCAGCGTTTTCGTCACTACATTCTTCTCCGCAAGACTACAGTTATTTCGGATTGCAACCCTATGATTTATATTTTGACAAAACAACTGCTAGGGGGCAAGTACTCTAAATGGATTGTTATCCTGCAAGAGTTCGACTTGGAGTTCGAGAAGTCCAAGTCTAAGAAATCTTTAGTTTTTGCGGAATTGATGTGTGATTTCCCGAGTGCTGACACAGAGACTGTGGCAGAGGAGTCCATTGCGGACGAATCTTTGTTTCTTATTAGCACTTTAGATCCGTGGTATGGGGATATAATCATCTATCTCCAAACCCAAACCTTTCGGCCTGAAGCTTCCAAGGAAGACCGTCGAAAAATTCGGTTTCGATCCCAGCAATACAGAATTATTGGAGATACACTTTATCGCCGGGGGGCAGACTTAGTTTTTCGACGTTGTTTAACTCACGAAGAGGCTGAGAGAGTTTTGAATGATTGTCACTCTGGAGCATGTGGCGGTCATATGTCTGGGTATGCCACAGCTCAGAAGGTGTTGCGCGCTGGCTATTTCTGGCCGTCTATGTTTAAAGATTGTATCCTTGCTGTCAGAACATGCCACAACTGTCAAGTGTTTGATCGAAAGATGCGCGCTCCACCTGCTCCTCTCCACCCTATAATTGCCGCTGGTCCATTCGCCAAATGGGGCATTGACTTTATTACTTGTAACCCTCACTCGGCCGGGGGGCATGCGTATATCATCCTCGCGGTTGATTATTTTACAAAATGGGCCGAGGCGATGCCTACATTCGACGCAAGCGGCAAGACAGCTGCAGTTTTCGTATTCAATCATATCATAACTAGGTTTGGTGTCCCACAAGCAATCATTACTGACCATGGGAGCCATTTTCGAAACGTCATGATGACTGAGCTTACAAGCCAGCTTGGTTTGCGCCACGATAGCTCTACTCCTTATTATCCGCAAGCCAACGGTTTGGTTGAGTCAATCAACAAAGTTCTAGTCATCATGATTCGACGGATCATTGGTATCCATCGAACGAATTGGCATAACATGTTATTTTCGGCGCTATGGGCATATCGAACTTCAGTGAAAAATTCAACAGGTTTCACCCCTTTCCAGCTAGTTTATGGCTTAGAAGCTGTGTTACCTATTGAATGCGAAATCCCATCACTTCAAATGGCTGTCGAATTACTTCCAGCTACTTCCGAAGAGGAGAAACGGTTATTATACTTGGCTAAATTAGATGAGACTCGACGTGACGCTACTTTAGCTATCGAGACTCACGCGAAACGAATGAAAGCTCAGTACGATAAAAATGTAACCCCTCGAAGTTTTTCGGAAGGAGACCTAGTACTATTATATGATCAAGCTAACGATAAGCTAGGTGCCGGAAAATTCGTTCCCATGTGGCATGGGCCCTACATTGTAAAGCGAAAGCTAGCAAAAGGGGCTTATGAGTTAGTTGATTTTGATGGGGACTCTTTGGGTAAACCCAGAAATGGACTTTACCTAAAGAGGTATTATGCTTAAAATGATGGGTATGGAGAAATTTTTAGATAGGTTAGATTTCCTTTCTAGCTAGCAAGTGTGTTAGTTTAGTCAGTGTGCTTAGCTTAGCGAGTGTGGTTTTTCGTCATTATTCTGGCTTATCTTGGTTTTACTCTTGATATTGTAGATGTCGACGCCTCTCCAAACATACATTGGATTTGCTGATGGTGCTTGTCGTAATACACGGAATATCTCTTCCGCAGCTTGGGTTATCTATTCGCCCTCTGACGAGTTAGTTTCTATGCATGGGGTAAGCCTCGGTCAAACAACGAATAACATTGCAGAATACAGTGCAGTGGTTGAATTATTATCCGAATCTATTTCATTTGGAATTCGACGTTTGATAGTGAGGTTAGATTCTGAACTTGTTGTATTACAGCTTAATAGAGTTTATGCCATTAGAAATCCTGTGTTATTAAGGTTGTTTTTGAGAGTGCGTCTCTTGGAACGTGAATTTGATTACATTGAATATCAACATATTCCAAGGTCTTTGAATACATTAGCAGATGCAATTGCTTCTCGAATGTTGGACAGACATTTACGATAATCATGCAAGTAAATTTAAAAACATTTCATCACATATGTTAAACAAGATAAGCCGGTAATAGTGATATATATAGATAGAAGTGTGTCAAAAAATATATACATCGTCTTCGATCATAGGTTTAAAACACCTTATGATCGGCAAAATGATAGTACAAAAGTCAAAAATGTCACATGTGACTACAAAAGTGACTAGTCAATCACTGGTGGTGCTCTCTGTACGACACCACTGCGCGGGCTACCTTACGCAAAAATCTCCTAAACGGTCCAGGGACCGCGACTACGAAGCGCTGAAGCCTGATAGGAATGTCGTCCATAGTAGTCTCAGGTATATCTGCCGTGAGACGCTCTAGATCATGCTCCAACTCAGCTAGTACTTCTGCTGTCGCGTCCTGTGGGGCCGGTACCGGTGCAGCTGGATGTAGTCTATCATAAGGCCGGAGGTTGGCTGGACGCTGTGGACCAACATCTGCATTTTGAAAAAAGTTTACTATTAATTTTGAGACGATATATATAAAAAATACAAAAAATACATAACTAGAAAACTTGTGAAAATAAAAAGTACCTCTGTCGTCCCATTGTTCTCCCTGTGGAAGAACCATGTCCGGATCACCTCTGAAATCCATTCCGGCATACGGAAAGTCCTGTATCACAAAAAGCTGGCCCTCTAACCAGTCAAAATAACTATCTGAGAATCGAACTACTGTCGCGCCCTCGTCAGGATGCCGGGCCATCACCGCAACCCATCGTATCAGCTTTGGCTGCCGAGGACCCAAGATATCAACAGTGAGTTGCTGAGGGATCAGCATTGGAATTCTCTCCAAGGCAAAGCTCACGACTATAGGCCCATATCCAAAAGTCTTTAGTCGTCCGTTCTTTGCCTTGGTCAGTTGGCTCTTCATATGAGCCGACACAGCTTCACACCAGTTGAAAATGGTGCCTTGGTAACAGTCAATTGCCATCCGCATTTGGGATCCGGAAGCAATGTGTAAAGCGGCCGCGCCGCAAATTCTGGTAACCGTGAACGCTATGACTTTGAGTTCCGGTAGAGTGATGTGTTTTATCTCTATGCCTTTTGAATGGTGAGCCCCACGTGTGCACCAATCCTCGCGGAGACTATCAAGGGATTGGCCACCCGGCCTAGTCCCCGCAAGACTGAGTTGCTCACCTCTGTTTGGCAAGCCAGTGAGAAAGTATACATCCGAGGGCTCTATCTCGAGCTGGTGCCCTCCTATGTAAAAGCATTGTTCTTGTACGTTCCATCGCTCAACCAGCCATTCCAAGAATCTTACCTGGCCCCTCATGCCCGGTATGGTCCAATATTTGTATAATCCGCATGCTCTTAGGGCATCCAGGGAAGGTTGATGATTTATTGCAGCTTCATCTTCCTCTACATGCTCTCTTTCTCTCCAGTCTAACATGATTAATGCCCTGCATATCAAAAATAGCAATTAGAAATTGATTTGGGAATTTTTGGTGGTTTTTTGAGAGAGTTGGGGTTTTGAAATGCGCGTTTCTCGAAGGACGCACCCCGGCTTTGTAGCACAGGGCGCCCGGACGCAGCTGGCCTGAAGGCGGGCTGCGTCTTCCGACCGTTTTCCCGTATGAGAAAAAGTCGGGGGACGCAGGTCACCCGAAGGGCACCTGCGTCCGCCGAGAGGCGCATTCCAAAACCAAAACCCTCCCAAAAAATGAAACTAAGACCTAAAAATTAATTCTAAACGGATAGAAATGCAGAGTAGGATGTGTAAAATACCTGGATGAGACGGCGTTCGATTCCGACGGTCAGATTTTCCGCAGCGACCACGGGAAGTTTCTTGTCAAAAGCTCCTTTTTCAACCTCAACAGTGAAACGGTAAAAATGACATGGTAAAAGGTCTTTTTATAGGTTTTTTGGATGAATTAGTTCATTTTTTACCATGAAAAGATGTTTTTGAATGTATTTTTGCCTATTTTAAACAGGTATGAGTAATGTGTTGCTTTTGTGCAGGACAAAGGGATTTCGAGGGAAATTGTAATTTTTCACAAACAAAAATATCAGAGTCATCTTTTAAGCCCTTTTCTGACTCCTAAAACATGAAAAGATCGCCGAGTGTTTCTTTTTCACTCGTTAAAACGGAATTAAAAGACGGTCCCCTTTTAGCTCTTTTCTGACCGCAAAATCAGGAAAAGATTGCCGGGTTTTTGTCGTTTCGAACTCGATAAGGAAATAAAACGACGTGTCCTTGATCGCTTTTTACTTTTCAGGTCAACGACACTATTATGAAAGTACTCCTTGGTCGCAAGATCAAGCGGTTCCCCCAGGTATTATTTTATACTTTTTCGGGCTTGAGGGACACAAATATACGAAAAAGTTCAACGTGGAGTCTCCTTTAGTTTTTTCAGACTCTCTAAAAATGAAAAACGCCGAGTTTCTCCTATACTGGGCTCGTTAAACTTTTACAGTAGAGGACCTGTTCAATTACAAACAGGAACGAACCACTCCTTCCTAGGGTTCGAATTTAAACTAGGTTGGACTCGTCCGAAGGATGAGCTTATAATCAAGCATATGTTATCCTCCTCAAGCTTGTTAAAAATAAAGAGGTACTTGCCAGAAATGGTGGGGGAAAAGAGAGAAGAATGAACCTGTTTGTCACCTTTTGTCTCAGAAGAAACTTTATTACCACTCTTGAACACGACACTTTTCATTCACCTGGGTTGGGAAATCTTTTACCTCACAGTTGACCAAATCACTTTGAAAGTCTTTAACCGGGTTTCGGGGATTAACTTTGAGTTATTCGTCACCAAGCCATCTGTTGTGTCGTTATGTGTTCAAGAGGTCTGCAAGCAAAACTTTCATCTGCAAAATACTTGTCATCCATTTGACCATCCCTGAGTCAGTCCTTACAGTAACATTTCTTCAACTTGAACAATGATTTCGTGTTGCGGGCTTGCCTGCAACGGGTCGCTTTCTATCGACATCGACACATTATCTAGAAAGATGACTTAGGAATCGACAGTACCTTGAAGTCTGCATGCATCAATGGCAGGTTTCTCGCCTTTGACGTCAGTTTACATCATTGACTTTCGATCAAAGGATTCCGTGAAGTGTTCGACATCAAAACATCTATTCACATTTCACGGGTTGTGCTTGGTACTTTGAGAACCATTGACATTACTGGTGGTTTCTCTCACGCTTGTTAACAGTTTACATCATTGACTGGTAATCAAGTGGTTTCTATCATGTTCGACATCGAATCATTTAATCACATGGCTAGAATCGTACCAATTCGGGAAGTAGAAGTAAAGACCCTGGATCTAGTTTCTACCATCCAGGCTGCGAGGAGTTTTGTATTCATTATCTATGTAGACTAATCATAAACAGATGGCTGCGTCCATACTGTGTCTACAAAAGTCTATTAAAATGATGTACTGCAAGATCATTCCTGTATCAGAATAGTTAGTCCATTAGTTAAAGTTTTGAATCTGAGTATGGGAATGCCTACCTCAGTGATGATATAATCTTATCCATGTATTTTGTGTTGAAAATTGCAGGTTCCAACCAGGCCATCCACAAGACAATCCTTGAAATGATAAAGCGCTTCACCCTTCCTAGAATTACAAAACCCTATTCTATTCCAGGCTTCGCACTTTAGGGGGCAATCTGTTACACTAAAAAATGTCACCTTGACTACTTACAGTTAGTATGGCTCAAATCAACAGTCATGCTACCCTCTTAGGCAAGTCTCATGCCTCTGTTATCCATCTCAAACTCAAAGAAGAGAGAAAGTCTTGTAAAAACTATGTTTATCTCTGGGGTCGCAGGTTCTCTCTAGCCTTACCTGCGGGGACGCTGACCATGTTCACAAAATCTGCGTCCATGGACGCTCTGTATGTTAAGGGACAGGTGCGTCCCTCTGTAAAAGGCAAAATGCGCGAGTTTTATCTTGAAAAAGTTACTTGTGGTTACTTCTAGAACATTCTAGAGGTCGGTTTGATGAAATGGATGCGCCTCCAGTTGGTTCATGTATCTCTATTAAGGGGGAACTTATCCCATCAATAAGGGAGCTATCCCACCCATAGAGGGGGATGATCCCATTGATAGTGGACCTGAATAACCTCTTTACAGCACTATAAATAAAGGCATTGAGCCAGAAGGAGAGGAGGTTGGAGCTATACATTTTCTTTGGGTAAATGCTGCAGGATTTAGGTCTTCCATTAGAGCCTTTGTGAGGAGAGATTGTCTTCACTTGATTCTACTTGGGAGAGGGTGAGCTTTGTCAAAGTAGAGGAAAACCCTTGATGGACCCTGGGAGGAACTTGCACAACACCAAGGCCAGGTTGTAAGAGTTTCTTTGTTTCGTTATTAATACAAACTGGTTTATTTTTCTCAATAGCTTGTGTTAATGAGTTATTTCATGTGTTCCTTGGTCTGCATGTTGAATATATGTTTTATTATATGAAATGCAAGTGCTTGGTAATTGTTTGATTGTTTGTGGTTGCAGGAATTGACTTGAAGGAGGAGCTCATCCGGATCGTCAAGAACGGACTTCAACAACAGCGTTTTGGAATAAGGTAAGCCTAAACACTTGTAGTTTTCATGTTGTAAAAGGTGTATTTAGAGAAAGATCACTCCATTTTGTCTTGTTTGTCATTAGAACGTCTTAGACTTCTAGGAAGGTCAGTCGTGTCCGCACCCTTGACAAATTCCGTGTGACAGGCATCCGAGTTGGGATGTAGTATCATCTTATTCCATCATGTTCATTTGGTACTATTGGGATCAGTTTTTGACATCAGTGATTAGCTTCAGCTTTCAGCTTCATTGATCATCTTCTTATATGTGATATTCATACATGTACTTGTTCGATTATGATCAGATGACCCATTATGTACTTTCAGTTCTTTATACTTGTATACATAGTGGATTTTCTTGTACTTGATATGCATACATGCTTTACTTTCTCTGAGCATGGGTATGCTCACCTCAGACAATTGTTTCTTTTTGATCTCTTTTTGATGGCTTGGCAGGTTGAAATCTGGTGAAGTCCTTCTTAGTTTTCGACAGGTTTCCTTTCCATATACTTAATACATTTTGGCCATCATCTACCCATTCTGACCTCATATATTAGGGGGCATCTGTTATAGCTCCAAATATCACCCTTGGTATTTGTGATGCTTGGTTTATGGCCTAGGGCAGCCCCTCGTTCCAGACTTAGTCCAAATATTTTAAAAACAATGTTTTACTCCCTGTACGCTACTTTGCCCTGTGATAAAAGCGTGTACACGTGGGTTAATCAATACCCAACCCACGTATATGTGTTAAAAAACTTAAAAAAATTAAATTTCCTTAATTATGGGCGGAGTTCACGAGTTTTACCTGTTGATTACCTCCTAGTGCCCATGGCCCAACTATTTCCCAACTAAAAAACTAATTGGGAGAAGTATAAATAGACTTCAATGGGAAGGCCTTAAGGAGGAGAGAAGAGATAGAATTACTATACTGAGATTATCCCCTGATCAAGTCTGAAGTATCCCTATGCTTCAAGCACTTCCCCAAGTTCAGGAAACCCTTGTTTCCTTGAGTGTTGATATTCTCCCACTTGCTTGAGATATCATGGTATTGGTTATGGAAGGAGGATGTTGAAGACTGAGACTGGACAGGCCTGGAGGACAGTTCCACTTGGAGCTGGAAGAAGAAGACTCAGGTGAACTCTTTCCGTGTTTATTATAGTTTTCTACAATAAAAAGAAACATTATCTTGTTTCTGAGATTGACCTTGTTTATGCATCATATGTTGTTGTAATTCATGTATGAATGATTATTTTGATGTATAACTAACCATTTTCTTATATGATATAAATTCGATTTCATTAAAATGCTTTATCTATATGCTGCTATGTATGTTTGGATTGGTTGATTTACATTTTTGAAGATCATCAGGAGTTGCAGAGGGTCTGAACCCTAATGGGACTACCAAAATGAAGGACATTCGGGTATGTTCATCCTTACATAGTTTGTTCACTTAAGCATGTTGCCTAAGTTGTATGTGTCTTTCTTGCTGTAGATTACTCTTGTTCTGTTGGGGTTTTGACCCAAAGCCCTAGGGTACTTATTCCCGGAACAGGTGCAGAGTCGAGACATTGGTGAGTTGTGACACAGGCGATTGGGCCACTTGCATCATGGGGCTTTGAAGATATTGCAATAGATCTCTACTGGTCTTAAAAAAGGTATGCCTGAGAAAGTTGATACATGAAAGGGGTGTACACTGGGAAAATACACCAGGTATTCCTTTCACGACAGAGATAGTCAAGAAGAGGCTATTCTAGAGTGAGTCCATTCAGATGTGTGTGGACCATTCTTGACATCAGCCACAACCAAACACAACTATTATGTTATATTTTTTGATGAATTTTCTTGAAAATGCTGGATATTTTTCATGCATAAAAAGGATCAAACCTTCACAAAGTTTTGTGAGTTTAAAGAATTGGTGGAAAAAGAGTTGGGCAAGAAGGTTAAAGCTCTATGAAGTGATAACGATGGTGGGTATGTCTCAAACAAATTTAAGAAATTCTGTGCAGCGGAAGGGATTAAATGGGAGTTGACGACACCCCATAACCCTCAACATATTGGGGTGGCCGAGAGGAAGAACAGAAGCATAGTAGGGGTAGCGAGGGTGATGTTGCATGATCAGGGCCTACCACTACATTTGTGCGTTGAGGCATGTAACACAGTGGTTTATGTTTAGAATTGTAGCCCACATTAGATACTTGAGATGAAGACACTAAAGGAGGCTTATTCTGGTAAAAGGCCAAATGTGGGTCACTTCATGATTTTTGGGTCATCAATATATTGCCATGTGACCAAAGATGCATGAAAGAATCTTGAGCCGACAACAGAGTTGGGGATATTTGTGGGGTAGAATGATACACCTCATAACTATCAGGTGTACTTGCTGACCAACAGGATGATAATCGTTCACAGGGATGTCAGATTCGATGAGGAGAAGGCCATGCGAGTTTCTGTTGAGAGGGAGCTCGAGCTACATGAAGATGAGGAGCCTTAGATTAATGTGGAGTAGCCACATGCAGAGGATCTGGGAGTGGAGACATCCGTTCAGCCAGAGTATTCTAGAGAGGGAAGAAATCACACCAGATAAGCTGATAAATTGTTGGATGATGCATGGGAGAATGTGGGAGCACCCACTTCTTAGCGTAGGAAGAGGAGGTCACCTGAGAGGTACACTAGATACATGGCTCTTATGGGTGAATGTGTTGCGACAAAGCCATCTTCATTTAAGGAAGTAGTGCATTAACTAGATTGGGTTGATGCCATGGTGGAGGAGTATGACTCCATAGTTCATAACAGTGTTTGGGATGTGGTCCCGAGACTAGAGGAAAAGTCAACGGTGAGCTCCCATTGGCTTTACAAGGTAAAGCAAACTGTAGATGGTAGTGTTGAGAAGCATAAGGCTAGATTTGTGGCCCATGGATTTTCACAAGTAGAGGGGATTGACTATGATGAGACCTTTTCTCCTGTTGCAAGGTACTCATCAATTAGATCTATATTGGCACTATCAACACATATGGGTTGGAAGATACATCAGATGGATGTGAAGACAACCTTCCTTAATGGCACGATTGAGGAAGAGGTGTACATAGAGTAGCTTGAAGGTTTTGAGACTTTTAACTGTGGGTTGCATGTGTGCCAACTCAAGAGAGCGTTGTATGGGATGATGTATGTACCTCATGCTTGGTACACCAGGATAGATATCTACTTCACTGGGTTGGGCTTCATGAAGAGTGAAGCGGATGCGAACCTGTACCACATAGTGGTGGAAGGTAAATTGTTGATGGTTATACTTTATGTTGATGATCTCATACTGACATGTGATGATCAACTGATCAAATATTGCAAGGAGGACCTTGCAAGAGAGTTTGAGATGAAGGACATGGGGCTCATGCATTACTTTCTTGGCATGGAGTTATGGTAGGGAGATGGGGAGTTGTTTGTGTTTGAGGGAAAGTCATGACGATGATGATCATGATGATGGTTAACTTCCACTGAGACCAAACTTTGGTCTATCGGACCTAAAGAAACAAATTATTTAGTTTTATTTAAGATTTTATTCCTATGCTCAAAAAGCTTGGAGAGAAGCCTCCCGAGCTCACTATAATTTTGACGTTGTAAAAGGCTAGGAAGGTCAGTATTGCAACAAATATTATGAAACTGAGATCTAATGTGGTTGTAGGTGGGGCATTCTAAGAGGAAGTGATTTTCATCCTTGATGTTCATATTCTCATAGAGATGGCAGATCCTTTCCATCCATGGTGTTTTAGGAACTACCCAAGGACCCGTTTCACTATGGAGCTCATGAGAGTTCGTTCTAATCTTGGTTATATTACTTTCCTTCTTTGAGCTAGTTAAAACATAGAGATACTTTTGATCTTCTAGGGTGGGATTGATGACCTCCTTATAATATCTTAATTTTATTTTAGCTGTTAAATATTTCTCACACCACATTTTTTCTTTGAACTTAGAAGTAACAATATCTTTAATTTTATTAATGTTTTGCAATGCAACATTCTCATTGATCTCCCAATGGTTTAACTAGGCCTTGGTGTCTTTATACCAACCTTGTTTGAGCCTTGGGTGGTTTTGGTTGGAATTTAAAGCTAGCTTAGGAAGTATATGGTCTCCTATGTTATTGAGTTTGTGCTTGTACAACAGAAGCCTAGTCATAGCTAGGCTCTCGATAGGGGAAGGACTCACTTCTATAAGGAGAATAGGATAGGGTGTATTGCTTTTAATTTTGAGGTTATACGTTATAAAACGCTTCAGGATTTTCTCAATCTTTCTCCAAGATTCTCTAGAGATGCTACAACCCCAAACCTCACATCCATATAAGATAACAGGAGTGACTAAAGTTTCAAAGAGGAACTTCTTTCTATCCCACATTATGATTTGTTTCATTTTACAATTATTTTGGAGACCAAAATAAGCTTTCCACCCCCCATTAATCCTTTTCTCAATGCTATAGTTCCAGTTGAGCTTGTGATGAATATCAATTCCTAGGTACTTGTAAGAAGACACTTCATCCAAGTTACTATTGTCATACATAAAATTAGCATAAGTGTCCTTCTTGGATTTGATAATCATAACTTTTTTTTTGTCAGTGTTAACAGTCGTACCCATGGTAGAGCAGAAATCCTTAAGAAGTCTAAGGAGATTCTGCATGGAGAGCAGGAAACCCACGAAGAATCCTTTAGTAGGTAACTAGAGGAAGGATGATGCTACTTCAAGGGAAATAGTGGAAGCTACAGTTTACAGGAAGCTTGTGGGTTCACTCATGTACTTGGTGAACAAGGTGGAAAAACATGTGTTGAGATACCTTAGGGTCACTTCTTAGTATGGATTATGGTACAAACGTTGGGTGTGGAGCTTGATTATCTTCTTTATTCAAAGGTATCGCCGCATTGGACCCCAGTTCGTAATGTGGCAACAACACCGCCCGTAAATGTGCACTGCCAGGGGAGTCTAGGGGGGGGACGTCGATTATTTAGAGTGCCCCCCCTGGAAGGGGATTGGGGGCAGTGCCCCCGAAGCTAAAAATAGATGTAAAATTTCTTAGTAAATTTTTTTAAATTCGTAGTCAATCTAGGCCGTTCATTAGGCAGAGATCCGATGGTAGAAGTTATGTTTAATTTATGGCTTTTTTCCCTAGAAGCCAACCCCTCACTATATATGAGGGAATTGTATTGCGGCTATGTAGATCAGTATTCTGAGTGAGAATGAGAGAGGAGATTGTGTGAGAGAGAAGAGGGAATTACAATGGATCTGCTATAGGTTGTATCTCTTCATTTTGCTAGATAATATAAAAGGAAGGACTGGTTGTTTCTCCATGGACATAGCCCAAATTGGGTGAACCACGTATATCTGTGTCTCTCTTGTTTTATGCATTTTCTATGTTTATATTTCTGCAATCTATTTTATGTGTTCCATTGCTCTGCAATATATAATTTTCTAACAATTGGTATCAGAGCCGAAGGTCTATTTGGTTGATAAACTCGTAGGGAAGAAGGGTTCCTGGTTCGAGTGGGAAAAATGGTGGAAGATGGTAGGTTTAGGGTCGAAAAATTTAATGGACAAAACTACCAGTTGTGGAAGATGCAGATGGAAGATTACTTGTACCAGAAAGATATGTACCTACCATTGAGTGGAAACACAAAGAAGCCAATGAGTATGACAGACACAGAATGGGATATTCTCGACAGAAAGGCACTTGAAACAATATGGCTATGCCTAGCGGTGTTGGTAGCATTTAATATTTCAAAGGAAACGAAAACAAAGGGTTTAATGTCGGCATTGGCTAAACTATATGAAAAACCCTCAACCTCAAATAAGGTATTTCTTATGAAGCGTTTATTTAATATGAAGATGTCAGAAGTTGGATCTATTGTTGATCATTTAAATGAATTTAATACAGTTATGTTGAAGCCCCGAAAATCGGGTCTACAACAAAGGGGATACCCGCCCGGTCCGGACCTTGGTTGGCAGCTCCTTTTCCGTTTGGTCTAGCGGGTCCGACTGGGGATGTGGGACCAGTTTCCCAATTTGTGTGTGTGTGTGTGAGAAAGATCTGATATTTCTGTTTCTAACAGTTTCTAAATGTAATATTTCTATTATAATTCTAATCTAATAATAAAGAAACTATATTCTAATGACAGAAATATGTAAATATACACTATCCCGGGGTGTGATTTTTTTTCTATGCGATCTAAAATGATTTCAAACAACAACTGGTAATAAAGATCATTCAGCTGTTATAAGAAAAGAATTCATTATAGATGGACTACTTCGTATAAAAAGTTAGATGAAACAGTTGTGCAAAACATATCGCATAATGAGCTACTCATACACTAAGCATAAATAAATAGCTATCACCGTACAAAAGTGCCAAATGATAACTCAAGCATTCATACATTAATATATAAATAACTGAACTGGAAATCACTCTAACACAAGGCAGAAATAGTTAAGAGATAGAAATACCATTTATAACTAGTCCTACTCATGAGCTTCAAGTGATCACGATTTATCTCTCCTTGATCAAATATCTACTAAGAGTACAAAAGTGGAACATCAGTAGCAGACATCAAATGCAAACATTAATAAATCCTGTTCCCTTCATTCATCAAAACCTCCTCAGAGGGTACAGAAGTGCATGTTCTGGGGATAAGTTTTTGATAAATTTCAGGACCCTTCTCTAAATGCATGAGAAGGGTTTAAATACTACTAAACTAATTCTAAAAATAAATTATTACAAAAATGTAAGATGCGGTTTAAATGACCGTCCTCTTTTCAGGAAAATAAAACAAAATTAAAGCTAAAATTAAATCTAATATTAAACTACTTCTGTATTTGGTCCTTGAAATTGCATGCATGTAGCATCTGTTTGAGCAGAGTCGGCTGGCTGACTTCTGCTTTTAGCTGAGCTGAGTAAACAGAATCGATGAGAGCTGGCGCCATCTTTTTAGCTGAATTGATGATACACTTAACAGTCATCCATTGGCTATGTGGCTTTACCAAGTAAGCCCAGTAATAATCCCAGTTCAACCTGGTTAACCCTTGGATTGCTTTTGCCTTTTCTTGAGCTCTCTGTTTCCAATCTGCCTGAAATTTTACTTTCTTGCAATTTTCGGGACTTGCAGGTGACTGGGCAACTAGCATCTTTCCTTGTTTAGAAATTTTTCTCAGCGATGCGCGATTAGCGCTAGGCACTAATCGCGCATCGGAAACTACCTCTGTTTCTCAATCCGGGTTTCCTTGATGCGTTTTTCGCCTTTTATGCTTTTTCCTTCCAACAGATATAAAGTTCAAAATTTGTAAAACTAATACTTCTGTGAACTTTTGACATTGAGTCTTAAACTGTTTGTTTCTGATTTCTACGCTGTCTAGTATCCACTTCACCATGTCTGTATATGGGAGGATTTTTGGCCTTGCTGCTATCCGGTGTAAGAATGAGCAAGCTAGTTCTGAAAGGGATGCTTCAGAAGAACCATTTGAGCCTACACTAGCAACTATTTCCATTACTCTAGGATTTTCCTCTTCGAGCAGATTATACATGCCTTCCCATATAGCTATTCTTGCGTCTCTGTTACAGGCCGTTTCTGTATATAAGGGCACCATTTCCTTTTCTTCTGAGCATGGGGCTTTGCCTTTCTTTCCCATGTCAACCTGTGTAATGCTTTGTATCGGCCTCTGTCCTCCATTCCTGCAATTCACAAGTGAAGTGAAAACTGAATGACGGGGAACGGTGATGGGAAAAGTTTTAAATGCCGCAGACATATCAAGCATACCACCTTACGTGAAATGATTCTTTCTATAAGCACGCACCCATAATCCATTAAAATTGGCAACTACCTCATTTATTAGCATTAAAGCACATAACTAGGTGTCAGCTTAGGGAAAATACTTTTCTTGAATAACGCGCCCGAAAGATCTGCGATGAAGCAATTTTGCGATTTTATTCACAACATCGCAGATCGCAATATCGCAAAATCGCAACATTGCAATATCGCAAATCACTCGTGACATCGAATTATAGTATTATCGTTGCATCGCGAAATCGCAATATTGCAATGTCGCAATATCGCAAATCGCAGAAATGTTATGGTGACAATCTTTGTTAACCTATTTTCTACGATATGCGATCTTGTGATCGGCGTCATCACATATCGGCAAATATTAAAGTGTTTCATGTAAGTTATGCTGAATGCGATGCGATATTTGTTTATTATCGCATATCGCGATCTCGCAAATGTTGGAATTGTGCTTGTAAGGTGGCGTCCCACTATCTCATGTGATGTGATATTTCCTAAGGAAATATTTTATCTTACCTTATCATAAAACTTAGCTTTTTTGGATTTTTCAAGAGGGTTTCCTAAGCTTATGATGGTAATTTTATTCAAAAAGGAAATTTAAACACTATTTTAATTTTTTAGATTTTTAACTAAGGGTCCCCTCTTATTTAGTATTAGGAATAACACTCAATAAAAAAGGGGGTTGTTGATGGCCACAACAATTGGCGATTCACTTGGAAGAACCAGTTATCTCTGCTGCTTTTTGAATCTTCAAAACATCCAAAACAGAAAGTTTTCCAGAAAGTTAAACTTTATTATAGAAAGATAAAGTACATTATATTCTAACCTGTAAATGACATTTTGTTTCCACTGTTTTCAACTTTGATTATTTGCCGCCTCAAGCTAGTCCTTGTATTTACATCAGTCATTACTTAGTTTGTAAAGATAAAACAAAGTCTTCTCTGTAAACCAGTTTTAAATATGCTCATTTGTCATAGGTAGAGCCTCTGCTGCCAGCAGGCGTTTATAGCCTCGACATGGTTACCTGTTACCCAACAATGATCCTGTATCCTACTTAAAGAAACCCACAATTCTTAAAGAAGAATCCATATCCACACTTCCTACTTTCATTTCCTTTTTATACTTAAAGAGCAATGTCTTGGTTTGATGGCCAATTTATGACACAGTCATTCATTTATTTATAACTTTTCTGAACAAGCTGGCTCGTGATGAGACCCCTTGTCTATTGATTGCAACAATCTTGAGTCTTTTCCCTGTTGTGGTAAGCAGTATTGGCAAAGTCAGCAAGTTATAATATCTGTGATTATGATAAGCCGGCTCGTGATGAGACCTCTCACTCTTTAAGATAAAGTGTATCCTTGGATTGTTCCTCTGAAAGTTGTGATTTCCTTAGTAGGGAGGAAGTCATTGTTTCCTTAAGATAGCTCTGGATGACAATAGTAGAGTTTTTGGAAATAGCTTTTCTACAGAGAATATTTATTTTGTTATTGATACTTTTCATTGTACTGATATAAAACAATTTTTCACTAAAGGTTGTTTTCATCAAATTTTATGAAGTTGAAACTAGTATCATATCTAGGCTAGAGTTTTTAATTGTATCTTTCAATAATAAAGATCAATTTTCCAAAAGATTTGCTATTTATACAAGCGAAAGATCAACATTTGAAAGAGAATTGGTGTCTTTTTCATAAATGCCTATCGTAACCATTCACAACTGTTCTTATTATGAAAAGAAAAACAACTATTCTACAAAAATAGAAGACTAATCTTCTATGGAAAATATTTCTTGAGAATTTGACCATTAACAGGTAAAGAATCCCTCTTCCCTGCTAAATCTTGTAACATGAAGGTCGATGGACCTATGATTTCTACAATTTGAAAAGGACCAAACGACATTCTTTGAAATTTTGTATGTTTTCCCTTTTCTTCATGAGCCTTGTCCCATTTTAAAACTAAATCTCCTATCTGAAAATCTTTTCTGGATACCATATTGGAATCAAAAGAGGCTTTCACCAATGCTTGATGATGAGCGTGAGTAATCTTAGCCTTTTCTCGTTGTTCTTCTAATTTAATTAATTCCAGCTACCTAAGTTGTAAAGAAGAAGTTGGTACTTCATCAATGTACTGAACTAAGGCTAAAGAGGGAATTGCCAGATGTGTTGGAAGAACCACTTCTTTCCCATAAACTAAATTAAAGGGAGAAGTGCCGATAGAGGCTTTCTGTGTTATTTAGTCTGCCCATAAAGCATATGTTAAAGAATTATGCCAATTTTTATGATTTTGGTCAATGGTTCGCTTGATTATTCTAATTAAGTTCTTATTTGTGGACTCGGCTAAACCATTCCCTTGTGGATGGTAATTGGAAGAATATTTAAGTTTGAAACCTCTTTTGAGTGCAAACTCAGTCATTGCATTACCAGAAAAGTATGATGCATTATCAAACATTAAAGCGGAAGGAAATCCAAACCTGGTGATTATGAACTGATCTATAAATTCAATGATATTTTCAGCATTAGCCGTCTTGAGTGGAACTGCTTCTACCCATTTAGTAAAGTAATCTGTCTCTATGAGGATGTATCTATGTTGTTTAGAAGAGTGAGGAACAATCTCACCTATTATGTCTAATCCCCACTGATCGAAAGGTTGTTCGATGGTAACTGGTTGCAGTGGCAAGGATGGTTTATTTTGTCTTCCGGCAGCAGTTTGACAGACTTGACATTTCCTTACGTAGTTATGTGCATCTTTGAATAATGTGGGCCAGTAATAGCCTGCGCGTAAGATCTTATGAGTAGTTTCATCTCCAGCATAGTGTCCCCCTTCTGGACCATCATGGAGTTTCTGCAAAACTTTTTCAGCTTCATCTTTCTCAAGACATCTAAGTAGAACATAATCATAATTTATTTTAAAAAGAACGTTATTTATAAGTTGATATTGTTTGGCTTTTAACCTCAGGGCTCTTTTCTTGGTGTGATCAAGGTTTGGAGGAGCATATCCATTCTTTAAATAATAAATAATATCAGCATATAATGACTCAGCATCGTTTAGGCTTACCTCGTATACTTGTACCTCTTCGGATGGATTTTCGGGCATTAGCGATGCCCCTGCCAGCAATTTGCAAAAGCCTTGACCTTTTACAATGTTTGCTGGTTTGATCTCTACGTCGTATTCTTGTAAGGCAGTAACCCAATTTTCCCTTTTCTCACCCACATCCTTCTGTACTAGAAGACTTCTTACCATTGCAAATGGTACTATGATCTTGGTATGTGTCTTGAGTAAGAAAGGTCTAAAATATTTAATCGCTTTAAAAACAACATAAGCTTGTTTTTCTACATCTGCATAATTCAATTCAACACCTTGTAAATTGGAACTGAAAAAAGCAATTGGGGCTTCTGCCTTCTCTTGATTTTCTTGAGTGAATATCACAACATATGATTTATCTGAGGCAAAAGTGTACAAAATAAAAGGATCAGAAAAACTCGGAGTTGCTAACGATGGAGCATTGATAATGGCTTGTTTGATCAGATGGAAAGCTTCATGTTCATCTTGGCCCCATTTAAAGTTTGTGTTCTTTTTAATCATGGCTTGTAGAGGAGACACGATTCTAGAAAAATCTGGAACGAATCTCTTTACAAAGTTGATTTGGGCAAGGAAAGATTGCATGGCTTTCTTGTTGTGAGGTAAAGGAACTGCGGAAATTTCTTTGATTCTGTGAGGATCAATGTGAATTCCAGATTTTGACACTATGAATCCTAGAAGCTTTCCTTCACTTAATGCGAAAAAGGATTTTTCGGGTTAAGTGAAATTCCATACTTTAAACAATGTTGGAAGATTTGTTTTAAATCCCTGAGATGGTTGTTTCATTTCTTGGAATAAACAGTAATATCATCCAAATAGATTACTACTGACTTATTAACTAACCCTTTGAATGCAATGTCCATGGCTCGCTGAAATGTGGCACACACGTTAATCAAACCAAATGGCATCTTTTGATATGCATATGTACCCCATTTAGTTCTGAATGTAGTTTTCAACTAATTGTCGGGATGTACTAGCACTTGGTTGTATCCTGAGAACCCATCCAAGAATGACATTAATTCTGAGCCTGCAACTGCTTGCAGTATTTGTTCCATGGGAGGTAAAGGAAAATTATCCTTTTGGCAGGCCTTGTTAAGGTTTCGAAAGTCAATGCAGATTCTGATATCTCCGTTTTTCTTTCTAACAGGTACCATATTGGAGACCCATTTAGAATGTCTAACGAGAAAGATTATCTTGGCTTTCAATAACTTGTTGAGTTCAATTTTAATCTGATTTTCTAAATTTGGATGGATCTTTCTCAACTTCTGTTGGATAGGTTTTTCATTATCAATCATTGGGATAGTATGTTGGATGATGGAGGTGTCGTATGTTTTGAGTTCATCATAATTCCATGCAAAGACACTTTTGTATTGTTTCAAGAGATGAATATATGCTAATTTCTCTTCAGGGGCTAGGCCAAGGCCTAGGTTGATGTTCTGTGGTTTGGCATCAATTCCTAGATTTACTAATTCATAGCTCAAAGTTGAACTTTGGAGTTTTGAATTAGTAGATCTTTTAAATCATAGAGGTCCTCTAATTTGACTATCGATTTAGGTATAGCATTGTTAGTACTATCTTGTTGCAATTGTTGGTCATGCTGGTCTTCGTCAATTATTTGGTTGGTGTAGGATTCTTCAGATGTGAGAAAACTCACGATATCAGGATCATCATTGAAAATCCTCCAATTGGTGATGTTATCGGGAATAGATGGTCTAAAAATTAACTCAATTGAAAATCGGTCAGGGCTAAAATCTTCTGAAGGAATGAGCTTGGAAGCTACGTTGGCTAAGAGGTCTGCGTTAGCATTCTGGAGTCTAGGAATTGACGAGATATTAAATGCTATAAAATGTTTAGTCAGATCTTGAACTAAAGATTGGTAATGCTTTAAATGACCTGATAAACAGTGTATAGTATTGCGTATCTGTCTGATTATTATTTCAGAATCTCTGAAAACTTGCAGGTATTTGATGCCTAATCCGATTGCCTTGTACAAGTCTTGGACTAGAGCTTCGTATTCTGCGGTGTTTTTGGTGCATTCGAATTCGAGTCTGCAAGTTAACATGGTTTTATCTCCCTCTGGGATTACTAACAAACATCCTGCTCCTGCTCCTTCGTTAGACTTAGAACCATCAAAAAATAATTTCCAAAACAAAGATTTATTTACAGGACTATCTATAAAATTAATGCATTTAGAACTATATGTTTGAGAAAAATTTTCTACTTGGGACAAAACAAAATGTTCTAAGTAAGTGAAATATGAGCATTAAAATTTCCTAAGAAAGAATCTACTGAATAATTGCCAATGATGTTAGAATTATATGCTACTAGTTCATTTTCTCCCTCGAGTTCTGTTACTATGTATTTTTTGATGTCGTTCACGTTCAACTTTTATTTGGTTTGGTTTACCATTATAAGGCAGCCACATATGTGACCAGTCAGTTGCAAAGTACCCATGAAGTTTTTCTGACCAATCTCTGCTAAGAATTAAGCCATAAAATTTAGGAATATCAGCAACTAAAATGTCGATAACTTGACATACTTTTGGATTGGATGATAGCCTTATGGTAACCTGATTTAACTCACCAATCACTTCAACTTACGATCGATCTAGCTGAGCTATGCGCACAGCGGATTTCTGTGGTTGAACATTCAATTTTGCACAAATTGATCTTGGAAAAATATTTGATGAGGCTCCGGAATCCACTAAACAATTATGCACATTTTTATTGAAAATTTCATAAGTAAGGAGAAATGGGGGAGTATGCGATCTTGATCTTCCTCCAATTAACGCGATATCGTTTGTATCAACCTTATTTATTGTATTAGTTGGAGGTCTTCCCATATCATGGGAAGCTTGAGAGATTACAGCAGCTGGTAAAGGCACAACTGCCACAACATGTAGTTCTTTCAAAAGTACTTTCTGCTGGTGTTTTAACTTGCTCAATTCAAAAAGAGTAATATTTGCCCTAGTCTTTTTCATGTATTCAACAATGTTATACTCCATTTCATCTGAAACGATTAGCGTTTTAGATGGAGTAGATGTGTCTATTTGGACTGGGATGGTTTGAGTCGCTTTAGGTGATGTTTTCTTGGCTGCGACTTTATCCTTAGTCATTGAGCTTGCACTCTTTGGCTTAGGTGTAGGCTGAGGAGGATCAAGTTGATTTCCGCTACGAGTACTAACCGGGAATACTTCTTGATCTTCTTCATTTGGGAGGATGAAATCCCACATACCTTGTAATTCTAAAACTTCTTCTTCATCGGTATGCTCTTCAATAGCGTTTTCCTCTTCTTCTTCTTCTGATTCAGCATTTGAAATAGCGTTAGGGGGTTTGGAATCAGTTGAAGGATTTCTTTTAAAAGGCCTGTATGGCTTTTTGGAAGAAGTTTCTGCTACCTGTTTCTTGATGTCAACCATTTCGTTAGACATGGTCTTCAAAACTTTTTGTAATCCTTCTAAATCGAATGGATCTTTCAGTTGTTTTTTGTTGGGATCTTCTTTGAAAGAGACCTTTTTAGATTTCTGTTCTTCCATCGCATTTTTCTTTTCTAAGGCCGTAATACGTTTCTCTACTGTTATTAATTCTTTCAGATTTTCAACTAAGGTTGTTTTGTTATCCCTATCAACAAAGAGTGCTAAGTTTGATGGTAAAGCAGTAATATACCATTCACATCGCGCTTCTTCACTAGGCTGAGAAGCAGTAGGTATTTTTTTTAGGATTTTATTGAAACGTAAATTGAAATCTTTGATAGGTTCTCTTGACTCGGCTCTAAGATTAGACAAGTCATTGATCAGTGTCGCCGTATACCTGTCATCACCAAACTTGGTCAAGAATTGTTCTTGGAAGATGTCCCAACTAGTAATAGATCCAGATGGTAATGAGAAATACCATGATCCGGCTGTTCCTTGCAAAGTATAAGGGAAAATTCAAACAACAACATCCTCATTGGTAACTCCATTGAGATTTATGGACAACATAAAGTTATTTATATGGTCTTCTGCTAGCATGCCTGCCTCAGGGTTAAACTTAGGTAGCCATTTTTTAGGATGGGTTGGTATCTGACTTAAGGGTACAGGCATTAAGACTGCCCCTGGGTTATTCCATGGAGATTGGGCCATTGCTGAACTACTAACAGAAGAAAGTGTAGAAGATGATCCTTGTGGTTGAGAATATGAGGATATTATAACTCTAGATGTTTGAGAAGGAGTTGAGGAAGTTGCAATAGGCTGAGGGACTATGACCTGAAGTGGAGGAGTGGATGGTTGACTTCGCGGTGAAGAGGTTGAGATGGATGATGATGATGAAAGAGTCTCACTATCGGACCCTTTAGGAGATTTCCTTACTCTCTTCCTAGAAGATAGAGGTAATTTGGTTGGCTGAATACCAAACTTTTCGCTCTTTAACCTGGTGAGAGGATGAGCAGGGTTATATTGTGAAGTCATGCTGCCTTGAGATTTATCAGATTTCTGAGGAGATATCGAAAATCGTTGAAGTTTGTGAATCAAAGATTCAGGAGGTTCAATAATAGATTGTTCTGAAATGCCAGGGTTTGTAGCAGTGGCTGTTGATCCAGTGACTTCTAACTCTGGATTTAAGGTTTCTGAATGCAATGGAGAAGTCAGAGGAGATGGTGAGGGTGATTTACTCTCAGAATGGTATTTAGATTTGGATTTTCTTGCCATTCATAGTTCAGGGCCCTCCTTCTAGTGCCAAATATGTTGAAGCCCCGAAAATCGGGTCTACAACAAGGGGGATACCAGCCCGGTCCGGACCTTGGTTGGCAGCTCCTTTTCTGTTTGGTATAGCGGGTCCGACTGGGGATGTGGGACCAGTTTCCCAATTTGTGTGTGTGTGTGAGAAAGATCTGATATTTCTGTTTCTAACAGTTTCTAAATGTAATACTTCTATTCTAATTCTAATCTAATAATAAAGAAACTATATTCTAATGACTTAAATATGTAAATCTACACTAACCCGGGGAGTGATTTTTCTTCTATGCGATCTAAAATGATTTCAAACAACAACTGGTCATAAAGATCATTCAACTGTTATAAGAAAAGAATTCAGTACAGATGAACTACGTATAAAAAGTTATACGAAACAGTTGTGCAAAACATATCACATAATGAGCTACTCATACACTAAGCATAAATAAATAGCTATCACCATACAAAACTGCCAAATGATAACTCAAGCATTCACACATTAATATATAAATAACTAAACTGGAAATCACTCTAACACAAGGAAGAAATAGTTAAGAGATAGAAATACCATTTATAACTAGTCCTACTCATGAGCTTCAAGTGATCACGATTTATCTCTCCTTGATCAAATATCTACTAAGATTACAAAAGTGGAACATCAGTAGCAGACATCAAATGCAAACATTAATAAATCCTGTTCCCTTCATTCATCAAAACCTCCTCAGAGGGTACAGAAGTGCATGTTCTGGGGATAAGTTTTTGATAAATTTCAGGACCCTTCTCTAAATGCATGAGAAGGGTTTAAATACTACTAAACTAATTCTAAAAATAAATTATTACAAAAATGTAAGATGCGGTTTAAATGACCATCCTCTTTTCAGGAAAATAAAACAAAATTAAAGCTAAAATTAAATCTAATATTAAACTACTTCTGTATTTGGTCCTTGAAATCGCACGCATGTAGCATCTGTTTGAGCAAAGTCGGCTGACTGACTTCCGCTTTTAGCTGAGCTGAGTAAATAGAATCGATGAGAGCTGGCGCCATCTTTGCGGCCGAATTGATGATACACTTAACAGTCATCCATTGGCTATGTGGCTTTACCAAGTAAGCCCAGTAATAATCCAAGTTCTATCTGGTTAACCCTTGGATTGCTTTTGCCTTTTCTTGAGCTCTCTGTTTCCAATCTGTATGAAATTTACTTTCTTGCGATTTTCGGGACTTGTAGGTGACTGGGCAACTAGCAGTTTTCATTTTTTAGAAATTTTTCTCAGCGATGCGCGATTAGTGCTAGGCGGTGCTAATCGCGCATCGGAAACTGCCTCTGTTTCTCGATCCGGGTTTCCTTGATGCATTTTTCGCCTTTTGAGCTTTTTCCTTCCAACAGATATAAAGTTCAAAATTTGTAAAACTAATACTTCTGCGAACTCTTGACATTGAGTCTTAAACTGTTTGTTTCTGATTTCTACACCATCCAATATCGACTTCACCATGTCTGTATATGGGAGGATTTTTGGCCTTGCTGCTATCCGGTGTAAGAATGAGCAAGCTAGTTCTGAAAGGGATGCTTCAGAAGAACCATTTGAGCCTGCGCTAGCAACTATTTCCATTACTCTGGGATTTTCCTCTTTGAGCAGATTATACATGCCTTCCCATGTAGCTATTCCCGCGTCTCTGTTACAGGTCGTGTCTATATATAAGGGTGCCATTTCCTTTCCTTTTGAGCTCGGGGCTTTGTCTTTCTTTCCCATTTCAACCTGTGTAATGCTTTGTATCGGCCTCTGTCCTCCATTCCTGCAATTCACAAGTGAAGCGAAAATGAATGACGGGGAAGGGTGATGGGAAATTTTTTAAATGCCGCAGACATATCAAGCATACCACCTTATGTGAAATGATTCTTTCTATAAGCACACACCCATAATCCATTAAAACTGGAAACTACCTCATTTATTAGCATTAAAGCACATAACTAGGTGTCAGCTTAGGGAAAATACTTTTCTTGAATAACGTGCCCGAAAGATCTGCGATGAAGCGATTTTGCGATTTTCTTCGCAACATCGTAGATCGCAATATCGAAAAATCGAACATCGCAATATCGCAAATTGCTCGTGACATCGCATTATAGTATTATCGCTGCATCGTGAAATCGCAATATTGCAACGTCGCAATATCGCAAATTGCAGAAATGTTATGGTGACAATCTTTGTTAACCTATTTTCTGTGATATGCGATCTTGCGATCGGTGTCATCACATATCAGCAAATTTTAAAGTGTTTCATGTAAGTTATGCTGAATGCGATGCGATATTTGTTTATTATCGCATATCGCGATCTCGCAAATGTTGGAATTGTTCTTGTAAGGTGGCGTCCCGCTATCTCATGTGATGCGATATTTCCTAAGGAAAGATTTTATCTTACCTTATCATAAAACTTAGCTTTTTTGGATTTTTCAAGAGTGTTTCCTAAGCTTATGATGGTAATTTTATTCAAAAAGGAAATTTAAACACTATTTTAATTTTTTAGATTTTTAACTAAGGGTCCCCTCTTATTTAGTATTAGGAATAACACTCAATAAAAAGGGGGGTTGTTGATGGCCACAACACGTTACCAGTGAGTTAAGTTCTATAGGGGTAACTTTTGATGATGAAGTTAGGGCTCAGTTATTTCTATGCTCATTGCTAGAAAGCTGAAATGGTTTAGTTATGCCCATTAGTAACTTTGTATTTGGATCTAGTACTTTAAAGTTTGATGATGTTGTTAGTGCAATCCTTAGCGAGGAAATGCGATGGAAAAGCTCCAGTGAGACATCAGGTAATGATTTGACTGCAGAGACTAGGGGAAGAAAAATGGAAAGAGGAAAGAGCCTTGGATATTGCAGTAAGTCAAGGAAAGTTAGATCAAAGTCCATATCGGGGATAGTGTGCTGGAAATGAGGGAAGAAAGGACACCTGAAGAAAGACTGCAAGTTTCGGAAGGGAAAAGAAGGAGACACGCAACAAGAAAATGATCATGAAGCGAATGTGACAGGTGATGTGTTGCAAGATGCTTTGATTCTTTCATTAGAAAATATTATTGATGCCTGGGTAGTAGATTTAGGGGCCTCATTCCATGTCGCACCTGATAGGAAACATTTTCATGATTATATTCAAGGAGATTTTGGACAGGTTAGATTGGGTGATGATAAACCTTGTAAAATAATTGGAATGGGTACAATTTTCATAAAACAACATAATGGAAATCAATGGATATTGAAGGAGCTAAGGCATGTTCCAGATTTGAAGAAAAATATGATTTCAACAGGGCAGTTGAGAGGTGAAGGCAGTGAAACTACTTGTACAGATAAAACCTGGAAGGTCACTAAGGGCACCCTAGTAATAGCAAAAGGAGAAAAGGTTCGTACATTGTATTTATGCAATGGTATTTCTAATTCCGTTAATGCTTTAACCTCTACAAGAGAAGATATGACATTGTGGCATCATAGGCTTGGGCACATGAGTGAGAAGGGGATATAGATTCTTCACTCAAGAAATTTGTTGCTAGGTTTGAAGCATGTTGATTTAAAATTCTGTGAGAATTGTGTTTATGGAAAACAAAAGAGAGTCAGATTCCTCAGAGTTGGGAAAGAAAAGAAGAGTGAAAAATTAGAGCTTGTGCATATAGATGTATGGGGACTTTCTCAGGTATCATATCTCGATGGCTCTCATTATTATGTTACTTTTATTGATGATGCAACCAGAAAAATTTGGATTTACTGTATTTGAAATAAATATGATGTATTTGATACTTTCAAGAAATGGAAATCTTTGGTTGAAAATGAGACAGTAAAAAGGTTGAAGTGTCTCAGATCAGATAATGGAGGAGAATATTGCAACAAAAGAATTTGATAGGTACTGTTTAGAGAATGAAATTCGCAGAGAGAAGACAGTGCCAGGAACACCACAAGAAAATGGTGTGTCAGAAAGGATGAATAGGACAATCATGGAGAGTGCAAGGTGCATGAGATTGCATGCAGGGTTTCCTTTAAAATTTTGTGCATATGCTGTAGATACTATTGTTTATCTAATAAATAGAGGGCCTTCAAGTTCCTATGGTGGTATTCTAGAGGAGGCATGGATAGGTAAAAAGAAAAACTACTCATTTTTAAAGACTTTTGGTTGTGAAGCCTTTGTCCACGTTAATAAAGAAAATAGAACAAAGCTTGAGGAAAAATCAAAGAAATGTACCTTTATTGGATATGGTGTTAATTATTTTGGTTATCTCTTTTATGATTATGAAAAACAAAAAATCATTAGAAGGAGAGATATCATATTCGATGAAAAAGTTTTGTATAAGGATCAGATGCAAGAAAAGAAACAGGAAAGAGAAAATATGGAATACACAGTGCTTGATGAGATCATAAAAAAGTGAAGGTTCCTGAAAATTATAATGATCAATAGCCAAAACAACAACATCAACCACAATAGCAAGAAGCACCTCAAACAACTGAAAGTGGTGTTAGAGATCTATTAGGATAAGTAGACCCCATGAACAATACTCTCCTTCACTATATTATGTATTGCTGACTAATTCTTGTGAACTAGAATGTTATGAAGAAGCAGTGTAGGTAGAAACCAGGAACAAGTGGGAGCAAGCCATGAAAGAAGAGATGGACTCCTTAGCACATAACCAGACTTGGGACTTAGTCAGGTTGCCTATAGGTAAAACAACATTGCAGAATAAATGGGTTTATAGGTTGAAGGAAGAAGACATGGTAGAAAAAGGTATACAGATAGACTTGTGGTGAAGGGGTTTGAAGAGAAAAAGGGTATAGACTTTGATGATATATTTTCCCATGTTGTTAAAATGAATTCAATCAGAACTATTTTAAGTCCATAAAATGATGTCCGCACAACTTCCCCCAAAAGCGTTGTGAGTTGACATCCACTAGTTATTCATATAGATTCAAATGTGAGTGCCCTTACTGTAAGAACTGACACTTTTTTACATGGCTGCGATTATTCTTATAAATTCATTCATTCCATTTCTTTTTCCAAATGCATAGTGTATTAATATTACAACAAAATTATATAGTTAATGGTTATAGTTAATATGTATTAATGGTTAATAATTACAAGAATTAGCATTGTACATTCATTTATTCTCTTCCTTGTAATTATACAATAGAGTAGACTGAGATATTTGGAACATTATAAAAATTGAATCATTGTACGAAAGATTGATGTTTGAAGATCGACACAATGAGTTGCACACAATGAACTTCTACACAATGGAAATGCGAATACTGAGGCTATGTTATGTAGGGATCACTAATTGGAAGTGATCTTGACAATATCAAGTTGAAGTCAATGATATTGAATAATCCATATTTTATGTTCGCAATATTTTAGGTATAAATTATGTAAAATTGCGTATTTCCGAATATCACTAGTCAATTGAGCAAAGTTTGGATCGTTCTGTAATGCAAGGGACCTATAATGGCATGAATTATCATGACAATGGGGAAAATATTTGTTTATGGCTATTATCCTAAAATTAGGCACATGTGTGGACCCCTTGCCTTGCACATTAAAGGCTTTTGTAGATTGTTTTCTTGGTATTGTTGCGTAAGTAATACAAATGAAAGAATTTAATATCTAAGTATCCCTAATGTGAAGTATCAATTTTCATTTATCAAATTTGATATCACATATTATATTCATTATTTGTGTAGTATAACATTAGTGTTTATAACATATTTTATTATATGATTACTGTAAATTCTGTCTGGCTAGTTGGAAGCGATAATGCAACATCAATGAGACGCAATCGTTGAAGTCCCATTTTTAGCAATCTATGTTCATTTAATATTTGCATAATGTGACAAAGGAAAAAAAGCATTCAAGTGACAAATTCACATCTAGGTTCTGAAATTACTTTTGCAAAGTAAAAGCTAAAATTACTTTTGCAAAGTAAAAGTTGGCCGATAGCAAGGAAAGTTTATAGAGTGAATTCGTTGGATACTCATTAGTTCAATGAATAATTATGGAAAAGACTTTTATTTATCAACAAAAGAGATTTAGTTAATGAAAATAAAATGTGGTTTATGATTTTAATAAAATAGTATCTCAACACTAATTTCTAAAGCATGTAAGGTAGATTAATCATGAAATGTAATCATGTGAATTTAAGTAAAACATATATGTTTTAAAGTAACAAAATTTACAATAGTATTTTCTGATTAAAGATCAGGAAATAAATACTATACACTTTGATAACAATTATAGGTTAGCAGATACCATTGCAATGGATGGTAGTTAAATGTCCTTTCAGAACTTAAATGTCAATTCATGATTTAGATGACTTATTGTCTCTTTCACATTATATATATGACTGTTTCCTGTAAAAGAAATTGTCAATGTTGATTTTTCTCTAGACTTGTTAGTAAGTTATAAGCAATTGATTTCCTTTGTTGTTTTAAAATTGTTAAGTGTTTCAAAGATATTGCTTTATTATTTGTCTAGTTTTCTTTGCATTTATTACTACCAGTGAAGAAATGGCCCAAAGAAACAATGGTAGAGGCACAAGAGAAGATGTATATGCAGGGAACGAAGATATTTTAATGCTCAACCAAGATATCTTAATGCTTAGAAAATATATTTTAATGCTAATGAATACAATACTAGAACTCCAACAAATTCTTAGCCATCTCGAAGATGAACTAGATACCGTGAGAATATTATCAGAACGACTATTGTAAATCATGAACAGATAAACCAGTGCTCAATATCGATAGTATAATCAGTACAAGCGTTAATTTCCAGAAACAATGGTTAATTGGTAGAGAAAGCACTACAGATTTTTTTTTTGCTATTTGTTGAATAGATTTTGAAATTCAGTATATGCTAAGGGCTATGTATTCTAATATTCTCGATAAAGTTAACACAGAAACATATCATACTATTCTAGATTACATATTTATGTATAAAACTAATATGTTTTATAAGTTTTTCCTTTTGTAAGCTTGATGGGAATACATCTTCATCATGTTCAATACATCACCTCGATTGGGCGAGGAATTGACCTGGTGACTTCACATTAAGGAGTGCCTTAACAGAGCACCCGATCACCATATATCCAAGACCCTATGGACATAATATGATTTATAAGTTATATCAATTTAGAAACTCGTTTCATATTTCTATGACAATGACTTAGATATTTTTTTGGTAAAAAAAGAAAATTGTTATTATAAAGTAATGTCACTAAAAATTGCAATGTAACGAACTTATATTGTTTGAGTAGTTAAAGAACTTGAAAATTTGATAAACCAAGAAAATAATGTTAAAAAATGAAACATATTACAAAACATATGGCTGGAACAAAAAATATAGTCCATTGGATTACATTTATGTACAATATCATAGTAGCATTTGCATTGGTAAAAAATTGTCTTGTTGCTTTGATGAGTAGATTGCATATTGTTTGGATGAGTAAATATATTGATTGATAATGTGAAATTAGATCCCAAATGTCTAGTAAAATGAAAGAGCTATTAGGATGCCTGACAATGCAATGAGCGAGCATTGTGCCCTTACCAAATTTCTTAACAACGTAAACAAAGAAACTTGTCAGTGTATATGTATAGCTACATTTTGATGGCCTATCGTAAATGTGCCATGCGAAGTTGCTCATGATTTCAATAAAATTTGTTTTTTCTACACAATATTGGTCGTAGGAAATTTGTTGTCGTGTAGGTAATACTCTTTCCAGTTCAACGTGTTGGGTTGCTTAGTTGTTCCTAAAAGACCAACTGACCTTTATACACTAAATCATCAACCTGGAGCTTCATCTGTTTATTTCAAGGCTGTCCACTCAATATTTGCAAGAGATAGTGCTAATGTTATCTAATCTATATAAACTTGAAGAAAAGTAAATGCATGTGAATACAAGGAACAACTAGGATCTATCGAAAATAATGATTCACTCACAAATTATGGGTTTCAATCATAAATAATCGAAACTGCTAAAAGAATCAAAGCATGAAATTTTACCAAAAACAATGAAGTAAGCATTAAATCTTGTACCGGGAATATTGAAATAACCCTGCTAACAAAAAGTTGTTTCCTATGAAACTGCATCTATGAGGAAGGAATAACACTCTGAATCGAAATGAACCCGATGAAAGAAATCTTGAATCTTCAATATGAACAACTCTTCATTAATCGCAAGAACCAACAAAATAGACAACACTCGAAGAACTAACTATAATAAATACAATTCTATGATCTTTTACTGTAATTGCTGCAGAAACTAATACTGTAATGACAAATCAAATAACCAATGATTATATCTAGAAATCAATTGAATGATTGTAAAAAAAGAACTGAAATCTAAACGTAAATTTAATAACGCAAGAAAAGACAGTAGTCATTCTAGGACTAGGCCCAAGATATCTAGAATTCAACTTCCTCGTAGCTAATTAGTGCAATAAGTTAAGGTCGAATCATGAAAGTCTCCATCAAATTAATTTGAATAACTTAGAAAAGATGTTTGTAAAAACTTATAACATAGATCAAAATGATAATAATTCCCCACTAAACTACCAAGGTTCAATTCCTCATTTTTATATTACAATCAAGTCTATTTTCGAAATAGAGAAGCGATCCTGAGAATCTAAAGATTCTCAAGATGCTTAATTCAAATTAAGAAATCTCCAACGTTTCCCCAAAATAGTAGGCCAAGATATTTTCTTCAACTAATCTTTCCATTATAGAATTTGGTCTCGTTCAATCAGGTTATAACAAACCTGCACAACTCCACATAACTCGTTCTTCTTCGACTATTCCAGGGAATATCATCTGATATAGAATATCCCTATCAATTATTAGTTCAAATCATAAGCATATTACATCTTTTTGTAATTTAAATTAACTCTTTAAAGAATAAAATTATGAAAAGCTTATTGACTTCTTCCTAGAATCCATACCACACGAATTACCATATTATACACATAAAAAGCTTAGAAAACTATTAAAAATATAAGGAAATATGGTAAGAGAATGTATCAATTCTGAAGCCCAAAATCACCCCCCATCTTACCTAATTGCATGAACTCATGAAAACAAGTGATTGACATGAAGGACAATTAAATAATAGGCCGGATAAGGGTTTTCTCCATAGTGCTGGAATCCATTTCTACTTTGGATTTCTTGGAAAGAAACATACTTACCTGCCTCGGTCAAATCATACTCAGGCTTATAATCATCTTGAGGACACATTTACCTACACCCTATCCAGCTAGGGCCTTCTTCCAATACCAGATGAATGTAATCTCATGCCCTGCTCATTGCAGCCTAGAAATTCTGATAGTTAAAAGGTTCTCTGTTTTTAATTTCTCTAGATGATAACTGCCATCTTTATCTGGCTCCTCAAAGAGCCTTGGCCTTGATATCTAACAGGTATTGTAGTATTGACTGCAAGACATCATTGTGAATAGGTGCCAAAGCGTTGACAACACCAAATTGTTCCATGAACCTCTTGTGGCGGATGCAAGGGGATTCATGGCTCTCCTCTGACCCAGAGGTCAAGGCCAAGCTCTCTACTTTGAAATAAATTATAGGTTTTTTCCCATTTTATCTGATTTCTAGAAAATGATATAAAGGCTTGGAACTGTACATCCCCTATAAAAGGGGCAAGATTCTCATCTCTCTGCTCTTCTAAGAAGAATTTGTGCATGTAAAGTTCACATAAAAAGTACTTTGTATTATTATCCTACTTATGGAAAGAATTAACAAACTCTGAAACATTACTGAATTTGTAAGGTTGCCTAGACCAAACAACCTTAACCTTCAACAATAAATACTGTTCTAGCAGAAATAAGGCATAATTTCTGGGTGGAGACCTGAATGATAGAGCATCTGAGTATATAGAGCATACTTCTTTCATTTGTTTCATGGATTTTTCAAGATGACTCTTCAAATACTGAATATTTTTCTTGGCTGCTCTCAACTTGGCATAAGTTTTGTCCTCTGTAACTAACAATTCCTTAAACCTTTGAAGCAACTCATGATGTTCCTTTTGAGGTACTACCTCTTTTTGATATCACATTATAGTCTCTCTTTGTTCCTCCATCTTTTTATTTAGAACCCGAATGGTGGCTTCCACAATTAAAGGAGTGTATGGAGGCACGTGCTCTGTCTATGCTTCTCTTGTAATAGAAATTGGTAAATCTATCTGAGTTCCAGCTTCAGTAGTTAAAACATCAATATTTGACATATCTGACTTGGTCTGAGTTCCCATAGTAAAGGTAACAACAAAATCTTCACTTTCAGTTTGGGTTTCATTCTCTCGAACTTCCTTCTTCTTATCATTTCTCTTCTCATAATGCCTTTGGGCCTTACTATTTCACAACCACTTCTTAAGTTTCCGGACCTTTCTTTGTAACTTCCTGTTTTCTTTCTTCAACAACTCCATTTCCTTACTAGCCTCACTTTTCCCAATATTCCTTAGTCCTTTGTTAATATTCTACGGGAAATTCCTGGTTAGGGTGACTAGAGAAGAGGGAACAATGACTATGGTATTTGGGCTTCCAATCATCAATTCCTCTCTAGGATCAATTCAATAAGGTATTTTTCATCCCAGGGCCCCATTGGAGAGTCAATGTTGACTTCTCGTTCCATGTTTTCTAGAGGAGATTATAAGGCTACTTCTTTAGGAGAGGAGGGTTCTAGGATGGTTGAAATAGAAGCAACATAGTACTCTTGAAGAAATGTATTCTCAGGATATCCTGAGGGTTCTAAAATGATAGTAGCTATGGAATTGGGAGGAGAGGTTGGAGATATAGGTGATGTCCCTTGATCAGGAGGATTTCTTGAGCAACCCGTGACTTCTTTGAATTCCATAGAATTCAGAAAATTTTCCAACCCTTCCAAAACTTGAGTTGCCTCCATTTCTTTCTCTTGAGGAGGATCCTCCTAATGGGTTTTTTGTATATTTAAAATTTTTTAAGTTCTAACTCCCTCCAACGACTATTCTACAGAGTCTATAGAATTTCGAGACTTAGCCAACCTAGCTGAACTTCTTTTATTCCTAGGTAAGGAGGCCAAGAGGGAAGCCATCCTTTTTTCTACCCTTGTTAATTGTTGGAAGGCTGGAGTTTGTGCTTTTTCCTGTAAGGTCCCTTCTACCATAATATTCTCATTTTGATTGGCTTCTTCATTTTCTTCTAGCTTCTTATCATTAGATGGAATGTTTCTAGGTTCTTTAATGGGTGCTTCGGTTTCTGGTGGAGCCTCAGGGTTTCCAAAAAACCTTTCCTAGTTCAATTGTGCTTGGTTCAAACTTCTAACAATTATGAATTTCATGAGCCCATGGTGGCTCACCACTGACACTTAATCCTTGGATCTCTTGAGTCTCACATTGGTCTCATGCAATAATGAACTGAGAAAATGAGGTAGGTTCAATATTACCTTATGTTTCAATGCTGCCATCAGCTTCAGATGTCATCCCCTTACCACGTCATATAGACCGTCACATGTAAAGTAACTTTAGACAACAACAACTAGTTCTTTCCATGGCTCTGGAAATGAGGCAGGATTGTACCCTTTTCCATTTCTCACCAATTCTTCTCCAGGGTTCACAAATAATGATGCTACACTCTATAGAAGAGTATGCATATTAAACCATTTCTCGCCTTCTATAGGTAGGCCTATTGCTTTCGCCAGTACTTCATTGAATTGTATTTGTCTGCCCTTTATCACTGTCATTTTACTGTTCAAATTATTTGTAAATTCCAAAGCGAATTCGTTGTCAAAGCCTTGCAGTTGTAGGAATTACTTTGACCATCGTACCTGGTCTAGAATACTGTGTGCTTGCTGAAGGTCCTGCCGCTGGGTAGGTTCACTACGCACTGAGTGGCCACCTGTTGGGTCAAGAAAAAGGTAAGTTTTCTCCTTGGTAATAACTTTATTTAGCACTCATCCTCATATTATTATCCTTGTTTATGAATAAAAGTATAGGAAATAATAACTAAAGTCGGGTAAAAGTAATTAGTAAAAAATTAGACGAATCTAAACAGGAAAAACTAATTTTAACTATCTTTATGTGTAGAAGATGTGAATTGATTGATAGCTGCTTAATCGAAAAAAATAGCAGCATATCATAAGGGAAAGAGGCGACATTAGAGGCGAGGTAGGACAATGGAAGAATGGGAAAAACAATGACTATTTGATGACAGAATCAGATCAAGTATAGCGAAATCCTCAGGATACCCTGATCCTAAGGATTCACTTTTATCTATTTACTTTCTAAATGTAATATATAAGGTCGAAAGGCAAAACTGCACGAGAGTTCAGAATTTCATAGTTTGTAATTATTCTTTTGGACATATAATAATGTTATCTTGGATGCTGTAACTTGGTTACTTATTTTAATGAAAAAACAATGCGTTTAACTCATACTTATATTTTGAGTATCTCTTAGCGGAGACTTCTAGCGACTCTGGGCCCAGTCAAGAGAAGATCTGCTGCTTCACCTGTGTCATAATCTTTTCTATTTTATTCTTTAGTGATTATTAATGTTAAGTTAATATTAATTTTGATTATCGTAAGGATTTTTGATTCAATTTTCTTTTGCTGTTCATTTGAGATTCAGATTGATCCGTGTGTTATATATGAGTAATGCTTTTGATTGAATTGGTTATGCTAGTTCCAACTCAGATCGTTGTTCATTTCAAGTAATGTTATCATAGATTTCAGAGATAGAATTGATCGCTTTATGTTTATATAATCATTTTCTATTCAGATACCGTTTGTTATTCCAGTATCATTTACTATTCAATTCAGATTTGATGTTCAATTAGGATTTGTTGTTCAATTCAAATTTGTTGTTCAATTCAGATATGCTGTTCAATTAGGATTTGTTATTCAAATATCATTGTTGTCAATTGTTACAGTTCTCTTTCATGAGTGAGTGAGTTAGCTTCAATTCTATTTAAGACTACCAAGTGTGATTCTTTATAAGTTGTATTCAGATCCATTTGGTTTCATGACAGGTTAAGTAGAATTGCAAAGTATGTTATGAATTTCTTTCAGAGTTACTTGTTTTAGAGTTGTTTGGATTGAGTTTGAAGAAGATAGTCATTAGCAGTTGCAAAAATTCTTTATTAGTTAACCTTTGAATTCACTGCATATATAGTGCTGACACTCTTGAAATAAAAAGACTTGCCTTGGGTTGATAATTAATGTAGGAATTAAGATTTCCTATAAAAAGACATCTTAGTGCACCAACATTTTGGTGCCGTTTTCGGGGAGATTTTTTCAAAGTGATTTCCTTTTTATTTTGTTGCAAAAGAATTGGGTTTTAAAAATGGGAGGTAAGGACCTACGTACCTAGCAAGTAAAGTGCTTGCTTACCATCCCGCTTTTCAACAAAAGCTTAGAGGTTAAATAGGAATCAGCTTTAATGAATGACTAGGAATAGAAAGATAAAAAAAGGATAGAACCCCCCTCCAAAATCCACAAAACCTAAGAGATCAATGAACCTTGGGAGAACGACGTTTATAGACGAAAATGTAAGAAAATAAGAGTCTCAAGCATCAGTAGGATTCCGGGCTATATCTGGAAAAAGTCCTACTGTAATACCTCAAGCAGCATGCTCACCATTTATAGCTCATGCTGAGATTCAAATCCAAATCCAAATTGGAGGATTTGAACAAAGTCTTCAAGCCACAGTAAGTTTACATTTTGATCCTCTACAAGAGGGAAAATCGTGTAACTTAAGAGAAGGAGAAGGAGAATCCAGTGGAATTGCTAAGGGAGGACCTTAGTTGTTTGAACAAAGGTATCCTGTGATCCCAGATCTAGGCAGTGCTGCAAAGCCATCTCGGGTTGCTAATTCTCTGCTTACTCGAAAAGCACCCCCTAAAATCCCTGAAGGGTATTGGCACATCTTTGACCAAATGGAAAATCAACCACCTCAAGGTCAAACCTCGACATTGGAATACCCCATAGTCGACCAAGTGGCCAATGCCCCCATGAAGGATATTCCTTTGCAGAGCATCCCAACTTTCATGGGATGATCACAGAGGATCTTGATGCCTTCCTATTTGAATTTGATGTCCTCTGCAGAGGGTATGACTACACCACTGACCCCCAAAAGCTAAAACTATTCCCTTCTACTCTAAAAGGAGAAGCTTTAAGATGGTTCATGGGTCTGGGTGGACGTACTATTAATTCTTGGGATGATATGAAAACCTCCTTCCTCACAAGATACCAGGACTTTTGCAAGACTAGGGAGCTAAAAGATGAAATCTTTAAGATGGCTGCAAAGGATAATGAAACTCTAGAAGAATACGTTGAACAGTTTCATTATAACTTGCAAAGATCTCCACGCACCACTCTACCAAAAGAAGTCCTAGGAGTTATCTTAATTAAAGGAATGAAAGAGGAATGTTTAGAAACTCTAAATTTAATGAGGAAAGGAGATATTTCTCAAGAATATTATGATGAAATCATTCGCTTGTGTATCATGTGTTCACGAGGAAGAACACACATAGGAGCAACAAGTCAAGATCCCATGAGCAGGGGAAGCAAACCACATAGTGGAGGTGTATCACGAATGGAAATCGGTAACCTCTTGGAGGATTTCAAAACAGACATCCTGGGCACCCTCACAATGTAGCTGGACATCCTACAGGCTAAACAAAAAAAAGCTTTAGCAGAACAAAACTTGGTCATTTTCTTCCCACGCTGTCGGAAGAAGCACAACCAATGGGAGTATCCATTAGACATGGTTTAGACATGTGCTATATGTACCAAGGATCACGCCACTGAGCAATGCCCATCACTTTCGGGGCTGAAAGCAATGTTCAAGGAAGAAAAAGAAGAGACAGAGCCAGTATATCTAATGAACCAATGTCGATAGTGGTAGGCCAAACCTCCAGGTATGTCACAAGATGCATCCCAGTTCTTTCCTTCTTCACAGTTTAATCAACAACAGAACCCTGGGGCAACATGGCAAGGCCAATCACACTACTTGAATTGGAAACCTTAGCCATTCCCTATGACACCATGGTCAACTCAATCCTTTCCAGGTAATGGCTAGCCAAATTCTCCTTTTACTCCTATTTTGCAAGGCAATCCTTATCAATCCTAGTGGTCTGCCTCCACTTCTCAAAATCTTAATTGGTCTACAAATTGGCAGCGACCTTTGGGAATATCCAACACTCCTATGGGGACAAGTCCTCAACCTCAACCTGCATTTTCAGATCCTTATCCATTACAACAAAATCCTCAACCTCTTCTGCGCCCTCAACTGCCAGCCCAACCGAATCTGAATCCCAATAATAGACTAGTGCAAATTGTAGAAAGCTTAGACTATGAGATTGAGCAAAAAGAATGTAATGAAATTAGATTGAGGTCAAGGCATATCATCACCCCTGAGGAAAACAAGGATCAACCATCAATTGAGATCGAAACACCACCTGTACATATACCACCACATGTAATTAATATTGAAATAAAACGAGGAGAAGAGATAGATCAACATAAAGATCTGGAGGAACTCATAGTCACTTCTCCCCCGTTCCTTGAAAGGTTAATGATACCTTAGCCAATTATTTACCTAGATTTTGATCTCGTATGGGAACTAACAAATCTTTGTATAAATATTCCGCTCCTCCAGGCCATCCAGGACATTCCCATATATGCTAAAACAATTAAAGAGTTATGCGTAAAGAAGCCCATGAGGAAAGAAAAAACTTCACCCATCATTCATGTTGTAGGAACCTTATCTGATTTACTCTTGGGAGGGGAAACTCCAGTAAAGTATGAAGATCCTGGGAATCCCATAGTGAAAGTTCAGACATATGGCTACCCTTTTCCTAATACGCTAGTTGATTTGGGTGCAACCATTAACATTTTAACAATAGAAACCTGTCAAGAACTTGGTATTATAGCCTTGGAACCAACCACCACCTTACTAGAACTTGTTGATCGTTCGGTGGTAAGGCCAGAAGGAACTGTACAAGATATTACTATTTCTGTGGATTCATGGGAATATCCAGAAGATTTTCTTGTTATAAACCCGAAGAGTCGATTGGATGGGCATCCTCTGATACTGGGCCAACCTTGGCTGGTGACAGTTGATGCATATATAGGCTGCTGGGAGGGCAACATGACTATTGCAAAGGGGGATGCTATAGAAAACCTTGTTTTATATCCCCCTGCCAAACCAAGTCTACCCATTGTAAAAATATGTAAACAACCACCAGCATAGCTGGAAGAAAGAATCCCTTCACCAGTCACAGTAGCCGAGGCGTTGGAATTCAAAGATTAGATTGAAGATGATGTTATCAAAAATTTCATCAATTAGCAGCTAATGTGAGCAATGTAAAGTGTCTAATGCTGAAAGCAATTATTGATAATGAAGCCTTGGAAGATAACCTGAAGGATACCGATGATCAACACATCTAGACAATTGTTGTTCATAATAACAAGCTGGTGGAAATTGAACCAGGGAAATTTTTAAACATTAATGATAGCTTGGACAGTGACCAGCAACAAAACCTCATTCAGGTCCTGCAAAAATATAAAGGGGCTTTTTTCCTGGGATTATCCCGATATGAAGGGTATAGATCCTCAACTGTGTACACATCACATCTATACCGAAAAGGATGCTCGACCTATCCGAACACCTCAGTGGAGATTGAATCCGCACCTTAAGGACATTGTAAAAGAAGAATTACAAAAGCTGGTGGATGTGAATTTCATTTATCCTATTTTAGATAATTGATTTCTCCATTGGTGGTCATCCCCAAGAAAAATGGGAAGTGGCATATCTGTGTAGATTACTGAGAATTGAACAAGGAAACACATAAATATCACTTCCATCTCCCATCTATCAATCAAGTCCTTAATACCTTGGTAGGGAAGCAGTTCTTTTCCTTCCTAGATGGCTTTAGCGGCTACAATCAGATTCAGATCACCCCTGAAGACTAAGACAAAACAACCTTCACCTATCCCTGGGGTATGTTTGCTTACAAAGTATTACCATTTGGCTTGTGCAATGCCCTAGCCACATTTCGAAGAGCTATATTCAACATTTTTTCTAACCTGATAAATGAAGGTCTTGAGGTATATATGGATGAATTTACTCCATATGGGGATGACTTTGATCAAGCACTGCAAACATTAGAAAATGTTTTAGAATTATGCATTGCTACGAGGTTATGTTTAAGCAATGTCAAGTGTCACATGATGATGACGGAAGGTGTAATCTTGGGACACTATATTTCTGCAGTAGGGATACAGGTAGATCTAGCCAAAATACAGGTAATTTTTTTACTACCTACCCTTTGTACCCAGACAGTGTAGAAATTTTGAATAATATGACACATATTCAACAGAGATTATCCTAATCATACAATTTAAGCGGAACATGTATAATACATAATCTCCTCTACGTTGATCATCAAATTACAGAAGCAGAAACATCCACAGGCACACATAGAAGCATCAATCAAACTCATAAACACAGTATGTATCCCGGGGAAAGCATCTCGCTAAAAACCCCACACTATCTGTATATTATATTGATTGAATCATGTAACAATACAAAGCATAATACTTCTCACAAGTATCTCCACCTGTTACACACAATACAGCTCAGATTTGATCTCCAAATCTATCCCACTGCTTGCCTGCCTCCACTGCTCAAACCTGCTCGAGAACTGATGAGAATAGCTTCCCAAACTCGATTTTACACTGCAAAATAGTCACCCACACTATGTTGGACGTGAGCAACAGCTATAATATCATGAAGATACGTGAGCAAACTCATTGGCATACTCAATCCTTTGATTGTGCAAATCACCATGCACAGCTATAGTCACAACTGATAGCAATCTGATCCTCTAACACCTGTCCCTGCTGAACTGAACATGCACTGACATGCAACTGAGTTAACTGATGTATTCTATAGTTGCATTATGAGTTAATAACTTGTGAATTAATTAATGACTAATTCACCCAACTCATCTTTAGTCTATTGATCAGTTAGACTAAATACAACCAGTTTAACAAAGCTAAACTGAACACAACTCCATCAACTGTACCTCCAGTCCACTAAACTCAACTCACTTGAGTTCTAACTGAAGTCATGCATGCAACAACTCAACTGACTCATAAGAAAAACGAATTTCCTTCTGACAGCTGCATGTGCCACTTCCGTAGCTCAAACTGAAGTGCTCCAAGAGAATAAGATTAAGTTTATAGTCCAAATATTATTGTGAGATAATAATATTTGACTTTTCTATTTTTGACTTTGATCACTCACACTGTGATCACTCACACTGTAATCACTCACACTGTGATCACTCACACTTTCATCAAAAATAGAAGTCCATCTATTTTTCCCAACTTGATCAATCATCCATAGACATGATCCATATGTCTAAAAATAGACATAGTCTAAAAATAGACTTGCGCCAAAAATAGCCTGCGGGCCCACTTAGTGAAGGCGACTCTTTTCACTAAGCTCCATCATCTTGTTGCACTCTCAACAAGCATTTCTTGTTGCACACTTTTCAACACTCCCTCTCAACAAGAAAGGCTTCCTCTCAAACCCGATCCTGTAACTCTGGAATGTTCTTCATGCAACACATTTGGCCGGTCCACTTGCTCTGTCATCAAAGTCTCTGACTGCTATTGCCTCTGTCAACTGAAACTCTGCATCTCTGTGCTCTTCAGTATCTGACTGCTCTAGCCTCTGTCACTTTGATCTCTGACTGCATCCGTGTTGCTGCTGGTTCTATCTCCCAGCATTTCATTCGCACTGCACCTCCCAACTGACCTCCCTGTTGGGATAGAAACATCCTCTGATGCTGAAGCTCTACCTGCTACTGACAAGTGCTCCCTCTCTGAATCTGCGCTACTGCAACATCTCCATGCATCTCGCACCATTGCACACCTCTCTGTGCCACCTAACACTGTGCAAAACACTTGTGCCTCTCGCATTGCTACAGCCTGCTAGCTATGCGCTGTCCTGGGATTCCCTACACTGTCGCTCTCTCTGCCGCTCCATCCGCATCTGTCTCTACCCAATCAGTCAGTTCCTGCTACTACACATCGGGGCTCCCGTAGCAAGGTCTCATCCAAGAGGTTGGGTACCTCAAGGATCTTGCCCCTCCTCCTTGGGACAATCAATCCACATCACCCCACCTCCTACCTGGAGGTATGGCTGCATGCGATCCCTCAGTCCACCTGGCTCGAAGTTTCCCACTACTGGAGGTCTCTGGATGAGTAGATGTCTCTACTCGATCTCCTCTCAGCTTCCCCTGTTGTGGCTCCTCCACAACCTCCTGAAGCTGCTGCACCAATCGTGGCTCCTCCACAATCGTCTGAGACTTCTTCTGGCTCTGCTTGTTGAGAGGTAATATACCCTCCCTCTCAACCACCAAGTCTCCATCAGTTTCCTTGCTGCTCAAGGCTTTGCATGCATCTTGAACCTCAAGAGCATACAGGTTCTTGACCCGTGAACCAATCTGCTTCACCTGTCTAGTGATGATGTGTCTAAGGAAAACCTTTCCCTTAGTAAAGACCACATCATATCCTCTGTCTTCCAACATCGCGATCGACACCAAGTTTCTCTTCAGTCCTGGTACATACTTGACATCGGTCAAGGTAAGGCGAGCTCCATGCTCCCTCTGAAAAATAACCGTGCCTACACCTGAGACACTATACTTCTCATCATTACCCATCCCTATGAGTATCTGGAGATCTTTCTCCTCCAAAGTACTAAACAAACTTTTGTCACCGGTCATGTGGAAAGAAGCTCCACTGTCAAGAAACCAACCACTTCCCATCATGGATGAAACCATGCATGCGAAGAGTGTGAAGTCCAACTCAAACTGTGAAGCAAGTGAGGCTGCCGCAACTTCAGATCCTTCCCCGGATCCCTTCTTGGACTTCTTCTTTGGGAAATTAGTAGCATAATGACCCAACTCATGACAACGAAAGCATCTCACCTTCGCCTTGTCAACCTTCTTCCCATCATTGGAAGAACAAGATTCGAAAAGAGAAACCTTCTCCTTCCCCTTCTTCGCCTTACTCGCTAAGGCACAGTTCTCCTCATCCTGCATGGATGAAGAACTGTCTCTGGTGCGCCGTCTAATCTCCTCCTGCATCAAATCCGACCATGGTCGTTCCCAATTTGGCAGTTTCTCCCTTCCATTCACCGAGTCCTGGTAGCTATGCCAACTCTTAGGAAGGTCAAGGTGTCCTAGACTCACCATCCTCATCATCAACAGTAACCCCCACACTTCCCAGCTCATCTCGACACTGAGTGAACCTCGTGAGATACTGGGGCATACTATCTCCATTCTCGAACTGAATGTTTCTGAGTTTTATCTCTTTCTTTGGAATTAAATTCGAATTCCACCAGCACAAAACTCAACTGCTTCCGATCTAGAATTCGTGAGAACAAAGTATTTCTTGTACAGAGATCGACTGTATGGGCATTCACCGGATATCTCACATTCCAAAAGAAGGATGAATCCAGAGGCTACCTGGCCCGATTACAGACTCTGCCTAAAGAAATAAAATGTAAACACTTCCTGAATAATAGATCTGATGATCAATCCTCGCTTGATATCCTGTAAAAATCTCTTCTACAAATCAAGCAGCTCCGATACCATGTAGAAAATTTTCTACAAATTATCTAGCTCTGATACCATGTAGAAATTTTGAATAATATGACACATATTCAACAGAGATTATCCTGATCATACAATTTAAGTGGAACATGTATAATACATAATCTCCTCTACGTTGATCATCAAATTACAGAAGCAGAAACATCCACAGGCACACATAGAAGCATCAATCAAACTCATAAACACAGTATGTATCCCGGGGAAAGCATCTCGCTAAAAACCCCACACTATCTGTATATTATATTGATTGAATCATGTAACAATACAAAGCATAATACTTCTCACAAGTATCTCCACCTGTTACACACAATACAGCTCAGATTTGATCTCCAAATCTATCCCACTGCTTGCCTGCCTCCACTGCTCAAACTTGCTCGAGAACTGATGAGAATAGCTTCCCAAACTCGATTTTACACTGCAAAATAGTCACCCACACTATTGTGGACGTGAGAAACAGCTATAATATCATGAAGATACGTGAGCAAACTCATTGGCATACTCAATCCTTTGATTGTGCAAATCACCATGCACAGCTATAGTCACAACTGATAGCAATCTGATCCTCTAACACCTGTCCCTGCTGAACTGAACATGCACTGACATGCAACTGAGTTAACTGATGTATTCTATAGTTGCACTATGAGTTAATAACTTGTGAATTAATTAATAACTAATTCACCCAACTCATCTTTAGTCTATTGATCAGTTAGACTAAATACAACCAGTTTAACAAAGCTAAACTGAACACAACTCCATCAACTGTACCTCCAGTCCACTAAACTCAACTCACTTGAGTTCTAACTGAAGTCATGCATGCAACAACTCAACTGACTCATAAGAAAAACGAATTTCCTTCTGACAGCTGCATGTGCCACTTCCGTAGCTCAAACTGAAGTGCTCCAAGAGAATAAGATTAAGTTTATAGTCCAAATATTATTGTGAGATAATAATATTTGACTTTTCTATTTTTGACTTTGATCACTCACACTGTGATCACTCACACTGTAATCACTCACACTGTGATCACTCACACTTTCATAAAAAATAGAAGTCCATCTATTTTTCCCAACTTGATCAATCATCCATAGACATGATCCATATGTCTAAAAATAGACATAGTCTAAAAATAGACTTGCGCCAAAAATAGCCTGCGGGCCCACTTAGTGAAGGCGACTCTTTTCACTAAGCTCCATCATCTTGTTGCACTCTCAACAAGCATTTCTTGTTGCACACTTTTCAACAGACAGAGGTATGTAGTTTCCTGGGATATGCATGCTATTATCACAGGTTTATTAAAAAATTCTCACAAATTGCTGCGCCTTTATAAGCTTTAACTAGAAATGTTGATTTCAAATGGTCTGGCAAATGCGACACAACTTTTACAGGTTCAAAGAAGCTAGTCTCTATGGCACCAGTATTACGTGGACCAAACTGAGAGCTGCCTTTTCACATATCCACGGACACATAAGATGCAACTATAGGCATTGTCCTCGGCCAGGAAGATGATAGGAAGCCTTATGCTATATATTATATTAACAAAAATCTTACTCCTATAGAACCTAATTACACAGTAACAGAAAAAGAATTCTTAGCTGTTATTTATGCAATAAACAAATTTACACATTACATAACTAGCTACCAAGTTTTTTCGTGTACTGATCACTTTGCCATTCGGTATTTAGCTAAAAAACCTATCACAAATGGTCGAGTGACACGTTGGCTATTGCTTTTGCAGGAATTTGACATTACTATCAAGGATCGTCCGGGGAAGGAAAACCCAATTTCTAATTTTCTGTCTCGAATCCCAAAGGTAAATTGTCCACTGGCAGTAGACAACCAATTCCTAGATGAACATTTGTTTTCTGTGATAGTCAAGACGCCATGGTATGTAGATGTGGAAAATTATCTGGCAGTAGGGAAGCTACATTGACATTTGACAAAAAGGGAGAGGAAACAGGTCATTCAGCATAGCGTTTGATTCTCTTGGATTGACGTACATCTTTTTCACACAAGGTCTGATATGTGTATACGCAGATGCATTCGAAAGGATGAGATTTATGACATCTTGAAAGCTTGCCATGACGAGCCCTGCAGAGGACGCTTCGCAAACCAAAGTACAGGGCATAAGGTACTACAGATGGGCTATTATTGGCCCACTATTTTTCAAGATGCTAAGAAATATGCCTAGGTTTGTGATAACTGCCAAAGGATGGGCTGACCTGACCAATCTAATGAAATTCCACTGCAAACCCAACTAGTCATAGAACCCTTCGAACGATGGGCATTGGACTTTGTTGGCCCATTCCATCCACCATCGAATCAGAAAGCCTACATACTGGTTGCCACAGATTATGTGACGAAATGGGTGGAAACAATAGATTTACCAAGAGCTACAAAGGAAGCCATGATTAACTTCCTCTTTGGGCTATTCGTGCAATATGGTTTACCGTGGGAAGTGATAACAGATGGGGGAGGGAAATTCATAGGACACAAGATTACTGCCACTCTCAGAAACCATCACATTACACATAGGATCACTTCCCCATATCACCCGCAGGTGAATGGGCAGGTCGAAAGCACCAATAAGGTCATTGAAGTGATTCTGACCAAAACAGTCTCAACACATTGGTGAGACTGTGCTACTAGACTGCCAGAGGCCTTATGGGCCAATCACACGACTTGGAGGAATACTACTGTATACTCTCCGGACCAACTCGTGTTTGAAAAGGAACCTATTTTTCCAATTGAATTCGAAATAAAACTCTAAGAATGGCTCAGGAAGTGGGGTTGGATTTAGTAGAAACCCAAACCAAGCGACTTCAAAAAATCAATGAACTAGATGAAGCTCTACTGCTAGCTTTGCAACTGACTGCAATTATTTAGCAAAAAAGGGAAAAGTGGCACTCCAACCTTATCAAAAAGAAGACATTTCAAAACGGGGATTGGGCACTCCTTTATGACTTCAGATTCTAGGATTTTCTGGGCAAGTTGTAAACAAGATGGCTTGACCCTTATGAGATTCAAGAAGTACATAACAATGGAACTCTTTCTTTGACTACCATTGATGGGTCTGGCCATTCTTTTAAGGTGAATAGGCATCGAGTGCGTCTCTACCACAAAACACTCACCAAGGAGTCTTTCTGCCAGTAGGTACGCGAGGACCCCTCCATGCAAATATTTGCTGCAAAGAGTGATGACCTCACAACTTTTCTTTCAAAAAACTGGGATTTTCTTTAAATTGTAAATAATGTATATATTCTTTTTGATTGATTGTAATTCAGTTAGGTATCACCATGTAAATATGAGGATTTTTCTTGTTCTAGGTGATTGGTAAGTTTTATTCAATCGATTGAACGATTGTTTTTTAATCAATTGAATGATTGCTATTCAATCAATTGAACTTCACTTATGTTTATGTGTGTGTTGTTGTTCAGTCGATTGAAAAATTGTTGAAAGAATAACTTCGGCGTAAATCACATATAGACAGACATTTGTCGATGCGTTTCGAACCAACAAGTGTGGTTCATCATCAGGACAAGTTGAAGAAACAGATCCAGCTTAGCATGTTAAATAGTCTGAGCAGAGACTCCAACGGCTAAATCGACCAACGGCTAATTTTGACCTTAGGACCCAGGTCAAATTATTATTCATTAATTTAATATTATTATTATTTTTAATATTAATACATAAAATATTTTTAATGGTTAGTTTGAAAATTAATTAATTAATTAATTAATAATTATATATATATATATATATATATTAAAGTTATAATATTAGGTTATTAAGATAAAAGTTAGGATTAAAAGTATTTTATTTATTTTTTAATCCTAACTTTTATCTTAATAACCTATTTTAACTTTAATATATATATATTATATATATATATATATATATATATATATATATATATATATATATATATATATATATATATATATATTAATTAATTTTAAAACTAACCATTAAAAATATTTTATGTATTAATATTAAAAATAATAATAATATTAAATTAATGAATAATAATTTGACCTGGGTCCTAAGGTCAAAATTAGCCGTTGGAGTCTCTGCTCAGACTATTTAACATGCTAAGCTAGATCTGTTTCTTCAACTTGTCCTGACGATGAACCACACTTGTTGGTTCGAAACGTGTCGACAAATGTCTGTCTACATGTGATTTACGCCAAAGTTATTCTTTCAACTATTATGGATCACATAAGCCTCAATTCAACTATTGAAAAATTGTTGTTCAATCAATTAAACAACACTTATTTTCGCATGAGTATTGTTGTTCAATCAATTGAACAACGCTTATTCTTTTCTGTGGAAATTGTTGTTCAGTCAATTGAACAAAATTTGTTCAATTTTGATTTTGCTGTTCAAACGATTGAACAACATTTCTGCATTTTTTGTTGATATTTGCTATTCAAACGATTGAATGGTTGTTGTTTAATCGATTGAACAACACTTTTTGTGCTTTTTAGTTTTTCAATTTTTGTTGTTCAAACGATTGAATGATTGTTGTTCAATCGATTGAACAACACTTTTGCGTTTTTCTTTATTGATATTTCCTGTTCAAACGATTGAGCGATTGCTGTTCAATTGACTGAACAACACTTTTTTGCTTGCTATTTTTCAATTATTTCCATTCAAACGATTGAATGCTTGTTATTCAATCAATTGAACAACACTTTTGAATTTTTTTCAATTTTCACTGTTCAAACAATTGAACGATTGTTGTTCAATCGATTGAACAAAACTTTTGCATTTTTCTTTATTGATATTTGTTGTTCAAACAATTGAATGATTGTTGTTCAATCGATTGAACAACACTTTTGTGCTTCTTTTTTTTTCAATTCTCGCTATTCAAACGACTGCACACTTGTTGTTCAATAAATTGAACAACACTTTTGCGTTTTTTTTTCAATTTTCATTGTTCAAATGATTGAACAATTGTTGTTCAATTGATTGAACAACACGTCTGAGTTTTTATCATCAATTTTCGTTGTTCATACGATTGAACGATTGTTCTTCAATCAATTGAACAACACTTTTGCATTTTTTTCTTATTTATATTTTCCACTCAAACGATTGAAATTTTCTATTCAATCAATTGAACAACACTCTTGTGTGTTTTCCTTTCTATTTTGTTGCTTAATAAATTGAACAATAGTTTGGTTTTCTTTTCGATTTTGTTGTTCAATTGATTGAACGATTGCTGTTCAATCAATTGAACAACATTTTTGTTTCCTTTTCGATTTTTTTGTTCAAATGATTGAATGATCGTTGTTCTATCAATTGAACAACACTTTTGTGCTTATTATAGGATGAACTGTGATTTCTTTTATTGATTCACTTCTGATCATTGTGCCATTTTCTTTTTCTTTTCTTTTATGTTTTGAATAAACACCATCTGAGTGGATTTGTGCCTAACATAAAGAAAAACAATAATTTCAATACCATTATGATCTATGAAGCCTCTTGATGGTTATCTTTATTCAAAATCTAATATGGTGCATCTCTATAGTGACTGGCTAAACATCTTTTCTTTGGACATATCATAAAATGATTCATTATTTTCAAACCATGCTGGCTTATTTACCACACTTTCAAATGGACAAATCAATTTGACATGATGAGATGGGGGTAAAAGTATAAACTTTCCTTGGCATATTTTTACTTCTTACACCATCCCTGACTCTTAAGGAGCAAATGAGCCTCCCTCTTTTTATAAAAGCATCAAAAGATAAAAAATGAAAATAAAGAAATATGAAAATGCAACGAACATTGTCTTAAAGAGGATAGGGGGTCTCATCATGAGCCAACCTACCATGATCATAAGGATGTAGCAGGTGACATTCCATTTTTTGCCACCAAACCAAGGTAATGACCTTTTTGATGATTAAAATTGTCGGAAGGATAGGGGGTCTCATTACGAGCCAAACTGATCACTTTGTTATATCTTGGTGAATGGCAGTATGATCATTTGGTCACCATGCCAGCATAGTGGTCTCTTTATGGCAGGAAAAGAAGAATGATCTACATACTAAAAGGAGAACTCTAGCTTATTTGTGGGGTTAAAAAGCAACGCTATCGAGGCTATGAATGCCTACTGGCAGCAGTGGCTCTGCTTGTGGTATTGGAGTATTATCTTACATAGCCAGATGATCTCTATTCTATTGCCACCTATGGATTCATTTCTAAGGAGATTTCCCATTTGAACATCACTCTTACAAGCCAACATGCATGGTAACTTATGTTATATATTCATTATATTATATTTTTCCAATCACTTTACGACAGTCATTACTGCTTACAGCCAATTATGTGTTTATTACTAATACCACTTAAGGTGGAAATCTTTTCACATAATTATTTAAATATCTGTTTTATTTTTTTCGGCCATTTTTACCTCTGATACGTGTATTTCTTTAATTTCTTTGTCATAAATTGCACCACTTTTCTGGATTAGTTTCCTTCATTTATAAATTATCAATTCATGTGCTTGATTTTCACATGCTTGGCAGATGTGGACGCCCTTTTCCCATCGGAGGGGGGTTGGTTTGTGTATGAAAAACATGTGTGACTATTATGGATAATTGAATGATAATTATTAAATTGATTTCTAGGTAAAGGACTGCATGATGATTGGGTATGCGTAATAATTATCAAGGTATTTCCGATTGGGGAAATGATGACGACCATTATGGATGGCATGCAGATTGATTATGAACTTGTGTCAAATATGGTTGATGATACAAATGACTTGACTGTATATGTCATTAATTCCCAAATCAACTTCATTTTCCTATTAATTGCTTTAACGATCTTTGTTGTTGTTTTAAATTGCGAAAGTGCAAGAGAAATCCATGCAGGTGAACCAACCACAGGAACACAACAACCATGGGAGGTAGAGCTATCCAAAATGAACCCACAGTACTCATGGTATCGAACCAGGCCCATGCAATTCTCGAGCGCGTTGGTGGTGGGCTCCAGTATTGCAGCAATGATGTTGCAACTCCTGGGATTCCCTTCTTTACTTTTATCAACCGGGTAGTTCGTAACAAACTTGGAAGTGATGGTGCTATATGCACAAGTACTAACTCTTGCCACAGGCTGTCACTTGATCAGCTTGCACAAGTTTGCTAGGAGCTGAAGCCAACTTCTATGAGCTCTTAGAAGAATATTTTAACTGAGATGGACGAAATTTAACTCAAAATAGGCTAGTCTACTTGTAGAAAGAAGCTGAAAGCTGAAAGGAAATCCAAACCCTAGCAAACCCTAGTTTTACTAACTAACCCTACTGGTGCAAGAAAAGAGATGAAAGTTGCGGAAATGGATGCCATTGACTCTTGGAAAGGTAAAATGCAGGTGACTAAGCTACTTCCAAAGGAAAATATGGAAGAAACATCTTTTTGTATTTTTGAGTAATTTTGGAGGATTATTATGCATGTGCTTTAACTATTTTTGACTGTGCAGAGGTTGATTGGTGAAAGGAAATGGAGTGGGCACTTGCAGGAGGTTGGGAAGGTGAGAAGAGGGCCTAAGGGGTCCCTAGCACCCTTCTAGAGAATTTCACAACAATCAGATCTTGGAAAACTGCTCACGTGAACTTCTACAGGAAGTCTGCAGGGGTTCTATAGGAAGTTCTACAGGAACGACCAAAAGAGGATTTTAGAGGATTGATGGAGGAAAAATGGTGGGGAAGTGGAAATGGAAGATGGATAAGGTTGTTAAGAGGTGTGGGACTTGGTAAATGAAGCTCAGGAGTGATGAAGATAGTTGGATTTGCTCAAGGATGGAGAAAGCAATGTTGCACAAAAATATAGAAATTAGGGCAAATTGGGAAAGTGTGGCGAATGAAGGGAAGGAATCTTGGATTAGGGGTTGGAACTAGTTGGATGATGGATTAAGGGTAGGTAGGAATGTACTACAGGTACTTTGTACACTATTTTCTGAAATTGATCGAACAAAGACTAGAAAAACCAGGTATCTATCTATTTTGACCTAATCTGACCTAAAAACTAGAAATATGATGAACAAAAGTTTATAGACAAGAAATCATGCAGGATAGCTATGGAAACTAAGCAAAAAAATGCAACTACAACTGGTATCAACTTTTCCAACTAAAAATCTAACACTAGAAATTGCATAGAAAGGCAAGAACAATGTTTTTGTGGCAGCAAGTGTTGAGCCGTAAAAAGGGTCTTTTTCACCTCTAATTACCTCACATTAACTTGTCAATCTAGGAACGATTTGTTATTTAAAAGAGTGTACTCAGTTTGAGGCTGTCGTTTGCCAGAGTAATGCTAGTAGTATAGTGCTCAAAACATAAGAGTAAACGGATGCTTAAAACAAGATCTACTTACAGCAAAGCACTTTAAAGCCTAAATCATGCATTCGGAAAACTAAGCGGTTTATTAGCCAAGGGTCCAGTAACAGTAACTCATCCCTTTGTAAACTGATGTAATTAAAGATAATCAAGGAACAGATCATCAATCTGGGAACTAGAAAACAAATGTCAATGCCCACTACAGTTTCAGATCATTCTGCACACCAAAGCAATGAGAACGCAAATAACAGGAAATGGAGCATCAACTAGTAAATGGAACAACAACTAAGAAATGGAACAACAACTAGAAAATGTAACAACAACTAATTCTTATAAACAACAACACTTTAATCTACAGGAATAAGTGCAACAATCATATCCTACAGAAATCAGATAGCAATCTTTACTCTAGGAATAAATCAGACAGCACACGGAAACAGAACGACAACTGATTAGTAATGAAATATAGTACAACACTTGGAACCAAATGTAAATGCACAATAAACTAAGATAAATAACACACACGACACACCTTAGTATTGAGAAAAACAGTAATCTGATTTCGGTACTACAAATATCAATCTTAGTTATAAAGAATAACGATTGTAATTTGTAATGGAACAACAATATCAGTTGAATCAGCAATTGCAATTAAATGTAATCTATAGATGAATATAGTAATACCAATTTATGACTGTTACAACACAGGTACTCTGTAATTCAACAAAAATAGCATTCTGTAAAGACCGGCAATGTTATATTAATGATTAAAGGAACAACAATGCGTTAGAGAGTCAGAATGAACAATCCGACATTCCTGTCACAGAGAACGATATTACTCAGTCGAACATGAATCAAATATAACAGAGTCGTGATGTAAAATAACAAAACACATCAGATTACCGAACAAAGCTAATAATGAAAACCACGCATGAACTAAAGATAATGATACAGGAGCAAGTGTTCCACTAGGGCTGGGCCCTTAGCCTCCAGGGACACACCGCTTGAAATTAATCCAGGATCAAAGACAAAACAACAACCAGATTTATATTAAATCATTAAAACAAAGTTACAACAAATCACTTCTCAATGAGAGTTGATGATCAAAGTTTCAAATACAAAGAAAATTTACACAGAAAAAATAACAGCAGATCGTCCCCCGGGCTAGCAGTGCTACCCCTTTTTATAACAGCTAAAGCAAAGCTATCAAGGATGGAAAAATAGTTAAGGTAGCGATCCCTCAGGATCAAAGGATCCTGAGGGATTCTCCAAACTATTAATTCCCAGTTATCTGTTTGTTTTCTTGCACCGAGTCGATATCTCATTTTCCTTTCCTTGGCTGATATGTTTTAATTTAGATCACCTTGTTTGCATATGGTTCCCCACCAAGGGGACAACAGTTAACTTGGCCCTGTCTTTTTCTTTGGAACAACAATCTTTCGTTTTTCCCTTTTCCTGCATAAGAAATAGCAATTATTAGTGTTTTTGTGTTGCGTATAAATCTTATAGATTTTGTCATGATTTCTTATTATCTACCTAGTTCATGATGCAAAGAGGTTACGAGTTCTAAAGAAAATATGACAAAATAATCAATAGAAACATACCTTCTTCAGTACTCCACACACCCCCTGCTTACCCTTTTTCATGCCCTCATGAAAACATTGTAGTTGACATGTAAGGCAGTGAGAGAGTAGGCTGGAGATGGGATCTCATGTGGTGGTCTACAGCCATGATGCCTAACTAGGTGTTCAAAAAGATGGCCTGTCTGACCTTCAAGCATCTCATACAGGGCTTGGTATCCAGGTGCAAGGTGCCAAATAATTAGACTCTGAAACCTATATCCTAAACAAGATGGCCCTGCCCTCAAGATAATTTCGCCATAGAGGTTCAAGCGAATAGCAGCTAATTTAAAGTTCTCATAATTAAATGGTTCCCTGAGTTGAATATTCGGATTAGAAATCTGATATCGAAATTTAGCAGCATCAATGGCAAGGTCTTTAATAGTGAAAAAGTATTCTATTTCTTGCTGATTGATTGCTGTATGAATGGGTCCTAATGCTTCAATCACGCCTGGAGTCCTCATGAGATTCCAATGTTTCCTCCATAACTGCACTGGATTTCTAGGCTTAGCTCTTACCCATAAATCTAATCCGTTTTCTTGTCTTTGGAAGGCATTATAGGCTTTAAGCCATTTAATTTGATTAACCCCAAACGAAATAAATGCCTACAGTTGGATATCCCCAACGAAAGGGCCAGGGTTCTGCTCTGTCTCTTGATCTAACACAAGGTTATGTAGATAGAATTAACATAATAATCTTTGAACCTTTACTCCATAGTGCTTACAACAATTTATAAAATCATCAATAGTATTGATTTGTATAGGGGCTCTTGCTTTGACAGCCTTAATTTTCAATTGCAAATATTGTTCCATTAAAAACAAGGCATAATTCTTAGCAGGGGCTCTACATGTTAGGACGTCAGTGTACAAAGAGCATAAGGTATCCATCTGCATGATAACTACATCTAACCTATGAGTTACCTTTGCGATTTTTTCTTCTTCCTTTCGCCATCCTTCAAAGGCCTGGCTTTTGGATAAATGGACATTCCTTAGCTGTTGTTGTAATTCTTCATACTTTTCTCGAGAAACTGTTTGTTCTGTGAATTTTTCTACTGCTTGCTAAGCTTGTACCAAACCCTCTCGTAAGGTTATTGTCCTCGGATCACTATCCCACATGGTAGTGGTAAGCGGAAGATTCGCTTGAATCTTCTTATTGCATTGTCTTGTGTTCATGGTTTGTAATTCTTCATAGGGTTGTGCCTCTGTTTGAACTTCTTTGTCACAGGCCGACATATCATCTGTTTGTACTTCAACATGGGTAACAACTGAATGCTATTCCTTTTGGTTTTGAATGGCAGGCTGGACTTGAGTCCTCCTTACCTTTTTCTTGAGGGGTCTTGCTGGAGTGGTTGCATGTCTTACCCATGAAGTCCTTTTTACTCTCTTTCTCATTTTCAAAACCCTGATTTGTTGTCGAAGTTGAGCTATCAAATTCAGCAATCTTTGTTGTTCTTTTCGTAATATTCTAATTTCTTCTATTTTCTTAGAAGGAACAACTATCTGTTTACTTGGGCCTGGATTGTTATCTTGGCCAATTCCTTGGTTTTCTTCTTAGGTGCTCCTTCGTTGTTCTGTTCAGGTTGCTTAGGAGTAGAAACCCTAGCTGGCTCTGTTATTTCTTGGGTAACTTCTTTTTCCACTCCTTCTTCTCCATGAAATTCTTCCGGTGCACTCTGGCTGGGAACAGATTGTTCCTCTTCTGTATCTTCATCACTTTTCTCTCCAGTCATACTTACATCATGAACAGAATGATTCTCTTCATTTTCTTCCTCGTCGAGCAATTCTTTGGGTGCATTTTCATCCCGAGTAGAATGCTCCTTTGATTCTTCTTCAATATGGAGGCCTAGCGGGCTGAGAGGTTGGGAATATTCACTCATGTTGGCCAGAATTTGGGCCAATTCGTCCTCTTGCAATGGATTTTGCAATGGGCTTTCTTTGCGTTGTTCTGTCTCCACCTCCGCCTGCCCAGGCTGCTCGGTCTCTTCCTCTATTTCTTCTTCCTCATTTCCTTCCAATTCTTTCTCATTCTCTCCTCCTTCCAATTGCGGGGTTTTCTCATCCCCGGAATCATCTATCTCCATAGGTTAGCTGGTATTCCTTTGGAGATTTTCCAACCTCCCTCTAATCCGTGCCAATCTAACTTATTTTCTTCGTTTCGATGGTCTATCCGGTGTACTGGTAGCATGTTTTCGTTTCGGGGCTGGCAGAGTCAGTCCCCCATCTATTATGGCAATTAGCTCTTCCCAGCTGCTTTGTTGTTGAGCAAGACTGTGGCTAACTATCAGTCGTATTAGACCATGGTCACTTACTACCGATTCTACATGTTGTGACTTTTTCATGCTTCGGACAACATCATGAAGTAATGAATTTAAAAATGTAGGTAAGTTCATAGAGAATTTTTGTTTTAATACGGCTAAGAGTTTAAGGTGTCGTGGTCTTACCACGTCTTTCCTGCCTTCATAGGTGATGTAGCTCTGGATGAATTTCTCCAATTCTGCCCACGGCTCTCCTAATGCTGTTGGTAGAATTCCCCTTCCTTTGACTGTAAGGTTCTGGCCTTCATCTCGGAAGATTTTTATAATCTTTCACAGTCTCTCCTTCTTTAGAGTCCACACAGGTCCAGTGGTTGGCAGTCTCGAGACTTCTGCAATTATGTCATCGATGATTGCTATGTGTCTTCCCCTTACTGTGGAGTGATATTCTTGCAAGTTCTACAAGAATTCTATTGCTACGGTCTCGTTGGATTCCTGTAAACGATTAAGATAGACTGACCATCCTGCCCTTGCCAGAATTTCCCGTGCAGCGTCAGAGACTGTCAATACCTGTGGCTCTCTTCGAATTGACCTTCCTCCCATGCTTTATTTCACTGTAAAAACACAAAGACGGCAATGGAACAGTAGGCTGTTCAAACTGTTAGAAACACAGAGAAAATAACGAATTAGCAAGGCTCGTTCAAATCTTACTAATTGCTGCAAAGTATAATACAAAAATAGCTTAGGAACAACAAGGCATGCAAATTGAAAAACGAGATACTGTTAAGCCTTGCTATTCCTAAGTAAAAGTTTTCTGAATAATAGTCTGACACGTATGCTAGCAAATTATGAGGTCAGCGTCCCCCCTGCAATGTGATAGGCCGTCCTCGGCCGTCAAATGAGGGAGCGGCGTGCCGATCTACCATGGTACATAGTCATAAAGGAATAGCGTATGCGAACATGCCATGTTTACAAAAGGATCAGGTTGCCAAAATTGAGGCGTATAATAGGATTGCTTAACAAATAAGAGAATGTTGTGATATGATGCGAGGTTGGGAGGATAGGACAACTGACATGCACAACCAGTCTAATGCGGTCATTATCGACTTTTCCGTCATGATTGGTTATGATAGATTTTTCATGTGTTTAATGGTTCGGGGAAGTGATATACATAATCTTATTTGATGGATTACAAAGGTATAAGACAGAGAAGGGTGTTAATGATTGCTATTGGTGTATAAAGAATGTGACGTCAATACCATTAACATAGCTCTGCTGCCGACAGGTGTCCATAACCTTGATAGAATTTTTTGTTTCACCCATGGAACCATGATCCTTTGTGTATGCTTAGGAAGTGTTGTGCCATGTCAAAATGGAGGTCATTATGCTGGCTTGGTAACCAATTAAACCATAATGCCATTCACTAGGAAGGAGTGAAAGGTGGGCAGTCTGGTTCGTAATGAGACCTCCTGTTCCAAGGGCTCTTTGTTTTTATGATGTGCCTCTTGGATCATATCCCTGGTGTGGTGGCCATAGTGGGAATGCCACTTCACTTCTTCCTTATGATCATGGTAGGCTGGATCTTGATGGGACCCCCTATCCTGCATTTGAAAACTCACATAAACAAGTCATATAAACATTTTTTCTCCTTTTTTTTTTCTAAAGTACTTTCCTATTTATACACAAAGGGTGGTTCAGCACTCCTTAAGAGTGGGAATGGTGGAAGAAGTCTTAACATCCCAATAGAAAAATATAGACCCTTTGTCCTTATTCCTTAATAATGATCAAAGAAGATTATGGGAATTTAAAAAGAACCAGCATGATAAATATAACCAATCATATCAGTATTAGTAGGATAATGACAGCAAAAGTGATGGATAATTGTGTCCTTTCCTCTTTCCTCCCATCAATTCATAGCAATTTCTTGTAAAAATAGCGGTTTTATATAATTTTCTGATTTCAGTATGCTCTAGCTTTGTATCCATTTCATAAGCGTATAGTTGTGCTCCAAAAGACTTGAAACAGGAGGAACGAAAAGTATCTTTAAATTGGAACAACAAGGAGAACAAGCATAAGTAACAGGAATATGAGAATGTTGTCATTTGAAAAAGGCAGAAAATGCAAATGCCGTTCTTTTGGAAAAGGAACAACAAAAACCAAAAGTGTTGTTCATTTGGAAAAGGAACAGAAAAACACAAATGCTAAAAGTGTCGTTCCTTTGGAAAAAGAACAGCAAAAACGCAAATGTCGTTCCTTTGGAAAAGGAACAACAAAGACAGCAGAAAACTCAAAACAAAATGAAAGTGAAAAAGTAACCGTTGAAATAAAAGGTGTTGTTCCTTTGAAAAAGGAACAACAAAACAAAAATGTTGTCCCTTTGGAAAAGGAACAGCAGAAACAACAAAAGTGCACACAAATGTTGTCCCTTCAGAAAAGGAACAGAAAAAAATGACAGTGTTGTTTCCTCTGAAAAAGGAACAACAGAGAAATGCAAGTGCTGTTCTTTTGAAAAAAAAGGAACAACAGAAACGATGGAATTGCCGCTGCTTCGAAAAGGAACAACAAAGTGCAAATACAAAAATATGTACAGAGAATGATTTAACAAAACAAAGAAATTATGTACAAAGTGTAAAAATAGGTGAATCACTTAATGAATCACAGGTGAGGAAGATTTCTCTTCCTCCTGTAAAATTTGCATATCGGAATCTTCGCGGAGTTGTTGGTAGAAGGATTCCCGAGTAAGTGGTTTGCGGTATAATCGAACTCGGTGGCCATTTACTTTAAAGGTATGTCTAGATCTGTCAATAGTGACTAGAGTAAGGGTGCCATTATCATGTACCTTATGGATTTCATATGGCCCCAGCCAGCGAGTCTGAAGCTTCCTGGGAAAATCTTGAAACCTGGAATCGTATAAGAGCACCCAATCTCCCTCGTGGAAGACTTTATTTTTAATGAGAGCGTCATGCCATTTAGCTCGTTGCTGTTGGATCAATGCAGTGTGTTGGAGGGCAGAGAGCTTGATTTCATCCAGCTCATTGATCTGCTGTAATCTATTAATCTGTGCCTCATTTAGATCTAAGCCAACTTCTTGTGCTGTTCGCAGTGTTTGGATTTTGAATTCTATGGGAAAGATGGGTTGCTTTCCAAACACCAATTGGTAAGGTGAATAGCTGGTAGTGCTTCTCCATGTTGTTCTGTAAGCCCACAAGGCTTCTGGTAGTCTTGCAGCCCAATCGTGTCTATGTGACGCAATGGTTTTTGTTAAGATTGCTTCTATTATTTTATTGTTGCTTTCTACTTGACCATTTGCCTGTGGGTGGTATGAAGTGGTGATTTTGTGCTGGATATGATAGTTTTTGAGTGTTGCAGCAATCTTGTTACCAGCAAACTGTGGTCCACCGTTTGTAATTATATCTCTTGGAAGCCCATATCGCATGAATATATGGAACAAGAACTGTATGACAGAATCCTCTGCAGCTCTCAGCAATGCCTCTGCTTCAACCCATTTGGTGACATATTTTGTTGCTACTAAAATATATGTTTTCTGGTTCGAGGGTGGGTTAATTGATCCAACGAAATCGAGGACCCATCACTCGAATGGTTTAGTAACTAGTTGTGGGTTCAGGGGCATTTCGTCGGACTGACCAAGGCGTCCTACTCTTTGGCAACTGTCATAGGCTTGAACGAACTTTTTTGCATCTTTGAAGATCATGGGCCAATAATACCCTGTTTGCAGGACCTTATGTCCAGTTTTGCTATCGGCGAAATGTCCACCACATGGTCCGTCATGACAAGCTTTCAAAATGTCAAAAATTTCATCCTCGCGGACGCATCTCTTGATGTGCATATCTGCCCCTGTATGGAACAAGTAGCTCCCAATCCAAGAAAATCGAGCACTTCGTTGGACAATCTGTTTTCATTCATTGGGGGTCAGATGTTTTGGTAATTTACCTATTGCTATGTAATTCTCAACATCAGCATACCAGGGTGTTTTAACAGTGACAACAAACAAATGCTCATCTGGAAATTGATCTTCAACTGCTGCTGCATCCACTGGTTTTGGCATTCGCGAGAGAAAGTCAGCTATAGGATTTTCTTTTCCAGGTCTGTCCTTGATTGTAATATCAAATTCCAGCAATAAAATCAGCCATCTAGTTATTCTACCTTTTGTGATTGGTTTATTTGCTAAATATTTTATGGTAGAGTGATCCATATACAAGATAACAGGATATCCAGTAATGTAATGCCTGAACTTATTGACAGCATGTATTACAGCTAGAAATTCCTTTTCAGTAACAGTATAATTCAATTAAGCAGAGGATAAATTCTTGCTAATATAATAAATTGTAGAAATTTTGAATAATAAACACTTATTCACAGAGATTATCCCGATTATACACTATTGCGGAATACATGCATAATACATAACCTCCTCTACATTGATCATCAATTTAGCAGCATTAAAATCAATGAAACATCAATCGCATGCACACATTAACATAGTATGTAACCTGGGGAAAGCATACAGTTGAAAAACCCATGCTATCTGTATATTATAATTATTGAGAACATGTAACAATACATAGTACAATACTCCTCACAAGTACTCAGTACTATCTCCACCTGTTACACACAAAAACTAGCTCAGATCCGAACAAGTCACAGGTTCAAATCTTCTCCACTACTTTTCCTGCCTCCACTGCACAATGCTGCAAGAGAATCACGTGAGCACAAGCTACAATTGCCTTGATATTGGCCCACACTGCGCAATCCTCATTGGCATTACTCAATCCATGCATGTGCAAATCTCATGCACAACTGATAGTCACAACTCACCCTCTCACTTACCTCTAACACCTGTCTCTGTTGAACTGTCCATGCACTGAGTTAATTGATGTATTCTTCAGTTGCATTATGAGTTAATAATTAGTGAATTAATTAACAATAAATTCACACAACTCATCACTAGTGTATTCTTTAGTTAGACTAAATACAACTAGTTCAACTAAGTCAAATTGAACACAACTCCATCAACTCCACATCCAACTCCACAGAACTCACATGCATGAGTTCTAACTGAAGTCCTCCATGCAATAGCTCAACTAACACATAAGAAACCACGTGATTCCTTTTGTCAGCTGCATGTGCCACATCCGTAGCTCGAACTGAAGTGCTCCAAGAGAATAAGATAATGTTTAGAGTCCAAATATTACTAAGGGCTAATAATATTTGATTGTTTCTATTTTTAGTCTGGCAGTCTAAAATAAGACTTTGATCACTCCGTTGTGAACCAAAAATAGAAGTCCACCTATTTTTCCCAACATGACCAATCATCCATAAATAACATACTGCAACTCATAGACCATGATCCATATGTCTAAAAATAGACAGTCTAAAAATAGACTTTGCGCCAAAAATAGCCTGCGGGCCCACTTAGTGAAGGCGACTGCTTTCCACTAAGCTCCATCATCTTGTTGCATTTTCAACATAAATTGCATATGGTTTTTTATCTTCTTCCTACCCAAGGATTGCTCCAATAGCTGTATCTGAGGTATCTGATGAAATTTGGAATGGCAGGTCCCAATTTGGTCCTCGAAGGACTGAGGCTGTGGACACAAGCTTCTTCAGATCCTGAAAAGCACGGTCACATTTTTTTGTCCAAGAAAGTCAACATTACCTGTCAGTGCATATAGAGGTGCAACAATACGCAAAAAATGTTCTATAAACCTTCTATAATAACCAGAAAGTCCAAGAAAACTGCGTACCTCTGTTTGAGTGGTAGGAGTGGGAATTAGCAAAATTATTTGAATTTTGGCTAGGTCTACTTGTATGCCAGCTGCTGAGATATAATGGTCTAGAATAAGTCCTTCAGTCATCATCATATAGCATTTTTCATGGCTCAAACAAAGCCTGGTGGCAATGTAGCGCTGCAGGACTTTTTCCAGTGTGTCCAATGCTGGGTCAAAATCATCTCCGTATGGTGTAAAGTCATCCATATATACTTCGAGCCCTTCATTTATTAAGTCTGAAAAGATGCTGAGGATAGCCCTTTGAAATGTGGTAGGAGCATTGCATAAGCCAAAAGGTAGAACTCTATGGCAAATGTTCCCCAAGGACAAGTAAAAGTGGTTTTGTCTTGGTCTTCAGGAGCAATCTGAATCTGATTGTATCCACTGAAGCCGTCTAAGAAAGAAAAGAATTTCATCCCTGCCAAAGTGTCTAATAATTGGTCAATGAATGGAAGGGGAAAGTGGTCTTTTTTTGTTTCTTTATTTAGCTCTCTATAATCTACACAAATCCTCCACTTTCCATTCTTCTTTGTTACCACAACAAGTGGAGAGACCCATTTACTATTGGAGATAGGGTAGATGAAGTTGACATCTAAAAGTTTTTGAAGTTCAGCTTTTACAACATCTTTTAGATGAGGATTAAGTCTCCTTTGTGGTTGGCGAATAGGTCTCACATCCCTTTCTATGTAAATGTGGTGTGTACATAACTAGGGATCAATTCCTTTCATATCAGGGTAGTCCCATGCAAATGCTCCTTTATATTTCCTCAATAGTTGGATGAACTTCTTTTCTTGCTCGGAAGTCAGGTTGGCATTAATGTTTAAAGTCTTTCCTGGCTCAATTTCTACAATTTTACTATTTGAAACAGAGGTAGTAGGTATTGTTTGATCTTGTGTATCTTTAAGAGGATCTTCTTCTAATTCATTATCAAATGCTGCTTCTATCATGTGACATTGTATGTGGGATCTGGGTTCAGTGTGGCTAATAAAATTATTAATGGCATCATCTTCTGTTTGGTCTTTGAAATCAAGGGCCTCTTCTATGGATAATGGAGATCTAATATTTTCGGTGAGGTATGATACAGGATGCTTGTTAGTTTTTATTATTGTGACACTTGGCTGCGCTGGAGGATATAAAGCTAGGTTCTTGATATCTTCCCCTCTAGTTATGGTCATATTGCCTTGTCGACAGCCAATATAAGTATCGGTAGTTGCAAGCCAAGGTCTGCCTAAAATCAATGGATGTCCTTCAAGTCGGTTTTTGGGGTTTATTATCAGAAAATCAGCCGGATACTCCGAGGATTCAACGGATACCATGACATCATGTAGTGTGCCTTCTGGCCTAACCATAGATCGGTCAGCCAGTTCTAGTAAAGTAGAGGACAGTTCTACTGATGTAATGCCTAGTTTTTGGCAAGTGGTGGCTGTTAAGATATTAATTGTAGCTCCTAGATCAACTAAGGAATTTGAGAAGGTTTGACCATAGATTTGTATGGTTACTATTGGATTTCCTAGGTCTTCGTATTTAACGGGTGTTTCTTTTCCTGATAATAAGTCGGATAGAGTGCCAACTACTTGGACTTTTGGGTTATTTGTTATTTTCCTCCTTGGTTTCTTTATACATAATTCTTTGATAGTCCTTGCATATATGGGGATGTCTTGAATGGCTTGGAGGAATGGGATTTTTATGTATAGATTTTTTAGTTCTCCCAGAATATCAAAATTAGGGTGTTGTATAGGTCGAGGTATAATTAATCGCTCTCGGAATGGGGGAGAGGATGTGGTTGTTGGGTCATGAATTTGTTGTCTGGTCACATCCTCTTCTTGTAGTGGTTGTTCTGTAGGTAACTGATTTTCGACTTGAGTTGTTTAATCTCCCTCTGTTTCGATGATACGCCCAGATCTTAATTGAAGGTCATTACACTCCCTTAGATCGATTCCTATTTCTGGTGTTTCCACTATTTGAATAGATTGGACTGGTCTGTTATTCGGAATAGGGTTGGTTTGGGCTGGGAGTTGCGGTCTTAAATTAGACTGGGGGTTTTGGTATAAGGCTGGCAGTGTAGGTTGAGGGAGCGGGATGGTTCCTACTAGCTGATTCATCGGTCTTTGCCAGTTTGTCTGCCAGGATTGACTCTGTGAGGTAGGAGGGGTCCATTGTGCTAGATATACATTGTTTTGCCAATATGGTGGGGTATAGGGAAAATTTGGCCAATTGGTTTGGTTTGCTTGATTTGGCCATGGAGATGATGAAGGAAATGATTGCTGTGACCAATTCGGGAAGGGAGGTTGATTTTGCCACATTGTATTATATTGTTGAGCATGATATTGTGGAGGCTGAAAAGAAGAAGCTAGGTCTGAAAACATACCTGATTGTCATGGCTGCCATTGACGACGCTGATTGAGTAGATACACTGGTTCTGGTTCTTCTTCTGCTTCCTTGTATACTGCTTTCAATTGCAGGAAGTGAGGGGCAACTCTCTGTAGAATGGTCTTTTGTACAGATGGAACTTGGACTGCATCTAATGGAAACTCCTTATGGCTATGTTTCTTTCTGCATCGGGGACAGAAGATTGCCAAATTCTGTTCTGCCTCTGCTTGCTTTTGCTTGGCCTGCATAATATCAAGTTGAGTTGTCAGTGTCCCCAATATGTCAATTTTAAAATTTTCTAATAAATTTCCAATTTCTGCACGAGTTACTCCTTCTGCCGAAATTCTATTATCTCTTACAAACTGATCATGTTCTGCTAGTTTTAGTCTTGTGCTGCCTCTCGAGCTCTTGATACATAGATTAATAATGTCAGCAAAATTTTCCTGATAAATATCTCATTTTCCCATAATATTCAGTGTTTCAATCCATTGTTCCTTCATTCCCCTAATTAATGTTGTTTTTAACACATTATCAGGTAAGGGTAATGATGCATAAGGAGATCTTTGAATATTATACTGGAAACGTTCAACATACTCTTCTAATGTTTCATTTGGTCTAGCTACCATATGAAATATTTCATCTTTTAACTCTCTAGACCTGCAATAGTCCTGATATTTTTTTAGAAAAGATTCTTTCATTTGATCCTAGTTATTTATAACACCACCACCCAATCCCATAAACCATCTTAAAGCAACCCCTTTTAATGTAGAGGGAAATAATTTCAGTTTCTGGGGATCAGTGGTATAGTCATATCCTCTACACAACACATCAAATTCAAACAAGAATGCATTCAGATCTTCTAATGTAAGACCATGGAATGTAGGGATGTGCTGAAGAGGAATTTCTTTCATAGGTGCATTAGCTGCAGTATCCACAATGGGGTATTGTAGTGTAGAGGTTTGGGTGTTTGGCTTGTTTTGGGCCATTTGGTCAAATATATGCCAATAACCTTCTAGGATATCTAGGAGGGTTTTCCTAGGTGGTCGAGGGGGAATGGATCTAATGAGAATGGTCTTGAAAGTGCTTCCTTTATCTGGGATAATGAGAGTGCCTAACGTTTAGAGGGATTCAGGTTCTTGAATTTCGTTATAAATGATTTTTGTAGCACTTCCCTTATTTGGACTGCTTAATGGCTGAATTACCCCAAGGGGAGATCTTGGTTCTTCAGTCTCTCTGGCTTCTCCTCTTCCTTCACAGAGGTTGCTAAGGTTCCCTTCTTGTAATGATTTTGGGCTAGAATTTTCAATTTCTTGAAAATCTTGCTCTTCGGTTTGACTATGCACCTCAGCAAAGGCTACAGATGGTGATCCTATGGTCTGAAGGGAACTAGTAGGCTATCTAGAAGTAACTTTTCTAGGTCCTATTGAAGGCTGAGATTCTGCTTTCTTAAGGATTTCGCCTATAAAGGTCGATCGGCCAAGGGTCACCGGCCCCTTAGCTTTATCAGGCTTGGGTAGAGGTTTAGGGTTCTTTTCAGTCTTTTTCTGCTTAGTCATGCACACAAATCAACTGCTAGGTTCTACAAAAATAGAATAGCAACAAATCTGCAGGAAAGCGGGCAGGGGAGCAGGGATATTACATACTCCACGCGCAGGTTCTTACCTTCCATTTTTAAAACCCAATCCTTTACTAACAGGATCTTACACTACTCTGAAAAGAGACAAATGGCTACACTCTTCCCTGGCAACAGTGCCAAAATGTCGAGCCGTAAAAAGGGTCTTTTTCACCTCTAACTACCTCACATTAACTTGTCAATCCAGGAACGATTTGTTATTTCAAAGAGTGTACTCAGTTTGAGGCTATCATTTTCCAGAGTAATGCTAGTAGTATAGTGCTTAGAATACAAGATTAAATGGATGCTTAAAACAAGATCTACTTACATTAAAGCACTTTAAAGCCAAAATCATGCATTCGAAAAACTAAGCGGTTTATCAGTCAAGGGTTAGTAACAGTAACTCATCTCTCTGCAAATTGATGTAATTAAAGATACTCAAGGAACAAATCATCAATCTAGGAAGTAGACAACAAATTTCAATGCCCACTACAGTTTCAGATCGTTCTGCACACCAAAGAAATGAGAACGCAAATAACAGGAAATGGAACAACAACTAGGAAATGGAACAACAACTAAGAAATGGAACAACAACTAGAAAATGTAACAGCAACTGATTCTTATAAACAACAACACTTTAATCTACAGGAATAAGTGCAGCAATCGTATCCTACAGAAATCAGATAACAATCTTTACTCTAGGAATAAATCAGACAGCACACGGAAATAGAACGACAACTAATTAGTAATGAAATATACAACAACACTTGGAACCAAATGTAAATGCACAATAAACTAAGAAAAATAACACACACGGCACACCTTAGTATTGAGAAAAATAGTAATCTGATTTTGATACTACAAATATCAATATTATTTATAAAGAACAACGATTATAATTCGTAATGGAACAACAATATCAGTTGCATCAGCAATCGTAATTAAATGTAATCTATAGATGAATACAGTAATACCAATTTATTACTGTTACAACACGGGTACCCTGTAATTGAACAACAATAGCATTCTATAAATACCGGCAATGTTATATTAATGATTAAAGGAACAACAATGCGTTAGAGAGTTAGAATGAACAATCCGACATTCCTGTCACAGAGAACGATATTACTCAGTCGAACATGAATCAAATATAACAGAGTCGTGATGTAAAATAACAAAACACACCAGATTACCGAATAAAACTGATAATGAAAACCACGCATGAACTAAATATAATGATACAGGAGCAAGTGTTCCACCAGGGCCGGGCCCTTAGCCTCCAGGGACACACCACTTGAAATTACTCCAGGATCAAAGACGGAACAGCAACCAGATTTATATTAAAGCATTAAAACAGAGTTATAGCGAATCACTTCTCAATGAGAGTCGATGATCAAAGTTTCAAATACAAAGAAAAGTTACATAGAAAAAATAACAGCAGATCGTCCCCCGGGCTAGTAGTGCTACCCCTTTTTATAACAGCTAAAGTAGAGATATCAAGGATGCAAAAATAGTTAAGGCAACGATCCCTCGGGATCAAAGGATCCTGAGGGATTCACCAAACTGTTAATTCCCTGTTATCCGTTTGTTTTCTTGCATCGAGTCTATATCTCCTTTTCCTTTCCTTGGCTGATATGTTTTATTTTAGATTGCCTTGTTTGCGTATGGTTCCCCGCCAAAGGGACATCAGTTAACTTGGCCCTGTCTTTTTCTTTGGAACGGAAATCTTTCATTTTTTCCTTTTCCTGCATAAGAAATAGCAATTATTAGTGTTTTCGTGTTGCGTATAAATCCTATAGATTTTGTCATGATTTCTTATTATCTACCTAGTTCATGATGCAAAGAGGTTACGAGTTCTAAAGAAAAGATGAAAAATAATCAATAAAAACATACCTTCTTCAGTACTCCACAGCAAGTATGCCTTGGTCTCAGCTCATGGTCCCGAGGAGGGAGAGATGAGATCAAGGATTGCTTGATGGCCTTGTTGCAGATCTTTTCTATTACCAAACTATCAAATCAACCTAAAGCATGAAAAGCTGTTTTAATCATCAAATTTCACACAAGAGCATCTTAATCCAAGTATTTAGTGACTTCAAATACTTACCTCGCGGTCCTTTAAAGAAGCGACGCTCTGCTTCGTTGTAACTGACAAAAGTATCGACCGCGAACTCTGTCACAAATCCTCCTATGATGCAGTCGAGCCAATGGCTAACAACACGTGATATTATACTCAGAGGCTTCCAATCTCCCTACTAAGTCCAGTGTCCAATCAATCAGATTATTAAGCCTCCACCTTCCTTGGCCGTCTACCAACTTCACGATCCACTTGTATAACTCAACCGAGAGGAACATAAGAAGATTTCATGTATTTCTATGTACAGATATCTATCCAACCACTGTTATTTCATCAATCACGGATTATTGTTCTCTTGCACCACGAATTAATGTATCTTTCTATCCAACTAGTTTTTTATCTCTTTATTAGTTGGATTCCAATGATACAACATCACACATCTCGTTATGCAGATCCTGGTCCTAGCAACACAACCATTTGTTGGCCTGATGGGCCCTGACCCAGGTTCAACATTAAGTAGCCAAGAAAATCCCTACACTACTAGCCCTTTTAGGATCAATCCATCGAGCAGGGACTGAAGTCTCATCCGAAGCAGTATGGGGGGATGCAGGAACTAAGTTTCCGCACCTTGAGATGGTCGTGATGTCGATCTTATACCCTAACCCTTGTGTTCATGCAGATCGATAAGCATTTAGGGCATATTGATGTATTTCTTCTTCCTTCCTTTAGAACCTCCGCGAAGGTATCCAACTATCCTTCGCGCAATCATAGACGATGATTCAGGCACTTATGCGCCTCTGTAACTAGGTTACTGTCTTGTTTCCCAAATTATCTTAAGTATTAGCCAACTTTACCATGCAATTAAGATTATCCTTGCGTAAACATATATTATTACTTGCGTTCATGTAACAGATGGAAACATATATTTTCACGCATCAACTTAACATTATATCTTAAACCCAGAATTCAACATAGCATAATCACAACATTTATAATAGAAGTAAAATAATGCTTACACAGATGGAAAGTACACAGTAAGTTCAGAACACTTCTCTTTATTGATGATTCAGATTTTCAATACAGACTCTAACCGCCTTGCGCACACAGCTGCAGGGGTCCACGCACTCAATTGCGGACTCCTACCCTAGGCCTCTATGCACTCAGCTGCAAATCCTCTTCCTCTACTAAGACTCTCACTCTTCACCCTCACAAACCTATTACATCAATGACTCATGACTACTGAACTGCCTTAAACTCTCTAAGACTCTCCTTTTTATACAATCCCATGGTTTGCGGACCAAGGACGAATCTCCAAAAATGACACAACCTAGCTAGACTAAGGGTGGAAAACCCTCTTTGACTTTAGATATATTCATGCTCCACGACCACAAAATGCAGAGACTTTACATTTATTTTATACAAACTTTGGGCCTTCTGCCCCAAAACTTGGATTTTTAACCCCAAAATTGACCCCCAGGGGACCTGTTCCCAAAAAGTAGAGATGTAATATTCAATGAAAAGGTTTTGTATAATGATCAAATGTAGGGAAATAAATAGGAAAAAGGAAACAAAGAATGCATGGTGCTTGATGATATCACAAAAAAAGTAAAGGTGCTTGAAAATCATAATGATCAGTAGCCACACCACCAACAAAAAACACAACAACAATAGGCACCTCAAACACATGAAAGTGGTGTTAGAAGATCTACCAGGATAAGTAGACTCCTGAATGATACTCTCCATTATATTATGTATTTTTGACTAATTTTGGTGGACCAGAAAAATATGAAGAAGAAATGTGGGTAGAAACCAGGAATAAGTGGGAGTAAGCCATGGAAGAAGTGATGGAATCCTTGATGCATAACTAGATTTGGGACTTAGTCAAGTTGCCTGTAGGTAAAACAACATTGTAGAATAAATGGGTTTACTAGTTGAAGGAAGAAGATGGGGGTAAACATATGTATAAGGCCAAACTTTTGGTGAAGGGGTTTGCACAAAAAAATGTATATACTTTGATGAAATTTTTTCTCCTGTTGTTAAAATCAATTCAATCAGAAAAATTTTAAGTCTAGCAGCAACATTAGATTTTCAACTTTAGTTAGATCTAAAGACAACCTTTCCCATGGGGATTTGGAGAAAGAAAGATATATGCAACAACCCCAAGGGTATGAGGTCAAAGGGAAGGAGAATTTAGTGTGAAAATTGAAGAAGATATTGTATGGCTTAAAACAGGTTCCAAGGTAGTGGTATCTAAAAATTGACAGGTTTATGTCTGAACAAGGTTATACTAGATGTCACTTTGACCATTGTGTTTATCTTAAAAAGTAAAATGATGGCACTCATATTATGTTGTTATTGTATGTAGATGACATGCTTGATGTAGGGTATAACGTGTAAGAAACAATTGTGCTCAAAGGAAAATTGGAAAATTCATTTGCAATGAAGGATTTGGATGCAACAAAACAAATCCTTGGTATGTGAATAACTAGAGACAGGAAAAATTGCAAATTAACATTGTCATAGAGTGAGTACATAGAAAAGGTATTGGAAAGATTAATATGTAGAATGCAAAAAAAATTATACAAATTTAGCTAGCCATTTCAAAATAAGGATATGTGTCCCAAGACTCGGGAAGAGATGGATTATATATGTAAAGTTCCATATGCATCAACAGTTGGAAGCTTAAAGTATGCAATGGTATGCACAAGGCCTCATATTGCACATGGAGTGGGAGTTGTAAGTACGTATAAGAACAATTTGGGAAAAGAACATTGGATGGTAGTAAAGTGGATTCCTAGGTATTTGAGAGGTACCACAAATCAAGAATTATGCTTTGGTGGTTGAAACATTACTATACAGGGATAAGTTGATGCAAATATGGTAGGTGATAGAGATAATAGGAGGAGCACCACAGGGTATGTGTTTACTGTAGGTGGAACAACTGTTAGTTGGGTTTCAAAATTGAAAAACTTTTTTTCAATTTCAATAATGGAAGTAGAGTATGTTGTTGGTATAGATGCTAGTAAAGAAATGATTTGATTACAAAGGTTTATGGATGAGTTGGACAAGATGCAGGAGATGAGCAGTTTATATAGTGACAACCAAAGTGCCATTCATATTTCAAAGAACTCAAAATTTCATTCCAAGACTAAAAAAATATAGCTCAAGTATCATTTCATATGATCAATGATGCAATATGGACAATTGAAGCTTAAAAAGATACACACTAGCCAGAATCCCGCAGATATGTTAACAAAAATTGTAACTAGGGAGAAACTGAGATTCTACTCAGTTTCAATTGGTCTTCAAGTATGATGGTGAAGATGAGAAACAACCAAGTCCAATTGGAGTTATTTTCCAGCAAGTGAAACTGAGTAGAATCAGTCTCCAAGTGGGGGATTATTGGGTGTGGAGCCTAATTATCTTCCTGATTGTTAAGAGGTTTTTTGTTTTAGTCATGTTGGATCCTTATTCCTAACAGGGTGAAAATGCCACCTGTTTAATCATCTCAAGGGGGGTCTAGGGGGGCAATGAAGACTTTTATGATCCCCCCTACTGAGGGTTTGGGGGAAGCACCCCTAAAGCTAAAAATAGATGAAAAATCACCTTGTAAAATATTCTAATTTCGTAGTGAATCTGGGGTGTTCATTAGGAAAATGATCTAACAGTAGAAATTATGTTAATTCAGAGTGTTTTCCCTAGAAGGAAACACTGTTTATATGAGGGAATTGTATTGTCATTGTGGATTATTACTCTATGTGAGAGAGAGAGAGAGAGAGAGAGGGAGCTATGTGAGAGTGAAGAGGAAATTACATTAGATTTTCTATAGGTTGTATACCTTTATTTTACTAGGTAATATAAAAGGAAGGATAGGATATTTCTTTATGGACATAGCCCAAATTTGATGAACCACATATATTTGTGTCTCTCTTGTTTTATGCATATCTGTATTTGTGTTTCTACGATATTTTATGTATTTCATTGCTCCGTTAATTAATTTCTAACAAATTAAGTAGTGGAGTTTAATCTCCTCATTGATAGCTTCTTGACTGTGTGTTGTTTGCATACGACTTTTGCATTTTTCCAATTGAGGATACTTGTGATCTCCAGTAATTGATAGCTGATTCTGAATCAACTATGTAACTTCATATCTTTTCACCTTCTTTCAGTTGACGATGAAGGCAAAGCAGTTTTGAATATGCAAACAAAATATTGCACAACTTTTCGCTTCTTTGTTTACGCCTTGTTTCATTGCTAATACTTGATTCTTCAACCATTTCTCTAATAATCATTTCTCCTCCTTCATTATTCTTTTAGTACTATGACTCTTTTCTCTTTCACTTTCAACTTTTGTCAACAAGCTCTCTTATTTAATCACACCTAGATGTCCGACAAATAGGTCTTCTGGATCAACGTCTCACGAACCTTCAACTTATTTTAAATTAAAACAAATCAAATACCTCATAAACTATACAAGCTAGCTTCCATTCTTCATGGTTACTCGCCCAACAGTAAATGGAAAATAAGTAAGTTGTTTCTTCTTTTTCTCTTCAAATTTAACTTATAAATCATAATATTGCATGTGTAGAAATTATGGTGTATATTTGCAATTGCTTATGAAATTTTAATCGAAATCACAAGACATAAATCTAATCTACTGCCTATGTGGAATTAAATTCACAATTTATAACATGAATCACAAACATGCAATGATAAATAACACGCATGCACACAATATTTTTCTAGGGGAAAACAATATGTTAAAATCCCCTATGCCTGATTGCATTAATCTGATGAATACAGATGTATTACAATTGCTTGCTCAATCTGAGCACAACCTACAAGTGAATAACCTATCTCTTTACTCAATGAGAATATCTAACCTAGACTTAGTCAATTTTTACCTCTTCTTGAGCCCCTATAAACTTGCACAATTCCTAAGGAAATTGGGCCCCTATTATTTAGGAATTTCCTCCAAAAAGTTTGCGCAAGTCCCAAGGATTTATTTCTTGATCAATACTCTAAACTATACACTCAATCTACTATATAATTAATTGTACATTGCCTTGGAATCTCCACCATAGCTAGGGAACTCAAATTATATACATGCACTAGTTATTTTACGCCGATTGATTAGTTAACTGGATGATCACTAAACTAGACTAAAGTACCATTGCACAACTAACCTTCCACTAGTTCCTCCAAATGTTAGAACTAGTTTAATTGAAAACAACTTGAAATAACTAATCTTGATTGCTGCTAATTAGCAATCACACATTCTTAACTGAACCCTGACTCTTCTAACTCAAATTTACTGAGCTAATTGAGTGACAAGAGCCATGTCACACAAGTTAACTGCATGCAAGTTGTTCGCTAATGTGAAAATTTGAATTTTCTCAATTTTACCAAGGCAAAGTCAAATTAAGACTTTCTTGCTACATTTTCAACACTCCCTCTCAACAAGAAAGGGATTATCAACCACCCCTATCCTACACCCGTGGAATGTATTGCATGCAACACCTATCACTGTTGTTGCTTCTAATGCAACATTACAACTGAGAAGCATTCAAAAAAACTAAATCAACTATGTCTTCAACTGTCTACTGGGAAAATCGTGATGTTGCTAACTCTGCTACTGAGCCTCTTGCTCTGTTGTCAACACTCCTTTTCACTCCTCAGTATCTAACTATCACTGATCCTCCTACTACTGAATATTGTGGGCGCCTGTAGCAAGTTAATGATCCATGAGGAGAACACCTCAATGGACCTTGCCCAAATTTTTGCAACTCTAGGTCTAAGGATCTACATTACCCCACCTCACACCTGGAGATATAACTGCATACATGGAGAAATATGATATACTCATACTGTTATTTATAATGCTTTGTTGTTTCTTCCGCATTGTTATTGTAATCATTGCAATAATGAGTCTGATCTCCCATAGCCTGAAGTACTATCTTCCATAAGGTTTCTCCCTCTGAAACTAGACTCCCTCTTAGTTTTAGTCTCCCTATGGGAAATATCGCTGCTCTTCAATCTACTAATATCAATGATCACAACTCCTTTTTTTTTCACTAGACATTGGCTCACTGATCTTCCCACTAGCACCCTTCTAGATCCATTAAGAAGTATGCACATAGGGTCTTTTGGATATATCCTGAACTAGGGCTTCATAACTTTACCTCCTAATAGCTCATTAGTTCTTCAATGATAGTTTTACATGAGGACTTCAGGGACTAGTTCTAATGTAAATCCTTCTCTGATACAATGTAGAAATTTCTACAAATAAAGCTTTGATACCATGTAGAAATTATGGTGTAGATTTTCAACTGCTTATGAAATTTTAATCAAAATCCCAAGACACAAACCTACTCTACTGCCTCTACGGAATTCAATTCACAATCAAGAACATTAATTGCAAACATGCAATGATAAATAACACACATGCAGACATTATTTTTCTAGGGGAAAGAAATGTGCTAAAAACCCCTATGCCTACTTGCATTAATATGATGTATAGAGATGTATTGCAATTGCTTTCTCAATCTGAGCACAACTTGCAAGTGAATAACCTATCTCTCTACTAATTGAGAATCTCTAACCCATACTTAGTCAATTTTTGCCACTGCTTGAGCCCCTATTTCCTTGCATAATTCATGAGGAAATTAGGCCCCTATTATTTAGGAATTTCCTCCAAAATTCTTGCACAAATCCCAAGGATTGATCACCTCACCAATACTCTAAACTATACACTCAATCTACTATATAATTAATTGTACATTACTTTGGAATCTCCACCATAGCTAGGGAACTCGAATTCTCTGCATGCACTAGCTATTTTGGGTTGATTGATTAGTTAACTAGATGATCAATGAGTTAGAATGAAGTCCCATTACACAATTGACATTCCACTAGTTCCTCCAACTATTAGAACTAGTTTAACTAAAAAAACTTGAAATAACTAGCCTTGATTGCTACAAATTAACAAGCACACATAATTAACTGAACTCTAACTCCTCTAACTCGAATTTACTGAGCTAATTGAGTAACAAGAGTGATGTCACACAAGTTAACTGTATGCAAGTTTTTAGTTGATGTGGAAATTCGAATTTTCTCAATTTGACCAAGGCAAAGTCAAATTGAAACTTTCTTGCTTCATTTTTCAACATGCTGCAAACTTCGGCAACAAAATATGTCCATAAAAATTCTTTGAAGCAATTGTGGTTTACCTCGCTGGACTAACCATATTATTTTTTCTTTATTCATGTATCCCTTTCCCCAGAGGAAATCTTTTGCTTCTCCATATATTCGACGGGGTTATATTCCTGTTATCATGCAAATAACTTGTTTTACAAAAAAAATTGAATTAGAAAAGCATTTGCAATATCTTGTTGCTTCCACAATATGGGATAACAAAAATGAATCGGTTCTTTGTCCACACTGAAATTAGGGTTATGTGGTAACTCATCAAAGCGTGACTTGAAATGAGGGTTGTTTTCAGATACACCATCGTGAAAAACCTATTTCTCTTATGCAAATGTACTCACTGAAAACACAGGTCATTTGAAATAAGACTAATCGTGTCGAATACACATTTTTTTATACGATTAATAGAGCACATAGAGAACGGAGCTTGACACAATGGCGGTAGTTTCTAGTCCAATTAAATGCTCATACAACCAACAAAACTCTCTAAATGGTTCTATAAACAAAGTGATATCCAAAGAGGAAAGATCAGAAGGAACCTCAGAATATGGAAAAGTGAACTCCTATAAGATTTTCAAGACACTTTCCCGTGATACTAAAAAATTATTTGAATTTGAAAAATCTAACCACATACTTAGAATTGGTAGCTTCAATATCCACCTAAATGTCTTTGAACTCAAAGAAATACCAATATCTTTGGTTGACAGTCTAATTGTTTTTGCTTCCAAATCAAACTTATTTGTGCATAAATAAACTATTTCAATGAAACCAAATACCTTTCGAACGCATGCAACATTCACTATTTCAATAGACCAAATATTATCGTCGTTCTTCTCTTGCACAGAAAAATTCACATTTCACTCATACGTAGTTGACCACTGAATGATCTGATTGATAAATGCAAGTGAGTTAATAGTATCAATGCAGATAACTTCTTTCCTTCCCCTTAAAGCCATTTCTGTAGTAAATTTTGAAATTGTTTTGTCAACCAACAATGATTTCAATGCACCGATATGCAAAACAAGCACCACTTGTTACTACTCTGTCTGTGAAATCCCTTCTACAAGATATTTCCAATATATAACAACTTGGTATAGAAAAATATGCATTTATGAGAAATAACATAAATAATTCACATAATCTAAACTTGCCACAATTCTTTCCAGAAAATAGTAGAAATTCCGACACGATTTTTAGAAAACCAGTACAGTTTTTTTTTAAATAGGATTACAATTGTCAATCTACAATATTTTTTGGTACAAGAGTAATTGTTGATAGTGATAAATTCTATGTCATTTTCTGTTTCTAGTACTTGTTAATATTGTGGATGTGAAATTTGATTCACAAAATAAATAGAAATTAAAAAAAACAAAGAAGACATTGCTCAGAAATAGCACAAATAATTTAAAAAACAAATATGGAAATTCAGAAATCAATTACTCCATGTAAGAAACAAATGAATTGTGAATCTTTTCTAATAATGACATCTAGCTTACAGGTTGTTAAAAATCCACTACTATATCAATGTCACTGTAGAGTTAACAGAATTTACATTCCCTATTATGTGTCGATTCGCCCATTTCGCCAAAAGGGTACCAAACCATTAATTCATTATACCATATACGAAAATGGTGCAACCTAACTCCACACAATGAATGTGTTTTGTTTTTGTGTTTCTTCTTCTGCTCCTTTCTTCCACTTCTACATAATGTAATTTTGTAATTCTGCCTCTTTTCCATATATAGTATACACCTCCTGCATTGATTATAATCACCAACAAAACTTCAGCTATAACATTATTATTATTTATTGTTTTTTTGTAATTGGTAAAATTTAATATTAAATAATGTCATTTAATTAATAAAGTTCACATTGAAACAAGTTTCTATATATAGCATGAGTTATACAAATACTTAATTTCACAAATGCATTTTTTCCTTGCAAAGCCTTTGTGCACGCACAACCACTTCCACATAGCTACTTCTATATCTAGTAGAGTTTAACAAATATTAATTTGCAATTGACTATTGTAACTTTTATGACTTGAACATAAGATTTAATATGGGTTTCACATAACAAAAATCTTCCCACAATAAAATAGGTTTCTGTGTTTAGTAGGTCTTATTTAAAAAACTTATTTTCTTTAAGCAAACAAATTGTATATGTCTATAAGAAAATTACTTACAAAAACTGGTTTATAATTGACCATTGCAAAATGAAAATATGGAACCTTTTCAAAATGCTTCGGAAAAACATATCTCATAATTCAATTTATAATTATAATTATTTATTATTATGATCATATGTTGTTTTGTAGAGATTTCACTCCAGGAATCTTCACCTGCATTATTTAAACTCCTATCCCAATCCTAACAGAATGAAAATTACGTACAATGAAACACTCATGTGTGCCATTTTAGCGTTTCTACATGCATTCATAAATAAAGACCACTACAACAGAATAGTCACGCTTTATAACCCAACAACCCTCAATATTTATCAGCATAGTTACAACAAGTGTGATTGTATTCAAATTCAACTGCTAGTCACAAAAGATGCAATGGATACAACTTCACATGTAAAATATAATCTAAGAATTATTGAAATAACTAGTAAAAAGTTTTAGTATTATAATAGAGTAAACATAAATGCATTTTAATTATTATTCATTACAGAACATTGGATAATATATAAAAGTTCCAAGAAAATACTGGTAAACAACTATTCAATTACTATTTTCTTTATGCTGTTCAAGGACTCATGTCCATACAACATCCCATGTCAAACACTATCTCACAATTGTTTACATAATTAGAAAACATACTAAGAGATAAAAAAACAATAACCAAAATTCAAATAAGTTATGATCACAAAACCATGGTCCTAGAAATAGGCTTTGTTGCATAAAGCACTTATGAAAATGTCAATACTTCAATCACAAAGGTGTCTCGATGACAACTACAATTGCAATCGCATCAATTGCAATCTCCAAAAGTCATCTGCAATAGATAAAAAGGAACTGAATTAAGAAATTAGAATATTCTATCATAATGCACACATAAGATCTAAACAGTAAAATGCTTTGATGAAAAGGATAAATGTTCCAATGCATTAAAACACTTATAATATGCAAAAGCAGAGTCCTATATTCTTCAACTCTTAGCTATCTCTCACAATTAGGCTTCTTGCAACAAATTCCTTCACTTTATCTTCGATGAATTATTTCATCGGAGAAACGATAATGTCATGCTTAACACATTCATTGAATATCTCATCCTTAATCTATTTTGCTTCTTGTTGCAATTACAAAATTGAGGCAGAGTACTCTTTGTTTACAACAACAAAAGTAATTAGCCATTTGCTACCTCTGCACTAAGATTAGTTATATGATCGAACTATGTTTCCCATTATTGTTTCAACTTCTCCGAATCAACCATCAACTTCTCCTTTCTAATTAATCCAGATTCATATGTAATATAAAAATCATTTATATTCAAAATAATTGCTACTATCTTGAGATACACATCTGCTCTTTGATTTTCTATTTATCCACACTAAAAAATAATCTCTTCCAATGTTCTTATTCTCCTAGACCATGCAAACTTGACCTAGCTCATTCGATCAACATAAGGTAGTCCTTAGTTCAGACAATGAATCAAGCTTATGACCAAAAGTTAATTGGTCATTGTCCATGAATTCCCTGTCTCCCTCCAACTCGCTTTTGACCAATTCGATAGAAGACCTTGTTCTCTACTTTAAATTCCGGCGATCAAAAGCAACTTGTCATGTAGGTTCAATGATCTGCAATCTTTCAGATATATTATTAATGATATACAATTTCATTTCACTCGGAAGATTGACAAGTTTCTCAAACCTATTGGATCTACCAGGTATCGATGATGGAGTCTTCAACAAAGGACCTGCACTCAGATAATTTTCTAGTTCTTTTATTTTTGCCTTTAGCTTTTGATTTTCTACTTTCCATTGACTGACAAAATCCAAAAGAACTTCACCACCAATTTGATGCAATTTCATCAACCAAGGCATTGAAACCAAACATAGATCAACATTCAATTTTGTTCAATCAACAACCCTTCTGTCAGAAGCTACATTCTTTCAATCTTCAATATCTTACGGCCCCTATCATAATTTTCATCCTACAATGTGAAAAAACGCTCATTGAAACTAATGTCCTATTTATAAATTTCTTCCATTATTCTCTAATTTTCTTGCAAAGAAGTACTAACCCAATTAGATAGTACAACCCTATCAACTTCCATTTCCATCATTTCTTCAATACTCTCTGCTTTAGGTGCACTTTTGGATCTAAATGATTCAACAATATGTGCTCCTTTGAGTTACTCTATGAGAACACCCTTCGTCAACCCGACAAACTAATAGCCTATCATCACAGAGGCTTCACTCAGTGAACCTTTGACATATCATGTGCGTTCATGGCATATCAAATAATACCATTAATTTTACTACATATTGGAAAATCCCTCTAAAAATCAAATTATTTAACCCCCTACCAATATGAAGCCAATACAACTTCCCAATTATAAAAAACCCCTACTTTCATTAGATATTGTAAGTATCCATTTTTTCATTATCATTTTTTATATCCCTTTATATTTTTTCATTAACTTTGAGCTCCATTTTTTATATTCACCAATATAAAAACCCTTTACCCCATATATCTCCCCCAATATATTATCTCGTTTTTTCCTCAATATATATCCCCCAATATGAACCCACATGGTATGTTATTTCTCCTCCACTGAAGCCCCCATGCCCATCAACAACTAGTTTTTAATTTCTAGTACTTATTTTTCTTTGTTTGCTAGTAGATGAAGTCGCACTAGTACTGTGTGTGTAAGATTGAGATTTAACCATAGGGTTTTCACCTCTTTTCTTAGGTATTTCTCCCGTCACAATTATCTCCCATCATTTTTTGATCAACACTGTGACTTTTCTCCCCCTGCTCTCTACTTCTCGGAAACAAGTTCTTGTATCTTATAGACTCACGGGGGGGCTTCACTCAATGAACCTTTGACATATCATGTGCATTCATGGCATATTAAATAATACCCTTAATTTGAGTAGATATTGGAAAATAAATCTAAAAATCACATTACTTAACCCCCTACCAACATGAACCCAATATACCTTCCAAATTTAAAAAACCCATACTTTCACTAGGTATTGTAGGTATCAATTTTTTCATTAACATTTTTAATACCCCTTTATATTTTTCATTAGATTTGAGCTCCATTTTTTATACCCTCCAATATAAAAACCCTTTACCCCTTATATATCCCCCAATATATTATATCATTTTTTACTTAATATATATCCCCTAATATGAACAAAGATGTTATGGTATTTCTCCCCCAATGAAGTCCCGATGACTCAAGGTGGTTCGTGAAAATTCTTCCTCTATCAAAGCCTTTAATAGCTTTAATTTCACTTATGTTGAAAGCTTCCTAAGAATTTGCAAAAATGAGAGTGTGAGTTGTATTCTTCATAGTCACTTTTCCAACAATAAACAAAAAAGAAATAAATTGTCTCTTCTTTTTTTGTTCAAATATAGATAGCCAACGATGATATTTCCTACAGACTTCAGCAACAAAATACCTATCTAGAACAAATATTGGCAAAAGCAATGACCTATCTTCAAAACCATAAATTCATATAACCATATTTCTTTCTCTTTCCTCAAATTCCCCCTTGCGAAGTAAGAAAACCTCAACCTATGCAAATATTTGAGAAGGCTCTTGTCCAGTTACCATGCTATACACTTGTCTCACAAACACATCCTGAATTAAGCAAAAATTTAAATAAGCTTCATGCTTCCACAATATAGGATACCAAAACTGCATTGGTTCCTTGGGAAACTTGAATATAGGATTACAAGGAAACCCGTCAAATACATGCATTGACACGAGAAGGGTTATTATATATGACATCATAAAGAACCCATTATTCTTGGGTAATCTATGTAACTGAATATCTAATTCATTAGAAATTACACAATCCCAATCAAACATACAATTATTTGTGTATGTCTCATAAAGCACATATAAAATGCATTTTGGACATGTGATGTACTTTTTATCCCTACTACATAGGAAAAAAACCAACAAAAAACCCTAAACCATTTCCTAAAGAAGGAAATATCTACAAGAGAAAGATCGAAAGGAACCTCAAAATTTGTAGAAATGAATTCTCGCATAATTTCAATTCTGCGCCCTTCTTCCTCTAGGAAACTATCCACAGTGGACAATCTAAACACTTGTTCAGTTTCAATAACTTGAATAAAAATATGAATACATCAATATTCATAGAAACATTTATTGCTCCTAGCTTAATTTCCCTCTTTCTAAAATTGAAATTATCTGCACAAAGATAAAAAAAAATCTCTGAAATCAAAGACCTCTAGAACACACTCATCATTCTCCAATCCAGTGCTCCAAATCTTGTCATCTATTTTTTATTCCATTGACAGATTCACATATCACTCATAAGTTCTCGACTAGTCAAAGCTATCATTGATCTCAGCAAGTGAGTTAACTGTATCACTACAATCAACCTATTTCCCTTGCATGCTGCCCATTATTCGTTTGCAACAAAAGGAGAAAAACTTTTTCAATGAATAACTTATTCAAATCCTATTGCACTATACAATTCTCCATTTTCTCCACAAATATTGATCATTACATATGGCGCTCTGAGTAAATAACAATTAAAGATAGAAAAACCAAGTTTTATGGACAATAATAGGATTTTTTTTTTTTAATTCCAAAAGCATCTTGTGCATTTACTATGCACTTTTCTCTCGCTTCAAGATCATTGATATACGTGCCCTAAAAAACAAAAAATTATGATATGCAATAATATACATTATCTATAAAACTAATAAGTTTGTCTACATGGCCAAAAATTACCATTTAACCCAATCATTTTTCGTAATAGTGGAAATGGATTCAATACCATAAAAAATCCCATCGACAAATTTGCCAAGAGCACCAAAAGTCACTGCAACCCTTTTTTTTTAAATGATTTTTGTTTTCGTTGTTTTTTTCTTAATATAGCCAATTGACACCTAATATGATGAAAATTGACAATTGTAACCTTGAATTAAAAAAAGTCACTGCCATATTTTTCAGCAGCGTGCCTTTCCTTTGTTTTTCCGGTCAATTTTGAAGACCCAAAAAGCTATCCATAATGTCACACTCTCATGAGACCAAAAATTTGCCTCGAAGACAATGGAAATTTCTGCAGTAATTTTAAAAAACCTATTTTTTTAAAGATTCTGGTAACAACTGTCAAGGTTAAAAAAAATAAAAAATATTCAAACACTTCCAGCATTCAATTTCTTCAAAAAATTTCCGTCGAATCCCGTAAATGATTTTGTTATCTGCGTCGAATAGTATCCTCCGTAGATAATGCCATCAATAATATATAAAAATAGTAAAGTGTGAAGGACATATATAGTATTCTAAATAGGACACAAATTCGTCAGGAAAATAGTAGAAATTATGCCATGTTTTTTACTAAAATCCAACAGAAATTTTGGGAAATCTGAGTTATAACTATTAGGCTTAAATATTTTGGGTGTCCAAGGAGTTTGTGATGGTGCAGAATCCATTTCCACAATAAAAAAAGATTCAAACACTCTTATGATCATATTTTTTGCAAAAAAAGTCACCAGATTCTGGCGAAAAATAACTTTTCGGGCGAATCTATAACCTATATTTATCTATTGTCAATGACAAATCGACTTGAAAAATGGTCCCACTACTTTGTAAATCTGAACCAAATTTGATTTACGAATAATCTGACACAACTATTTCTCACAAAATTTGACATGCATTTACGATGTAGTGCAAACCTTATTCCACACAAACACATTTAATTTTAAACTCTTTGATTTTTGCAAGTGCGAAAATAATTTAATTACTGAAAGTTAAAACTTGTAAAACTATCAATAAACCACAAAATAAAAAAGTTGCCTTATATGATGAATCAACTTGACCTACTCCCCATTACTTTGTAAAACTAAACCAAATTTTGTTGATGAATAACTTGACACAGTCATTTCTCGCAGTATCGTAGAGAAAACCAAAGCTTACATAATATTGCACTATTATAGAGAAAAGCTTAATGAACCAAAAAATCACATCATTGCTAAAAGTGAATAAGAAAATCAATTTAGAAGCTTGCAGTATTGTACAACTTCTGTATCCCTGCATTATTGCTATCATCCAAGCTCAGATTTACAAATAACAGTTTATGTAAGGAAACAGAAACTTAGATAATACTCGAAGCTCTTAAACGCAAGTTTCAAAGAGCAAACTCTATATGCCCCACTTTTTTATCCATCACTACAAATAATGCTTTGTCCCTTACTATTCTAGCTAGAAACACGCTACAATGATTAAACCACCATCCATATTTTTCATCATCTCGATGTTTGTTCTCTGATTAATAGAAAACAAAGCTGCATATAAATATAAGACATCTCAAGATTCAATTCACCGACTACACATCTGCTCATGCATTCAGAAAACTACATAAGCACATCAAATCTAGAAACATGATTTTCGTACACTTTGAACATAAGACAAATGCATATATGCAAAATCGTAAAGTAAGTGCATCTACGCACAACCACATCCAAAATTGACAACCCATTCCATTAGTCATTGACATTTGAAATTGATATTAATAAACATGGGTACCAAATATCATGGGTAGCAAGCATTTGTTCTCAACACACACTACCTCCAAACAACACAATCTATTGTGCGAAAAATGATTTCAAGCTTTCGTTGTATGCACTTTCACATCCCGTAGATTCTATTAATAATAAAACTAATATAAGAATGTATCACAATTAAAAGATGCCTCTACACTTTCCTCATTCCACACATGCATTTGTTCTCCAATAACCTCTGCAAACACAACCATCTCGGCACAACTTTAGTCACAAAACTAATTTCAGACTCAATAACACCTTTAGTCATTGATAGTCGAAACTAATATTAATTAATGATTATATGTTATGAAATACGTCCGTAAATTAGAATTAAAAAATAATTTTGTATATTTATTATCCTAGCAAACTTTGCACAAAATTTTGGCATAACATCTGCACAACTTCATCCACAAAAACTACCTACGTATCCAATAACACCCTTTGATCAGTTATTGACATTCGAAACTCCGCACACAATACCTCCAAGCAACCAGCTTTGCAAAACCACCTTCGCACAATGACTTTCGTAGTTCCAAAAAACGTTCCTAAATAATAATAATAAAAAAATACAAAGCCTAACCCACGAATGCATGAATTCTTGCATCATTGAATAGAGAATTAACATAACAGTGTACTGCAACCGCATCAACAACTTGCTTCACACAACCACCTCCGTACAACTACCTCTGCAATAGCGAAAACATTCCTAAATAACAACTACAAAAGAATAAGCCTTCTACACATTCATTTTACCACACAACACTTTTCTTCACACAGATCGAAAACAAAATTTATTTAGCACCACTATTTACACAAAAGTCCCTAGTTCTCTCACACATACTTTGTTTCTCGCACAGTAAACATTCCTCACAATGAAACCATACCAACTGTTGCATCATCATTAATATCATAACATTATCTATGCAAAGGACCCCATATCTCTCACACATACTTTGTCCTACACACAAGGAAACTGATATTAATTAATGATTATATGTTGTGAAATACGTCCCTAAATAATAATTAAAAACGATATGTGTATATTTATTATCCTAGCAAAATTTTCACAAAACTTTCGCATAACATCAACGCAGACATAACCACCTTCGTACAACTTCATCCACACAACCACTTCCGCACTCAATAACTCCCTTTGATTAGTCAATTACATTTGAAGCCCCATACTCTAAATAATAATTTAAAAATACAAAACCTTCCGCACATTCGTTTTACCGCACAAAACATAGTTTATTTAGCACCCCCATCTATGCAACCATCTTTGTACGCATACTTTCATGTTGAAAATGCAACAAGAAAATCCTAATTTAATTTTTCCTTAATTAAATTAGGAGAAATTCAAATTTAAATTTCAATATAATACTTGGAGGTAGTTAACTGAGGTGACATAAATCTTGTCACTCAGTTAACTCAGTTAATTCGAGTTGGAGACACTTGAGTTCATTTCTACATGATTGATTTCTAATTTGTAGCAATTTATTTTAGTTAATTTGAGTTATTGTTAGTCTAACTAGTTCTCATTGTTAGTTGAACTAGTGGAGATTCAGTCAAGGGTGTGTAAGTTTTTTTCACACTGAGTGATCATCCAGTTAAACTGATCAATCAACCTAAATTAACTCATGCGCACAGAGAATTAAAGTTACCTAGCTGACATTGAAGTTCAAGGGTAGTGCACTATAAGTTGTGGGATTTTCCAAGATGTATAGATGGTGCATGTAGTCAAAGAATGACCTGAAGGAATTGCACAATTCTCAATGAGTAATTTCCATAATTAATAGGGGGCTAATTCCACATCAAAAAATACAAAGAAATAAGAGTTTGATAAGCTAAGAAACTAGCTAAGTATTGGCTTAAGTCAGTCTGTGAGGTAGTGAAATAGATTATACTAGTGCATGGGTTTCTCAGGCTTGAGAAAGCATTTTTCTTCTCTATTATTTGATTAATGAAATACAGATAGTAAGGGGTTTTGAGCAGTTTATTCCCCTAGATAAATATCTATATATGTGTGTTGAATCTTGATGCATGTTAATGATTTTTGTTCTTGAACGTGATTTGCTTTCTGCAAATGAGTAGAGTAGCTTCAAGTCTTGTGATCTAGTAAATTTCATGAGTAGTTTTGAATCTACACATCAAATTTCTACATGGTATCAGAGCAGAAATCACAATAGAGAAGAGAATTCGAATTTGTCTTTGTAGGTGGATCGAATTTGAATGATCAATTCTTTAGAGCTAGCAGAATGGTTTCTATGGTCTGATACTTGAGTATGCCCTTGAGGGTAGCTCAAATTATGTTTCTTGGAATGAAAAGATGGAGGCAGTGTTGGAATATAATGGGATGAAGGAATTCATAGATAATGATATCCCAAAGCCTCCAACATGTGATGCTCAATATCTAGCAGAATGGAAGAAGTGTGTAGAAAAGACAAGGAGGATCATATTGGAGGGAGTTAGACACCATATTGTCTTGAATATCTATGGGAAAGAGACTCCATATGCAATGTGGTAGGCCTTGAAATATTTGTTCCAAAATAGTAGTGACCACAGGAAGTTGGCACTGAAGGACAAGCTTTAGAATATCAAGAAGCAAAAGGGTGACACAATACCAAAGTACATGAGCAGGTTCACACAATCTCATGATGAACTTGGTCAAGTTGGTGTTACTGTAGCAGAGGATGATATGGTAAGCATGGCACTTGTAGGACTTCCCAAGAGATGGCACAACTACCGTGATTCAATAAATGGGAGGGAGAATCTACCAAATTGGGAATGATTGTGGTCTGATTTGGTGGAAGAGAAGATAAGGTTGAGCACCAGAGAAGGGACCTCATCCAAGGGTGAGGATGAAGAACATTGTGGCTTGGATAGAAAGGAAAATAAAGGGAAATGGAATACATCCCAATCCAAAGCAGTTTCGATACAAGGGGGCAAGAAGAAAGACTTGTCCAAAATCAAGTGCTTTCACTGTCATGAACTAGGACATTATGCCACAAAATCTCCACACAAGATGACAAGAAAGAAGACCATAGGAGGAGTAGTCGATGAAGCATTGGATTCATAGTTCAAACTCGATTTTACCCTAATTTCATGCATGGAAATCACAATGATGGTTAGCGTTTGGTATCTTGACAGCGGTGCCTCATTCCACATGATAGGAAACAACTAATTTTTCAGTGACTTGGAGGAGAAGGATCTCCAGATGCACATTGAGATGGGAGATGATGGAAGGCATAAGGTGACCAATATTGGTACAATTGATTTTTAAAGGGAGTCTGGCTCCCCTATCAGGCTCAAGGATTTGATGTATGTACCAGGTCTGAAGAAGAATCTAGTTTCCATTGCAGTTATGGAAGACTGTGGCTTCGATGTGATATTTAGAAAAAGGAAGGATTTCTTGAGACACATCACCATAGGACAAGTGAAGCATATTAGGGTTCGAGTGAAGAACCTCTACAAAATAGATGTGGAAGACTGTAAAACATTGATCACAAAATCAAAGAAGGAGCAGAGCCGAGATGCCAACGATGGCATAGAAGATGACCATTTGCATCATGGTGCTTTGAAGATCATGCAACATATTTCTACAGGCCTCCCTAATGGAGCATTAGATTAGTGAGATGCATGAAAAGTGTGTACATTAGGGAAGTACAAAAAATCCACGTTCAATGATGGAGACAATAAGGTGCATGCAATCCTTGAAAGGATCCACTCTGATGTATGTGGACCTTTCTTGATAGCCTCCAATGCCAAGCATAGGTATTATGTTATATTTGTAGGTGATTTCTCACGAAAGTGATAGATCTACTTCATGCATAAGAAAGAACAAACATTCTCCAAATTTTTTGAGTTTAAAGAACTTGTTGAGAAAGAGATTGGAAGGAAAGTGAAGGCTCTAAGGAGACATAACACTTGTGAGTATGTATCGAATGAGTTTAAAAATTTATGTGCTAAGGAAGGCATTTGACAGGAGTTGACAACACCTCATAACCCACAACAAAATGGGGTGGCTGAGAGGAAGAACATAAGTATTGTGGGAGAAGCATGCGTGATGTTGCATGACCAAATCCTACCTCTACACTTGTGGGCTGAAGCATGAAACACAAGAGTCTATTTGTAGAGAAATAGCCCTCACAAAATTCTTGTCATGATTACACCAAAAGAATGTTTTTTAGGGAAGTAACCATATGTGTCACACTTCAGGATCTCTGGATCATCAATTTACTGTCATGTTTCCAAGGAAGCAAGGAAAAAGCTAGACTCGACAATAGATTTTGGCATATTTATGGGGTACATGGATACACCTCACAACTATCATGTGTAGTTTCCATCCCTGAGGATGAAAGTGTTCAGACGGGATGTGAAGTTTGATGAGGAGAAGGAAACAATGTGTTCTCTTGAGAGGGAGATTTACTTTCAACCTGATCGGGAGATTTTGGCTCCAAAGGTGTTATAGACATATTTGGGCACTGCAACCCCAAACTCATATGTCCATAAATTAAGGGTTCCTTAAGTCCCTAAAGTATTGTTTCATACCCTAAAGGATCATGGTCAGCTGATTACATCATTTCCCAGAAGTTCCACCTGAAAAACTACTTAGAACTGTCCAAAACTGGACCATACAGACTGCTCCATGGGCAAAGTGCGATGCATACTGACTGCCTAACTAGCCAAGAGTGATGCATACTAAAACGGCCTTCTGTGGGGCGCAATGAGTGAGAATAGACAAATGGTAGAGACAGTTTGCAAGGTGGATGATCATGGAATCTTCCAGAAACTTCTCCTATGACACTTGCCTCTCTGAATTCACCCAGGGATGAGTAAGAGATCATGAAATCTCCAAGTGGAACCAAGAACTATCAACGGAATGACACTAATCAAAAACCCAGAGCTGACTCACACCCTTGTAAGACATATATAAATGGATCCCTCATTTGAGAGATTTGGAGGCTGGAATTTTGTATTTTGTAAGGAATTGTTGTTGGTTTGCTGGTGAGAGGAGACATTGAATTGTTGGGTGATTTGCTTGTTCATAAGGTGAAGAGGGCTGTTACAACTGGGAGGATGATGCTGGATCAGACAACTGGGTTGTAATCCTCTCTTACATTACTATTAATAAAGTTCTTTGAGTTTTCCTCCATATAATCTTGTATTTGTGAATCTTATTGTTTATGAATGAAATTGTATGGTCAATGTGTTTTTGATTCCGCGTTGTTTATGAAGTTTTAGATAGAGATGCTTTGATATTTTGTTGTTACTTTGACTATACAGGTACTCTTTGAAGCAGGACAAGTAGGAGAGGAGTGGCAAATTCTATCAAGGAAAGGAGAAATCAAGCTAGGATCAAAGCGGAAGATCCAAGTTGGTCCTCTTTTCGTCTCTTCCATCTATCACACTTAAAGGAATTCTTGAAAAGATTTCATTATTTGTTTCTAAGATAGCTACCCATCTTAGTGGGACTAGTAGTTTGAATTGACACTAGTTTTCCCTGAAACAAAATGGCAACTCCACTGGGGAACGAATAGTTTGTTTTTTTTGTCTATTGTTTGCTTTATAAACTACAGACAGAGCCTGAAGTTAGCCAACTAGCCTTCGAAACACCTTTGTTATGCAATTGCGAAGTAGATAAACGTTGCTTCAATCAATCTCTGGGTTGGATGAACTGAACATTTGACTTACAAAGCATCCTAAGTGCCCTTGTGGTAGCTCAGAACCTCATCAGATCTTACCCTTATGCTTCGTTTTTACTGTCCATCATTACTCAACCTAAATCACTGAACTTAGATGCAAATTTTAAGCAAAAACCAAGCTCAATTTCGCTCACTGGTCCATTGTACTATGTGTAACTGTGCAACCTGGATTCATCGCACCTCCCGTGTGTTGCAGGTGAGATGCATCCCTGTTTCTCTATGTTGCAGGTGCGATGATTGAGTGATACTGATTTCTTTTCTGAAAGTTGGTTTTTGCCTCCTTGTTTTCAGCTATCTTTAGTAGTTTTTCTGTTCATGATCAGTACCTTCTTGTTGTAACCTTCTTCCTTCACATTATTTCAGCCTCCATCAGTTATAAATTTTAAATGTTTTTTGTGTATTTGTCAATCATTTACAGTCTTCCTTTGTCGAAAGTAGCCTAATCGAACTGTTGTTTTTGATGCAAGTGTCATAATTGTCATTCTGAATCAAAAGAAGAGTGTCGTAAAGTCTTCCTCTTCTAGATAGTTGATTGTACTTTTGTCATTGTACTTGATTTGAAATTATTAGAATTTGAAGTGTCGAAAACAGTTTTCAATTTGGAATCAGAAGTGTCGTCTTAGTCTTCCTTTCATTTTGAAAATAAAATTGTTAGTACTGTCACTTTAAAAGAAAATAGTTCAGATCTGTACTTAGCTTTCGTTTTGGCATTCACACATTAAGGAAGCGGAAAACAAATACATGCATGTGCATCTACATTTTGACTGCTTGCGAAATTTGATTTAGGAAAGTGCATTTAGTGTGTGATCTATGCTCTCTACTGAAAGAAAATCATAATCTTCTTTCCTTTGTAGCTAGGATTTTCATTGCTAAAAGAACATAAACGACTATTTATCATTTTAGATCGCATATTTAGGAATTTCACATCTACATCACATGCTGAACCTTGAAAGACAAACTTCTAAGCAAGATCAACTCTAAAATAAACCTCAATGAACATAAAAATGCTTTGGAACCTAACGCAACACATCTAGAAGTCTAGGCTAGAGACATATTCTGGCGTTGTAAAACTTGGTAGCTATCGTTTTCATCAAAGGTTGGGTGATTCCTCCTCTTTGTTACGACAAGTGCTAGTATGGACTTGTGCTCCTTGTAATGTCGAGTATATATTGGGATACCACAATAGGCTGATATCCTTTATCCTTAGGAAGCCATGTCTTCCACCCTATCGATCGTAATGCACTGAACACAACATTCAAGAAGATTGACTGCTGTACATAAGTCCTTGGTAATTTCTCTATCATTTATCACCAAGGCGTATTTTGCAGTTTTACGATTGGTTTGGTAAACCCTCTGTATATACTTCCAGAGCAGTCACTTTTGTTCCTTTTCAACTCCTTAAAAGAAAATGTCCATTTGAGCACTTGTCACTTCAGGCTCATTAAAAATTGAAGGCGACTAGAGTCAACTTTAGCTTTTTCTCGACTCTTAAAAATTGAAAAAGCAAGTTGCATCAAAGTGTCTTAAAATTCATTTAAATCGAAATAAAATTTCCCCCCTTTAATTTTTTAGTTGATCAAGTAATCTGCAATCGTGGAAGAAAGTCAATCAAAACCTTGTCATTCGCGGAGACTAGTGAGTCAACCGTCTTTGACCCTAGAGACGAAACCATCTTGGGCAAAGCGTTCTCGTTTAACTGAGTCGAACTCACCTGATTTATTTGAAACTTGTGTTTCAACATCATCAGAGACTATAGTCACTCCAATTATCTCTGGTAAATCTGTCTTTACAGAAGAAGTTCCATAGTTACAAGAGGACATTAGAACTGATCCTAGTGTAATGGTAGACACCTCTATTCCTAAAATAGCTCTACCTAGGACTAATTGAGAAACTGAAGTTCACTTGCCTAAACATCTGGAAGTTGAATTCCAGAATTCAGAAGGTGTCACCCCTCCAGTATCTGTTACTGTAGAAGCTACACTTTCTTTGGCTCCAGAAATATTTTACAGACCTGACGGTCTACCTCTTCCACCTGGATTGATTATTATAGAAGAGATAGTAGAGGATCTTCCACCCAGTACTCTAGTGCATTTTGGAACTGGGATCCACTTACATCCTTCTACTATAGAAGTTAGTTCTTTTTCATCGCAAGTTCCTGTCGAATCGCTAGGAAATCTTTTGGATAGACTAAATATGTCTAAGCAACCATCAACATCTAGGACTGTGTCAACCGACACAGCTACGGCAGAGCTTCCTGCTGTCGTTCCTACAATGATTGCTGGTATACCATCTGTCTCGGCTAGTTATCAACAACAAGCCAGAGTCCAATCAGGGACTATTTCGACGACATGGTCTGTTCCTATTTCTTCATCCGGAATCTCATTTGGTATTTCTTATGTTGAAACTCAACAAGTTGATCCAATGTGTCTTCAAAGGCCAATCTACCCTTTAAGTACTAGATTTCCACCATATGGGGGGCAGTATGCCTTTTCATTGTTCCCTCCTGGAGAACAACCATATGAGAGTTTACAACAAAATTCAGGTCAAACTGGAATTACATCCAGCAGTTGGATACCAATACTGCCTCAACAACCAAGGGTTGTATATTCAATGCAACCAGTCCATCCTATGTCGAATATTCCCACTACACCTGCTATTGTGACTGTATCGCAAGTACAAGCGCTATCTATTGTATGTCAACCTCAAGTCTCTTAGGTTGCAATACAACAGCCTCTCATCTCAGTGATTCAATCACAACCTCAGTTTAGTGCCTCCTTATCTGGAGTGACTCAGGCTCAAATAGGTGCTATCACTCCGCATCTTAGTCAATCATCCAGTATTGGACAACAACAAATGGTCCAGCAACCATGGCTGGTATATCAACGACCACAATTCCAGCAGTCATACCAAGGACCTGAGCAAAAAGGCTTTGTAAGTAACAGGCAATCGCATTTCCAAAGCAGTTATCAACAACCATACTATAATGGTTATGCCCATCAACCTTATCAAAGTTACCAGCATCAAATACATTATGATGGTATGCAAAGACCTACTGCTCAGGCGATTCCATCTTATCCTGGGTATGCTTCACCTAACCTGAATCAATAGTTGCCCATTGTAGAAACTCTAGAATTACCAGATCTAAACTGGTTGATGAATGATCCAATTGCTTACGCCCCTTGGTGGCCTGCGATTCCTCATAAAATTCCCTCTTATATTCCTAAATTCAATGGAAATCCAAGTGAAGATCCATCGAATCATGTATTGACATTCCATCTGTGGTGTTCATCCAACACCCTGAATGATGATTCGATTAGGCTTCGTCTTTTTCAACAAACGTTAACTGATCCAGCAACTAAATGGTATATAGAATTTCCTAGAGCTTCGTTTGATAACTTCAGCACCCTTGCCACTACCTTTTTAACCCATTTTCAGTTACCCATAAGGTAGGAAACAGGGACAAAACTCCTTACCAACTTTAAACAGACGACAACCACTCACATATCTAATCATATTCATGAGTGGCGGTGTCGTCAAAGAATGGTAAAGACGTACGTTCCTGATAAACTTTTAGCTGAATGGTTTATAAAGTCATTGTTACCCTCTATCACAGAGGATGTAGCTAAGGGAGGAGTTGTCATTGAAGAGCAAGTCATTGCTTGTGCGCAATATTTAGACTTGATCTATACTCAGTCTAGCATGCTCTACGAAAAAATTCTTGACGCTCCTAGACCAGAATTTTCTGTTCCTCCCCCTCCTAAATCAAACAAATACTCTCATGCCAGCGATGGTGTGATAGGTATGACAAGCACGAAAACCACCAAGGCTACATCTAAGAAAGCCCGTACGGTTTCTAGTCAAAAATTAGATGAAGAATCTCTCGCCTTGGAGGTCAATGCCATGTCGACTGACAAAGGCAAAAATCCTAAGAAACCATGGGGCAAGAAGAAAGGGACAAACAAAAAGAAGAAACAGGAGGATTCAACTCCTGAGAAACCTTCTGGAAACCATACTGGAAATAAGAAACCTAATCAGCCCCATTTCATATGTGATGAGGACCATTACATAAAAGATTTTCCACATCAAGTTGAAGTCAAGAAGTTTTTCAAAATGACTTCAAATACCCCAGCGGTATTTACTGATCTGTTTCCAAATCCAGAAAGTAACCTGGTTGCTAGTGATCGTGCTTCCCCATCCCAAGTGCTTATGTTATCCATCTCAAAACAACAAAATGATGCTTTGATATCTACAAGGAATAAGGATTATGGAAATCCACAATCGTCGAACGGCAAGGCTACAGATCAACCCAACAGTTCGATAACAACTTCGTCAGAAGTTGTTCCACCAATAATTCATGAATTAACAATAAAACCGCCTAAGGGAGTAGTGCATAAATTAACATTTAATCCTCATGCTCAAGCAGAACAGAATTACAATATAGTGGAGGATTTGGCCCAATCGCCATCCGCCATGTCGACACTTGAAGTACTGCAGAATTGCCCATCCCAGAAACAGGCTTTGTTATCAGCGATAAGTGGGATTGATCCAACAGATTCCAATCTAGTGGCCTTTAATCATAAAGGATACGAACCTCAGTTACTAGCACAACTCACTTTCCTCATCCAGGTAAAAGCCTCAACAAAACAATTCATCGAACAATCATTGATGAGGGAGCATCTACCTGTATTATGTCAATGAGTTGCTGGAAAACTCTAGGCTCTCCACCCTTTTCACGTTCATCAACGACATTAAAAGCATTCGATGGATGAACATACACGCCATATGGGATATTAAGTAACTTACAAATCGAATTGGGGGGAAAGACAGTAGAAATTGAAGTCGAGGTCATCGATGGAAACCTTTACTACAACATCCTACTGGGCAGGCCCTGGATTTATGCTATGGCTACTGTTGTGTCAACATATTTTAGAAAGATTGCATTCCCCTTTCCAGTCGGAATCACAATCATTGACCAACTAACCTTCCTCCCCAACAGTTCTGAAGTTACCGGAAGCATTCCTTTGATCCATGGAAGCTCTCAATCACTTCAAAATATCGCAGTAGGTCTCCTAAAAGACCCTTCCCTAATGGGTACTTTTGCCCTTCCACCTCCGAGTAATCTGGCAGACATGGCCATAGTGGAAACCTGTCACATGATATCTTCTACATCATCAAAGATTAAGAATAATTCCAAACAATTTGTTAACATGGATCATCGCTAGCTATTGCCCCCAAGCCTTATAGAATTATTGTAGCAATCAATATTTTGGGCATGGGTGGCAAACCCAAATCAACGCTCAGCAAGTGTTTGGATAGATAGGTCTCTAGAGTATGGTACCTCTTCTAATCCTTGGTCGTATGTACATTATACAGATGAAGGAATCATTCAATCAATGATGATAGGAGAGACACCATGGGAAGATCACCACCATCGTTCCCGACCTCAAGATAACAATGAGGATTACTCTAACAACCTTAATCATCCTTCAGTTTTTGATTTTCTATCGAATACTGTAAATACGGTGGATTCAGAGCAAAATTTGTCCAATATTGAAGAAACTATTGCCATTAATATCTCGACCAAAACAGATGTTGTAGAGAATATTCATGTTGGCAAATCTTGTTCTCCTTCAGAACTGGAAATATATTGCGCTCTCTCTTGTGAATTCAGAGATGTCTTTGCTTGGTCATATGAAGAAATGCCAAGCATTGACTCGAGGATCGTTGAACATGAAATCAAAATGTATCCAGATGTCAAACCAGTATGACAATGGCTTCGACCAGTTCACCCGAAGAAAGCTGCTGCCATTAAGGCAGAAGTTGAAAAAAATTTACATGCTGGTTTAATTTACCCCATTCCTCTCACTGATTGGGTATCGAATTTTGTTCCTTTGATGAAAACGCAAGGAACGATTAGAGTGTGCATCGATTACAGGGATGTAAATCAAGCTTGTCCAAAGGACAACTACCTACACCCTTCATCGACCAGAAAATTGATGAATGTGCTGGACGCGAAGTCTTTTCATTTATGGATGGATTTTTCGGATACAATGAAATCAATATCCACCCGCAATACCAGCCGAAGACTGCATTTATATGTCCATGGGGCACATTCACGTACCGCAAACTACCTTTCAATTTGAAGAATGCAGGAGCAACCTTTTAGAGGGCAATGAACTACACCTTCCATGACATCAAACACATCGTACAACCGTATCTCGACAATTTACTGGCTCATTCGCAAAAGCGGACTGATCATCCATAACATTTGAGAGCTACATTTTTATGTTGCTGACACTACAAGATATGACTCAATCCACACAAGTGTATGTTTTGTGTTGGATCTGGTTGGTTACTTGGTTTCGTAGTTTCTAAGGACGGAATTCGTCTCAACCCATGTAAGGTTCAGACAATCATCGACATGCCTCCACCTCCAAATTTTCTTCAGATTCAGAAACTCCAAGGGAAAGCAAACTTTCTAAGGAGGTTCATTCCAAATTATGCCGAACTTGCTAAAGGTTATACATGTATTTTGAAAAAAGAAGTTCCCTTCAACTCGGATCAGGTTGCACAAGCTTCCTTTGATGCTTTGAAAAGTTCCCTAGTAAAAGCATCATTAATGTATGCTCTTGATTATCAAAAAGACTTTAACCTATATCTCGCTAGCATAGATACAACCATTGCAATGGTTTTAGTACAAGAAGACAATGGAATGGAACATCCTGTGTATTATTTAAGCCACAACTTAAATGATACAGAAAGCAAGTACTCCTATGTTGAAAATATGGATTTGGCAGCTGTTCAAGCAATACAGAGATTTCGAAACTATATACTCTTTCGAAAAACTACCATCTTGTCAGATTGGAACCCTATGACCTACATTATGTCACGTCAGTTGCTAGGGGTCAAATATTTAAAATGGATAGCCATTTTGCAAGAGTTTGATCTGGAATTCACCAAATCCAAATCAAAGAAATCTCTAGTCTTCGCGGAGTTACTTTGCGACCTCCCATCGTTGTCCAACGATTTAACATCAAAGGCATCAATCATGGATGAAACATTGTTTCTGATATCATCAAGTGACCCATGGTACGGAGATATACTAATCTATCTCCAAACCCAAACCTTTAGGCCTAATACCTTTCACTTAGAACAACGACGTACTCGATACCAAGCAAAAGACTACATGATCGTCGGTTATACACTTTATCGTTGTGGTGTCAATACAGTTCTACGAAGGTGCCTCACACATGAGGAGGCTGAAAAAGTCCTGAATGAATGTCATTCAGGCACATGTTGGGGGCATCTGTCTGGTTACGCTACTACACAGAAAATATTGCGAGTTGGATACTTCTGGCCTACTATCTTCAAAGATTGCATAATAGCAGTAAGAAGTTGCCATGCTTGTCAAATTTTTTATCACAAAACCAGATTACCACTTGCACCATTGCATCCAATAGTTACTGTTGGGCCATTATCAAAATGGGGTATAGATTTCATGACATGTAACCCCACCTCGGCCGGGGGGCATGGGTATATTATAGTCGTTGTCGACTATTTTACAAAATGGTCCGAGGCGATGCCTACATTAAACAACAGTGGCGAAACGACTGCTCTTTTCTTTTTCAATCATGTAGTCTCTAGGTTCGGTGTTCCACAGGCTATAGTCACAGATCATGGATCACATTTTTGCAATCACATGATGGTTGAATTGAGTTCCAAATTAGGACTGTCCCATGATAGTCCTGCTCCATATTATTCGCAGGCTAACGGACAGGTTGAAGCGATCAACAAAGTCCTCAAGCGCATGCTACAGAGAATGATTGGAGCCCACAAACGGGATTGGAATTTAATCATGTACTCATCTCTATGGGCATATAGAACCTCGGTGAGAAATTCAACTGGATTTACACCGTTTCAGTTGGTGTATGGCCTGGAAGCTGTCTTACCGATTCAGTGTGAGATTTCATCTCTCAAGCTTGCAATCGATCTACTTCCTGAAACTTCAGAGGAAGAGGCTCGTTTCTTGGAACTAATCCACTTGGATGAAACCTGTTGTGACGCCACGCTGGCTAACGAAGCACATAAGAAACATGTCAAAGCGCAATTTGACAAAAATGTCAAGCCTCGTGTCTTCTCAAAAGGTGACCTGGTCTTACTCTACGATCAGGACTCTGATAAATTGGGAGCAGGTAAGTTCCAATCATTATGGATGGGCCCCTACATTGTTAAATGAGTATTAGCAAAAGGAGCCTATGAGCTGGTAGATTATGATGGAATTCCACTGTCACAACCCCAAAATGGGTTGTATCTTAAGCGATACTATGCTTGATCAAGTGTAGTAATCTCTTTATATGCTTTTGTTTCATTTTTGTTTTCGTCAAGAGTTGTCATTTTGGTTAAGTAATCCACTTTGCATTTATTGCAGATGTCGAACTTTTTGGAAACATTTGTTGGGTACGCCAACGAAGCTAGTCGTAGAAGGCGGAACCTATCTTCTGCAGCCTCGGCCATCTTTGATCCAAGCAATGAGTTAGTGAGTTTCAGGGGGATATGTATTGGTCAATCAACAAACAAAAAACATTCCTGAGTACAACACGTTGATAGAGCTTCTCTCTGATACCATTTTGCATGGCATATGCTGATTTATTATCAGGCTAGATTCGTAACTCATCATTCTACAACGTACTGGCATCTATTCAATTCCGAACCCAGCTGTCTATCATATGTTCCTAAGAGTCAAGATTTTGGAAAGGTAGTTTGATTCCATTCAATATCAACACATTTCCATAAACTTAAACACTTTAACTGATTCATTAGCGAATTATGTGTTAGACAGACATTTCCAACATTTGTAAAGAAAAGCATTTTACATCAACATTTGCATCTAGATCACATAACTTAACAAAAATAAACTCCGAAAATCAAAAATATATAACTGTTTATAGTTTCACATAATGTTTTGTGTACAAGGAAAAATCGGTCATGCGACCAAGAAACTCAAAATTAAATGTAGAAAAGCATCCTATACTAATGATGCTGGTGATAACATGTCACTGCCTGTGCAATCATACGCAGGAGCCTAGTCCATCGACTCGGAACGCTAGTAGTATGGCGCTATACCCTCAGAGGTAACTCGTCAGTCCTCGCATCCTGAATACCAAGGGTAAGACCCTCGATCTGATCCTGCAATACTGCCTGGGTCTCTACTATGTCCAGATCACGATGGTCAACCCTCCCTACCTTGGGCGCATTGTTGGTCTCTCTAGCCCAACATTTGCACAAGTACATGAGTCCAATTAGTCTTGATAAATCACAAAAATATTATAAAGCTGATAAAAAAAGATATGGTCAAAATCTTTACCTATCACACCCCACTACTCGCCAGCCGGCAACGCCAAATCCGGGTCACCTCGAAAGTCCATCTCGACATATGGATACTCTGAGAAGACCATCTCCTGACGGTTGAACCACTCAAAGAAGGAATTAGAGAAAGTAATATGTGGCTGACTAGCATGTCTAGCCATGAGATCAACCCATCTCTGCATCCTGGGTTCCCTCGGTACTGGCAATCCTAGTGAAATATGTTATGGCTGCATCAGTGGGATCCTCTCTAAGGAAAAAGCAGTCAAAAATGGAATTGTATCCAAAGTTCTTCGATCTTCCATTCTTTACCTTAGAGAGCTATTCTTTTATCACTAGAAGTACTACCTCACACCAGTTGACCAAGCATTCTAAAGCATACTGCACATAAGATCTGTTCGCCAAATGAAGAGTTACACTACCATCCAATCTAGAAAAGGTGAATAAAATGGTCCTCAGAGGCTGATCAGTGACATCCCAGATATTTATCTTGCCATCTATACTAGGCTGAGATCCATCTCTACAAATCTGATGGATATAATCTCTCACCAATTCGCCTCATAGGCAGATCCCGACAGTGAAGGAGGGGCACCACGCCTTGATAACCCCGTCAAAAAGTAGATGTCCTCGACTGTTAGTGGGATGGATTTACCTCTAATCTGGAACACTTGGTTGATCAGATCCCATGCATAGAGGAAATACTGCAACAGGCTGATTTGTTGCCTCATGCTAGATATATGGAAGAATTTGAGCAAACCACAGTTTCGGAACGCAGTAATATTACCCTGATCATGTAAGGCAATCATGTCTTCTTCTTCATGCTTGCGTTCATGCCACATGATGACCATCTTGATCCAAAAAATATCTGAGTCACAGACAAAAGATGAATTAGGATCCAAATTTGAGCAAAAACAGGCAAAAATTTCATGAGAAATCACTATGCAAAGTTTCCCTTCTGCGCCCATCGCACCCTGCCTTTGGACTAGGTGAGATGCATACTGACTGGCCAGTGTACAAATCAGTATGCATCGCACCTTTTGATATAAGGAAGGTACGATGACAGGAGAATGATTTCTTCAAACCCCAAGGGCTCAGAAAAAGGGGAAAACTTGCTCAAAATCAGAAAAGGATGAAATGAAAATGAAGAGCTCAAGGTTAGCTCCTACCTGGTCCTGACGGCATGAAGAATAGTCCACTAGATCTCCTAAAATCAGCTGATGAAGTCTGAGGCAAAAAACCACTCCAGAGCTCCAAATCCCAAATTTGAAATGAAATGGTAAAAATGAGAGGTAAAACTACTTTTTATGTTACTATTCACGTACTTCAAGTAAAATGTTAGTTTTTAATTCATTTTTTAGGCATATATATGTGTATTTCTAATCAATTTGATGGGGCAATTGAGCAGGTTGAATGATCGAAGAAAGAATCTATCATGTTAAACGGTAAACTGAATATCATTGACCAATATTAAGAGCAATGTTCCTGCAAGGTTCAAGCTCGTTAAAAAATCAACCTACACTGAGCACATGTTGGAACAAGGTTCAAGCTCATTAAAAAATAAACCCGCCTTTGGTAAATAACCTTTGTGATCGCTTTGCTACCTGACCTTTTGAACTTTGGTTGTGTTCCTTCCGTCACCTCTGTTTCATTTGGCCGACCATATGATTCCACTTGATTGTTTACCCTTTTAAGGAACATTTGCGATTAAAATTTCGCTGCCGGCACAATCATCAATGATTTGATCGATATAGGGAGTTGGGTAATTGTCCTTTGGACAGACTCAATTAATGTCCCTATAATCGATACATATTCTTATTGTCCCTTGCTTTTTGTTAACAGGAACAATATTCGATACCCAATCCATTAACGGAACCGGATAGATGAAACCTGCTTTGAGTATTTTTCAACTTCTGCTTTAATAGCAGCAACTTTTCTCGGGTGAGAAATTCCAAACTTACCTAGAACCAGCTGCTACCCAGAAATACCACCCGTTCCTAAAAAACGAGCCTCTTTTAAACTCTTTTTAGACTCATTAAATATAAAAAGATTGTCTAGCTATTGGCCTTTCCAGCTCGTTAAAGTAAAGGGAACACCATCCCTCTCATATATTTTAATCTTTTTGGACTTGAGGGATTATTAAACAAAAAGATCGAGCACTTGTCTTTGTCGGCTCGTTAAAACTATCGAAAACTCATCCCTTTCGTATTATTTTACACTTTTTCGGACTTAAGGGATTATGCCACAAAAAAGGATTGTTGGAGTCTCATTTTCGCCCATTTTCAAACTCTCTAAACATGACAAGGACCGAGTTATCTTTGTCGTTAAACTCGTTAAAACAATAGCGACAGACTTGTCCACCCAAACAAGAACGAGTCTCACTGACGCTAGGCTCGCTAAACACAAAGCGACAGGTTTTCCCGAAGGGCAAATTATAGACCAAGCATATGTTATCCTCCTCAAGCTTGTCAAAAATAAAGAGGTACTAGTCAACAATGACTGGGGAATAATGGGAAGAAAACTTGAATAACTCTATTGGTAGCAAGTCGCTCTTGAACATGACATTTTTACTCGATCACCGTGATTGAGTTGGGTTGGGTTTTTCCGTTCACCGTCACCATTGGTCCACCCTGCCATCCATGGGGTTAACGCTACTGGTCCATATCAGTGTTGCCAATATGTTCAAGAGAAGTCATTCATAGAATTCACCATCCAGCAAATTCCTCATCCACTACATTACATCCACTCTTCATTTTTCATGGCCGCCATTCCTGAACCTCATATCGTCAGATTGTTTTCACCTCCACAAAAATCATTTGCTCTGTTTCACGCCATAGATGTGGGATACATCAAGGCCCTCCTAAGACAAGTCACTTCTTGTTGACATCAGCTCATTATCCAAGAAGTTGACTTAGAAACAACCCTTTTAGTACTTTGAAGCTTGCATGCCTCAATGGCAAGTTTCTCACTTCCGGCGATAGATTTACATCAATGACCTTCGACCGAAAGACTTTGCGTGGTGTTCGACATCGGCTCATATATTCACACCACGTGAATTGTACTATAGTACCTTGAGGGTCATCATCATTATCGGTGACTTCTCTCATGTTTGTTGGTAATCAGGAGATGTCTTTCCATGTTCGACTTCAGAACATCTTTTCACATGGATCGACTTGTACATCGGGGGAAGATTGGAAGCATTTTGAAGACCATGGATCTAGTTTCATCCATCCTGACTGCGATATATTCAGGAAAATAAAAACATCAATTGTACACAGAAGCTGCACATATAGTCATCTAAACCAGGGAAGATGACTCTTCATGCGAAGAATCACCAGTCTGCAACAGCAGACGATTGTCTGTCCTATGTACATGAAAATGAATTTATAAAGCTGAGCATGGGAATGCTTGCCTCAGCTAGATCATGAAAATAATATGATGATGATGTATTGTATTGTATTGTATCTTATATAGGTCACCTTCCAGTATGAATACCTCGAATCCTCATGAATAAAGCATTTCCCCTGACATCAGAAGATTTACGACCTCATGCTTTAGGGGGCAAATGTTATAGACATATTTGGGCACTGCAACCCCAAACTCATATGTCCATAAACTAAGGGCTCCTTAAGTCCCTAAAAGTGTTTTTTCATACCCTAAAGGATCATGGTCAGCTAATTACATCATTTCCCAGAAGTTCCACCTGAAAAACTACTTAGAACTGGCCAAAACTGGACCATACAGGCTGCTCCATGGGAAAAGTGCGATGCATACTAATTGTCTAATTGGCTAGGTGCAATGCATACTGAAATCACATTCTGTGGGGTGCGATGAGCAAGAATAGACAAATGGCAGAGATAGTTTGCAAGGTGGATGATCATGGAATCTTCCAGAAACTTCTCCTGTGACACTTGCCTCTCTGAATTTGCCCAAGGATTAGTAAGAGATCATGAAATCTCCAAGTGGAACCAAGAAGTATCAGTGGAATGACACTAATCAAAAACCTAGAGTTGACTCACACCCTTGCAAGACATCTATAAATGGATCCCTCATTTGAGAGATCTGGAGGTTGGAATTTTGTATTTTGTAAGGAAGTGTTGTTGGTTCACTGGTGAGAGGAGACATTGCATTGTTGGGTGATTTGCTTGTTCATGAGGTGAAGAGGGCTTCTACAACTGGGAGGATGATGCTAGATCAGACAACTGGGTTGTAATCCTCTCTTACATTACTATTAATAAAGTTCTTTGAGTTTTCCTCCATATAATCTTGTATTTGTGAATCTTATTGTTTATGAATGCAATTATATGGTCAATGTGTTTCTGATTCCACATTGTTTATGATGTTTTAGATAGAGATGCTTTAATAGTTTGTTGTTACTTTGACTCTACAGGTACCCTTTGAAGCGAGACAAGTAGGAGAGGAGTGGCAAATTCTATCAAGGAAAGGAGAAATCAAGCTAGGATCAAAGCGGAAGATCCAGGTTGGTCCTCTTTTTGTCTCTTCCATCTATCACACTTAAAGGAATTCTTGAAAATCTCTCATTGTTTGTTTCTAAGATAGCTACCCATCTTAGTGGGACTAACAGTTCGAATCGAAACTAGTTTTCCATGAAACAAAAGGAAGAACCTCAAGAAGTTATGGAACAACCACAAGCAGGGGAGGAGAGAGTGGATACATCCACTCAAGTCCAGACATCCATAGAAGGAATGAAGCAGACCAAGGAAGCTAAAAGATTATTTATAGATGCTATAGAGAATGTAGGAGCACCCACATCACAGTGCAGGAAGAGGAGGTCAACAGATTAGTACACTAGGTATATGACTCTGATGAGTGAGCTAGTTGAGACATAACTAATCTCATTCGAGGAAGTAATGCAACAACCAATATGGGTTGTGTAGAATTTTCTCTACAAATTAGCTAGCTCACTAATATCATGGTAGAAATTTCACCTACAGATCAAAGTGATATATGCAATGTACTAAATCATAATACTAGATCTACATCTACCATAAACTTTGCGGAAGCTAATCAACCATGAGCAACATCAAGCATGAACACATATAACTGATAAGAAGGAATCAATCACACATAACACAAAATATATCATTGGGGAAAGCACCAGCATAAAACCCCAAATTTGTAATATCAATCAAGAGGAAATCCTCAACAACATACAAAAAGAATCAGCTCAAAAAATATCCTGCTCTCTCTGTGCTCTGATGATAAAGCTCATGGACTACCTAGCCCTGTATATAAAGGCTGCACCTCAGGTCCAAGCTCATATTTCCTTGCACAGTTTTGATTGGGGTCCAATTACAAAACACATGTAAATTTGCCTAATCACACCTGCTGTCAACCTCAAGTCCAACTACACAATACTTGAGGACTCAAGTTCCTCCTGCATGCAAGGAATACTCACTAGAAATATCCTAGCATCTGATAGTACACTGTCCCACATCTAATCTGAACCGGGTCTCTGACAGAACTGAGATGCATCAATTATCCATGATAAAATACTCAGTTATTTGAATTAATATTTGTCACATGCATGCAAGCATCAACAAACTATGTCTCATTAATTTAACAACTCGTTAAATTAATCTAACTGAACTTGACTAAGTTAAACTAAGTCAACTAATCCTATCAATATAGAACTCATCCTTAATTCCTCAATCAGTGGAGCAAATCAAGGACACATTCCCCAATTAGTGGAGAAATAATTGCATGTTTCACAAAGACTTCAAGTTTGCTTTTCCTTAACTAATTAACTCATGGAGAATTAATTAATTAATATTCAAACTGCTGGTAAGACATAATTCGAATTTACTTCCTATAGATAGACCAAGGAATACTATAAATAGGAAGGGACCCAGAAATGCTATTTTAGAAGATGCTATTTTTAGCAGTTTCACCTCTCACACAAGGTGGCCAAAATGCTCATTGGCCAAACTGCTATTTTTAGCAATTTCTATTTTTACATTTCTTGTTGCACACTTTTCAACACTCCCTCTTAACAAGAAAGGCTTCCTCTCGAACCCGATCCTGTAACTCTGGAATGTTCTACATGCAACACATCTACCAAGTGCGGCTGCTCCAGCAACACTCGGAAAAAAAAAACTCCCAACTGAACACTCTGTTGGGCTAGAAACATACTTTGATGTAGAAGCCCTACCTGTTGCTGACAAGTGCTCCCTCTCTGACCTCTACACTACTGCAACATCTCCATGCATCTCGCACTGGTGCACCCTTCTCTGTGCTACCCTTCACTGTGCAACACACTTGTGCCTCTCGCATTGTTGTAGCCTACATGCTCTGCGTTGTCCTAGGATTCCCTGCACTATAGCTCTCTCTGCTGCTCCATCTGCATTTGTCTCTACCCAATCAGTCAGTTCCTGCTACTCCACAGCGGGGCTCCTATAGCAAGGTCTCATCCAAGAGGTTGGGTACCTCAAGGATCTAGCCCCTCCTCCTTGGGAAGATCACTCTATATCGCCCCACCTCCTACCTAGAGGTATCGTTGCATGTGATCCCTCTGCCCACCTGGTTCAAAGTTTCCCCTACTGGAGGTCTCTGCATGAGCAGATGTCTCTATTCGATCTCCACTTAGCTTCCCCTATTGTGGCTGACCCACAATCTCCTGAAGTTGTTGCACCAGTCGTGGCTCCTCCACAATCGTCTAAGACTTCTTCTAGCATTGCATTTGAGAGGTAATATACCCTCCCTCTCAGCCACCAAGTCTCCATCAGTTGCCTTACTGCTCAAGGCTTTGCATGCATCTTGAACCTCAAGAGCATACATGTTCTTGACCCGTGAACTGATCTGCTTCACCTATCTAGTGATTATGTGTCTAAGGAAAACCTTTCCCTTACTAAAGACTACATCATAGCCTCGGTCTTCCAGCATCACGTTCCACACCAAGTTTCTCTTCAGTCCTGGTACATACTTGACATCGGTCAAGGTAAGGCGAGCTCCATGCTCCCTGTGAAAAATAATCGTGCCTACACTTGAGACACTATACTTTTCATCATTACCCATCACTATGAGTATCTAGAGATCTTTCTCCTCCAAAGTATTGAACAACCTCTTGTCGTTGATCATGTGGAAAGAAACGCCACTATCAAGAAACAAACCACTTCCCACCATGTATGAAACCATGCATGTGAAGAGTGTGAAATCCAACTCAAACTGTGAAGCAAGTGCCTCACCTTCAGATCCTTCCCCAGATCCCTTCTTGGATTTCCTCTGTGGACAATTTTCAACATAATGGCCCACCTCATGACAATGAAAGCATCACACTTTTGATTTTCCAACCTTCTTCCCACCATTGGAAGATCTGGATTCAGAAAGAGAAACCTTCTCCTTCCCCTTCTTTGCCTTACTTGCTAAGGCACAGTTCTCCTCATCCTCCATGGATGAAGAACCCTCCCTGGTGCTCCGTCTGATCTCCTCCTCCATCAAATCCAACCATAGTCATTCCCAATCTGGCAGTTTCCCCCTTCCATTAACCGAGTCCTAGTAGCTATGCTAGCTCTTAGGAAGGCCAAGCAGTGCTAGACTCACCATATCATCATCAGCTATCATGACCCCTACAATTGCAAGCTCATCCCTGCATGTGATGAGCTTGGTCAGATACATAGAGATCGTCTCATCCTTTTCACACTTGATCTTTTGAAGTTTTTCCTTCAGTGCCAGCTTCCTCTGATCACTGTTATTCTGATATAAATCTTTCAATGTTTTCCACATTGCAAATGGAGTCTCCTTCCCATGGAGGCTCGAGACAATGTGATCTCGCACTCCATCCAAGAGAATTCCCCTAGCTCTAGCCACACACTTCTTCCATTCCTCCAGTTGAGTAACATCAGTAGGCTTAAGGACTTCTTGATCAATGAAGTCCTTAAGGCCATTATCTTCCAATACTACCTCCATGTGATCCTTCCAAGATATATAGTTTGAGCTGCCATCAAGGGCATACTCAAGCCTCAAACCATAGAAAGCCATTGGTGAAAAAGATGTGATAAGAACTTGAGATATATATCTCGAATAATAAACTTCGAATTCCTTCTTGTATATTGTTCTTCCTTGATCACCTGTGCTCCGATACCATGTATAATTTTCTCTACAAATCAGCGAGCTCACTGATATCATGTAGAAATTTCACCTGCAGATCAAACTAATATATGCAATGTACTAAAGCATAATACTAGATCTACATCTACCATAAACTTTGTGGAAGCTAATCAACCATGAGCAACATCAAGCATGAACACATATAACTGATAAGAAGGAATCAATCACACATAACACAAAATATATCACTAGGGAAAGCACCAGCATAAAACCCCAACTCTGTATTATCAATCAAGTGGAAATCCTCAACAACATACAAAAAGAATCAGCTCAAAAGATATCCTTCTCTCTCTATACTCTGATGATAAAGCTCATGGACTACCTAGCCCTGTATATAAAGGCTACACCTCAGGTCCAAGCTCCTATTTCCTTGCGCAGTTTTCATTGAGGTCCAATTACAAACACATGGAAATTGTCCTGATCACACTTGTTGTCAACCTCAGGTCCAACTACGCAATACTTGAGGACTCAAGTTCCTCCTGCATGCAACGACTACTTACTAGAAATATCCTAGCTTCTGATAGTACATTGTTCCACATCCGATCTCAATTGGGTCTCTGACAGAACTAACATGCATCAGTTATCCATGAGAAAATACTCAGTTATCTGAAATAATATTTTTCACATGCATGCAAGCATCAACAAACTATATCTCATTAATTTAACAGCTTGTTAAATTAATCTAACTGAACTTGACTAAATTAAACAAAGTCAAGTGATCCTCTCAATATAAAACTCATCTTTAATTCCTCAATTAGTGGAGCAAATCAAGGACGCATTCCCCAATTAGTGGAGAATTAATTGCATGTTCTCACAAAGACTTCAAGTTTGCTTTTCCTTAACTAATTAACTCATGGAGAATTAATTAATTAATATTCAAAACTACTGGTAAGACCAAATTTGAATTTACTTCCTATAAATAGACCAAGGATAGCTATAAATAGGAAGGGACCCAAAAATTCTATTTTTAGAAGATGTTATTTTTAGCAGTTTCACCTCTCACCCAAGGTGGCCAAAATGCTTATTGGCCAAACTGCTATTTTTAGCAATTTCTATTTTTACATTTCTTGTTGCACACTTTTCAATAGGTTGATGATATGGTAGAGGAATATGATTCCATTGTCAGAAACAGTGTTTGGGAAGTGGTCCCAAGACCAACAGAAAAATCAGTGGTTGGTTCGAGATGGATTTACAAGGTAAAGCATGCAGCAGATGGGAGAATAGTGTAACAAAAAGCCATATTTGTGGACAAGGGGTTATCTCGGGTGGAGGGAATTGATTATGATGAGACCTTTTCTCCACTAGCAAATTACTCATCCATCAGGTCAATTCTAGCATTGTCAGCACAGATGGGGTGGAAGATCCACGAAATGGATCTGAAGACAACATTCCTTAATGAAGTTTTTGAGGAGGAGGTGTATATTGAGTAGCCAGAGCGGTTTGATACCTTTGATAGAGAGTCACATGTGTGCATACTCAAGCAAGTGTTGTATGGAATCAAGTAAGCACCCTATGCTTGGTATACGAGATAAAAAAATATATCACCAGTTTGGGCTTTACCAAAAGTGAAGTAGATGAAAACTTCTATCACATTGTGGTAGAAGGTAAATTATTGATTATTTTTTTATGTGTTGATGACTTGATATTTACTGGTGATGAGTAGCTAATCAAATCTTGCGTGGAGGACCTTGCAAGATAGTTTGATATGAAGGAGATGGGACTCACGCATTATTTCCTCGGCTTGGAAGTATGGCAAGGAGATGGGGAGCTGTTTGTCTCTTAGGGAAGTATGCCAACGAGATACAAAAGAAGTTCTACATGGAGAGTAGCAAACCCATGGACACTCCTCTAGAAGGTAACTGGAGCAAAGAGGATGCCACTTCAGGTGAGGAAGTGGAGGCTACCATTTACAGACAGCTTGTGGGCTTAGTCATGTATTTGGTAAAAACACAACCAAACATGTGTTGTGCAGTTAACCATCTTAGTCAAGCCATGGTTAAGCCAACCAAACTGTATTGGAAGGCAGAAAACCATGTGTTGAGATACCTCAGAGGCACTACTCAGTTTGGTCATTAGTATAGACGAATAAAGCGAGTGAAGCTACAAGGCTTCACAGATTCAGATTGGGCAGGGATTCCATCAGACATGAAGAGCACTTCAGGAGTAATTTCAATGTTGGGTTAGCATCAATTTCTTAGTACAACAGGAAGTAGAGATATGTGGCACTTAGCTCAGCAAAAGCAGAATACATGGCTACAAGTAAAGTAACATATGAGGCTATCTGTATGAGAAAGATTCTTGTTGGGTTATTTGGTCAAAACATGGATCCTACAATGATTCACTGTGACAATCATAGTTTTATCAAAATCTCTCAGAATCCATTATTTCATGATCTAATCAAGCATATCGACATCTGGTATCACCATCTACGAGATTGGGTGTAGAGGCGAATTATGTTGTTGCAATACATTTTGATAGAGGAACAAGATGCAAATATTTTGACAAAGGATTTGTCAAGAGGAAAATTCGAGTTCCATAGAAGAAGGATTGGGGTATCTGATAATCCATTTCTTGCTAACAGGGAGTGTTGAAAATGTAGCAAGAAAATCCAAATTTAATTTTGCATTAATTAAATTAGAAGAAACCCGACTTTCAATTTCAATATAGTACTTGGAGGTAGTTAAATGAGGTGACATAGCTCTTGTCACTTAGTTAATTCAAGTTGGAGACACTTTATTTCAGTTATACATGATTGATTTCTAATTTGTAGCAAATCTATTTTAGTTAATTTGAGTTATTACCAGTGTAACTAGTTCCCACTGTTAGTAGAACTAGTGAATGTTCAGTCAAGGGTGTGTAACTTTTTTTTCACACTGAGTGATCATCCAGTTAAACTAATCAATCAACCTAAATTAACTCATGCATGTAGAGAATTTGAGTTACCTAGTTGATATTGGAGTTCAAGGGAAATGCAATATCAATTGTAGAATTTTCCAAGTTATACAAGTGGTGCATGCAGTCAAAGAAGGGCCTAAAGGAATTGCGCAATTATCGATGAGTAATTTCCCTAATTAATAGGGGGCTAATTCCTCATCAAACAATGTAAAAAAATATGAGCTTGGAAGGCTGAGAAATTGGATAAGTATTGGCTTTAGTCAGTCTGTGAGGTAGTGAGATAGATTATACCAGTGCAGGGGCTACTCAGGCTTGAGCAAGCATTGTATTTCTTCTCTATACTTTGATTAATGCAATATAACTAGTAAGGGTTTTTTATCAGTTGCTTTCCCCTAGATAAATATTTGTGTATGTGTGTTGAATCTTGATACATGTTAATGATTTTTGTTATCGATCATAATTTTATTTCCGCACATGAGTAGATTAGCTTCAAGTCTTGTGATATAGTAAATTTCATAAGAAATTTTGAATATACACATTAAATTTCTACATTCTGCACTCGATATTTCCTTTTGACCAGTCATTAATATTTGAAATCACGTATATGATACCTTCGAGCAACTATATTTGCACAACCACCTTCAAAGAGTTTCTTTGTACTTGCAAAAAATGTTCCTAAATAATAATTAAAAGATACAAAGCACATGATTTATTTATCACCCCCACCTATTTAACCACCTCCCCACAAATAATTATGCACTCAACAACACACTTTGATCAATCATGGAATTTCAAAACCACACATACGATACCTCAACGCATCTAGCTTCACACAACTACCTTTGCACAACTACTTCTGTACTTACAAAAAAATGTTCATAAATAATAATTAAAAAATACAAAGCCTACCACACATTTTTTTCCACACAAAAAAAATATATTTAACACCACCATCTATGTAAAATACCCTGGTTCTCCCGCACATATTATGTCCTTCACATAGTAAACGTTCCACACAAAGAAACCATACCAATTACCACATCGTTCATCTGTATCACAACACTCACTATGCAAATTATCCTAGCTCTCTTGCACATACCTTGTCCTTTGCACAAGAAAACATAATAATGTTATTTTGACATTTGTTCAGCACCACCCCGAGGCCTATGCAAACAACCTGTAACTACATCAACTCTTGCAACATTGAACAAAGAACTAACATAATAATGTCTTGCAGCCACATCAATTCTCACATTATTGAGCATAGTTCTAACATAACAGTGACCTTGTCACAACACTCAGCAAGGTAGTGGCCACTCATAAAATTACTTTCATTTTAATTTTAGAATGAATTGTCAGTCATTGGAAAAACTTGAAAATAAAATTCCCTCTCCTAGGGGAATTATGTCCCATCAAAGCTTCCTCAACCAATCGAAAATTAAAAACAAAATTTACTTAAAAGTTGAAAAATATTTTATATCTATACAAAAATAGAAATATTAATCACTTTCCTGAAACTTTGATTAAAATTTAAAAAACACAGCAAAATATTTCTTAGTCAACACAACTTGACCGCAAAGTGAATGTTGTAGTCCCTAACGAGGCAGGGACTAATAATAAGGTCTTTAGGATCATGTTAACAATGAAATAAAAAAATACATGATTAAAGTAATCATATTAGGTTTGACCAAGAAATTAGTGAAAGAAAATATGCCAACTAACTAGGGTTAATTAATTATAAACTATTTTAGTGAGCTAGAAACCCTAACATTGAAAATGGAAAGAGAAAGGAGAGAACTCACCTAAAATTCACTATTGTAGTTGATGAAAGTCCCTAGGTTGATGTGAATAGTTGTGATATTAATCCTATATTAATCCAAACCCTAGTATGACTTTCACATTCAACTCCAAATTATTATAAGAGAGGCCTTGCTCTTGTATCTAATAAAGGCCATATTTGCAATGTAGCCAATAAATTCTAGATATATTGTCTTAAATATAGAATTAAGAAGTATCGATAATATATAGACCTAGCATCCTTAAAAGGGGTGATACCCTCCTTGCCTTAGCTATCATGGAACCTCGCTTAAGGTTTCATGGTTGACAATTCCAAGGAATAAGTGGTTCTATGCCAATGAACATACCCTAAGATGCAATAATCAAACTTGTAATATTATAATCTAGTTGGACAAAGAAGTTCCTATAAAGTCATTTAATATGCTAGGTTCAATCATCCTTAGGGCCTTGATGAAGGAGATCAAAAACTAACCCAAGTACGTACCTAAAAACTAGGGTTTTACAAATATGAAGAGAAGAAGAGTTTAAGTGTCTTTAAAAGAGGATTAGAAAGATACATAGGAAAAGGTGCAACCTCAAGGTGTAAGAGAAAAATGGATTATCCATTAGTGTACTTAGGTGGCATGAAATTCCATAAAACACATTTTGGCTATGTACCACAAGTTTAGTTATAACATTACTATACTTTCTAGTTCCAAAATTATTAGGTAAACTTGACTTGGTCATAGAATCAAATTGTTTAGTCCATAGTACACGGTTTTCAAGCACATGAAGCCTATAAATAGGCTAGAAAACCTCCAAAGGAACATTTTGGTCAAGTAATAGATCTATTAATTTTCCAAAAGTAACCTTATAATGTAGGTTCCTAGCCTATTTATAGGCTTCACTTGCCTGAAAGCCATGTACTATAGACTATAAACAATTTGAATCTATGATTGAATCAAGTTTACATAAAAGAAAATTAGCTAGAACCATGAAGCATAGAATAGCTGGTCATATAGTGTATTGTTATCGAATTCGTTATGCGAAGGTTTGTAGTTCAAAACTATGTGGGTCTAGCTAACAAAAAAATTGTTAGGTAAATTTGACTTGGTCATGCAGTCAAATTGTCTAGCCTACAATACATGGTTTTTGGGCACATGAAGCCTATAAATAGGCTAGGAAACCTCCATTGTATGGTTCATTTTAGTAAAGTAATACATATATTACAATATTTCTTTTCCTTGGATGGGGTTTTCCAAGATAAATCATGTGTCATGATTTATGTGTTTTTGTTATATGTTTTGTTATTGTTGATTTATTATCTCTCTTGTATTTTTAATCATAATGACCAGTATGAGAGCATGTTGATCCACTAATCCTAATAACTTAAGGTTTGTCAATACCCAAATATGAAGATATGAATGGATATTATTGGCAGGTTTACTTCCCTAGGTTTGTTGTAAGCCTTGTTATTTAGGCATATATGTTGTAGTGTAGTAGTGTATGGAGCTATTCCTATCAAGCATGGAGAGAATGTAAGATCAAGTTGTGGAATGAACCACTTGTATAGGTGTGAGGGTGGTAGGTGTACTTGTATTTTAGCTTGATGTTATCAAAGATGTTGAGTCTTTGATTAAGGGGGAATGTGTGAAGTAATCTCGAATTTTTAGATAATTGGGACCAAGTTATGATTACAGAGGTTGTGTAGCTACATGGACAAGTTAGAAGGAGTTGGTTCAATATTTAAAGGATTTACAAGTGAAATATAAAACATGAGGTTGTGAAGCACAAGGTGGGAAATAAAATGTCAAGATGAGAGAATGATGGCATTTGTAAGTGTTTGTAAAAGAAGCAATTGTCATTCCTAGAGTATTGGAGGTAACAACAACAATAAAAAAAATCTTTGGAGACAATTTTTTTAAATTACATGTCTATAGGCCTACAACTATAAGAACTAGTTACTCATGTGTACCCTTAGTCTAGTCTAAAGTGTTAGGGATGGCATGAATTCTTTTTGGATTGGCTCTGAAGAATTTCCCCAAGTTAAGTTTAATGGGGGGATTTCTATGTAAACTTGACTTGATCATAGAGTTAAATTGTTTAGTCTACAATACATGGTTTTTAGGCATGTGAAGCCTACAAATACACTAGAAAGCCTCCATTGTAAGGTTCCTTTTGACCAAGTAATAGATCTATTATGATTTGGTTTTTCCTTGCTGTTGAAAATGCAACAAGATGATGGAGCTGAGTGAAAAGAAGTCACCTTCACTAAGTAGGCCTGCAGGCTATTTTTGGCGCAAAGTCTATTTTTAGACTGTCTATTTTTAGACATATGGATCATGGTCTATGAGTTGCAGGATGCTATTTGTGGATGATTGGTCATGTTGGTAATAGATGGACCTCTATTTTTAGACATATGGGCGGAGTCTATTTTTAGACTGCCAGTCTAAAAATAGAACAATCGAATATTATTAGCTCTTAATAATATTTGGACTATAAACATTATCTTATCCTCTTGCAGCACTTCAGTTCGAGCTACGGATGTCGCACATGCAACTGCCAGAAGGAAATACGCTTTTCCTATGGGTTAGTTGAGCTATTGCATGATGGACTTCAGTTAGAACTCAAGTGATTGAGTTTGGTGGAGTTGATTGAGGAGTTGATGGAGTTGTGTTCAGTTTGAATTAGTTGAACTAGTTGTATTTAGTCTAACTGCCAAATACACTAGTGATGAGTGATGTGAATTAATTACTAATTAATTCACTAATTATTAACTCATAAATCAACTAAAGAATACATCAGTTAACTCAGTGCATGGACAGTTCAGTGGAGACAAGTGTTAGAGGTGGCTGAAAGGGTGAGATTGCTATCAATTATGACTAAGTTGTGCATGAGAGTTGCACAATCATTGATTGAGATTACCAATGAGGATTGCGTAGTAAAGGCCAAGGGAAAACAGGCTTGGATCAGATCTATTCTCATTTTGGATTGCGTAGTAGAGGCAGGCAAACAGTTGAGGAGATTTGAACCTATGACTTGATTCAGATATGAGCTAGTTTGTGTGTAGCAGGTGGAGATAGTACTAAGTACTTGTGAGGAGTATTGTACTATGTATTGTTACATGTTCTCTATCATTATAATATACAGATAGTTGGTGGTTTTCAGTTGTATGCTTTCCCCGGTACATACTGTGTTGATATGTGTGATTGATGTTTCAATGTGCGCATGCGATTGTTTCTTAATTCCACAAATTGATGATCAACGTAGAGGAGGTTATGTATTATGCATGCATTTCACAAATAGTGTATAATCAGGATAATCTCTGTGAATAAGTGTTATATTATTCAAAATTGCTACATGTTATCAGAGCTAAGTTGATCATCAGATCTAGTATTTAGAAAGTGATTACATTTTATTTCTTCAGGTAGATTCTGTAATCGGGCCAGGTAGCCTCTGGATTCATCCTTATTTTGGAAGGTAAGATATCCGGTAAATTCCCATACAGTCAATCTCTGTACAAGAAATTCTTTGTTATCACGAATTTTAGATCAGAAGCAGTTTAGTTTTGAGCTGGTGGAATTCGAATTTGCAGCAGTGTTTTCTTGGTGTCGAAGTTGAAAAGTCTTTCAACGGATTGTGATTGGAGTATGCTCTTGAAGGCAACTCGAATTATATTGCATGGAAAGACAGGATGGAGGCAGTGTTAGATGACAATGGGTTAAAGGAGTTCATAGAGGCTGAGGTCCCAAAGCCTACTGATGCTGCTCACATTGAGGCTTGGCTAAAGAAGACAGCAAAGTGTCGAAGGATTCTGTTGGAGGGCGTGAAGGATCACATTGTATCCAGCCTGCATGGAAAGGCTTCTCCATACTTGATGTGGAAAGCATTGACATATTTATTCCAAAGCGAGAGAGACCAGAGGAAGTTGATGCTTAAGGATAAACTCAGAAACATTAAGTGTGAGAAAGGATACAGTATACCCAAGTATCTCACGAAGTTCACCCAATGTCGGGATGAGCTGGGAAGTGCGGGGGTGACTGTCGATGATGAGGACTTGGTGAGCTTGGCTCTCCTTGGTCTTCTGAAGAGTTGGCATTCCTATCAGGACTCTATCAATGGTCGGGAGAAATTACCAGGATGGGAGAGACTTTGGTCTGATCTTGTGCAAGAGGAGATCAGGTGGAATACTAGGGACGAATCTTCATCAAAGGCATCGGATGAAGAAAATTGCACTTTGGCTGCCAAAGCAAAGAAGGGGAAGGAGAAGGTTTCTCTTTCCGAATCCAGTTATTCCAATGATGGGAAGAAGGTTGGAAAATCGAAAGTGCGATGCTTTCGTTGTCATGAGGTGGGCCATTATGCTGCAAATTGTCCACGGAGGAAATCCAAGAAGGGATCCGGGGAAGGATCTGAAGGTGAGGCACTTGCTTCACAGTTTGAGTTGGATTTCACACTCTTTGCATGCATGGTTTCATCCATGGTGGGAAGTGGTTGGTTTCTTGACAGTGGAGCTTCTTTCCACATGACCGGTGACAAGAGTTTGTTCAGTACTTTGGAGGAGAAAGATCTCCAGATACTCATAGCGATGGGTAATGATGAGAAGTATAGTGTCTCAGGTGTAGCCATGGTTATTTTTCAAAGGGAGCGTGGAGCTCGCCTTACCTTGACCGATGTCAAGTATGTACCAGGACTAAAGAGAAACTTGGTGTCGATTGCGATGCTGGAAGACAGAGGCTTTGATATAGTCTTCAGTAAGGGAAAGGTTTTCCTTGGTCACATCGTCACTAGAAAGGTGAAGCAGATTGGTTCACAAGTCAAGAACCTGTATGCTCTTGAGGTTCAAGATGCATGCAAAGCCTTGAGCAGCGAGGCAACTGATGGAGACTTGGTGGTTGAGAGGGAGCATATATTACCTCTCAACATGCAGAGCCAGAAGAAGTCTAAGATGATTGTGGAGGAGCCACGATTGGTGCAACAGCTTCAGGAGGTTGTGGAGCAGCCACAACAAGGGAAGCTGAGAGGAGATCGAGTAGAGACATCTACTCATGCAGAGACCTCCAGTAGGGGGAAACTTCGAGCTAGGTGGGCTAAGGGATCACATGCAGCCATACCTCTAGGTAGGAGGTGGGGCGATATAGAGTGATCATCCCAAGGAGGAGGGGCAAGATCCTTGAGGTACCCAATCTCTTGGATGAGACCTTGCTACGGGAGCCCTGATGTGGAGTAGCAGAAACTAACTGATTGGGTAGAGACAGATGCGGATGGAGTGGCAGAGAGAGTAACAGTGCAGGGAATCCCAGGACAACACGTAGCTAGCAGGCTGCAACAATGTGAGAGGCACAAGTGTTTTGCACAATGCTAGGTGGCACAGAGAGGTGTGCAATGGTGCGAGATGCATGGAGATGTTGCAATAGCGCAGATGTCAGAGAGGGAGCACTTGTCAGCAACAGGTAGAGCTTCAGCATCAGAGTATGTTCCTAGCCCAACAAAGTGGTCAATTGGGAGTGTTTTGGTTCCAAGTGTTGTTGGAGAAAGTGGACCGGGCAAATGTGTTGCATGCAGAACATTCCAGAGTTGCAGGATAGGGGTTGCAGATAATCCATATCTTGTTGAGAGGGAGTGTTGAAAATGCAACAAGATGATGGAGCTTAGTGAAAAGAAGTCACCTTCACTAAGTGGGCCCGCAAGATATTTTTGGCGCAAAGTCTATTTTTAGACTATGTCTGTTTTTAGACATATGGATCATGGTCTATGAGTTGCAGGATGCTATTTGTGGATGATTGGTCATGTTGGTAAAAATAGATGGACCTCTATTTTTAGACATATGGGTGGAGTCTATTTTTAGATTGCCAGTCTAAAAATAGAACAGTCGAATATTATTAGCTCTTAATAATATTTGGAATATAAACATTATCTTATCCTCTTGCAGCACTTCAGTTCGAGCTACAGATATCACAAATGCAACTGCCAGAAGGAAATATGTTTTTCCTATGGGTTATTTGAGCTATTGCTGAGGGACTTCAGTTAGAACTCAAGTGATTGAGTTTGGAGGAGTTGATTGAGGAGTTGATGGAGTTGTGTTCAGTTTGACTTAGTTGAAATAGTTGTATTTAGTCTAACTGCCAAATACACTAGTGATGAGTGATGTGAATTAATTATTAATTAATTCACTAATTATTAACTCGTAAATCAACTAAAGAATACATCAGTTAACTCAGTGCATGGACAGTTCAGTGGAGACAAGTGTTAGAGGTGGGTGAAAGGGTGAGACTGCTATCAGTTGTGACTATAGCTGTGCATGAGATTTGCACAATCATTGATTGATATTGCCAATGAGGATTGTGCAGTAAAGGCAAAGGGAAAACTAGCTTGGATCAGATCTATTCTCGTTTTGGATTGCGTAGTAGAGGCAAGAAAATAGTGGAGGAGATTTGAACCTATGACTTGATTCAGATATGAGCTAGTTTGTGTGTAGTAGGTCGAGATAGTACTGAGTACTTGTGAGGAGTATTGTACTATGTATTGTTACATGTTCTCTATCATTATAATATATAGATAGTTGGGGGTTTTCAGTTGTATGCTTTCCCCGGTACTTACTGTGTTGATATGTGTGATTGATGTTTCAATGTGCGCATGCGATTGTTTCTTATTTCCGCAAATTGATGATCAACATAGAGGAGGTTATGTATTATGCATGCATTTCGCAAATAGTGTATAATCAGGATAATCTCTGTGAATAAGTGTTATATTGTTCAAAATTTCTACACTTGCTTTAGATTTTCTAAGATAAATCATATGTCATGAATTACATGTTGTTGCTAAATGTTTTTATTGTTGTTGATCTATTATTTCTCTCACATTTTTAATCTTAATAATAAAAACAACCCTGTATTACATGACTTGTGAATGATGATAATGATACCATATATGAATATGTTGTATGGTCATTACATGAGATCAAAAGGGTTTAGCTAGGGGCTTTGACTCAAGTTGAATCCTTAAATAACGAAATCCCAATTGAGCTTTGGTGTTATGAAATTGATTTAAGACATCCTAAGTGATCATGGGCCTTGTTTAGGGGGTTCCCACCCCACCTCCTGACTACACCCATGGAGTTAGGTAATTCCTTAAATGAGTGCTCCAAGGGTCAAAATGAGTCAAACTAGTAACGAATGACTAGAGACCAAGAGTGGACAAGGACCTAAGGAATTCGCCACACTAAATGACTTGGTGAGGTCTTGTGTCTAGGTTCAGGTGAGAGAGGCTCCAAGGAGGTGCTCTATAACATTAGAAAAGTAGTTGAGAAGTATTATGTCATCATTAGATAGTTCATGCATGAATTTGACATAGTGCTAGACTACAAAAAGGGACCTCTTAGTGGAAATTAATATATGAGTACCTAAGTGGATTTTTAATATGTTTAATTTCCCCTCCTTATAAGAGTTTTTATCCATGCGATGGGAATAATATTGATTTACAAGGAAGGAGATAATCCAATAGATGCAAAAGATTAATTCAAGTTATTTTGTAGTGTAAGCCAATTCATTGATGTTGTGACATAATCATCCAGAAGCTAGCCTATATATCCCATAGTATGTGTGGACATGCCCACCGTATTGATGCATGGTAGAGACACATGGGCTTCCCCATGAATTAGTATGATAAAGTGTGTGAAAGAAAAAAGAAAGAAAGGTAAATATGCAAGTGATGTATGTCAAACAAAGTTGCTGAGGATAAAAAAAAAACAAGCTTAATTATAATGTAAGAATGATGGAAACTTGAATATGAAATGTAAATGACAAGATAATAAGGACCAAGTATAACTATTATGTAGATAATACAATATCTAATGATGAGATTAGAGTAAAAAAGATATAATTATTATGTAAGTGAAATAATAACCAGAACTTGCAAAAGAACATAAGTAAATCTAATAGTAAAATAATAATCCAACTATAAAATCATAGATAGTATGAAGAATGAGAGTGACATTGCGATACATGCACTTACCTATAAGTGAGGCATGACAATGCAAGAACATGTTGAAGCAAGCTATGTAATCACATCACAAAGGATAGTGGCTTGTATTGAGAGGGGTAGAGATACTAACCCCAACTCTCATGAAAGGATGAATGGAAGAAGGAAATGAAAAGGATTAGAGGTGACAATAATTGGGTGTTTCTAACAAAAGTAGGAGAAGGAATAATTTGGTGCTAGTGTCATGTTAGTAAAGGAGGGTTAGGAAACTTACAATATCTAAGAGCTAACATGAGTGCATGAGGTTACATACACTAATTCTAGGATTTCATGAGCATGAATATGATATATGGTAATTTGAGGTCACCATGAGCATGGGAGGTGACATACAAAGGTCTGGAATTATCGATCATGAATGTACGATATCATAGTTGGGGATATAGTGTGACTCCCATATGACATACATTGAGGTGAGAATAAGAGGAAACATACACTAATATAGAGTCACCATAAGGATGAAGGAAACATAAACATTGAAATGGGATTTATGTAAGCAAGAAACATATATTGAAATGGGATTTATGTAAGCATGGGAAGTGATATACACAATTGGGAGTCGATGCAAGCACAAAAATAAACATATGTTAACCTATGGTAAATGAGAATACAAAGAATATTAATACCAATGATACATGAACAAATGAAAATGAAGTCACTAGAGAAGACAAAATCACTATAGGAGGGGCTACATAGTTGCAAACTATGGAAAAAAAAATAGTTGAAGGGTTATCTCATGAGATAGACCAAACAAGACATCATTGATTGTAGTTAGAGGGTGATTACCTTAAGTAGAGTAATACCAAAGATAATGAACGCAAGGGGACCCATATATTAATTATGTGACTGTAACAAAGGGGTTGAGAGGGGTGATAGAAAAGGGATGAACATTACCTTGAGCAGCCAAGGGGAAAAGAAAAGTAGAGGAGTTAAAGAAGGGTGTAGAAGGATGGGAGCGGAAGAAGGTGAGGGGAGATAAATGAGGGACCAAATGTCACCAAGTAAAAGGTATCCGAATTTAAATATGATGGATATAATATGGGCTAGAAAAGGTACCATCATCAATGGAGATTCATATAACTTAAAAAAACCATATTAAAACATGGGTGATTTTTAAGGCTAGTAAAAGTTAGTCAAGGTAGTAACAAAAGGTTGAGGAAAAGAGGGAATGAAAAAGAGAAGTTGAGAAATAGGAGAGGCTACTTTTAGTAGATTGAGTTAAGTGGAAAGGGGAAGGGATAGAAGGACTAAGTGATCAAAAATTTCTTCAAGGGGCATATTCTAGGTAAAGGTGAACAAGAAGAGGGTTGAGAAGGAAGCAATGAAATCCTCAAGGTTAACTGCTTATCACATTTAGGGTTTTCTAGAGAAGGTTCAATCCCTAAGTTTTGTGAGGTCAAGTTGAGGGATAGTATGTATTCCATATGGGACTTACACTATATCCCCATGGGAAGCCATGCTCATGATTGAGGCTTTGTTTGGTTAGTAATTAAGAGTGAATGATATTCCTCTTGCAATGATTTTATTTTCATTTATAAGTTTTGATATTACATAAACCATTATACACACAAGAAAATAAAATTGAGAAGTGTTAGAAGCATTAATTTAGTAGATATATATAAACAGTGCCTCACCATGTCGGTGCAAGATAATATTGGATATTAGATTAATTGGTATGAGATCTATCTGACTATACTTTTTAGTTATGTATTATAAGTTTGTTTATAAGATTAAAATAATTCTCTTCACATGTCTTGTAAATGAATGAGTTTGTTTTATTTAGTTGAATATAGATAAATTAAATAGGAGAAATATTGAGAAAACACAATATTACATTTTTACAAATATTTTGACACATTCATGTCCTTATGGATAAAATAAATGGAAAAATATTGGGAAAAACATAATATTATTATAATATTATGTTTTCCCAATATTTCCATCTTTCTCATCTTCATGAGTAAAGTAATACTATAATTTTTCCACTATTTTTCCCACCTTGATGCTCATGGGTAAAGTAACTGAATGAAGTGATTGCATATATGTGTGTGTGTGTGTGTGTGTCCTTTAAGATAATATATTGTTATAAAGCCCCATAATTAACATAATCTAGGAAATGTAGAACATATTTAGCATCCTAGTGGATAAGATGAACACAATCTAGAGAGACAATTTTTTATTGATGATAATGTTTTCTTGTATAACTACAACCATATAATTAAAATATTTTCTATTATTAAGATAAGAAAAATCTTCAACTTAATATGAATGGCCCATTTAGAACATACAATGAAAAGAACAAAAAAAACATAACTACTTTTGAAATAAATCTCAACCTTTGATTTGTGACTACTACCAATAATATTATAGAATGTTCTATGAAGGTAAAATCCCTACCATTCACCTAATTATTATTTATAATTAAATTAAAATTCGAGAAGCTCTTTTTCAAAATAAACAATATAATGATAAAAATTAAATAAGAAAAGAACAAAATAATATTAACAACCTTGGATTCTTAAAAATCAATCTTTCTCATCTTCATGAGTAAAGTAATAATATAATTTTTCCACTATTTTCCCCACGTTGATGCTCATGGGTAAAGTAACTGAATGAAGTGATTGCATATATATATATATATATATATATATATATATATATATATATATATATATATATATATATCCTTTAATATAATCTATTGTTATAAAGCCCCATAATTAACATAATCTAGGAAATGTAGAACATATTTAGCATCCTAGTGGATAAGATGAACACAATCTAGAGAGACAAATTTTGATTGATGATAATGTTTTTTTGTATAACTACAACCATATAATTAAAATATTCTCTATTATTAAGATAAGAAAAATATTCAACTTGAGCTGGATGGCCCATTTAGAGCATACAATGGAAAGAACACAACAAACATAACTACTTTTGAAATAAATCTCAACCTTTGATTTGTGACTACTACCAATAATATTATAGAATGTTCTATGGAGGTAAAATCCCTACCATCCACCTAATTATTATTGATAATTAAATTAAAATTCTAGAAGCTCTTTTTCAAAATAAACAATATAATTATAAAAATTAAATAAGAAAAGAGCAAAATAATATTAACAACCTTGGATTCTTAAAAAGCAATCTTTCTCATCTTCATGAGTAAAGTAATACTATAATTTTTCCACTATTTTCCCCACCTTGATGCTCATGGGCAAAGTAACTGAATGAAGTGACTGCATGTATATGTAGATATATATATATATATATATGTAGATATATATATATATATATCTATATATATATATATATATATATATATATATATATATATATATATATATATATCCTTTAAGATAATATATTTTTATAAAACCCCATAATTAACACAATCTAGGAAATGTAGAACATATTTAGCATCTTAGTGGATAAGATGAACACAATCTAGAGAGACAATTTTTGATTGATGATAATGTTTTTTTGTATAACTACAACCATATAATTAAAATATTCTTTATTATTAAGATAAGAAAAATTTTCAACTTAAGATGGATGGCCCATTTAGAGCATACAATGAAAAGAACACAAAAAACATAACTACTTTTGAAATAAATCGCAACCTTGGATTTGTGACTACTACCAATAATATTATAGAATCTTCTATGGAGGTAAAATCCTTACCATCCACCTAATTATTATTGATGATTAAGTTAAAATTCTAGAAGCTCTTTTTCAAAATAAACAATATAATGATAAAAAATAAATAAGAAAAGAACAAAATAATATTAACAACCTTGGATTCTTAAAAAGCATTATGGGGGTGTTATGAAAATGATTAAATTGAACTTAAGGACTTGATGGGCCGGTCTACTGCCTCCTCCCTGTGCATGTCACTGCCTCACAAAGAATAAATGGGACCTCACCTCCAAAGACAGTGGGAGAGGCCCCTTGCCATGGTTTTGGTCTATTCCTCCACATGAATTAGATTCATTCAACCATTATCTTATTCATGGGTCACTGATCGATGCTCTGGTTGCTCCTTTGATGTGTCCTCTTGTGGATGCCCCTATCCACCATGAATTTAGATTCCTTTTTTGTAGCTTTAGTGTGTTTCATTTTTCTTGCTTCATTAGATTTCCATCCTCCCCTGGTCATTTTTTTGATAGCAAAGGAATGGCCCTGAGTCGTTGCTAGTGCAACTTACCTGACAAGTTATTATATTTTATTTTTTCCACAAGCACCTCTTGGAACTTCCCTGCTAGCTCTATCCATGCCTTTCTCATATTTTTTTGCCTCTAGCATCCATGGCTTGTGAGTGAGATCATTTTCAATGTGGAAGTAATGGTTGAGGTGCTTTAGGGGTCTCTCCAACATGATTGCATGCCAAATGTTCTACCACAACTGCCATGGAAATACACCTCTAGGAATTTAGGAGGAAATCTATCTCATGGAAGCAAAAAAATTGACAAGAATGACAGGGTACTTTCGGTTCATAAGTCATGTCTAACATAGCCTCTTTGGTTCTTAATACAAGTAACCCTAGAGGCCATCAAAATCACTATCTTTATACAATGGACATGTAAAGGGATGTTAAGAAACTATTGGAAAGGAAGATTTTGGTACATAAGGGAGGAACTCAGGTCAACCTCATGCATATACTAGATGAGACTAGATACCTTATTCTAGATGTGGAAGGAAGGATTTTTGGGCTTGAGATGATATTGATTCCTAAATATCCAATTCCACTACTATGCAAGGTTTAGGAATAACTCGTTAACCTCTATATTTCACCATCATTTAGATTCTCAGATTCCTCTATTTTATTTTATTTTTCAGTTATTGCTCCTCATCCTTTCCCATCTAAGAAATTGATAATTTCTTTTTAGAGGTTATGTTTAGTTTCTTTTACTTGTTGCCTCAAACTTTTCAGTGTCCAAAGGATTCCCATTTTAATTCTTGTTGTTGGTTTCCCCCATAGTAGAGAAACACTATCTCTTTGCACTCTCATGTTTTGGATAGTTATTTGAAGCTAATTTTGATAGTTATTGACTCTATCTTTTATTTTGTTTTCAAGGTGGTAGGATAGAGACAATAAGACTAGTATACCTAATGTAAATATTTGACATTTTCAATGAAAAATCAACTTACAATATATATTTTTGGATTATTGAAATTCAAAATATAACTAGGGAAACCATATAAATTAAAAGCATGGTAAATTCCAATAGGCACCAAAACACTTACCTTATGATACACCTCACATTTCCAAGGTTAAAAAATAATAATTATTATAAATTTTAACTTTATTTCAAATTATTATTTTTTAAATGGAACAAGTAGGTATTTTAATATTAAAAAGAAAAATTAGATTTTAGGCCAGTACCTTTACATTTTCAAATTTCTCAGAAATTTCACTGAACATTCCCCTCTAAAAATGAATTTCCCTACATCTAGTAGATCTTCTGACTACATTCCAACACTAATATCTACTATAGAATCTAAAGAAGGCACCTAACAATAGAATATCCTTGAAATACATCAACTAATTCTAAAAGAGTGACTTGGACCAGATAGCCTAGCTTGTGGGTCTGATTTTCTCAGGTCTACAACTTGTTCTGAAACTTCTAGGGATCGATCTATTGGAAAATTGGGAGGCTTTGCAATTAGATTAGATTTTCTTTTCTTTGAGAAATTCTCGTGAAATCTGTTAGCTTCTGATCCATTTAATTCAAACAATTATCAAAATGTAAATATGAAGATCATAGTACATAAGAAACACAAAATATAGGCTCCAAGCCAGGGAAAAACCCCTCCAAGGGGAAAACCCAGAAAGATATATTCTTATATAACCAAACCAAATGAGATATCCAAGACCCATGACCACATAAAAGATTCACCCTATAGATTGCAAGTAAAACCATCCTTTCTGCACAATAAAATCCCTCATCAAAATACCAACAACAAGAGATGTACCAAGGAAGAACTTCCACAAATTCTAGCTCAGGAAGAAAACCTCTCTTTCAGACATTGACCCTCCACATCTTCTCTATCCTTTCTGAGATATTTTAGACCACAATCCATCAAGTGAGTGTGTCCAATGAGGTCTAACTTCCCTCTATTTATACTTGTCCATAGGGGTTTGAACAAACATGTCCTTTGGGTCAAGGCTAACTTGATAGATAGGCCAATTTGACATCTAGAGGCATTTTTGAAAAAAATTACATATTAAAGATTCATTTTTCCTTTTTCTTTACACTAGATCCAAATAGGACATTAAATTTTTGACTCAAAAACCTAGAAGCATGAAGAACATTCTTGTCTAGAAAAATAATAATACTTTTATTTTTCTTTTCTTTTACTTTTTACATAAAATACATATTGGTATATTTTATGAAGACCGAAAATAGTTACATTCTCCAACACTCCCTCTTAACTAGGGAGGTATTCATAATTGTACACCCAGTAAAATGATACTCTCAAACTAAAATATTCTCACAAGAAGAGTCAGATTGACAAGCCATCTTTAAGCATCAACATCATAACCATCATTATCAACATAGTAAGGCCTTAACTGAAAAACTCTACTTATATCAGAGCATAATGCTAGGAAGCTTTACGTGAGACACCATACTACCTCTTAAGGCACAAACCCCATCCATATGTTCACTAGATATGCCCTTTTAGGACTATTCTTATCTTGGATTCCCAATCCTTAAAGAATATTAGTCCTCTTCGACCACTCTTGTCTTGGAAACCTGTTCAATCCTCAAAGAGTGTCGATCTACTTCCTATATTGGACTCTCTATCCTCAAGGAAATATCATATGCTTATCCAATCCTCTGAACACCATTCTTCATCCATGGCCTTCACTAGATGTATGACTATTAGGCCTAGCCTAGTGCATGACACATGAAGAAGAGAATATAATTTCTATCACCACTCCCTCTTAACCAAGGAGATAATCCTCATTTCCTCTAGATTAGGGAATAGATTCTTACTCCTTCTCAAACATAGATGATGTTTCTTACTTCCTTTAATTTGGGAAGTCATAGCCATGTGTCTTTATGAATACATCAACTATTGGTTCTTCATGGAGATATTCAAGTAGCAGTTTCATGGCTCCTCCTTGATCCAGGTGGATCTCAAGACACCAGGGGCATGAAAAAGGCTCAAAATTCAAAGTGGCAGAACTACAATTAACCTGACATCAGATCGAAGTGCTCATCACCCCGATTCCAATGGTGTGAATGGTGCTCCAATCTGAGTCCGTATGGAGAAGACGGAAGCAGTCAAAGTTGAGGGTTGACTTACCCATGTGTCAGGCTTAACAGAGCTGCAATTTTAACCAAACTCGACCACTGGATTCCAGCCAACCTGGGCCGGATTCCAGGAAAATTTGTGGCCTGGTTAATTTTCCTCCTTCGGTCCAGATTCGAATTTTGAGAAAATGTGGGGTTGGTTTAATTAAAAGTCAAAAAGATATATGAAAATAGGCCGACGGGCCACCACCCCTGTTGGCCTAACCGCTTCCCAATGGTCATGATATAAAAAATGTATTAAATTAGGGGGTGGATGGCCATGACCCTACCACCCCACACGGCAACAATAAACATGTTATATGTTGGGGTGGGTGGCCATGACCCCACCACCCCAGGAACCTTCCACACAACCAAAGATCTAACGGCGAGCTATTTAAGTCAACAGTTGGGTGGGGGCGTGGGCTGCCAACCCCGTCGCCCCACCACCTCACACCACACATGCAACCTCCGGCAGTAGGTAGGCCATGGCCACCCAAACGGTGGACCCGCTGCCCATAAAAATGCAACTATAATGTGTAAAAAAGGAGGGGCGGGGTTTGACCGCCCGACCCCTCCCTAACCACTCATATTATTTTCCAATGCGCCAACAACATCATGTTGGAATGCCCACTCGAAACCCAATATAAAAACTCATTTTCTCAGTGCGCGGGATAGAGGGGAGAGCACTCATATTTCGAGAACTAGGTGGCAGAACCCTAAGCAGCTGAGAACAAGGGGTGGAACCTTTCATGAGCATAATTTCCAGGGGGTTAGTTTTGGTCCATTGTCATAATTGGGCATGTTTTATATTGATTTTGCACCTCTCTGCAACAAGAATTCAATGGTGATGCTAGTTTCTACAACAGAGCTCTCCACTTCTCGACCATTTTCCAGGATGGAGGTATAAGACTCCTTTTTGTAACTCGTGATTGTATTCCTCTTTCTCATGACATTTAATGAATGAAGGCCTCCCCATTGATCGAGCAGGGCCCGGAGACGTATTCCAAGCTGGATGAACTCCGTTGTCAAGCTTCTTGTCTTCTTTTCATGCATTATGTGTTTCTTCTTCTTCTCTCATGTGCACATTAAATTTCTATGGTTAAGTTGCAATTTCTACATGTGATTCTTTAATACATCTATAAGCAAGAGATAACTGGATCAAGTGGTATCAGAGCAGGTCTTTTTAGATGTGAATTGCATGTTTGTATGCTAACAAGGAACAGGCTCCAAAGAGGCGAAGGGAAACTAAAGTCTTTCGATCCCGAAGCAGGGCATGCACATCGAAGGAGAAACATGGCAGATGAAGAGGCTTGTTATGAAGAGGAGGTAAACTTCCACAAGACTTTATACACGATGGCATATCATGTTGAGAAGCTGTTCTCAAGACTTGAAAAACTTGAGAGTGAAAAGAAAAAAGCTCCAGAAGGACAAAGTTTAGTGCACGGAGTTGATGGAGGAGATCCACCTCCTTCTCCTTCCATGAGTGAAAGTTCTTCTTCCTCCCATCACCATCATCATAGAAATTCAAGGGATGCACATAAGAAACCTTTCTTTAAATTAGATGTCAAATTTGATCTTCCCATGTATAACAGTGAAAGTAATTCAGAGAAGCTTAATAACTAGATTAAGAAGATTGAGATCTACTACAGGATTCAGCAGATCACAGAGGACGAGGCAAATATTCAGTTGGCCTCTCTTCGGCTAAGTGGCACCGCTCTCATCTAGTGGGAGAGAAAATTGCGAAGCAGTAAGAGTGTGGGTAATATTCCTTCCTCATGGCATAGTTTCATTTCTGCATTAAAAGAACAATTTTATCCCTTGGGTTATAAGCAAAAAGCCTTAATGGAGTGGCAATACTTAAGGCAAGGCAGAGGTCAGGATGTTCAAAACTTTACCGAGGAGTTTATAAAACAAGCACTTAATTTGGGCATTGCACTTGACTCACTTGAAGTAGTAACTAAGTATATTGGATCATTACATAGTTACATTAGACATTCCTTATTATTGTTTGAACCTACTACCATTGACTCGGCTAGTGTAAAGGCCATTCATCTGGAAAATAGGGGAACACATGGACAAGATGACCACTCAAAGAGAACTACATTAGCCAAGAGAAGGGGAGAAAAGACCTCTTGTACACATTGTGAGAAAGAGGGGCATGACGAAGATAATTGTTGGAAGCTGCACCCTAAGTTGAGACCTGAGAGGAATGATAGAAAGGGAAGTAGAAGGTCGTCGCCATCGTGTAGCAAAGCCAAGATGCTGAGTCAAAGGAAGATGAGAAGGTCACAACTATAGGATTTGCACGAGGTAGGCCCATTGACTTGGGGTCTGATTCTAGTGATGAGACGAAGTTTGTAGCCCTTGGGATCGCGGCAGGAGGACCCATAGAATTGGGGTCTGATTTTGACAATGAATCAAGGATTTCAACCGACATAACGAAAAGGGCACTCCCCGCAGCAGGACTCCAAGAACTTGAGGAGATCAACCACCACATCCAAGCAGAGAATGTTGAGCTAAGGAGGCTTCTACAAGAGGCAAGGGAAGAAAAACAAAGATTACTACGCCAGTTGCAAGCCAAGGATGTGGCCTTGGAAAAGCTGCAGCATAACTATCTGGAGGTAAAAAGTGATTCTCCAATTTCATATGATTTTCATGATGATGAATTTGCTACTTTTGAAAAACATACTACAGGGATTGGATCCAAACTATTGAAGAAAATGGGGTATAAAGGAAAGGGCCTCGGCATCAAAGGCCAAGGAATCATAAACCCCATCGAAGTCAAGGAGTTTTCGCATCATGCAGGAATCGAATACACTAGAAAGGAAATGGGAGAAAGATCCAATACAACTAGTAACCAGCCAATGACAGACGATGAAATTCCTCCCTCATAGTCCAGCGATAGTGAGGCTCCATGAACACTTATCCAAGGAACACCGGGGAAAAGCGCCACAAGGCAACACCAAAAGTTTGGAGGAAAAGGAATCGTTGTAGTCATTGCAACAAAGAGGGACACCAACAAACCACGTGTCCGATGCTCCATGATCTGGAAACATCGCTAGAAGAGCCGAAAGGTGAACATGTTCAACAAATGGATCCACCCCATTCACGATGGTCTGCTTTATTAAGTTGGTTTTTTTAGGGGTAGTAGCTTATTATGGCCACCATTGTAAATCATACGTTTCAAGTAAATGTAAAAATGATGGTGTGTTTCCCATCACTTCAAGACGCAACAATGATATTTTGGCCTTTCCTGATTAGTATTTGAGGCATTAATTACTTTTTATGTAATCCTTGGCCAATGTGTGTGCTATGAACTCTTGGCAAGGAGGGGTTGTTGAGGCATGTGTGGTGTACATGATTGCAAGAATGTACCAGTTTCGCGTGCAGGTGATTGAAAGTGTGGATTGAAACAACATGCTAAGTGTAAATGCTTTTAGGGTCCAAAAGCTCTTTAGTGGGGAGGATTGATCCTGGTGGATCTCAAGACACCAGGGGCGTGAAAAAAGCTCAAAATTCAAATTGGCAGAAAGACAATTAACTTGAATTCAGATCGAAGTTCTCGTCACCTTGATTTCAATGGTGTGAACGATGCTCCAATCCGAGTCCGTATGGAGAAGATGTAAGTAGTCAAAGTTGAGGGTTGACTTACCCATGTGGCAGGCTTAACAGAGCTGCAATTCTGACCAAAAATAGCCACTGAATTTCGGCCAACCTAGGCCAGATTTTGGGTGAATTTGTGGCCCAGTTAATTTGCCTCCTTCAGCCCAAATTCGAATTTTGAGAAGATGTGGGGTTGGTTTAATTAAAATCAGAAAAATATATGAAAATAGGTCGATGGGCCACCACCCCCGTCAGCCTAACCACTTCCCAACGGTCATGATATAACAAATGTATTAAATTAAGGGGTTGACGGCCATGACCCTGCCACCCCACATGGCAACAATAAACATGTTATATGTTGGGGTGGGCGGCCATGACCCCGCCACCCCGGGAACCTTCCACACAACCGAAGATCTAACAGCGAGTTGTTTAAGTCAATAGTTGGGTGGGGGAACGGGCTACCAACCCCATTGCCTCGCCACCTCACACCACACACGAAACCTCTGGTGTTGGGCAAGGCACGGCCACTCAAATGGTGGACCCATCACCTATAAAAACACAACTGTAATGTGTAAAAAGGGAGGGCCGGGGTTTGACCCTCTGACCCCTCCCTAACCACTCCTATTATTTTCCAATGCACCAACAACATCATGTTGGAATTCCCCCCCGAAACCCAATATAAAAACTCATTTTCTCAGTGAATAGGAGAAAGGGGAGAGTGCACAGATTTCGAGAACCAGGTGGCAGAACCTTGAGCAGCTGTGAACAAGGGGTGGAACCTTGCCTAAGCATAATTTCCAGGGGGTCATTTTTGGTCTAGTGTCATAATTGGGAAAGTTTTATATTGATTTTGCACCTCTCGGCGACAAGAATTCAATGGTGATGCTAGTTTCTGCAATAGAGATCTCCATTTCTCGACCATTTTCCAGAATGGTGGTATAAGACTCCTTTTTGTAATTGGTGATTATATTCCTCTTTCTCATGACATTTAATGAATGAAGGCATCACCATTGATCGAGAAAGGCCCGGAGAGGTATTCCAAGCCGGATAAACTGCGTTATCAAGCTTCTTGTCTTCTTTCCATGCTTTATGTGTTTCTTCTTCTTCTCTCATGCGCACATTAAATTTCTATGGTTAAGTTGAAATTTATACATGTGATTCTTTAATACATCTATAAGCAAAAGATTCCTAGATCACTCCTCCCCTTTGCATCTCATCATATTTGAGCTTTTATCTTTTTGGATGTAATGGAACCAAACCTTTTCTTCAAATTGTTACAAGGTTCAAGCCATCAAACTTTCATATCTCTTTCCTCTAGTCATCGTCAACAAAGGAATTATATTGAGCCAATTGAAGTACATCTTAGTCATAGCTCCTTCTAATCATGAAAGTGAAGGTTTCATTGTTATTGGAACATAAAAATCCCAAGAGGATGTAGACATATTGACCATATAATTCTCCAAGTATTATTAAATTCATTCACTCAATTCATGAATTTATTGAATTGAGTTTAAAAAAAATAGTTGTACTTACCTCAAGTACTATTATGCATTTTTGCAACACTCTTTTAGGTAGCAAAAATATATCCCAACCAGATAATCAATACCAAATCATCAATATTATAGTTACCTCATCATGATGGCCTATTGTCAAGATACCATATTATTTTTACTTGTTTCCTTTGAAATCAACATCCTTTTGCACGGTATTTCTTCAAGTTGTACCAAAATATTTCTCCATGATATCAATCATAAATCAACATGTTTATGTAACAAGCTAATCAACTAGACTTAATGTCATGTACGTCATATTTGTCTTGTCATGATTAACCTTCTTACTTGAATTTATCATTGCTTACTTCCTCGAAGAGATCACATCAGATGCTAATTATTATCATCATGCATACTTTCCTTGCAGCTTTTTTCACATGTTTTTGCAATATGTCCTTTTAGGGAGCTAAGTCAAATCCTAGGAAGATAATCAATATTAGATTTTCCAAATTATATCCTCTAGTTAGAGTGCCATGTTAAATTATGCTAATTTCTCCCGTTGAAGTCAACAATCCTTTGCATGTTTTATCTTCATATTGCAACAAGGTTCTGCTTTATTAATGTGTTCTTAAAATGAACTCATAAGTTGGAAGCTTCAATATTATTTCCTTCCAGGTCCCTACAATTCCCTCCTTCCATCATTCTCATCATTTTCAAGGAGTCATCAACAAGAAAAAGTGTTTCTTTGTTTTCTTCTTTCATCCTTCTCATTTTTCTTCCATAATTTTGATGACCTTTATTATGTGCCTGCAATTCTCAACAATAAGTACAAACAAGAAAAATATATAAAGGCAAGATCATGATGTCAATTCTGTCAATTTAGAGTCTCCATGGTTTCTCAGAAGGTGTACTTATAGGGTTATAGTTACAATCCCTATATTTATTGATCTAACCGTTATTAGGGTTTTAGAAGAAACATCATCCCTAGGGTTTTGAATTTCATGCCCTAGGGTTTATTCATTTCAACCCTTGCTAAGGTTTTACCGCATACCCTAGATTACCATTTCAAAATTGGATGTACCAACCCTAGATGTGAATATCTAGGGTTTACTTAGAGGGAAAAACCAATTAGGGTTAGGGTTTTACTCCTATGGTTAATTCAATCTAAACTAGGGTTTAGAAACCCTACATACAAAGAGTCTTGAAGACTACACATTTATACAAACCCTAGAAAATTTATAATTATCAAAACCTATCATAAAGAAATTGCAAAAACCTAATTGCAAGACCTAAACCATACTATAGACATAACTCATATGTAAAAAACAAAACTACGCACCTTTGACTTCCATTATTGCTGGGAGCTCCATCAAAGAGGCATTCGAACTTCATATAGTTCCACTATCTTATTTCCGAGATCTAGGTCCTTGTCAACATTTCTTCAACAAGTATTTACCTCCAATATAGGTGCCTTAACTTTTCCTACATTAAGCTGATAGCTTTATCTATCAAACCAAGACTGATTCTAGTTGCAAGGATAAACCAATCCACTCAGTCTTCTTTCCATCGATTATTGTCAAGAAAAACATTGTCCTCTTTCAGGTTGGCTTCATGATGATCACTTCTCATAGTCAATATCCGTTCTTTACAATCCATCATTGTCCACAATAGATCTTTGTCATAACATCAAATTTTCTACCATACTAAGGATCAAAGATTTTTTCTATCATTGTCTACGTAAGTCATAGTTTTGTTCTTCTCATTTTCACATAGGTTGAGTTCTTGGTACCATTAGTTTTCATAACAATTTTTGTCATACGTTGTTTGCCTCATTTGAAGAGAGGGACCATCCATTGTAGGAATTCATCCATAGGTTGAAAGTCACGCTACAAGTGCCAAATCCATATTTCAAATATGAGATCCATGCAAGTCCATTACTATGTAATGGAAAGTTGCTTAATGTTAGCATAGATCATTACTGCCTTATTGTGTCATACATGTTGAATAATACAATCATGAAATTCAAGTCAATATGAGTAAGTTATTGTGAGTTAGATTAATGCGAACCACCATAGTTTATATGGTATAGTCATAAGAATTGAGCCTTTGTTACTCTCATGCAAACACATGCTAGAACAAGGCCACACTCTATGCATATTAAGGCAATACTATGTTCACTGTAAGATCATGAATATGGTGGCCACAACATGTATAGAACATAGTATAGAAACTGTAGTCACCATGTGCAAAAGGGTGATATCATAGTGTGCCATTGTAATATTACAAATGAAAACCATTATAAGTGTGACTCTTATTCACAAAGTGAGAGAGTCCTTTTTTAAATAAGCCTATGTATTACTATGGGATGCTAAACCACAGATAATGAGAGAACACCTTAGCACAATCATGTGTGCCATTGTAAGAAATAATGAGCCATTTCAGCCACACTATCCTTACTCTAATTACAAACCTTAGTGATTGATAACTTGATGTGAGCTTCAGAATCCTACTTCAGAGAGACAACAAACTATTGAGGTGATGAGCTACAGTGTGAGCTTCTTCAGTTCACACTATATGAGATATTGCAAACACAGGAGCATAATTATCTTTAAGAATCACACTCATATACACTAAGATATGATAATCATTGTCTTAGGTATATGAAATTGTGCATCAGAGGTATCATAATCAATAAAGAAATCATGTTAGAGATCTGAAATCCTTTAGAAGATCATCATATTTGCATGGCTACGAGCTATCATAGAGTAGTTTTAGAATATCATAACCACACCAAAGTTGAGCCTAGAATTTTATTCAATTCATAGTAATATTCATGATCTTTAGACCTCCTTTTACCAAAACAAAGCTCTGATACCATGTTGGAAAATCAAGAGGATTTACAATTAGATTAGATTTTCCTTTCTTTGATTACTACTTGTCAAATATGTTAGCTTCTTATCCATTTAATTATGTTTTTCTTTACCAAAAAAATAATCAAAATGTAAGCACGAAGATCATAGTACACAAGAAACACAAGATATAGACTCCAAGCTAGGGAAAACCCTTCCAAGGGGAAAACCCAAAAAATTCTCTTCATATAGAATTAGACCATATCAGATATCCAAGACCCATAACCACAGAAAAATTTCACCCTCTAGATGCCAAGTCAATGCCTCCTTTCAACACAAAAAATCCATTATCAAGAGACCAACAACAAGATATGTACCAAGGAATAACTTCCATGGATTCTATCTCAAGAAGAAAATCTCTCTTTTAGACTTAAACCCTCCACTTCTTCTCTTTCCTTTCTGCGATATTTCAGAACACAATCCATTAAGTCTGTGTTTATCCAAATGAGCTACAATTTCCCTCTATTTATACTTGTCCAGAGGCGTTTGAACAAACGTGTCCTTTGGGGTGCGGCTGACTTGACATCTATAGGCATTTTTGACGAAAATTACATATTAAAAAATCATTTTTCCTTTTTCTTTACAATATGTCCAAATAACTTGTTTGACTAAAAAACCTAGAAGCATGAAGAACATACTTGTCTAAAAAAATAATAATAATTTTTTTTTTTATTTTCTTTTAATGTTTACATAAAATACATAATGGTACAACTTATGAAGACTGAAACTAGTTACATCCTCCAATACGATCAACAAAGCCACAACTCTTTTTTCTTGACTAGATCGAAATTTCCTCATAACTCACTTGGTTATTCTTCAATCCCCAACTGAACACAACTTCCAATCTGCCCACTCGAATGTTTTAAGACTGTTGCCTCTTCCTCCATGAAAGCTTGAATTTTTTCAAATTTCATCTAGATCAGCTCAAATTTTTTATCCAAAAGAACCAATTGCAATGACCTTTTCTTGTCTACCAGATCACTTCACTAGTTTGTGAGTTCCAACAAGGATATTACTATTTCTGATAATGTTTCAACTAATTGATTCATCCAGGTCAAAGCTTGTTCAAGGGAATGTTGGCCTTGAGATGTCACTGAATCCGACTTGCAAAATTTCACCCTTATTATTTAGTGTACAAGAAAAAAACTTGCTTTACTATTGATTAACAAAAGAAATAAGCACACAACTTATGGAGATGAATAAATAGATAGAGATCCACTTATGAAATGGCATCACCCTATATGTAATCAATGCTAGAGCATCCCAATCCATGGAGCTAAGGTTGCAATCCATTACAAAATATTCCATTAATGTACATTCAATGCAGAGGATTTTCAATTTATTCCAAAATGCCCGAGACGTAGATACCTTTTTGAGACACCAAGAATATTTAAATGGAATTTCCCCTCCTTCTCTCTGTGAGACCCAATTCACTGCTAGATGTCTCCTCTCTTGGGGTGCTATCCTCGGGTAGATGTCATAATGAAATGCACACTCCAAATCCATTTGACCAACTAACTTATGCCTCTAATATGATCTAACTTGAGACTGGAACAAGATTGAATCCAACAGAAATATATGATATTGTTTATGGATTTTCCAACTGATTTTTCGATGGAAAGGGTTTCCATTTTTTCTACCAAAAATCTCGATCTTATTCTCTATAATTTTTCAATAGGTCATGGTAACAAGATATAAGATAAATGGATATCATCCATCTCCATCACACCTTGTTCCATCCTAGATCCCTTGTTGGCTAAAGCATCTTCTTCTTTATTCAAATGTCAGAGTATATGAAAAAATTTAACCTCCTCCAATAACCTCAGCTGCACATTGATCCTTGACAATATGTCGTGAACAACCTTCAAAATTCCTTAAGTTTATGAACCCATTTAATCACCAACATTGAATCTCCAAATACCAATAATCGACAAATTACTTTTGTCTATGGAGATTTCAAGCCCTTTTGAGAGAGCTAAATATTGTACTTGGTTGATTTTCCTAGTTCCTATACCCCAGAAAATTATATCTCTTTGTTCATTGGGTTGAATCATTACCCCTCCCGCTCCTTCCAACCATATTTATTTTAAATCTTTATTAATCATAATTAATATATGAGTTAAAATTATATACGTTTAAAAAAATGTAACATGATTCTTGACCATAAAGATCCACCCCTACTTTATTTTGGAGATTCTTAACCTAGAATAGGCTTTTTTACAATATCATGGGCCAATACCATGGATTACTAATACCACATGTCTAAAAAACCATAACCTATGTATATATTACACATGTTCATATCACATTTTTTAATTATTCAATTTAATTAAAATGGATGAAAACTATAATTATGTTTGAGATAAATGCCATCTTTAGTTTTATTTATGGTACTGGATACCGCCAACGTACAGAGGGTCTCCCCAATGTGGAGGTCTCTTGTTCTGGTGTGAAGTTCGCCTTCTAGGGCCTCATCTATAATCCTTCTGATGACAGGTAATAGGGCCTCCTTTGAATATTCTATCTTTGTATTCAAGGTTAGAAAATAATGCCGTGAAAATCTTTAGAGCGAAGGTGAAGGTCCACTTCCCCTTTAGGCTTCCAAACATATGAAGTCCATAATCTGAGGAGCTTCTCATTGGGCCAGATCTCAAAAAATTTAAAGATTAATGTATATGTCTTCATGTGGTCCCTATGGGCCTGGGGTTGCAAGTCAATTAGGGTTACTTTTGGTGTCTTTGATGACTTAGGCTTGTATCCTCCTTTCAGTAATGACAACTCAGACCATTTCTCCTGGATTGATTCTTCCACTTTTCCTGCATCGAGATTGGTATCGATTGCCTCCATATTTTTTGTTAGAACCAGACTATTTCCAAAGCCAATCCCTCTAACCTGTTGGGAAAGTTTTCCAACTCCTCCTTGGATACCCTTCCCTCTATCCATTGAAACGTTTCGATAGGAGGGAGAATATACCCCCCCTCCTACTATTGTCATGTTTCTTCAGTACCCCACGGACAGTTAGTTTCCCTCCTTTCTCCTTGAGTTGCAAAACCCAACTCAAAAAATTACTATAAATATAATTTTTAAAATATTAATGTATGTAATAAAAAGTGAAACCTTATTGTGTTGAGAGGCACTCTCCAATATAGTAACAATGTTCTAATGTCAACAGAAACATTTTGAGTTAGTCAAAAATAAAATAAAATAGTATAAAACAAAAGTAAATGCAAATCTCTCTATAATTAAAATTATAAAAATAAAATAAAATAAAATTGATAATTGTAATTTTAACTATAAAATTATAAAATTAAATTAAACTATTATATTATCGTGGTTTTATAAGTCTAGGGTATTGCATGGCCCATGGTATTTTTTATGATGAAGCCTATTTAAAGACTTGAGGAAATCCAATATGGAATGCAAGAGTCCCAACTTAGATCCTTCTTAACTCTAGATTTGATCCCTCTCAAAACTTGGTAGATCTGTATCTAAGAAGAATGTAGACTAATTGGTAATTAAAAATTAAATATTAATGCAATCTGAATATGAATATGTACAAATTAATATTGTACAAATATACATAGACATCAACCATCCACTATATATTGACCATTAAAATCACGGGATGGAAAATGGCATTCAAATCATTTGGAAAGTGACGTCATTCAATGGAAAGAATTAACTTTTAATGTGGCATGATATAAACATATCGAATGAGAAAAATGATATGTTTTTTGGTTTCATTCTTTTTTTCTCCATAGGAAGAAAACCCATAATTTTATTCAACTTTAAGAAAGGAACAAAATTACTTTTTATAGATGTTAGCCACATTTAGTAAGAGAAGCCTCTTAGCTTATGTGCATAAGAAATAAATGAAAAAGTAATAGAAACCTATGAACTTAAGTGTGATAGTAGTCACTTAACTTATCTTTCTTGCGTTTCTTTTTCTGGGCCTTCTACCATCCCCTTGAGTTGGGGTTGACTGGAACCATTGTCAAACTGCTTTCATTTATATTTGGTGAGAGTTCCTTTTTAGAATTTAAAATATCAAAAAAATGAACTCTCTTTGTGCCCATTGTCCCATTCTCTTTGTGTGCCATGTTTTTTAGTTGTTATGATTCATGGATCGCTTATGACGCTATACCATTATGCTTGTGGATTGCATTGCCATTCGAGACTAGAACATCCCCTTCTTGTTGGTTTGGATGATTCTCTATGATTTCTTCTCCTTCTTGCTCCATGAGGTAGGGATTATAAGGTTTTCATCCTTTTGTTTTGTGAGCCAAGCCCTTTTTCTTTTTTGAGTTCTTTTTTATTGCAGACATGTGTTCTGCAAGTTCCTTGTGTGGTAACATGGTCGACATCTGAATGCCATATTTTCATAATCCATAAGTTTGGTTTACTGGAATATTTTATATTTCAATTTAATGCAATCAAGTAGACCTTTACTTAGGTATATTTCTACACATATTCTAGCGAAGGTAAATAACCCTTTCTTTGTTCTCTCAAGGTCCATATTTTTTAATGAACCTAGGGTGTTCCAATTTCCTCAAGAACCTTATGATGCCAAAAATGAAGGGGTATATTTGGTAGCTTGACCCATACAATAATTATTGAGACCACCATTTTGGTGGTATCAAAATATGGGAACCAAGGGGTAATGAAGAGCTTTGCATTTCCCCAAAACTAGGGCCCTTTTTTTAATGATATCTCCACATCTTCCTAGTATTGAACTAAAAAATAAAGAAACCTTTTGAGAAAAGATATATGTTGCAATTTTTGGTATAGATTGTAAAAATACATTGATGCAAAGCATTAGTTCTGAGCTAAAAACCATTGAATCTACAAATAACTGCCCTGGATTGAAGAACATAAAAAAGATGATTTACCTTTGTATCTAGATCTTCTTCTTGTTGTTGTTCAATAATGTAAGGTCTAGGATTGTGTTGTGACAAATCTGATGGATTAGAGCCTTTTCCCCATTCTATGTCCTTATAGGAAACAAATCCTCTTGGGTTTTTTGCTCTTGAATCACCCCCTTGTAGCCTTAGATTCAAGCCAATGGTGGAATTTATTGAGAAGTTGTACTCTTGCAACTAAAAATGATCCTGTAGCTACTTCCCTTCATGAAGGAGACACTATGTATCTATAGAATATCTTGACCATTTCTCTATCTTCTTCTTGAGATTCACCACATAATCCGAACTCGAAAACCATAAAAGGAAGGACTTCCCATTAAGGGTTTTAATGAAGAGCTAAAATTTGTCCCCTTGTTTCAATTCTTCGGATTGTTTTGCCAGCCTAGATCCTATGGTGCATGGGTTTTTTTCCTGTATATCTGTGCCATTCAGATATCTATGCATATTGTGTAAACCTAGATCCTACCCTACAACCCAAGATGACCAAAGAAGTGAACCAAAAATAGATAGATCTAAAACAACTTTAGACATTGACTCAAAAATAACGTAGCATAAATTTGTATTTAGTGAGTGGTAATGAGGGCATTTGAATACTTGACTCGGATGTGGCTTTGCACGTCACTCCCCTGCTAATTAGCTACTGTGTGGTGCTATTAACAATGTCGATGAATCCTACAGTTCTTTGTCGCTAATATAATCTGGCATAACCCCTAACATTTCAATAGAATAAGCCACAAATATGTAATTCAAAAGGTTTCACATCACATCCATCATAAGCACCAAATCCATTAGGTAAGAGAAGCTCTGGAAAAAGGAATTTCAAAATTTAGTGGAAGAAATATGTAAAAAATATGTTGTAATTTAATAGAAGAAATATGTTTTTATCATGTATTATAAATTTAAATAAAATCATTTATGTATTTTAAAAATATTAAAAAGTTTTTTTTTTTAATTTCTAATTTAAAGTACAAAAAATTGTATTTAATATTTTATATTAATTAATTTTTATTAGTTTGAAAAAGTTGTAATAAAGTTTCTCTTTTTTATGGTCACGACTAGACTAGGGTTTAAGCTTAGTTGTTTATTTCTTGATTCTTTGTTAAACCTATGTGGCCTACAACTTGGGTGATCCATGGCACCATCGGGCCAGTGTCCTCTTTTGCAGTGATTATGAGTTGAATATTCTCTTGCATCTAATCCCAAAGGTCATGATCTCAAAAGCCATTCTTACAATGACGTTGGCTAGGTACAGTTTGTTGCATGTCTTCCCTCCTTTTTGGTGCACAAAACCCTTGCCATTTTTGTTCAAATAGTACCTAATCCCAAAAGAAGTAGGATTTATCAGTTCCAATAACTTGGTTTTCATTTTAATGTTGTTTGACCTTGGATTGTAGAGCTTCATAGTTGGATATTAAGGTATTGGATTCCAATGATTAAATAGGAGGTATTTGTCCATAAAGCTTCTTTGTTTCCAAGTTCAACATTTCTGAACTTTATTAATTTAAGTCTATCGTTTTTTGGGAAACTCATGATTGTGTATGAATTCCTAACCTTCCTCTTTCAATTATTTAACTAAAGTCCTTGACCTTTTGTGCCTACTTAAGTAAGGTTCCCAAATATGGAAATGCATATATGGGGTCGACCCTCTCTTTAAGCCATTGGATAAGCTCTAGGAATGTTCCATTTTGCCTCTCTTGAAACACAAAAGTGAGGCATTACGATGTATGCAAGAATTTGTGTGGAAATGGATTTAATTAAAGCATTCCCAACCATATTTATTCTCACAGGAAAAAACTATTCTTGGACCCATAAATTGGATTATGAGAGAGACACCTTGTAGTGTAAGACCTATTTTAAAATTGGCCACATTATTGCTCATTGCTCTAAATGTTTTAAGGAGAACATGAAGCACAAATGAAAATGAAATTGGAGGGTTGGTTATACAAAAGATCACCAAATAATATTTTTGTGGTAAACCATCACAAGAAAATCATCCAATTCAATTGAATCTAATTCCTCAAGAAAATTAACAAGAGCAAGTAAGTCAAAATATAAAGATAGAGGAAGTAGTCCCATATGATTTTGGGTAAGAACCATAAAACAATTCAGGACTTTAGCGAACGATGAGTTGGGAAGATTAGGATAAGGAAATTGAGTCTCTAAAACAAGAAGTATAACTAGTTCAAGAAAATATAGGTTTGGAAGAATTGAAAAGAACTCTTAAGTAATCCAAAGGAAATTTGGACAAAAGTAGGTAAAAAGAAGAAATCCTTTACAAAATATTAACCAATTGTGATTAGAAGTTGGACCCAAATCTTAGCTTGATCATGCATTAATTTTGTCTCTTATTATGTGACTAACTTGTACAAATATAACCATGCAAAAGATATTGGAAAGTAAAACCTTCAAATATTTAGAAAAATAATGGGGAGGCAGGAGTAGGAGGGGTTATTTATTACCCTGACAAATAAATAGAGACTAAATATGCTTGGATTCTAGGGCACTCTTCAAGCAATCATGCCAAATTCCTAGCATTATGGTGGGGGCTCAAATTGGAAATTTTGAATGGTAACTAATGGTTTTTGGTGACTCTATGCTAGTTATTCAACAAGTGTGCAAGATCAAAGATACCTAGACGCAAAATATCTCTCCTATTTTACATAGAATAAGTCTTCAAATTCCGAAGTTTGAGGTAATTAACTTCTTTCACATTAAGGGGCACCTCAATGTAATGGTGAATTTTCTCACTAACATAGGGGCTAGTCTAAAATAAGGATTAATGGCTCGAGATGATAATATCATCATTGTTAAAACTATCCCATGAACCCATTAACTATAAATTTGATAATAAATGTACTGAGCGCACTCAACATCATTAAAGGAGATACGATTGGATTAAAACTTCGACGCCACCCTAACACTACCAAGCGATCTTGTCGCCCATTCATTCTCTCACTCTGTGGATTTGGTGGTGTTATCGGGAAATCTAGTGTTTATGCAAAGCTGCTAGTCCCACTAAGGATGGTAGCTACCTTAGAAACAAACAAACTAAAACTACTTTCGTTTTCCTTTATGAGAAATAGATAAGAGGGGAATAAAGGAGACCAACCTCTGTCTTGCGCTTGGTTCCTTGCTTGATTCCTCTCTCTTCTGATAGATCTTTACCTCTCGCTTCCTCGTCTACCCAGCTTCAAAGAGCACCTATAGAATCAAAGCAGCATAACACTATCCAAGAACATAGATCTATTATCATAAGCAATATAGGACCAGATATATATTGACCACACAAATGCATATATCATCAATCATACAATAATGTGGAGGAAAACTTGAATAGCTTTATTAATAATCAAGAATAGAAAAGAGGATTACAACCAATTGTTCTGACCCAACATCATCCTCTTAGCAAGAAATCCCCTTCTTCACCTCATGAAAAGCTTAGATCACCCAACACTATGATATTACACCAAGAAACCAACAGCACTTCCTTACAAGATACAAAATTCCAGCCTCTGGATCTCTGGGATGAGGGATCCATATATAGATGTTTGCAAGGGGGGTGAGTCAGCTTTTGAGATTTGATTAGTGTCCTCTCTCTGATAGTTCTTGATTCCACTTGGAGATTGATGATCTCTTACTCATCCCTGGGCGAATGCAGAGAGGCAAGTGTCACAGGAGAAGTTTTTGGAAGATTCCATGATCCTCCACCTTGCAGATTGACCCTGCCATTTGTCCACTCTTGCTCATCACACCCCATAGAAGGGATTTTCAAGATGCATCGCACCTCCTGTATGTATTTAGGTGGGATGCACCGCACTTTGACCATGGAGCAGGTGAGATGGTCCAGTTTTGACTAGTTCTGAGCAGCTTTTCATGGAGAACTTCTGGGAGAAGATGTAATCAGTTGACCTTGTTCTTTTAGAGGTTGGAACAAAACTTTTAGGGACTTAAGAGCCCTTGGTTTATGGACATTTATGATTGGGGTTGCAGTGCCCAAAAATGTCTATAACATTTGCCCCCCTAAAGCATGAGGTCGTTAATCTGTTTTGATATCGGGTGAAATGCTTTATCATGAGGATCTGAAGTTTTTTCGAGATGGAAGGCCACCTGTAATAAGATACAATACAATACATTATCTTCATAATATTTTCATGATCTAGCTGAGGCGGGCATTCCCATGCTCAGCTTTATAAATTCATTTTCATGTACATAAGACAAATGATCGTCTGAGTGTAGATTGATGATTCTGGTAGAGCCATCATCCCTTAGGTTGGATGATTATCTGTGCAGTAATGATGTACATTTGATGTCTTTATTTTCCTGAATATATATCGCAGCTCGGATGGATGAAACTAGATCCAGGGTATTCAATCTCGTTCGATCTTCATTCAAAGTACAAGTCGATCCATGTGAGAGATGTTCTGGAGTCGAACATGGAAAGACATCGCCTGATTACCAGCCAATGATGTAAGTTGTTAACAGGCACGAGAGGAATCACCGATAATGATGATGACCCTCAAGGTACTACAGTACAATTCATGTGGTGTGAATAAGGGACTTGGCGTCGAACACCACGCAAAATCTTTTGGTCGAAGGCCATTGATGTAAACCTGTCGCCGGAAGTGAGAAACTTGCCATTGAGGCATGCAAGCTTCAAAGTACTGAAAGGGTTGTTCCTAGATCGACTTCTTGGATAATGAGCTGATGTTGACAAGAAGCGATCCGTCATAGGAGGGCCTTAGTGGATCCCACATCAATGACATGGAATGGAGCAAATGATTTTAATGGAGGTGAAAACGATCTGGTGATATAAGGTTCAGGGTGGCGGTCATGAAAGAATGGAGGGTAAATGTATTGCAGTGGGTGAGACACAGGTGAATTCTCTGAGCGACTTCTCTTGAACATATCGGTGACACTGACATGATGGATCGGTAGCATTAACCCCAAATATGGATGGTGTAACGGAACCATGATGATGTGACCAGTGAATGGAACAACCCAACCCAACTTGGAAGCGGAGTGAAAGTGTCATGTTCAAGAGCGACTTGATACCAATAAAGTTTCTTCAAGTTTTCTTCCCAATTTTTCCCCAGTCATTGCTGACCAGTACCTCTTTATTTTTGTCAAGCTTGAGGAGGATAACATATGCTTGTTCTATAATTTTCCCTTCGGGCAAACCCATTGCTATGTTTTAATGAGCCTAGCGATAGTGAAACTCGTTCTTGTCTGTATGGACAAGTTTGTCGCTATTCGGTTTTAACGAGTTTAACGACAAGGATAACTCGGTCCTTTTCAATTTTAGAGAGTCTGAAAAAGGGACGTAAAGAAAAATCCAATAATCCTTTTTCGTCATATAATCCCTTGAGTCCAAAAAAGTATAAAACAATACAAAAGGGATGAATTTTCGGTACTTTTAACGAGCCGAACAAAACAAGCGCTCGATCTTTTTGTGTAATGATCCCTCAAGTCCAAAAAGATTAAAATCTAAAGGAGGGATAGCACTTCCGGTCCCTTTAACGAGCTGGAGAGGCCAATTTCTCGGCAATCTTTTCATATTTTACGAGTCAGTTGAAAAGAGCTTAAAGGAGACTCGTTTTTTGAGGAACGAGTGATAAATTCGGGTAGCAGCTAATTCCAGGTAAGGTTTGGAATTTTCCCATCATGGCAGTGTCACAAGGATGGCTAACAGGATCGCTCTTCGCAGCTGTTCCTCAAAAAGGGTAAACAATCAAATGGAGGTGAATGATCGGTCAAAACAAAGTGGAGGTGATGATGAGAACACGACCAAGGCTTCAAAGGATGATGATAATACATTCACGATGGTTATTTACCGGAAAATGGTTCATTTTTTAATGAGCTTAAACTCTGGGGGAACATTTTCTCATTGCTTATGTTTATTTTTTAACGATCTTGAATTCCGCGTTAAAACTGCTCAATCCAGTCGTATAATAAAGATGTCTCATTTAAAAAATGGCATCTTTTCAAAGATTTGCCCCGCATCCTTTCTTTATGCAAGTTAGGAAACGACCAATCCTACGAGTTTAAAGGGTTAGAGGACCTACAAATTAAAAAAATAAATGGTTGCTCTTTGCTCGCATGCCAAAAGGTTTGCATGCCCCCAGGTATAGCGAAATAGAGTTTCCAGGTTACCCCTCAATTTGGAGACAAAACATTTGTTTTATCGGGAAAGGCCTACCTTTTCCAGGTTACCCCTCAATTTGTAGACAAAACATTTGTTCTATCAGGAAAGGCCTACCTTAACAGAGGTATCTTATTCTGGTCTAACTCCATTTTCCTAAATGGATGGGTGTGTCAACCAGTCATATATCCTTTGCGGAAACCTACCCTATACCCAAGGTTTTCCTGTCGAAACAGGCCAGGGTGCATGCCCCCTGGGTTTCAGTCATATCCTCCGAATCACTCGTGCTCATCAGGAGGACGGACTGGGGATTGATGAGACATTCCTTGCGTGAAAAGACCATTCAGGGTTGGTATATGACTATTTTCTATGTGTGAACCGAGGAATGAAAGCTGGTCTACGAGCTTGACCACTCTTCCTTCATGCGGAAAACACATTACTCTAAAGAGTGAGGAGACAATGGCTCCCATGCAATAAATATAGTCACGTCTAAGGAGTAGATTATAATCCAAGGGTCCTTGGACTACCATTACGTTCGTGTGAACGTTTTTCCTTCTCAATTTTATCGGCACATTGGGAAGGATCCCTAACGGTCGACTGGTTCCTTTGTCAAAGCCTGTTAGATTTCTCATCTCAGGCAAAAGCGATGGCGAACCAAGCGCTTTCCAAGCAGTTGAGGAAAGGATACTCATAGAAGCCCCTTCATCTATGATGGTACCGGCCATGAACATTCTATATATTTGAGCAATGATTCGAAATGGTACACTAGCCAGTAAACGGGGTCTGCCTAGTAGATTCCAATCGAAGGAAACAACCAGGTTGCTTGGAGGTGGGACCGAATAGACGGTCGGATATGAATCTGACGAACTTCCTTCCTGCAGTAAAGGAACGGGCAGACTGCCCCATGTTCATCGGAGTCTGTGCTTACGAAGAGAATTTGAACGATGTCGTTTTTGTTCTCTTCAGTGGCTGTATCATCTAAAGATGGATCCTTTGAAGGCAAGACCGGGTCAACTGCCGCCTCGACCTTTTGACTTTCATCTAGTGTCGATTCAGATAGTTTATCTTCAATGATAGACGCTTCGGCCGACCACAAGGGCGTGTCAGCCAGATTTTCAACTAGTGACAGACTCGGCAAGAGCTTCTTATATCCAGGAGGAAGCCGTAACGGTGAAACCGGACGGTCGTCCAAAACTCTTTTAGCCTCATCTAAGAAGGGACAACGGTGTATGGCGTGATCGCCTTCACACAATTTACAAGGAAATTTACATCTTCCTTTTTGTCCAGGGGCTTCACTTTCACTAGTTGACGGTGTACTCTCAACATGATCATCAGAGGTTGATGACATTGGATTGTGCAAACGAGGAGACCAGTCCCTTAAGATCTGAGGGATGCAAGGACAATCTCGATGATAGTGGTCTCCTTTGCAAATGACACATGGCGATTTAGGCCTGGACGGTGCAGTGTGTGGATTTTCGCTAGACGATGCTTGGTTGCCCTTTTTCTCCTTTGGCTCCTTCTTCTTCTTCTCTTTCTTCTTCTTCTCCTTCTTCTTCTCGGTTACTTGATTTTTGGCTTTACCAGCTTCATCAAGCGAAGAGGAAGGAGGAGAGGAAGAATTGGACGAAGTAGAAGGTTGGGGGGTAACTCTGGTATCGTTTAGTTGCTGACTTGATTGTTCAGGAATCACGGTGTTCTGAATGATAGAGGTTGAGAAGAGCCATACGGGCAAGCCGATTGTCAATCCTGGAAGCGCCAATGTGGCCATATGGGGCACACTAACATCTCCCGAAGAGGAGAGAGGACTAGGATTCCCCCCAAGGGGAACTCCTTGGTTGGTGGACTCCATTTTTCTCAACCTAATACCAACGTAGGAAAGGTGATATTTATTCCAATTAAAATAAATTTTAGACGCTTTGACACAACTTGTTTTTTCAATTTTTAAGAGTTGAGAAAAAACAAAAGATGACTCTAGTCACCTTCGATTTTTAATGATCCTGAAGTGACAAGTGCTCAGATGGACCTTTTCCTTTAAGGAGTTTGAAAGGGAACGAAAGAGACTGCTCTTGAAATCTAGATAGAAGGATTACCAAACCAATCGCAAAACTGCAGAATATTTTTTACGGTACGGCAGTCAATCTTCCTGAATGCTGTGTTCAGTGCATTGCGATCGATAAGGTGGCAGACATGGCTTCCTATGGATAAAGGATAAAACCTATTGTGGTCTCCCAATATATACTCGACGGTAAATGGGAGCACAAGTCCGTACTGGCACTTATCATCTCAAAGTGGAGGAATCACCAAACCATCAATGAAAACAATAGTTACCAGGCTTTACGACGCCGGAATACATCTCTAGCCTAGAATTCTAAATGTTGTGCGTTAGGTTCCAAAGCGTTTTTAGATTCATTAAATTTATTTTATAGTTGATCTTGCTTAAGAAATTTGCCTTTCAGGTTCACCACGTGATGTAGATTTACAATTCCTAAAATGTAGTCTAAGATGATAAACAATCGTTTAATCTTCTTTTTGCAATGAAAATCCTAGCTACTAAGGAAAGAGAGATGACGTTCTTTCAACATAGAGCAGAGAGCACACACTATATGCACTGTCCTAAATCAAACCAACAAACAGTCTAAATGCAAATGCACATGCATTTATTTTTTTTCATCCTTCTTAATGTGTGAATGATAAAAAGAAAGCTAAGCGCAAATCTGAATTATTTTTCAAAGCGACATTACTAGCAAGTTTCTTTTCAAGACAAAATGAGGACAATGACGACACTTTGTGATTTGGAATTGAAAATTTGCTTTCGACACTTGAAAAACTACTAATTCAAATCAAATACAAGAGTAACAGTGTAATCGACTATCAAGAACAATCGGTTTCTCTTCTATGACTGAAAACGACACTTGCGACACTTTCAAATCAAGAAACGACAGTTCAATTACGCTACTTCTTTGTAAAATAGAACTGAAAATGGCTCAAAATACATAAAACATTTACAGTGCTTTGCACCATGGAGGGGGAATAATGGCAAGGAAGGGGGTTTCAATAGAGGTGTACTGACTACAGGCAGCAAAACTCCTGAATAGAGCTGAAAAGAGTGAACACAGAAACCAAAATCTAAGAGTAGAAAAGGCCTGGTCTGATCAGCGCACCTGTAACAAAGGGAAAAAGAGGTGCAGTGCACCTACTACACTCAATAAGTGCAATGCATCCAGAATCCAAAGAAGAGACAGTGCGCTGGACCAGGGACGAGACTTTAACTGGGTTCTGGGTCACAGTTTGCAGCTCAATTCAGGGATTTAGGCCGAGCAAGTGGTAATCAGTAAATCAATCACAGGGGTAGATCTAAGGAGGTTACTAGAGCCACCACAAGGGCAATTAGAGAGCTTGTAAATCGATTGTTTAGTTCATAAACAAAACCCGGAGATAGACTGAAGCAACATTGATCTACTTTGCACTTGCATAGCAAATGCAGTTCGAAGGCTAGCTGGCTTGACTTCAGGCTCCGTCTGTAAGTTTATAAAGCAAACAAATGTAGACAAACAAACAATCTATTCACTCCCCAGTGGAGTCGCCATTTTTGTTGGAAATAATACTAAGAGGGGGGGTGAATCAGTATTATCTAGCAATTTAATAAATCTTCCTTATTTGATCTTTGAATTATTTTTGCATGTCAGTACCATAAAATAATGAGCATGAACAAGGAAAACAGATAGTCACACCAAAGAACACAAGATGTAAGGTGGAAACCCAATGTGGGTGAAAACCACCTGCTGCAATATGTCTCTAGCTTCTTTCAAATTAGAAACTCCTTTTACAATGATTTTGTACTGGTGCAGTCCTTTACCAGTACGCAGGCTGCAACCTGCAGAGAGCTACAACTCTCTCTCGTTTTCCAATCTTCTCCTGGAAGGGAGCTACAAACCCCTACTTCTTTTCATAAAGCATCAAATGATCATCAAGTACATAACAGTTACAGTCCACTACAGTTATCAGATCAGTAATAACAGAACTAACCCAGAACACCTTATCAACAGAGAAATTCAATCAACAGAACATCTTAAGACAGAGACGCAGTTTTCCCTTCTGTGGCCTGCGACCAGACGCAGTTAACCTTCTGCTTTCCTGCGACCGCCTGCAGAGATCCTTCTGCTACGCTGCGTGCCTACGCACTGATCCTTCAACTGCTCTGCGTCCTGTTGCTTCAGGGACGCACCCAAAAACACTATCGCGCCGCGCCCTGTTGTTGCAGAGACGCACCCAAAGACACTATCGCGTCGCGTCCTGTTGCTGCAGAGGCGCACCCAAAGACACTATCGCGCCGCGTCCTGTTGCTGCAGAGACGCACCCAAAGACACTATCGCGCCACGTCCTGTTGCTTCAGGGACGCACCTGAACCTTGGTCGCCCTGCGTCCCCACGCAGATCTCCAGTTACTGAACTGCGTCCCGGACGCACCTGAACTTCGTCTACCCTGCGTCCCCACGCAGGTATCCTCCTACTGCACTGCATCCCGGCGCACTTACCTTTCACTGTACCTGCGTCCTTTCGGGTATGAATGGTTTCAAGACTTTAAGTGTAACCCAAATAGTCAGATCTACAGATCTGATCTTGCGCCAAAGAGATCTCAGTCCTTTAGTAGATTCGCCTTTTAGATCTAGACCAGATCTCACCTCATAAGATATTCAACCAAAGACATACACTAACCAAATGATCTCCTTTGCTTTATATAGGCAAGCTCCTCCTCAAATCATGGAATAATACCACGAGCCGACACCATAATAACACAATACCGTCGGCTAGATACCAAGAGTAAAACACAAGAAACCCCCACGTGAGCTTTTCTTTGCCTTGAAATGTGTGCACTGGGTGGACGCACCTCCTGAATGGCTGGCCTGCGTCTCTGGACGCGGTCCCCGCAAGGTGTACCTGCGGGTACGCATTTTCTGAACTGATTTCCTGCGTCCTTCTTATTTTTCAGTAAATTGAGAGTCTTGTCATGGGAGTTGCCATCAAGTACAACATCTGTAACATATAGCCATACCAGAGAACATAATGCCAACAATCTCCCCCTTTGGACTTGATGGCAACCTTACAATCTTCAGCTTCATTCTCCCCCTTTGACATCAAGGGCAAAGGGGTATGCTCCCCCTAAGATCATGCTCCCCCTGAAAAAGAACCAGATCTGTAACAAAGAACCATAATCCACCATGAAAGAGATAGAGACATATTGCAGCTATTTCCAAGATCTCCTTCTGACCATCCTCCATAATGCCAACAATGCATTATATGCTCCCCCTGAACCTGTACCATCAATCAGAAAAGATTCAACAATAAGATGATGCATCAACAACCCCCAGCTTTTGCCTGAGGTATTCAAAAGTGTCCCTGGGCAATGGTTTGGTGAGAATATCAGCAACTTGTTCCTTAGAAGGAACATACTCCAACTTGACCTTCTGTTCAAGCACTTGTTCCCGGAGAAAATGATACTTGATTGGTATGTGCTTGGTTTTTGAATGCATAACCGGATTCTTTGAGATGTTGATGGCACTTGTGTTATCACATAAGATGGGGATAGGTGGTGTACAAGTGATTTGAAAATCCTGCAAAGTCTGCATCATCCAAAGAAGTTGGGTGCAACAAGATGCAGCAGCAACATATTCTGCTTCAGCTGTAGACAAGGCAATCGAACTCTGTTTCTTGCTGAACCAAGATACCAGTCTGGAACCCATAAAGAATGCACCACCACTTGTGCTTTTCCTGTCATCCACGCTTCCGGCCCAATCTGCATCTGTATAAGCATGAAGAGTAAGATCTGTATCTCTAGGATACCATAAGCCATAATTTTGAGTCCCTTGAAGATATTTGAAAATTCTCTTCACTGCCTGAAGATGAGTCTCCTTCGGATTTGCCTGAAATCTTCCAACTATTCCAACTGCATGCATGATGTCTGGTCGGGTACCTGTCAAATATAGTAAACTTCCAATCATAGATCTGTAGGTTGGTTGATGTACTGCTGCAGATTCATCATTTGCATTGAGACTACATGGGTGTACATACTGGTTTTGCATCTTCCATGCCATATTTCTTCAAAATCTGTTTGAGATACTTGGTTTGAGATAAAAAGATTCCTCCTTCCTTTTGTTGGATTTGCAAACCAAGGAAATATGTCAGTTCTCCTAGCAAGGACATTTCAAATTCTTTCTGCATGACCGAGGCAAAGCTTTGACTCATAGCTTCTTCATTGCTACCAAAAATAATGTCATCTACATACACAACAAGTATTAGCAATTTGTCATTTTCAACTTTTATATAAAGATTGCTATCTGCTGAACCTTTTGAAAAACCTTGTTGATGAAGATATTTGTCCAAACGGTAGTACCAAGCCCTTGGAGCTTGTTTGAGACCATAGAGAGCCTTTTTCAATCTGCATACAAGATTTGGATCATTTCCAAGAATGAACCCATCTGGCTGTTCAATGTACACTTCTTCTTCCAAGTCTCCATTCAGAAAGGCTGATTTCACGTCCATTTGAAATACTTTGAAGTTTTGAAAACTTGAGAGAGCAAGGAACATTCGGATGGCCTCAAGTCTTGCAACAGGAGCAAAGGTTTCTTCAAAGTCTATTCCTTCTTGCTGCGCATACCCTTTACAAACAAGTCTGGCTTTATTTCTAATTACTTCTCCATTTTCATTCAATTTGTTTTTGAAGACCCATTTTGTCCCGATAACATTCTTATCTTTTGGTCTAGGAACCAGCTCCCAAGTGTTGTTCTTTTCGATCTGCTCAAGTTCTTCATCCATTGCTTTCACCCAACATTCATCTTTGCATGCTTCTTTCACATTTTGTGGTTCAGTAGAGGAGAGTAATGCCAAATAGCTTGAGGCTTCTGCAACTGTTCTTCTTGTTTGTACACCTGCTTCTTTCTGCCCCACAATCTGAGATTCTGGATGATTCTTCTGAACATATCTGGATGGAGTCTTTTCTTCTATTCTTGTTTGCTCCTCTGGCTCTTCTTGAGGTTCTTCTTGAGGTTCTTCTTCTTCATCATTCTGTCTTTGAGGGTAGCCTTCATCTTCTTTGATGTCTTCATGATGGACTTGCCTAGGAATGTATCCCTTCTCATCAACTACTACATCAATGCTGTCAAAAATTCTGCCAAGTCTTTTATTGTAGCACTTGTATGCTTTGCTATATGGAGAGTAACCAAGAAGAATGCCTTCATCTGCCCTAGGTTCAAGTTTGCCAAGCTGCTCATCAGTATTCTTGATATAGCATTTGCTCCCAAAGATTTTGAAGTGCTTTACCGAAGGAGTCCTGCCACTCCAAAGCTCATGAGGAGTTTGAGTGCTGTTCACCCGGACATTTGTCTTGTTGAGAATAACAACCGCAGCATGTGCAGCTTCACCCCAGAAAGTTGCGGGAGTTCCTGATTCATCAAGCATAGCACGAGCCATTTGTTGGATTGTTCTGTTCATTCTTTCAACAACTCCATTTTGCTGAGGAGTTCTAGCTATAGAGAATTCTCTCCTTATCCCATGTTCATCACAGAAATCGAAAAATTCATTTGAAGTAAATTCCCCACCTCTGTCGGATCTGAGGCACTTAACTTTGTGACCTGATTCATTTTCAACCAAGGCTTTGAAGGATTTGAATTTTTCGAATGCTTCATCTTTGTGCTTCATAAGTCCTAACCAGACAAACCTGGAGAAATCGTCAATAAATAATATCAAGTATTCCTCTCCTCTAGGTGTTCTTTTCCTGAATGGTCCACATGTATCTGTATGTACTAGCTCAAGAGGCATGCTAGCTGATCCTTCTTTCTCTGGAAAGTTAGTTCTGGTTTGTTTTCCAAACTGACATGATTTGCATATGGTGTTGTCAGGAATTTTGATATCTGGAAGATCGCGAACTGCCTGATATTTGCATGCTTTCCTTATTTGTGAGAAGCTTAGATGTCCCAACCTTCGATGCCATAACCAGTGCTCTTCATCCTTGCTCAGATAGCATTGTTGTTGTCCTTCTTCAAATATGTACAGATTATTTGGAGTTCTTTTGCCTTTGAGCACTGTTTTACCTGTATCAAGATCACGAACAAGACATCCATTCGATCTGAATATAACCTCGGTTCTTTGATCACACATCTGACTGACACTTAGAAGATTGTGCTTCAATCCATCAACATACAAAACATTTCCAGCCTTGACCTTTTCTTTTAACTGAGCAATGCCTTTTCCTTTTATAGTTGCAGGAGTATCATTTCCAAAAGAGACTTTCTTTCCCTTTTCTAGAGCAGAATAAGATTCAAGTTTTTCTTTATCACCTGTCATATGCTTCGAACATCCACTGTCAATGTACCATAGATTTTCCTGTCCCTCTGCATAAAAGGCTATCCCACATCTTTCTGTTTGAGGTTCCTTTATTCTCCATGTTTTGGTGCTTGAGGCTTGTTCCTTTTTCTGCTGAAACCTGCTCCTGCATTCAGAGTCTTCATGACCAAAGTTATTGCAAATAGAACATTCAACTTCATTTTCAAGAACCGAAAAGTTGTTATAGGTCCTTTTTGTAATCCCTGTCATACTTCTTTGTTTTTGAGCTTCCCTAGTCATGATTGTTTTATATGCAACACATTGAGCTGCTTTGTGACCAAAGTTATGGCAAGAAAAGCATTGTCCATTGAAGAAACTTCTGCGGTTATCAAATCTACCGGCCAAATGATTGTAATTTCTATTGTCATCCATTCTTGAACCAAATTGAGAAGATTTTACCTGTGGCTGGTTGTAGCTTTTGTTCACCCTTAAGATGGATTGCCCCTGATAGTTTCTGTTTGTAATTCGTCCCTGCTTTACCTGATGATCTTCATTTTGCTTTTGCTCATTTCTTCTTGCTGCATCAAGATAACTTTTTGAGGTGGATGCTTGAGAAGTTTCTCCATTATAGCCCAGACCTGTCTTGTTTAGAGGTGATCGCTGCACATTGATAATCTCATCCAAAGTTTCAGATCCTTTGACAAACTTGAGATTAATAGCTTTTGTTTTCTCAATCTCTTTTCTAAGACCAACAATTTCACCTTCTAATTTTTCAAGATGTTTTTCCTTTTCATCAATTTGAAATTGTAGAGTATCAATGATCATGTTCTTTTCTTCTATACATCTCTTGAGTCTAGTAATTTCATCATAAAGGTTATCCACATCTACAGCATCCATATAATCATCATCTTCAAATGCCATTAACAACTTATATTCATTACCTTGTTCATCTTCATCACTGTTTGATAGACCATCACTATCTTCATGAGTGTAGTAGCTTTTCTTATTTGCGTTCTGTTTCTTGTTCCATCTAGCAGGTTCCTTTCCTTTATCCTTATAAGGGCATTTTGCAGCATAATGACCTACTCTTCCGCAAGCAAAGCATTTAAAAGGTAACTTACCTCTGAACCTTCCAGAACCCCTTTGAAGATTTCTGACAAAATTTGATTCTTCTTCCTCTTCTTCTGGGACGTGGCTTGCTTCATAATAATCTCCTTTGCCTGATGCCTTGAAAGCAGCTTCTCTTCTGTCTGAAGGACCTCCCTTTCTCATTTCATAAGCAGTTAGAATTCCATGTAGCTGAGACATAGTAAGAATTCGTAGATTTTCCTTTTCTTCTATAGCAGATACTTTAGATTCAAACTTGGGAGACAAAGATCTTAGAACCTTTTCAACCACTATAGCCTCTCTTATTTCTTCACCCAATTTTTTCATACAATTAACAATCTCATCTACCCGAAGAAAATAGTTAGCCACACTTTCATCATTATACATCTTGAGAGTCTCATACTGAATCCTGAGAGTTTGAAGTTTAGCACGCTTTACCTGTTCATCTCCTTCATAGCTTGTGACAATTTTGTCCCATATTTCTTTTGCGGATTTGTAGTGCATTACCTTCATGAATTCCGTTTGGGATATACATCCTAACAGAGTACTGACTGCTTTTGCATTTGTTTCATACTTCTTTTTCTCAGCTGGATCTGTAGGAGTAGCTGAAGGAAAAGCATAGCCTATTTCTACAATGTCCCAAACTTCTGTACCAAGAGATTGAAGATATGCAGTAACTCTTACCTTCCAATAATTGAAGTTTGTCCCATCAAAAACTGGTGGCCTGATTGATGCTTCTCTCTCGTAGTTGCTCATGATGAACGATCTACCTTCAAGCGATCAAGCTTCTCTGAAGAACCTTTCTCTGATACCAATTGTTGGAAATAATACTAAGAGGGGGGGTGAATCAGTATTATCTAGCAATTTAATAAATCTTCCTTATTTGATCTTTGAATTATTTTTGCATGTCAGTACCATAAAATAATGAGCATGAACAAGGAAAACAGATAGTCACACCAAAGAACACAAGATGTAAGGTGGAAACCCAATGTGGGTGAAAACCACCTGCTGCAATATGTCTCTATCTTCTTTCAAATTAGAAACTCCTTTTACAATGATTTTGTACTGGTGCAGTCCTTTACCAGTACGCAGGCTGCAACCTGCAGAGAGCTACAACTCTCTCTCGTTTTCCAGTCTTCTCCTGGAAGGGAGCTACAACCCCTACTTCTTTTCATAAAGCATCAAATGATCATCAAGTACATAACAGTTACAGTCCACTACAGTTATCAGATCAGTAATAACAGAACTAACCCAGAACACCTTATCAACAGAGAAATTCAATCAACAGAACATCTTAAGACAGAGACGCAGTTTTCCCTTCTGTGGCCTGCGACCAGACGCAGTTAACCTTCTGCTTTCCTGCGACCGCCCGCAGAGATCCTTCTGCTACGCTGCGTGCCTACGCACTGATCCTTCAACTGCTATGCGTCCTGTTGCTTCAGGGACGCACCCAAAAACACTATCGCGCCGCGCCCTGTTGCTGCAGAGACGCACCCAAAGACACTATCGCGCCGCGTCCTGTTGCTGCAGAGACGCACCCAAAGACACTATCGCGCCGCGTCCTGTTGCTACAGAGACGCACCCAAAGACACTATCGCGCCGCGTCCTGTTGCTTCAGGGACGCACCTGAACCTTGGTCGCCCTGCGTCCCCACGCAGATCTCCAGTTACTGAACTGCGTCCCGGACGCACCTGAACTTCGTCTACCCTGCGTCCCCACGCAGGTATCCTCCTACTGCACTGCGTCCCGGCGCACTTACCTTTCACTGTACCTGCGTCCTTTCGGGTATGAATGGTTTCAAGACTTTAAGTGTAACCCAAACAGTCAGATCTACAGATATGATCTTGCGCCAAAGAGATCTCAGTCCTTTAGTAGATTCACCTTTTAGATCTAGACCAGATCTCACCTCATAAGATATTCAACCAAAGACATACACTAACCAAATGATCTCCTTTGCTTTATATAGGCAAGCTCCTCCTCAAATCATGGAATAATACCACGAGCCGACACCATAATAACACAATACCGTCGGCTAGATACCAAGAGTAAAACACAAGAAACCCCCACGTGAGCTTTTCTCTGCCTTGAAATATGTGCACTGGGTGGACGCACCTCCTGAATGGCTGGCCTGCGTCTCTGGATGCGGTCCCTGCAAGGTGTACCTGCGGGTACGCATTTTCTGAACTGATTTCCTGCGTCCTTCTTATTTTTCAGTAAATTGAGAGTCTTGTCATGGGAGTTGCCATCAAGTACAACATCTGTAACATATAGCCATACCAGAGAACATAATGCCAACAATTTTGTTATCTGGAAATCTAGTGTCTATGCAGAGCTGCTAGTCCCACTAAGGCTGGTAGCTACCTTAGAAACAAACAAACTAAAACTACTTTCGTTTTCCTTTATGAGAAATAGATAAGAGGGGAATAAAGGAGACCAACCTCTGTCTTGCGCTTGGTTCCTTGCTTGATTCCTCTCTCTTCTGATAGATATTTGCCACTCGCTTCCTCGTCTACCCAACTTCAAAGGGCACCTGTAGAATCAAAGCAGCATAACACTATCCAAGAACATAGATCTATTATCATAAGCAATATAGGACCATATATATATTGACCACACAAATGCATATATCATCAATCATACAAGAATGTGGAGGAAAACTTGAATAGCTTTATTAATAATCAAGAATAGCAAAGAGGATTACAACTAATTGTTCTAACACAACATCATCCTCTCAGCAAGAAAGCCCTTCTTCACCTCATGAAAAGCTTAGATCACCCAACACTATGATATTACACCAAGAAACCAACAACACTTCCTTACAAGATACAAAATTCCAGCCTCTGGATCTCTGGGATGAGGGATCCATATATAGATGTTTGCAAGGGGGGTGAGTCAGCTTTTGAGATATGATTAGTGTCCTCTCTCTGATAGTTCTTGATTCCACTTGGAGATTGATGATTTCTTACTCATCCCTGGGCAAATGCAGAGAGGCAAGTGTCACAGGAGAAGTTTCTGGAAGATTCCATGATCCTCCACCTTGCAAATTGACCTTGCCATTTGTCCACTCTCGCCCATCACACCCCATAGAAGGGCTTTTCAAGATGCATCACACCCCCCGTGTGTATTTAGGTGGGATGCACCGCACTTTGACCATGGAGCAGGTGAGATGGTCCAGTTTTGACCAGTTCTGAGCAGTTTTTCATGGAGAACTTCTGGGAGAAGATGTAATCAGTTGACCTTGTTCTTTTAGAGGTTGGAACAACACTTTTAGGGACTTAAGAGCCCTTGGTTTATGGACATTTACGATTGGGGTTGCAGTGCCCAAAAATGTCTATAACAAGTGGGACCACTCCATAGCCGAGTGTTGGGTTCAGGCATACAATTAGAAAGCTCTAAGGGTATTAGAAGTAACAAAATACAGGTGGAGGGTTCATTTATGGTATTAAGTTCGATTGGAGGAAAGGTTTCAGTCTTTCTATATTTGTAGTTCAAATAGCATGCTTGAGGATCTCGAGATTATTGAGGCTGGATATTAGTTGTAGAAGTATTAATTCCTTGGTTATACTTTGGGGACATAAAATGTGTAAAGTAGATGGATGTATCAATACAATGGAGAGAGGTTTTAGGTTGATTGTTGCAAGCCTGCAAGTATATAAAGATTGTTGCAAATCTCTTTCCGATCCATCGCATTTGTTGTATTAAATTATTTACGTTTCAAATCCCCAACTGTGGTTCATCTTCAAGATGTAGAGAGATGTGCTGCATTTTGGCTTCAATAGGAAATAATGTTTGTTTGCTCAAAATTTCAGCATCAAGGGAAGATTTCATAGTTACAAACATAATGGAGCATTTGGACAATGTAGAGAAAGAGGAATTTAACCGATAGTTGGGATATTTGACAACTTTGACAAAGTATATCTTGACTTTGTTATCTAGGTAGGGGGAGATGGGTAAAGTTGGTGCCTAAGCCCAATCTGTTATCTTGCACAGAAATCGGCCTGTTGCAAACTAAGGCCAAGAGGCTTTAAGTGTCTTATGACACCTTGAATTTGAAGATGGATAGAGTGATTTATGTGCTCGAAGGAAGGATTTGCAGAGTAAAAAAGGATTTGAATGTTGAGGTCTATGAGCAACCTAGAGAATTTCTTGTTCTTTCGGAGGTGGCAGCTTCTGAGGACACTTTGGACTTAATTTCTCTTCCCTCTCAACCTCGAATTATTGACACTAAAGATGGTATACCCGTTGGACTAAATATTGAAAGATATTTCTTACTAGTTTTAAATTATGATTTGTAGATTTGTTTGCATTTTAGGAGTTTTTTGGAGGCAGTATAAGCTCTATAAGATTATAATAATAGTATGTAAATAGAAAGCTAAATGTGTCAACCCTTTTTAGTTAGGTATGTACACATTGGATAATGTTTTTGAAACAGATAAAACAGATGTAAAATATTTTAGCCTTCAAACCAACTAAATTAACAAAAAAATCCCATACCCATTTCCTTTACCTATATGAAAAAATAAACTAATAACTTTTAACAGAGACCATCACATTTTACATTTTAAATTAATAAACATCTTTATCTCTATTGGTAAAATCTATTTATACTTTTATTAATTAACACTAATTTCAGCTCCATTTTACTAACATAAATTATCTACTAGTTTTTATTAAAGAAAAAATTATATTATTTTAATTCTAAATATAAATATTATTACTATTTTTAATATTTATATTATCATTAAAGTACACTTGTGATTATCATTGATTTTATTAATGTTTCTATTCATTAAAGTACAATTAGAAAATCTCTAATAATTCTTCTTTGTGAAGGATTGCTATTATCGAAAGGATAAGAGTTGAATGTTGTCATGTTTAAGAAAAAGAGGAGTGGCCAAGGAATTGTTGTTATCGAAGGAGTGGATATGGTGGGGAGCTGACGATAAGAGAAGATACCGGAATTTTTTTTAATACCTTTTACTGAAATAATTCAGCAATCAATTATATAAAATTGTTTTACTTTATGTCTTAATAATTGATTTCATAATTATTGTGAGTGTCGTATTATTAATTTTTTAAATATTAATTTAATTATTTTTAAAAAATAATGAATTCTTTAATATTTAAGAAAACTATAATTAAAAGGAGAAACAAATGTTAGAGTATCTATAACTTTATAATATTATAGTCCAAGTTTGGAATAGTTAAAAGGAAGTGTAGTAAAAATAATCAAAGTTTGGAATAATTAAAAGGAAGTGTAGTAAAAGATAATAAATATGTGAAAGTAGAAATTGTTTCCTAAGAATATGTCTAAAGTATATATAATCGTTATCGTGATATTCTGCTAGCCATGATTTGATTTTCCTCAACAAATGTTGACCTTTCATGAATCATTATACTCATGAAAGAAAAGATTCCTAATCGAATTAAAATTATTGTTAAATCAATTATTAATATGTAGGAAGTCTTTATGATAGAGCCCAATAAAATGTACTAGGGCCATGCTGAGGGGAGTAACTTAAACTAAAATTAAGATTATTGTTAAATCAATTATTAATTTGTAGGAAGTCCTTATGCTAGAGCCAAATAAAATGTACAAGGGCCATGTTGAGGAGAGTATCTTAAACTAAAATTTGGGGTAGCACATTACTATGTTACTGATTGATGAATCAAACTTTAATAGTGAATGCTTCTAAACCAATGATGTAATTAAGGACAGAATTGAGATGGGTTTAGGAAAAAGTTGTAATTAAGGACAGAACTAAGATGGGTTTAGGAAAAAGTTTGGTTATAATACATGAAAAAAAAGTAAAATGGGTTTTATGAGAAGGTGTAGATGCAGTGTGCGATGAAAGAGGTAATATAGGGTTGGTGAAAAGGATTAGATCTAGTTTGTGATGAAAGAGGTGAGATAGATTTGGTGAGAAAGTATGGCTCTAATGTGTGTGGAATGTATAAGTAGTTGTCAAAACTAATGAAGGAGATCAGTTTGTTTTGGTGATAACATCTATGTCTAACACATGATGGAGGTAAGGCATGCTTGGTGAGAAGATACAGATTTATGTGCATGGGAGAAACTGAACTATTGGTGGAACTAATGAAAAAGGTGAGATGGATTCTCTAAGAAGGTATAAATGTAGTGCATGATAAAAGAAGACAATATTGGTAAGAATGTTAGGACCTAGTTCATGTGGGAGTGAATGAACAATAAGTAGAAAGAAAGGATGAAGGAGGTAAAATGGGTTTGGTGAGAAGCTCTACATCTAGTGTGTGCAGGAGCAAATGAACCACTAATGGAACTAATGAAGGAGGTAAGATGAGTTTGGTTACATCTATATCCGTTGCATGTGAAGGATGATGAACAATTGGAATTTGAAATAATGAAGGATATAAGATGGTTTTTTTGTGTGACAATTTGGATCTAGTGTGTGACGAAGAAAGTAAGACAAGTTTGGAGCGCAATTTCATATCTAGTATGTGTGGGAACACATGAACCATTAGTGATTAAAGGAGGTAAGAAAGGTTTGTATGAAGTCTTGGATCAAGTGCACATAGAATATGTTAGAAAATTTATGAGAATCCTCTAGAATTATCATCTTTTTAGATGTTGCATTTAGTAATTATTTTTACCTCCATTTTCGAAAAGTAGTATTACAAATAACACCCTCTTTTTTTTTGGAGTGTGGGGAGGGGTTGGGGAGTGGTCGAGGGGGTCAAAATTACTCTTTTGATTCCAAGCTCATAAAATTATAATGATGTTTTCAACAACAAAAAAACTTAAAGTAAACCCTCAAATTGAAAAGTTGCAAACACTTAAAATTTGGGTAAAAGTCTTAGATATTTGTGTGAAGTTGTCTTGATGGATAAGGGTCAAATAAGTGAGGTATGCTTGCATAAGTCGAAGGGAATTTAAGGTAGATAATTGATTAAAGGAATGCATGGATATGAATGATGTTAGAGTTCTAGTAAGGCACATGAATAGGAATTATGACTACTATGATATACAAAGGCATACCTATCAGCAAAGACTTAGTGGAGTATGATAGTGGTATGGTCACATTTGATATGATCATGATTTCTAAAATTTTTAGTTTTTATATATATATATATATATTTGATATAATGAATGCATGCCTACTGGTATACGACAAGTGTTAATGTGACTAAATGTCACAAATGGATGATTGTTAATACTTTTAAAGAGTTGTTGATTGTTGAAGTGACTGGTGCGAGTCCCTTACTCCACAGAAGGTAAAGTGGGAAATTTGTTTGCTAATAAATTCTATGATATATATCTCAATGGAGAGAGTGAATGTGAAATTCTCAACCCTTAGCTAATTGATTTGCTAGAATAAAGGTCTAATTTCCATATGATATTTTGAAATGGCTAAGAGGGTAATGGATGGATATGTAGTGCAATGATGTTTCCTTTCAATTTGCATAGTATGGAACTAAACATGATTGGATTATTTTACTATATATCCTTTTGAAGAGAAGATTTAATAGCTATTGTAAATGATATATTGAAAGGATATTATGCATGAGAAACTAACAATATGTGGTTGAGTGGGAATGTCGATTGTAAATAGAATGCCTTGGGTATGGCATGGAGTGAAGTCCTAATGAAGGATGAAAATATTACCACGTGTAAGAAACTAAAATTTGTGACAAAAATATCATGGTTCTAAGACCTAGCTTCTATATGAAGCAAGTGTGAAAGATAAGAACTCTAATTGAAAGTTTTATTATTAATCCATTAAGAATTGTATTCATGTGATGTAGTTAAGATGATGAATATTTCCAACAAGGAATAGATAAATGTTTTGAAGAAAATATCTCGAGAACAAGGCCACTATAGTGAGATTAGAGCTCTATGACAAGTAAACTATTTTAGAGAAAGATGATGGGATGCCTTGGCTATAAGACTCTAACAATAGGCATTAATATTCATATACTATAAAACCTTGGTCACGTAGATTGCTCAAGGAAGGGTATTTCCTAAACCCAAAATATTATGTCATGCACTCATCAGATCATGAGTGTGAAAGGGTGTGTCTAATGCAAACAATGAGTTGAACTTGTTACCCGTGGAAGTTCGATGGAACAAAGGACAATTATATAGATAAGTATTAAGTTGGAATTCCCTTTGATGAAATTCATGTTGCTTTGTGGACATTGATATTTCCTATGGAAAATATTTAATGACTATATATGGAATGGTTGTAACACACATGCTATGATGGTCTATTAATGTAAATACTAGATGGAACTTTTGGAAGTGACTAGGCTATTAAGAGAAATGCCATTGGTGAAGTAGTGTGAAGGATAAGGTACACGAATAATGGTGTTGACATGAAATAGCAAGGATGTTGGTGCAACTGAAAGGAAACAATCCACATATTGTTATAGTGAATAAAGGACACTTCAATTGTGTAATGATGTTGAAAATGATACCTAAAATGGTGTGAAAATTGAGGATGGTGTAATGTCCCTTTTTAAATCCACGCATTTTTGTAATATTTAATTAAGAATTATAATGTTGGAATAACCAAACTGGATATTGCCTAATTTTTAATTGATGTAATGTTCATCTTTATTTAATATATTAAAGCTAAAGAAGAGAGTAGCTGACAAAAATTCTGATAGTTCGAAGGGAAGCATGACTAAGGGGAAAGTTGTAAAGGGATTGGATAAAATTCCTATCTAAGTAAAATTAATTAAGAAAACCTTTGATGTGGTAGAAGAACTACTTAAATCTCTAGGAATTATGAGGGAACGGGAAAAGGTGTACCAATCTGCTACGAGGTATGGGCTATGAACTCCCCCCTTTTTTGGATATTTCTAGTGCTAACACAATTCCATGAAGGTAGAGACCCGAGAAAAAGGCAAGGCGGAAGAGAGGAATTAATGTGCAAGATAGAAGAGTACTACAAAGGGTAGAAGAATATAGGGGGGAGGAATGGAAAATTCTAAAGAGAACGGGAAAAGAAGTGAGAAACTCATGTGATTGAGCAGAGAGATTATAGAGCATAAAGGATAGATATATAGACAACATGAATGCAAATAAAAATAGAGAGGGAGACAAGATTAGAACCTTGAACCCTATATGTGAAGCAAAGTATCCTTCACTTTCTCTAAAGTGAAATTTCTAGAACCTTGAGTGAAATTTTTCTTAAGGCATCAAATCTAGCTCAGGGTGGTGAGTTGTAAAAAACTTGTAGCATAACAATGTCTACGGTTGGGTGGAGAGTGGTTCTTTATTCTTTAATTTGCAACCATTTTAGGTGATTCAGATAAGTGTGATTTATCCCATGTTAATGGAATGAATTATTGTTTAGTTTTTTATGATTTTTGTGATATTGGACCACTGTGAATGTGGTAGATAATTTGAATGGTGTTGTGCTATTTTATTGAATATACATGAGTAATGAGCCAAGTGTATGGTACAATTACTTAAATGTTAGCTAATGCCTATTTAATGAATATATGTTATATGCAAAGGTAACCTTTCACATATGTAAGTTGTGATAAATAAGTCCTATTTGTTCATAAAATTAAAGGCATAATTCCCCCAACACTTAATCCTTGCTAATAATGTAATTATAATTAATTATGTTATTGATCCCTACATGGGAATGTAAATGTAAATGGGGAAAATACCTAGAATAGTTGTAATTGTAATTTAATAATAGATGATGAAGAGGTGAAGCTTTGATATGGACCATAGGGAGGATGAAATCCAACAAAGGGGATTTGGAATATTAATATTTTCTAATGAAACATTGGTTGTGCTAAAGGATCATGATATCTGAGATTGTCAAATTTTTCCCCAAGAAAATATTTAGTGGGAAGGTGCAATAATTGACAACAATTATCAGAGGAGTGGGGTAGTAGTACTAGAACTTCTTATAGGTATGGGTAGTGTACCACTAGAATACTTCTACGAGATAACTACAAGATTTTGGTCTAACCTTATGGAAAAATATGACAAAAGTATTTCAAAAAGGTTGACTCTTGAAAGAGAAGAAAAGATAGAGAGAAAAAAGTGCACGACAAATAGAGGAAGCATAAATGGAAAGACATGTGTAGAGAAAGTAGAAGAACTTGTGCATAGGAAAGAGAATTAAAGGTTGAAGGAAGAAGCATGAGGTGTTCCTAAAGATGGATTAATAAAGAGGAGAGGAACAAAGGAAGGATATTAATAGCCATGGGGGTGTGAAACTAGTGTGGAGAGAAGTCAAAAAAGCAAGAGCGCTAATGAATTTGAGTTGATGATAGAGGATGGCCTACATAACTCCACCCTATGTTGTTGAACAAACTTCCCTCATGGCTTCATGGTCTAGCTTGGGGGTGTAAAATTGTAAGAAAGAAAGAAATGTAGTTGAGATTAAAGTAGGGTGGAATGTGGACCTGGCCCACCCTTGAACAATTGCAGGAAGCATTTGTTTGTAATCACATAAGTGCCCTTGGGAGTTTTCAATTCTATATTATAATCTTGTGAAAATAAATGGATTAATGTTTATAAATCGTGTATCTATTAGTTTTTTATTGAATTTATATGATGGTTTGTGTAATGCTTATTCATGACATAAATATGGTTTAATGGTTGTGACAATTGCTTTCCTACTTGTAAATCCTTATATGTTTCCTAACGTGCTTCCAAGAGAATAGGATTGATAAATCTATAGTCCTAATTATTGTTAAGTTCTTAGCTAATACTAGCTTCAATCAAGCAAGAAGTATGGATAAGAATACTAGGGACATTAACCCTCAATCTATTGAATAATGTTGAGCATCGGGTCGAGAACATGTATAATAAATGTTCGAGGGGTTATGGGGCATATTAACCAAATAATAATACAATTCGATGAGCTCGTCGGTTGTTGAGAGTTGGAGTACTATCAGGTGATGGAGATGTGTTAATATGTTATTCTAGTAGCTTTCAAGTTTTATGGATTTGGAACTTTCATATCAAACCTTCTCACTGATATCACTAAAGCTCGATAAAGGACTTGATGCAATAGAGTGATGACATGGTGTTAACATGGAGATGATGTGGTTCTAATTTGGAGATGGCATGGCACTAACATGGAAATGACATGGAACTAATGTGGAACTAACATGATGTCGATGTGGAATTGACATGGATATGATGTGGCACTGACATGGAGATGAGATGGAGCTAATGTGGCCATATGAGGTGGCAAGGTGACATCGAATCAAAGTGCACAATGAAATTGAGGTGGTTTTTAGGTGGAAAATCGTATATCATGCCATTGACCCAATGAAAAATCTAGTGTTTTATGGTTGGTGTGGTAGATTTTAGCCTTCAACCATTTCCATATATCAACTTCAGGTATGCTTGGGAAGGGACCAATGAGCTATTACATGGAAGACAATTGATGGATTTGGTGCCATTAGGCTATGGCCTAGGACTTGAGCATCGATTCATCAAGTAGAATATGCCCATGACATGGTTCACCCACGTGGGGCCCACATGGACTTATGGAGGATGAGGTGGCTTGAAGGAAAAAACTTTAAGGGGACATAATTTCTTCTCCAAAACTCCATTTTGGATGAGCCTCATATCATTAGAAAGCTCTTGATGGGAAAAATATGATGGATATATATGAAAACATTTTTGAGGAGGTTGTAGAAAGAGGAAATTTTGCTAACCCCATATCCATAATTTCATCTTGAAGGTTGGGTTCTAGATAAAACCCACAACCCTGTTTAGGAATTAGGGGGTTAGATACCTTACAAAAGGGTAGAGTTGGTTGTAATGAATGTAATTAACTTATATTTTTCTAAAAGTTTCATGACTATATTATTGTCCATCTTAGTAATATTATAGTTGGAAATGTATTAAGATGGTTTCCTGAGAATGTATAAGTAATAATCTGTATGTTGTCTATTAAATCAATGTGTAATTATTCTTAGTCTCTAGCTACTGCTTCTTATAAGGATAAATTCTATATATAATGATATTATTAATGTTGTCCCTTGTAGTAGTTTTTAGAGTATTACATGGTGAGAAGTCTTGTAGGTTCCTCTTTGTTTAGGGAACCTTATTTATCTTTGAGATAAGTCAAGCTACTAGCTTCTTTGTGTGCAAGTGTTAGAATTGGTAATGTGGAGAGGTGAGTTGAAGGCTATGGTAATGACTTAGTAGTTTTGTATGATGAAAGAAGTGAAATTATTATATACTTGTGCTTATTTATTAGTTTTTATTGCCTTGATGAGTGAATGATGGGTGTATAGGTGTCCTTTAAATCAATATGTCTTGGCTAGTTATGGCGTGTAGAGTGTTGTTGTGAGATATGATGCATAAAGTTGTTTGAGCTTAAGAGCTCTATTATGTCTTGCTAGGTTTTATCAAGTTAGGGGTGGATTTGAACATTTGTGATTGAATTTTGATGTGATCAGCTCTGAAAAAACTGTTAGTAATTAAGATCAAACATCTTCCCTTGCAGATGGAAACCTTTCCCATAGAAGATAAGTTAGTATCGTCACCTCTTTTCTTTGTAATTCAAGGAATGAGGAGGAATCTCTTTTCAACTAGGAGAAGGTTAGGCAATTGGCCATTCTTGTGTTCTTGAAAATTTCCAAATTGGAAGTAGATATTTGGGAACACCCTAGAGCCTATTGAAGAATTCTAGGTCTTCATAATAGTTTGGAAAGTTTCTTACTTGTATGAAGAAATCCTATTTCTTTAAAATAGGCTTGGATTCTCCTTTGAAAGTTACAAAAATTCAAGGATTGGCCCTTACAGTTTTAGGGAATAATCTTGGAAATTCATAGAATTAACCATTTAATATTTGAAGTTGTATGGAAAATTCTACGATTTTATGTGATCAAAACTCCTTAATGCTAGTCCCTGATCACATGGCCAATGTGGGGGCCATGACCCAGAGTTAGCGAAAAGGGGGTTATCGAGCTATCTGGTCTTGAGTACCGAACATTTAACTAACTGACTATTGTGAAACCATATTTACTATTAAATATCAAAAGGATGTGGATCATTTAGAATATACCTTTCTTTCATTTGTCATCCCTACGTGTATTAGGTTAGAAGTATCAAAATTTTGGGGTTTGAGATTTTGGATCTAACCTTGGTCATATGGTTTAGCATAGGGTAGTGACCAATAATTTGGTTAGAAGTTAAGCCTTTGGCTAATGGGTACCAGCATTTTGACTACTATCTATTAGGAGAATGTATTGGTGACAACCGAGAAAAGTCCATGAGGTAGAAAAAACTCACACTTTTTTCTAATTAACATGAAACTAGAACCTATCAATTGAAAACACCAAGGATCAAAGATCAGGTGTTAGGTGTTTACCTATCGACTTTTAGCCATGGGGAGCCTAGATAATTAATTTTGGGCTCTCCTCACAACAATAATAGATTCTTGATAAAATATTGACATGGAGCAAACCTGATGTAGCATGGAATTGAAGTGGGATGTGAGGTGTTGTTGACAAGGTGTTGATGTTGAATCTGACATGGCATTGACATGAAATTAAAGTGGGATGTGAGGTGCTACTGAGAAGGTTTTGATGTGGCATATGACATGGAATCTGACATGGTGTTGATGTGGCATGTTGATGTGGTGGCTAACATGTCATGTTGATGTGACAATATAATGTTGATCAAATTTCACAATGGCACCGAGGTGGTGGCAGGATGATAGTTGAGGAAATATGTGACATGGATATTGAGTGTTGGAGTTTTAAGAGGTTTGGGAATCCTTAGTGGTCTTACCCCTCAATACTAATGAAATACATATTGTTATTCAATTAGAAAAGATCAGAAGAGCTTGGGAGCCATCAAATGATGTTCATTATAGCTATATGGAGGTCATCTATCAAGTTTGATGTTTTGGAGGTTTGGACTTATGCATTAGGCCTACCCTCGATACTAACAAAAATCGAAAAGCCTATTAGAAAATGGAAGATGACAAAGGTTGGAATTTGTTGATTAATGACATGTTATGGTGTCTGGTGGAACAGTAATAAGGGGTACTTACCCAATAAATTCTTGATTAGGGGTTGACAACTAATACACATGCTACAGGGCTAGGCTAGTCACATGGTCCTTAAAGGTTGTGATATGTTGAGGTAGCCTTGAAGTGTATATCTTCACCTATGCATAACTTTATGCTCAAAGCTTAGTTTGAGATAAAAATTATATTGTTGGAAAGTCAATAACGAGCATAAGATGATGTCAATGTTAGAAATGAGTTTTGACGTGGTTGTAAAAGGAGGGAATTCTTCTAACCCCATCTCCATAATTTAAACTTGGAGGTTGAGTTTGGACACCCCACATTCCTAACTAGGGATTGAGGGGTTTGGGTGTGTTACAAATGGTGTTCTTATAATGGTGAGGGGATTGTAACATCCCAAACTTTAATTCCCCGCTAATATTGTAATTGTAAATAATTATGGTAATGATACATATATGGGAAAGTATATGTAAATGGGTTAAAAGACTTAGAACAATTGTAATTATATTATAATAATAACTAATGGAGAGGTGAAGCCTTGATATGGACCATGAGAAGCCATGAGAGGAGGGAAGCTAGCAAAAAGGGATTTATGGAATTAATCCTTTATAATTGATTATTTGGATGACAATATTTTAAAATTTCCAACCTTTCCTACGAAAATATCCAATGGGAAGGTCTAGTAATAATTTCTAGTATTTATGAGAGAAGTAGGGTAATGGTACCAAACTGCTCAAAAGTATAGGTTACATACCCTCCATTTTGGAGACCTATGATGACCCATGTAGCCCACCAAGGAAGGAAACCAAACGAATAATAAAGACAAGGGGGAAACACCTATGGAGGGAATGATAGAAGAATAAGAGAAGAGAAACGCACATAGAGACATAAGAGGAGGCTCTTGTGTGAACAAAAAATAAAAAAATTGTGCAGGGTTTAGTCCACTTGGTTTTTGTGAGTGAGGTAAGTGTAGAGTCTTTAGCTTGAGTTAAAGGTCCATATGAAATTCTTAAGGAATTTTTCTGAGAATAGAAGGGGAGCACCAAGGAATATTGGCTTAGTGAAGGAATCCATTTGCATTATGCAAGCCCATAATGGCTAGCTATTGAGAAATTTTGTTGAACCCATCCACTAGAAGCATAAAAGGGAAGCATAAATAAGGGATTTCATTGTGATATGTATACCCATTGTGGTCAGAATACGAATGAGAATAAGCCATGAGTTATTAGACTGAAATGAACCATACTAACTTCTATGTGGATGAAGTAGAGTGACCTTCATTCTTACACCATTGACAACCCAAGAAATATTTTCCCTTTCAGAGTTTGATATGTAGAGTAGTTGAGAATCCACCCATATTATTTTGGAAGATCTCAGGCTTGGCATGATCTTACGAGAACTAATTATCTTGATTAGATGAAGGAGAATGGACTTCATGACTCCACCCTATAATAATGAGTGAGAACTTCTCTCGTGGCTTCATGGTTTAGCTCAAGGATGGCCAATTGGAAGAAATAATGTAGTGTCATTAAGCCTATTATGGGGTGGACCATGGCTTATCCTTCATTGGTTGTAGACAAATAATGAATTGGATAAAGTAAGTGCCCTTTAGTACTTCATCTCTATAATGTAAATCATGATAATGATAATGAAAATTGAAACGATTATTGATGAAGCATATATGTCTTATTTGTTTGTACACTAAAGCAATATTATGGTATATGTGATGCCTATTTATGATGTGAAATAGTATATCTAACTGAAATGAATATATAGTGTTCATATGCCTACTAATCAATATTTAATGTGCTCTTATGATGTGCTTTTCATGGTTATTATCAAGGATGAAATGGACCACTTGAACATGGAACTAATAAGCTATTAGTCTTGGATATGATTGATTTCCATGGTATGTTATTAGAAAACCTAGAGAAAATCTAGGCCTACTAAAGTGATCAAAGAGCCTTGTGGATGATATTGACTTAGAGGCAGGGGTAAGAGACTTGATTACAAAAAGGGAGATTTAAGGTCGGAAAGATTCTTCTTAAGACTTCTGATGGAAACTATTAAATATTTCACTAAAGAACACTGAAGTTGGTGGAAGTTTGCCGAAGAATTTGAAGGAAGGCCTAGAATAAGGTAGTGAGATGAAGGATTTTGGATATCTTGAAGGAAAATAAGGAACTTTGCATTTTCAAAAGTATTTTGGGAAGACCCTTTCCCTATAAAAATCACTTCCACCCTGGGGATAAATTTAGGAAATCACTTTTGCAAGCCTACTCTACCTTGGAGAAAGTAGGGGATTGATTCCCCTTCAATTTTTAATTTGTATAGAAATTTGGGATTGGGGGTTCCTAGCCTCAACCCCTATTCATATGGATGATAAGGGGGCTTAGGCCCTGGAGGATGAAATGTGATTTGTCAAGCTATCAATGTCGGGGATACAACAACCCACCATCACCATCACATTCCTAATGTCAATAGATCCCACTTTAATTTATAGCTTATCGAGATATGTACTTTAAGGGTCGTCACTCGATGGACCAAGGCCAAAGTCTATCGAGTGTCAGATGGGAGCACTACATCAACTATCAAGTGTGATTGTCAAAAGCAAGTAGGACCAACAACATTCTAAGCCTAGCATCAACATTTCTATTAGATGATCATATAATACCATCCTTTCAGAACATTAACATATCAAGTATAAGATGTCATGACACAAAACCTCAATCACCCACAAGAAACTCCCAATAGTGATAGATTGTGACGATGGTAATTTATTGATATTATTCTACAATAAGATGTATTAGGCCCGGAGATATAGTGTTTTCGATAAAAGTGCTATTTGGAAGTGATGTATCAACCTTGGGTTGTTGGAGGAGCCTTTCTTAGCCTTTAGGTTTTCAAGGTTTTGTCTACCATACATATTGATGTATAACAACCCATTTTGAGTTTTGATACTAAAATATAAGAGGTAGCATAAATGTGGTGAGAAGGTTTGTATTTAATGTGCATAGCTAATGGATTGAACTTAGTGAGATGAGGTATGGTTTATAATCTATCCCCAGTATTGTGATTATATTAGAGCATTTGAAATTGGTCTCCTTAAACAAATAAATGAACAAATAATTATTATTTTATAAAAAAAATTATTATATAATGTTACTCACCTTTAAATATTTTTTATTCAATAAAGTAATGAGGTGGTTATCAAAGTTCATAGTTATAATTGTTCAATTAAGCATCTTCAATACTAAAGAGCTCAACAATTGGAATCATGCACTTTCTTGAGTATATATTTTTATTTAGTAAAGTAAAGAGGTGGTTCTATCATTTTCATAGTTATATTTTTTTATTAAGCATCTTCCGTACCAGGGAGCGCAACAATTGGAATCATAGTACTTTCTTGAGTATGAAAAACGTTTTCTTATCGTGAAAAATAATACTCACTTTAAAGCATGGTTCACCTAATGGAATATGCATGGTGGAGTAAAATGAAGGGACCATGAGGAGTTGAATATGACAACATACCTTAACTATATTATTTATGAAACTATATTTGATAGTGATGTCATACTAGATGGTGAAGTGATAACAAACAGACCCACCTTAACTATATTATTGGTGAACAATAGCAATAACAATTAACTTTTATTTAATGTAATGTAGCCTTGCAAAAGTTTCACTATAAAACAAAAAGAATCTTTAACATGTTATAAGAATTATATAATGGGTGTTTGAGGAATCTTCAACATATTATAAAAAGAATAGAATGGGTGTTTGAGTTAATATATGGAAAATGGTTGGATTCCTTGTTTTTTAAATGAGAGGAGGATATCTCTATAAGTTGGATTGATCTTTAAAAAAAATTGTATTATGAAGTTGTTTGATTTTATCATAAATCTTTTATAAATATATTAGTTATAAATTTAATATATTTCTAATAATTGTTATATTAAAAATGAATATTTAAATTGTTTATTAAAAGTTTCTTTTTAACATTAAAAATAATGATAGTTGTTTCCTATTAATAAGATGAAATATAGATATTGAGATTTCAACCACCTATTTATAAAAAGTGCTAATAGAATAAGACCTTCGTGGTTGTAATCGAGACCCAACAATGGTGAGTGGTCCATTAAGGTTGACCCAACAATGATGAGTGATTCATTAAGGTTGAAGCAAGTGTAGGCCAACCCTCCCTAGTACCTGCCTCCAACCCTCCCTAATACCTGCCTAGTACGAGAGACTTAAGGTTGAATCCGAACATTCTTTGTAGAAGAATTATTTAGGAGGGGCACACTATTTAGTTGATATTGATTGAATAAGTTATTATAAAGTTGGTTGGTTTAATCATGATTTGGTCGTAAATAGTTGGGTTTTTCCCTATAATAGTTTAGGTATGATTTATTGTGGATGATGATTTTAAATTTTATTTGAAATTCTTTGTTGAATGGTATGTGTCAAAAATATGGTTTTATTAATTTCAACTTTAACTTTTGATAGTTTTGTTGACTTTGATCTCAATTGAATTTAATTGTATTATATATAAATAAATTTTAATAATAAATGTATTGGATGAAAATTTTTATGTTATTATATGCAATGTGAATGTATAAAGAAGTGTTGCACATAATGTTGTTATTGATGAAAACAATATATCATTGATGTTAAATGAGATGTATGAGGTAGTGGCAATATCATACATGATGCTTAAGAAAGAAATATGACTCTTTATGAAGCAATATGACAATTAGGATTGTTATAGGATCTCATGAAAGGTGCTTGAAGTTAATTGAGCTTTTTGATGCAATTATGATATCTAAATGATTCTATAAATAGTATGGTTTCACAAATCTCATTGATACCTTTTTAACGATATATCCTACTCTGAAAAACTTCTCCCATAGGAGAAGTTGTGATTATTTGAAGATCAACATTAAACGTAGGAACTAAACTATGGTACAAAACACTTGACACCAAATTTGTTAATGAGTGTGCAAGTTCAGGGTAGATCGACCACTATCCAAGAAACTAATGGTCTCTAGCATGCAAACATGTGCACTATTTAACACCATTAAATAATGTGCACCTTTTATCTGATCCAACCATGATCAAATGAATAAACGATGAAGGAAGAGAAAATATGCACATAGGTTAATCATTCACATGGACCATTGAGACAATGACACATGGCACACTTTGATTGGTTGGAAATAGTGACAGATGACTCTTTCACAGTCAATAGTGATGCAACATCTCACACACATGATAACAATTTACAGGGCATGACATGCAAGTTGTGTAAAGTTGCAACTATGTGGCATGACACGTCAGTTGCTAACATCAACACGATGACATGGCCCTACCAGAAGCTACCATGTGGAAGGGACAAATGGTAGGTTTGGATTGGTGAAATCCTAAAAATTGGTGACACTTAGAACCTATCATTGGTTTCCATGTGTCATAGTGACATCATGTTGACATCATCACATGGAAGACCACAAAAACTTAAGGACTCAGTCATATGGAGCAGTCACATGGTCTTTAGCATACAATTTAAGGCTTGGAGGTACAAATATATGCAATGGTCATATGGTAAGAAGGGCTAAACATTTAGGGCATGGATGTTGGCCCATGATCAGATAACTTAGCACCAGGACAAAATAGAATGTATATATATGTGACCAAATGATCGATCGTAACAAAACTCACACATCACACTTTGTGGTCTTTTCAATTAGTTGGCGTTTGTTTAGCCTTAATTTCGAATTGGGCAAGAAAAGTTTTTGTGTTATGGTTTCGCAAGTCTATTATATGCAAATGTGGCCCATGTGGACAAGAGCGTAGCCCATATGTTTTATATGCAAAAGTAGCCCATGTATACATGGAGGTATCCCACATGGACAGGGTCGTATCCATATGTTATGTATGTATAAGTGGCCCACGTATACGTAAAGGTAGCCCACATGGACAAGGGCATATCCATATGTTTTGTACATGGAGGTAGTCCATGTAGACACAAAATTAGCCAATGTAGACAAGGGTTTATCCATATGTTTTGTACGTAGAGGCAATCCACATATACACAAAGGTAGCCCACATGGATAGGGGAATATCCATATGTTTTGTACATAGAGGTAGCCCACGTGGACAAGGGTGCATCCATATTGTTTACAAGTAGAGGTAGCCCATGTACACATAAGTCTTACTTGGAGGTAGGCCACAAAAGATGGGTCATGTTGATGGGTAACAAGTTCATTTTCCATAGTTGAATCATATTAGCAAGTGGCCATGTGCCACCCCCGACCCTAAACTATAAGTGTAACTACAACATAGTCTAAGGACATGGTTTGGAAAGTACCATTGTGTAGCTGGATTGGCGTGGAGTTTGTGTTGTAATTGTTGAGACTTAGGTTCAAGCCTGATTGTTTTCAGGTTAGAGTTAATTTATTTTTTAAATCCTCCATATGCTTTATTTTGTCGAATAATTGGTAGGTCGACGATCATCCTTTTATCACATTGACATCATATTCTAGTCCTTTTGTATAAGCGCTCCAGAAAAGAGGCCTTTTGTAGAAGACTTCATTTATATATAGTTTTATATGTTTTTTATGTGTTTTTGGGGTCAATTTTGGTCCAAATTGGATTCCATAAGGAGTTGGTGATCAGGGATTAGAGATTAATGTAATTATAAGTGTATGATTCCCCTTTGACACTTATTTCATGGCCAGAATGTCTTGTGTTTGTTTTGAGCATCTATGAGTAAGTCACAATTATTTTCAATAATGGTGTAAACAAGTTCCAAGAAAGTGTTTGAGTGACTTGATCAAAGAACTGGTTGGAGTAGAGCATGGGAGACAATATAATAACTCGTAGCAATTATTAATATGATTATTTATGGCAGTGATAGTGGTTGCAGGTTGTGATAGTGATTTCAGTGATAGTGGTTGCAGATTATGACAGTGATTGCAATGGTAGTGGTTGCACATTGCAGATTGTTATTTATGATTCAATGATATATGATGATGGTGGATCTAGTTTGAAAATGATACTCAATAAAGATACAAAAGAATTTGAATAAGGAGGTGAGTTCCTCCACTGAGGTTGAAGCCTCAATCAGGTTTGAGCTTAGGGTAGGTTGGATCCCGCTAATTATCATGGTTGGATCCTTAATCAGGTTGGATCCTAGAGTAAGAACCCGTTCATTATCAAGGTTGGAGCATCAATTAGGTTGGATCTTGTTCATCATCGAGGTTGGTGCCTTAATCAGGTTGTAGCCTACAGTGAGGTGTCTGTCAGCCAGATAAATCATTCTTGCAGACAAGACCGATCTCCCTAGTGTCAACAGATATCTAGCGACAAGCAAAACAAGAAAATCTATCTTTCTCTAAATATATTGCGATTTATAAATAAAAACCAAGAGGTGTCTTAGACCCTACCTTAAGTCCAACGCTAGTTTGTGGCAGCCATGCTTCGACCGTCCGAACAAGTTTCCTTTTGAGAACCTGCAAACACAAACAAGCACCCATCAAATAACACCTGCATAGCTAATATAATAAATCATATTCATCATGGTGATTAAGGAATCCATGAAGCAAACCATAAAAGACAGCTTATTGAGAAAAATAAACTTGATTGCATTAACTTTGAAAATAAAAATAACTTTACAACCTTTGGTGCCTTGATGTTGTATAAGCTCCTCCTAGGGTCCAAGCAAGAATCTCCTCTACTTTGACAAGCCTCACACTCTTCAATGAGATCAAAAAAGCTATGTAATCTCTCCTCTCAAGCTCAATTAGGAAGACTAAATTCCAACAACATTTACCCTAAAAAATATTCAGCTTTCAACCTCCTTAGTAACTAGCCAAATGCCTCATTTTATAGTGCAGAGGAAGGAAGTTACAGGTCCACCTATGAAGGGATAGAGTCCTCCTTCAAAGGGATAAGCTGCTCACATCAAGGGGTTAGCTCCTTTAGGTATGGGATGCATGCACCTTAAAGGAGCGAACTTGCCACCTCAAGATTCCCTCTAGAAGCTTCCAGAAATAACCCAAACTGAGTTTTTAAGAAAGTACTTGTGCCTTTTTGAATTTTACAAGGGTCCGCACCCATTACACAGAGACAAAGTGGTCAGGTACGCAGGGGACATGACCAATAGGTGCGGGACCACAGGTAATGCTAAGAGAAAGTGCGGAACCAGAGTTTTAGTGTTAGGCCCCTATACTACTATTGTAACCCCTTATTGTTATTAGTAAAACCCACTTATTATATTGATGTACCCATGTAGTGTCCATATTGTTACTATTGTGCCCGATAGAAGCCCACTATTGTTATTATTGTGCCCTTACATTATTATTGTTATTTAGGCTCTGATTATATTATGACCCCTTAGACTCCTATATATAGAAAGGAGGTCTTTTCATTTGTATCATCCAAGAATTTTTCATTTATGTAATGTAAAGGAGGTTGCCCCCTCGAAGAGGCTGAATTCTAAGGCGTTGATCTATCTTTTCTTGAGCTAGTTTCATAACATTTGGTATCAGAGCTTTGGATTCTAGGGTTTTGCTGCTCCAAATAGGTCATCATGGAATTTTCGCTATAACTTTTTTTCTGCGACGTTTCAGAAGTTTCCAAAAAAACCCATTTGAGAAGACATCATGCTGAACCTCGAGTCCGAATTTTAGAGCTTTTCGCACTATATTTGCAGAGATATGATCTGAGGAAGGTGGTCTTTTTGCAGACTCCTGAATTACATTACAAATAGGTGACCTGGGGAAAATTGTCATAACTCTCTCTCTAGAGGATCGGATTGAAATTTCATAAGAAGGTGCAGAAAGAGGACGGATTGTAGTTTCTTGTATGCATTTTTCAGATCCAAAGGTCGAAAAAGTGACACGTGGAACTTCATACAATTTCGCTCTTCTGGAAAGGTCTATAATCAGGTCATCTTGGGAGATTGTGCATAACTCTTTCTTAGAGAATCCAATTTGGATCAGACTGGTGGAATTGGAAAGAGGACACAGAGGGCTACTATGGATCACAATTTCAGAACTTAAATATCCAAAAGTACAGAGCTACAGTCGTTTCAAGGTCGAGCTCCTAAAATCAAGAAAAAGCAAGATGAGGAAGTTTGATGGCAAGGATTCGGTAAATTGGATACTTCAGATGGAGCAATATTTTGATCTACATGGTGTACAACTGTTACAAAAGGTATGTATTTCATCTTCATATTTATAACCAGATCAATTTTTATGATACGAAGGGCTTTGTTCTCTTAAACAACTTGTTACGTGGTCAATTTTCACAGAGGAAATGATAGCACATTATGAGGATACAAAGAGCAACACCTTCTTTAGAGCAACACCACAACAATTGGAAAGAGTAAAAGGGCTTTGTGACATAGTGGAAAAAAAAAATATGGAAACCAGGAAGCGTACCCCTCACAACTATAAAGATGAAAGTGTTGCTTCTCCTAGCCTTCCATAACCTACAAGGGTTACACCACAACAATTGGAAGAAAAAGAGAAAAAGGGCTTTGTTACAATTGTGATAGAAAATGCACTAACGGTCATAAGTGTGCTGAGAAGAAATTATTTTACATAGAATATGAAGAGGAGGAAGAAAAGGATCAAGAAACATCAAAAGAAGAAGATATACGCCAGGACCCCACCGCAAAGAAAGAAGAAATGAATCAGACCATATCTTGTAAAGCATTGGCAAGAATTACCACTCCTCAAACTCTCAAGATAGAAGGACATATCAAGAAGAAAAAGGTGCAAGAAGTGAAAGATCACATCGAGAAAGAAGAGATGAATCTAACCATATCTTGTAATTCATTGTTCGAAATTACCACTCCTCAAAATATCAAGAAAGAAGGACATATAAAGAAGAAAAATGTTCAAGGAGTGAAAGATCACATCGAGCATCAAGAAATGAATCCGACCATATCTTGTAAAGGATTGGAAAAAATTACCACTCCTCAAACTCTAGAGATAGAAGGACATATCAAGAATAAAAAGGTTTAAGCAGTGAAAGATCACATCAAGCATCAACAACAAGTTCTCCAACTTTTAAAGGATAATGCCACTTCGGTGCAAAATCAAACGAAACAACAGGTAGATCAACATCGTAGTGAAAAATGTTTTGATGTAGGTGATTGGGTATTTTTACTGCTACATCTCAAGCAAGCTATTTATGAGAAGGAAATGTTGGCAATACTACATGCACTTAAAAAATGGTGACCTTACCGAATGGGAAGACTCTTCAAGGATGAGGATGTGGAAGCATTGTTTTGTGCTATTTATATTATCCAACCAGATTGGATAAACGAAGCAAGGGATGAATGGAAGAGGGACGAAGAAGTATGGCCACTTATTCAAAAGTTGCAAAAGATCCCAATTCAAACACTATTGCCAGAAATTGAAGAGGAAGGAAAAATCATATTGGAACCTGGAGCAGTCACAGAAACAAGAACCCGACAGCTACGAAATCAATCAATTTCAGAGTATCTCATCAAGTGGAAGAACTTACCCACTGAAGATTCCACATGGGAGAACAAGAATTTTATACAGAATCATCAAGAACTACTCAAGCGTTGAGGACAACACTTTCTGGAGGAGAGGAGCATGTTGGGCCCCTATACTACTATCGTAACCCCTTATTGTTATTAGTACAACCCACTTATCATATTGATGTACCCATGTAGTGCCCATATTGTTACTATTGTGCCCCATAGAAGCCCACTATTGTTATTATTGTGCCCTTACATTATTATTGTTATGTAGGCTCTGATTATATTATGACCCCTTAGACTCCTATATATAGAAAGGAGGTCTTTTAATTTGTATCATCCAAGAATTGTTCATTTATGTAATGTAAAGGAGGTTTCCCCCTCGAAGAGGCTGAATTCTAAGGCGTTGATATATCTTTTCTATCTTTTCTTGAGCTGGTTTCATAAAATTTAGAGATTTTTAAGGGCTTTCTCTTATTTTTCAAGGCTTGACATGAAGAGATGAGGTTTAAGACTTGCAAAGGAGGAAGGTATGAGTGGTGATAGACTCACATTGATTGCAGAGTGTCATGGTGACAATATTTTGTGCAATAGATTCCCCCCTAAAGTGCAAAGTCTGTAATAGATGAGGATAACATTTGTCATCTAAGAAGAGTGAAGTACTTTATCATTTCAAGGATCATCCTGTAAAAACATTCAATACAATATATATATATATATATGTGTGTGTGTGTGTGTGTGATCATATCATCGCTGAGGTAGGCATTCCCATACTCAAATCAAAACTGACTAGAAAGCTAACTAAACTGCTCTGATATAGGAATGATCTTGTAATACATCACAAGTATAGACATATGTAAACACAGTATGGACGCAACCATCTGTTTATGAATAGACCACTGTATAATGAATAACAAAATTCCTCGCAGCCTGGATGGTGGAAACTAGATCCAAGGTCTTGATTTCTGCTTCCTGAAATAATACGATTCTATCCATGTGAATGAATGTGTCGAAGTCGAACATGGTAGAAACCACTTGATTACTAGTCAATGACGTAAACTATTAACAAGTGTGGGAGAAACCACCAGTAATGTCAATGGCTCTCAAAGTACTCAGTACAATCCATGAAATGTAAATAGATGAGCTGATGTCAAACATGTCATAGAATCCTTTGATCGAAAGTCAATGATACAACCTGTCGTTGAAGGCGAGAAACTTGCCATTGAGGCATGCAGATTCCAAGGTACTGACGATTTCTAGATCATCTTTCTAGATAATGAGCTGAAGTTGATAGAAAGCAATCCGTCGTAACATCAAATCATAGATCAAGTTTGAAGAAATATATTTGCAAGGACGAACTCAGGGATGGTCAAGTTGAATGACATATATTTTGCAGATGAATGGTTTATTTGAACTGACCTCCTGAACACATAACGACACTGCAGATGGTTTGGTGACAATTGACCCAAAGCTAATACCAAGAAACCAGCTGAAGACTTTCAATATGGTTTAATTAACTGTTAGGCAAAGGATTTCCCAACCCAGGTGAACAAAAAGTGTCGTGTTCAAGAGTGGTTGAATGCTTTTCTAAGACACAAAGTATAACAAATAGGTTCATTTTTCTCTCTTTTCCCCCACCATTTCTGGCAAGTACCTCTTTATTTTTGACAAGCTTTTGGAGGATAACATTTACTTGGTTATAAGCTCACCCTTCGGATGATTCCAACTTAGTCTAAAATTTGAACCCTAAGAAGGAGTGGTTCGTTCCTGTTTGAAATTGAACAGGTCCTTCACTATTACATTTTAATGAGTTTAGTATAGGAGAAACTCGGCGTTTTTCAATTTTAGGGAGTCAGAAGAAAAACTTAAGAAAACTCCATGGTTGTCCTTTTTCGTAAATTTGTGTCTCCCAAGCCCAAAAAAGTATAAAATAATACTTGAGAGAACCTCTTGACCATTACGATCAAGGAGTACTTTTCATAATTAGTGTCTCTGATATGAAAAAGTAAAAAAGTGATCAATGAAACATCATTTTATAACCAATATCGAACTCGAAACGACAAAATCCTGGCAATATTTTCATGTTTTTACGGTTAGAAAAGAGTTGTAAGTGGACCGTCCTTTTAATTCCGTTTTAACGAGCTTAAAAAGAAAAAATCGGCACTATTTTCATATTTTACGAGTCATAAAAGAGCTTAAAGAGGACTCCAATGTTTTTTTTGGTTGAAAATGATCAATTTTGCCTGAAAAATCTAATATTCTGCACAAAAACTCAAACATTACTCATACCTGTTTAAAATAAATAAAAATGAATCAAAAAGTTACCTTTTTAAAGTGAAAAATAAAAAAATTTAAAATTAATTTATTCAAAAAAGCTTATAAAAAGGGCTTTTGTAAATTCATTTTTATCGTTTGACTTCAGAGTGAGAAAAGAGAGCTTTTGGGTAAGAAACTTACTGTGAAGATTGCGGAAAATCCATCTGCTAGAATCGAAAACCGTCACCTCCAGGTAATCCACATCACTTTAATCTTGCATTTCAACCATTTGAATTTTGTTTTTAGGCTTCCATTTTGATTTTTTAGAGAAAAATTAGTTTAAAACGCCGCTCGCGGGGGTCCACAGGCGCAACATGCGAAACGTGCGTACCCCAACTTTTTCCTACAAAGGAAAGAGCCAAGGGCCCGCACCTGCTGCTTGGGCAGAGTGCGGACCTACGCATTGTCCCTAACTAGTGGGTGCGGACCCTGCAAAATAGGTTTTGGAACTTCAATTTTTCTATTTTCGCCCAAAAAATTTTTGAACTAAAATGTTCTAATCCGCCTTTTTTACAATGTAGGATATACACAATGCTCATTTGGCGGGAATGAGAGCACGAAGATGTGGACCTTGCCGCAATTAATCATCAGCCCTCAATAGATGCATTGAGAGCATGCGGGCTATTTAAATTCTGGGCCATACCTGGCATGAGGGCCCAAGTAGACTTTTTGCAGTGGCTGGTGGACAGATGGAATATACATGACCAGTGTTTCATTATTGGTGGCCACCGGCTCGAAATGGAGCTAGAGGACATTTACTTCTTGATTGGTTTGGCTAAGAGAGGTGAACAATTATCTCTATTCGGGACTAGGCCAGATGGCCAGTTTGTCGATAGTCTCCGGCTAGAGTTTTGTAATGACCAAACAAAGGACAAAGGGATTGATATCAAAACTATCTCCCATCCTGAACTCAAAGTGATTGCATTTACTGTCACCAGACTCCGCAGAAGCACAACACTACATGTAGCTACCAGATCCCAAATGCAAATGGCAGTAGACTGTTATCGAGGCACCATCTTCAACTGGTGCGAAGCTGTGTTGGCGAATGTAAAAGGCCAACTAACTAGAGAAAAGAATGAACAACTAAAAAACTTTGGATATGGTTTCCTAGTTGTGAGATTTGGTCTAGAGAGGGTCCCGATGTTGGTCCCACAACATCTTTACGTTGGAGCTAGACTTCCCCGAGAAACTAAGCTAATGCGCTGGATTACAGTTATGGCCCGTCATCCTGAGGAGGGTTCAGAGGTTGTTCGATTTCCTCCTCAGTATTTTCATTGGTTGGAGAACCAAATTTTAGTGATTCAGGATTTTTCTTATGCTGGGATGGATTATCATGGTGATCCAGACATGACTCTTCCACCAAGAGAGAAGTGGGATGATTCAAGTAAAATCATTCTCAACATTTTCTAAGTTTTAATTTTTTTGTTTTTAAATCATCCAAAACTGATAGTAAAAAGTTTCAAATGCAGATGTGGGTCCACGGTGACCAGCCACTCTCCAACCCTATGAGAGGAGACACCCAGCTGCAGTAATACTGACCCCACGAGATGAATCTACAGAGACCCCGACCGAATTGGAAAATCATCTAGAGCGTTTGACAACAGATATTCTAGAGACTAGCATAGATGATATACCACTTAGGTTACAATGCTATGTGATTGGGGTCCCAGGACCTTTCAGGAGGTTCCTTTGTAGGGTGGCTCGAGCAGTGGTTCTTATCGTGATCATCAATAGTGATAGGATGATCGCCTTTGTAGACTCATACGACATTTTTTTCTTTTTTATACTATCATTTTTGCCGATCATAAGGTGTTTTTCAACCTATGATCGAAGACGATGTATATTTGACACACTTCTATGCTATGCTATATCACTATTACTGGCTTATCTTGTAAAACAAGATATGGAATGTTTTTAAATTTATTGTTTGATTATTGCAAATGTCTATTTAACATTCGAGAAGCAATTGCATCTGCTAATGTATTTAAATATCTTGGAATATGTTGATATTCAATGTAGTCAAATTCACGTTCCAAGAGACGAACTCTCAAAAATAATCTTAATAACACTGGATTTCTAATGGCATAAACTCTATTAAGTTGCAATACAACAAGATCAAAATATAACCTAACAATCAAACTTCGAATCCCAAATGAGATGGATTCAGATAATAACTCAATCACTGCACTATACTCTGCAATGTTGTTCGTTGTTTGACTAAGGCTTACCCCATGCATATATACCAACTCATCAGAGGGTGAATAGATAACTCAAGCTATGGAAGAAATGTTTTGTGTATTACGACAAGCACCATCAGTGAAACCAATGTATGTTTGAAGAGACGTCGACTTTTGCAATATGAAGAGTAAAATCAAGATAAGCAAGAATAACGATAAAAACACTCTATAAACTAAGCACACTTTTCTAATCTAAAACACACTAGCTAGAAAGAAAAACTAATCTAACTAAAATCTCCACATCTAGATTTAAGCATAATATCTCTTCAGATAAAGACCATTTCTGGGTTTACCCAAAGAGACACTGTCAAAATCTACCAATTCATAGGCCCCTTTTGCCAGCTTTCGCTTAACAACATAAGGACCATGCCACATAGGTACAAATTTTCCAGCCCCTAGCTTATCATTTGCTTGATCATATAGTAAAACTAGGTTTCCTTCCGAAAAATTATGAGGTGTAACATTTCGATCGTACTGAGCTTTAATTCGTTTGGCATGAGTTTCGATTGCTAATGCAGCATCATGTCGATTCTCATCTAGCTGAGCTAAGTACAACAAACGTTTCTCCTCTTCGGAAGTGGTTGGGAGTAACTCTATGTCTATTTGCAATGACGGGATTTTGCATTCAATGGGTAACACAGCTTCTAAACCGTAAACCAATTGAAAAGGAGTGAAACTAGTTGATGTTTTTACTGAGGTTTGATACGCCCAAAGCACTGAAAATAACATGTTATGCCAATTTGACCTATGAATGCCAATGATTCGTCGGATCATAATGACTAGAACTTTGTTGATGGCTTCAACCAGACCATTAGCCTGTGGGTAATATGGAGTATAAATATCATGACGCAGGCCAAGCTGATCTGTTAGTTCAGTCATCATGATGTTTCGAAAATGACTCCCATGCTCAGTAATAATCGCTTGAGGAACACTGAATCTAGTAATTATATGATTGAAAACAAAAATTGCAGCTGTTTTACCATCTGCCGAAAATGTAGGCATCGCCTCGGCCCACTTAGTAAAATAATCTACCGCAAGGATGATATACGAATGCCCCCTGGCCGAGTGAGGGTTACATGTAATAAAGTCGATACCCCACTTTGCAAAAGGGCCGATGGAAATTATAGGGTGGAGAGGAGTAGGTGGAGCACGCATCTTTCGATCAAAAATTTAACAATTGTGGCATTTTCGGACCACGTAAATACAACCTTTAAATAAAGACAGCCAGAAATAGCCAACTCGCAATATCTTTTGGGCTGTGGCATACCCACACATATGACCGCCACATGCTCCAGAGTGACAGTCATTTAAAACCTTTTCAGCTTCCTCATGAGTTAAACAACGTCGAAAAACAGAATCCGCCCCATGACGATAGAGCGTATCTCCAATAATTTTGTATTGTTGGGATTGGAATCGTATTTTCCGTCGCTGAGATCATGAAATTTCAGGCGGAAAAGATTGGGTTTTGAGATAAACAATGATATCTCCATACCATGGATCAAGAGTACTGATAAGAAACAAGGATTTGTTCGCAATGGGCTCTTCCACCACAAGTTCAATAGCAGCACACGGAAAATCACACATCAGTTCCGCAAATACCAAAGATTTCTTTGCCTTGGATTTTTCAAATTCCAAGTCAAATTCCTGCAGGATAACAATCCATTTGGAATACTTGCCCCTTAGCAATTGTTTGGTCAAAATGTAGGTCATAGGGTTACAGTCAGAAATTACGGTAGTTTTGTGTAGTAAGATGTAATGACGAAATCTTTGGACAGCTTGAACAGCTGCCAAGGCCAATTTCTCCACATGCGAATATTTAAGCTCAGTCGGATTCAGAGTTCGACTAAGATAGTAAATCACATGTTCACTATTGAATTCATCTTCCTCAACTAAAACCATTTCGATGGTGGAATGAGAAGCGGCGAGGTACAAGAAGTAATCCTGGTTGTAGTTGGGAGGATGCAATAACGGTGCATGGGTCAACGCGTGTTTAAGTGCATCAAAAGATTTGTCAGCTATCTCATCCCAAAAGAATGGAGTATTCTGTTTCAACAACCTGGTAAAACCCTTTGTTATCTCAGCGTAGTTCGGAATGAAACAACGTAAAAAGTTTGATTTCCCTTGCAAACTTTGGAGTTGGTAAAGAGTCGAAGGAGGAGGCAATTTGACAATAGCTTCAACCTTCGAGGGATCGACACGGATGCCGGCTTTTGAAACAATGAATCCCAGTAAACGACCCGTTTCTATACAGAAAACACATTTGTGTAGATTCAGCCTAATTCGATAATGCCTACATCTCATAAAGATTTCTCGTAAATGAGTGAGATGATCGGCTCTACGTAACGAATGGGCAGGTAAATCATCGAGATAGGGTTGCACAATGTGCTTGATGTCATGAAACGCGTAAGACATAGCTCTTTGAAAAGTTGCTCTGGCTTTCTTTAATCCAAAAGGTAGTTTGCAATAAGCAACTGTCCCCCATGGGAAAATGAAAGCCGTTTTTGGTTGATCAGCAGGGAGTATGTTAATTTGATTGTATCCAGAAAAACCATCCATAAAGGAGAAAATTTCACTACTGGCACAATCATCAATGATTTGATCAATATAAGGGGTTGGATAATTGTCTTTAGGACAAGCTCGATTAATATCCCTATAATTGATACATATTCTTATCGTTCCTTGCGTTTTGTTAACAGGAACAATATTCGATACCCAATCCGTTAAGGGAATTGGATATATGAAACCTGCTTTAAGTAATTTCTCAACTTCTGCTTTAATAGCAGCAGCTTTTCGTGGATGTATTTGACGCAAATGTTGTCAGATAGGTTTAGCATCTGGGTAAGATTTAATTTCATGAACAACAATTGCTATATCGATTCCTAGCATCTCTTCGTATGACTAGGAAAACACGTCACAAAATTCTTGAAATAGAGCTTTATAAGTTTGGAGTTCATTGTCCATACAGGAAGAACCTATATGAATGTTTTCAACAATTCCATGTTTAACTGAAATGTCAATAGGAACCGTTCGAGAAATATTTCCCAAATTTAATTCAGAATCAGGATTTTGCAATGGATTCTGTGGTTCTTTGAAATAATCAGTAGTAAAAATAGATGAAAAAACATTTTCAAAATGATCAAGCTCAGGTAAAAATGAAGATTGATGATGAAGATCTTCCCATGGTAAATCATCAACAGACAAAATTTCACAAATCTGCTCATCCGTATGAACAAGCTCGGAAAACGTTGTTGAATCTAAGGTTGATATTGAAAGTGATTCTCCATGGACCACATTCATTAGATCAATTTTGGTTGAAGAAGGGTCAGAAAACGACTGTATAGCCTGATACGCAATTTCATAGGGACTCAAAGGCATGGCATCACCAAATGAATCCACCTCAGACTCGGAAGGTACAATCCAAGGATCATCAATAACAATAGTGTTGGATGAAATCATATGAATGGTTGCAGTAGAAGGTGATACGTTAGGAGGAGGAAAGGAAAAAGTTCCTAGTAAACCAGAATCTTTAACTAATCCTACCCCAACATCCTTATAAGGGATAGTTGTTTTGCCGACATGTTGGATACTTTTAGAAGAGGCTGGGTCGGATGAAAAGTAAGTCAGCCAGTCTATAGTTACGATCTTTCCATTATGAGGAAACTTTATAAGCTGAAAGTCCGATGAAACAACGACAGTCATAGCGTAAGACCAGCTGTGACCCAAAAGAAGGTTGTAATCTAGAGGGGCATCAACCACCTCCACATCTAGATTAACAGTTTTGCCTTCAACCCCTATAGGTAAATCTTGTAGAATTCCAAAAGGATGGAACCCACGGTCATCAAAGGCCTTTAGAATCGTCGGGGATTGATTGAGTGTAGAAGAACCAAGCGATCTCCAACACTGGATCAACATAATATACGTAGAAGCTCCCTCATCAATTACAGTCCTAAAGCAAGGTATGTTTTTGACTAACACTGGAATCTGGAAAGCCATTTGATGAGGTAGGTGAGGTGTACTATTTTCTAAATCGAAGATTATAAGGTTTGAGTCCTGAATATCAACAGCTCCTATAGCCGACAAAAGTAATTTACATTGTGCTAGGCATGATTGCAGCACCTCCAAAGCTGACATTGCTGAAGGGGAAATAGCTAAGTCTTCAACAATGTTATAATTTTGAGCAGCTCTTGCATGCGGATTGAAAGTTGACTTGCGAAGTATACCTTTAGCAGGCGGTTTGATTACTAAGTATGGGTTAGGTTTCTCGATCTGTAGTGGATCAGAACCAGGAGTTGAAGTTGATGGGTTTGAATTAGAAGATTCTGCTTCCTTACCACCAATGGGACTTTACCATAATCTTGCGATCACATCACAATCCTAACATAGGACATTATCATTATGGGTTCTTCTGAGGCATTTGAGGAAGAACCGATCATCTTACTATCTTGACTAGGAAAAGGATCCTTTAAGACAACAGGCGTTTGAGAACCTTTGATGATTTTCGCAACCTCAACGCGATGTGGGCAGTCTCTCATAAAATTCTCTTCATCACAAATGAGACAAGGATAGCTAGGTTTACGTTTCTCATCTGTAGATTCAGTTTTATCTGATTTCTCTTTCGAATTTTGTTTATTTTTCTTCTTCCCTTTATTTTTACCGTCGGATTTTGATTTGGTCGTAGATGATTCTACGACATGAATATCGGCAGGAATTTCAACGGAAGAATCTCCTGTCGAAGAAAAAGTTATAATAGGAGAATAATTCTTTGAATATTTCTTCTTACTTTTGGTGTTAACTAAACCAATCATACCGTCAGTGGCATGAGACCCTGAAGGAGCTGCAGTTATTTGATTTTGTTTCGAAAGGTCGGGGATTTTTTCCTGGAAAGTACTCGATTGCGTATAAATGAGGTCTAGGTACTGAGCTTGAGAAATTACTTGCTATTCAGTAACAACTCCTGCCTTAGCTACATCCTCAGTGATTTTAGGTAATAATGATTTAACAAACCATTTTGCTAAAATTTGATCCGGAATAAAAACTTTCACTAAATGTCGTCGACGTCACCATTCATGAATATGATCTGAAATATATGTGGATGTTGACTATTTTAATGAAGTTAATAATTCCATGCAATTGTCATATCTGATAGGCAATTTAAAATGAGTTAAGAATGAAGTGGCTAACTGACTAAAATTATAAAAATAAGCTCGCGGTAACTCAATGTACCACTTGGCCGCAAGACCAATCAGAGTGCGTTGAAATAGATGTAAATGAATTGAATCATCTATAATGGAGTTAGATGCACACCAGAGGTGATAAGTCATCACATGGTTTGACGGATCCTCTCCTGATTTACCTTCAAATTTTGGGATATCACTGGGCAACTTATTCGGCATTCGCAGCCAAAATGAAAGATAATTAATTGGATCGTTCGTAAGGCGTGACAAATCAGGCAAGTCCAAAGTTGCAATAAACGGTAACTGAAAGTTAGGGTCATGAAAACCCTGGGTCATAAGACCAGCCCTAGGAGGAGGATATCCCGGATAACTTGGAATTGGAATTGCATTTGGAATATTATATCCTCCCGGAAAACCAGGATTAACCGAACCATACTAGGGTTGTTGAGGTTGCTGATAAGTATATCCAGGGTACGGTTGATACTGGTAAACTGGGCTTTGAACAGCAGGACCGAATTGGTACTGTCCCTGGTATGGTTGATAAGTGAACTATGGTTGACTTGTGACAACCCTACTTGGACCAGGTTCCTACAGGCATCTGAACCGAAGTCTGAATTGTAGGTCTCGACTGAGGTAAAGATGCTTGAGGAGTTGATGCAAGAACAGTAGAAACTAGAGCTGTCGATACTTCAGAAGTAGGTGGAGTAGATTGAACAGAAGTTGCAGCAGTCGTTTGAGGTGGAGTTCGAGGCAAACTAGGCCCAGACTGATGAGCTACACCAGGTGCAGAAGTTTGAATAGTAGGCTGGACAGGTTGTTGGGTTGAACCAGAAACCAAAGGTTGTCCAGATTGAGATGACAACTGCACATTAGGTTGAAAAATATGTTGAGATTGAGATGGATCCCACACCATGTTCATTCCGGGGTATAGACCCATAGAAGGTTGAGCATATTGAGGACCATAACCGGGTTGAGCATTGGGCTAATAATTCAAAGGTACATTTCCAGCTCCTTGTACAAATGATTGACTAGAAGGTGGTTGGAAACCTTGGGTTGGGTATTGACCTTGAGGTTGATAACCTTGAGGCACATACTGAAACTGGGGTTGACCTTGAGGTATATATTGATACTGGGGTTGACCTTGAGGTATGTACTGAGTCTGGGGTTGACCTTGAGGAATGTATTGTCCTGGAGGAATGTACTGTCCTTGAGGTTGCCTCCCAGTCGGTAACTGACTACCCTGAGGTTGCCCCCCAAGCAATAATTGAGTACCTTGAGGTTGCCCCCCAGGCGGTAACTGACTACCTTGAGGTTGCGGATTTGGAATAGTACTAGACATCATAAGAATTTCTTCTACGCTCAACAGTTTAGTTCCGTTATTACCAGTTGATAGCCCATGTTTAATGGGTTGAGGAGATGCTCCTGAAAAAGTACCAGTGAGTGACTGATACCCAGAAGGAACAGAAGGACTTCCATATAAAAATGTTTCTAGTGATTGGGAAAACATGGGTGACTGTCTTGACATATTCAAAGGAGGATAATAACTTCTAGGTGTTGGATGAAAAGGAATTCGAGGTGGTGAAAAACTAAGACCCAGATTTTCTAAAAAGTTGGTCAATGAGAGGTACCAAGCATCCCTCCTAGGTGGACTGTAGAAAATTGATTCACGCTCCCTAAGTTCTAAAGTTGGTTGATTTTCAGGGAGACTTATATCTTCTTCCGGACTAACAAGTTCTTCAATAGAAATGAGTCCCGAAGGAAGATTTTGGGTAATAATTGTTCCTACCCTGGGTGAACCAAGACCACTGGAAGTTGGAGAAGAAAATCTTAAGGATGGAGTAGTAGCGAGTTCAGTTTCAGGCTCAGAAATTTCAGGTTCTTCAGCTAATTCACTAGTAGAGGAAATACTACCAGTAACTTTGGAAAATGAAATTAGTTCGGAAATATACTCTGTTGCTTGAACTTGATAATCAGGATGAACTAAAGAAGATTCTCTATCTTCCGATGACCCAACTCTACTGTCACTAGGAGTTACAAGAGCTCGTAGCCCTTCAAGTTGGCTTGGTGAATACTCAGGAGGTTGCCCTCAAAGTCTACAGGATTGTCTCGATAATTCAGCCATGATTAAAAATTTTAATTACTTCACACGCAAAAAAAGAAAATCTCAATAAAACCACCTAAAGTCTCTAAAGAAACAAACAATTGAATCTCACGCCTAAAAATTCTAAGAGATCAAACCACACACAAACAATAACTTTCCGTACCAAAAACACTAGTTGGTGATGAAATCCAACGTCATAGAATTCAATACAGAAAGGGTGGTTGGAACAGTTACCCCGACAACCTGCTTAATGAAACAGACTGGCACAAGTTTCTTCACAAAACTGTCTCGAGTGAAGAGAACCCCCCTGAGAGTCCAAGTGAGTCTAGTCGAAATTTGCTCCAGGTACAATGGGATCTTCCCTCCACCATCACCATAGGAAAGAATCCTATAGATTATGGTCACTATGGTTACTAACAGAAACAAATATACCTGGGGGAACAGTCTACGATCTGATACACACGAAAGGCAGAGTAACAAAGCTCAATCCCCTTGAAGGCTCCTTGACATAATCCAAGGTTTACCAAAAAGTGACCCTAGGCTCCTTGACAATGGTCAATCCAAGGTTTACCATTTTTAATACATGTATACCTGCTATCATTCCCAATGAGGAAGGATTGATTACCCCACTGGTTCAGATATGATCTCGTGCTTGACTCCTTTAAGAGGAGCTTCCCAGGGCATATACGTAACAATTGGAATTTATCTCCTACCACAAGATATAGCTACTTGTTTGTTTTAACTATCTTGGAGAGTTAATTACTCCCTACTCCAAGATACTAGCCTAAGCTATGTTGGTGATAAGAGCCCTAGAAATAAAAAGATTGCTAGATCAATTTTACTTTAAGCGTTATTTTTATAGGTTGTTTCTTAAGTCAATAGAAATGGATATGAAACTTTATGGTGTGAAGACTCGACTCCAAAACACTAAAAATGCACCTAAGATGATAAACAATTCTTTTTCTTCAATGAATTTCTAGCTAAAGAAAGAGTTGAGAATGCAATTCTTTGAAAATCAAATCTTTTCTTCAACATATAAATGAAAAGAAAAACTTTTTTGTCTTTTTCAATAAACCCAAAAATGAGACTACTAATTATGCCCACGAAAAATCCCTTTCTTTTTCAACACTCAAAAACTACAGAAAACAACTTCTTTCAAAAGAGATTCTAAAATTTCTAGAAAACACTAAAAACTATAAAAAACTAAGCTTGAGATCTAAAAATTTCTAAAAACCTAATTGAAGTAAAATATTTAAAAAAATTCTTTTTGAGGACGTTTTACTTAGTTATTCATCAACTAAGGACTAATTCGTTCAGAATAAAAAAATAATAAAAAAACACCCAGCTGTGTTTTCTTTTTAAAAATGAAATTCAAAAACTTTCAAACAAGTTCGTTCAAAGCTTTGCTAAGAGAAAATGAGATCTATTTCTCAACAAGGGCAGATTTCACAAATCGGTCAGACTCATCAAGAAGACAAAAAAGACCAGGGTAATTTGAGGTTTCTTAGGCTTCTAAACTCTGAGTTACTACAAAGACCAAGCAAAAATCAAACTAGGCACGAAAAACTTCTAGAAAATCACCTAAAACCAAAATGGCAATGGAATTCACTTACAAGAAATTTTTGACAGGACACATGCAGATCTAGGCAGAGGCTAAAAAACATAAATAAATCCTAAGCTTAACTAGATGAAAACAATTTAGGTTTTTCAGAAAGTTTGACAGGGCCCGCAGGCTTCTGGTATAACCAGATGCAGTACTGCTCTGTGTAGTAAAGTAACAGTGCGGGGATGTCCGCACTGTGTTACAAACATAACGTGTGGTCCCCTTCAAAATTTTGGAAAAAACAAAATATACCCCAGATCCTAAAAAACTACCCAATCCCACACACATCAAGCAAAAACCAGAAACAAGAAAAAGTTTCTCAAGTCAAAGTAAAAGGAAAGGAAAAAAACCAAAATTCAAGTCCCCTGTGTAGTCGCCAATTTGTCAGCGAGATAAATCGTTCTTGCGGACAAGACCGATCTCCCTAGTATCAACAAGTATCTAGCGATAAGAAGAACAAGCAAATCTACCTTTTTCTAAATTTATTGCGATTTATAAATAAAAACCAAGAGGTGTTTTAGACCCTACCTTAAGTCCAACGCTAATTTGTTGCAGCCATGCTTCGACCGTCCGAACAAGTTTCCTTTTGAGAACCTGCAAACACAAACAAGCACACGTCCAATAACACCTGCATAGCTAATATAATAAATCATATTCATCATGGCAATCAAGGAATCCATGAAAAAACCATAAAAGACAGCTTATTGAGAAAAATAAACTTGATTGTATTAACTTTGAAAATAAGAAGAACTTTACAACCTTTGGTGCCTTGATGTTGTACAAGCTCCTCCCAGGGTCCAAGCAAGAATCTCCTCTACTTTGACAAGCCTCACACTCTTCCCAATGAGATCAAAAAAGGTATGTAATCTCTCCTCTCAAGCTCAATTAGGAAGACTAAATTCCAACAGCATTTACCCTCAAAAATATTCAGCTTTCAACCTCCTTAGTAACCAGCCCAATGCCTCATTTTGTAGTGCAGAGGAAGGAAGTTACAGGTCCACCTATGAAGAGATAGAGTCCTCCTTCAAAGGGATAAGCTCCTCACATCAAGGGGTTAGCTCCTTTAGGTATGGGATACATGCACCTTAAAGGAGCGAACTTGCCACCTCAAGATTCCCTCTAGAAGCTACCAGAAATAACCCAAAGTGAGTTTTTAAGAATATACTTGCGCCTTTTATACTTTTACAAGGGTCCGCACCCATTACACAGAGACAGAGCGGTCAGGTACGCAAGGGACATGACCAATAGGTGTAGGACCGCAGATAATGCTAAGAGAAAGTGCATAACCAAAGTTTTATAGATTTTTAAGGGCTTTCTCTTATTTTTCAAGGCTTGACATGAAGAGTTGAGGTTTAATACTTGCAAAGGAGGAAGGTATGAGTGGTGATAGACTCACAATGATTACAGAATGTCATGGTGACAATATATTTTGCAATAGTGTCGCTTGCATCTTTCGAGGTTGGTGCCTCAATCAAGTTGTCGCCTATCACTAGTGGTGGATTTCATTTCTTGGGGGTATATTATTCTAGCATTTTGTAGCTTGCAAATCTATGTAAATAATTCAGGATAAATAAGAAGAAGATTTGTGGTTTTCTCTTGTCTAGGTTTCCATGCAAAAAGATTGTGTCTCTTTGTGATGAGATGGCTTCTTGATAGTTTATTGATATGATGGTAGCTTTGATGATGCATTGTTATAGTTGATGATATAATTCTTATGCTTCATTTCTGTATGGTTGTTTGATTATGAATAGTTGTGAAATTGATAAAATTAATCTCACATTGATTCACCTCTTCTCTGTTCGACCCCTATAATACTAGTGTAGCCCCCTTATTATTATTGTTAGTGCATCCCCCTATTGTTATTATCGTGCCCATGTATCCCCAATTTTTTTTATTGTTGTACCCCATATAAGCCCACTATTATTATTGATGTGCCCCTACATTATTATTTTTATGTAGGCTCTAATTATATTGTGACCCCTTAGACTCCTATATATACCAAGGAGGTCTAATCATTTGTATCATCCAATATTTTTTCATTTATATGATGTAAATGAGGTTTTCCCCTCGAAGAGGCTATTTCTCAAGTCGTTGATCTATCTTTTCTTCATTTTTGTGAGTTGGTTGCATAACATTTGTATTAGAGCTTTGGATTCTAGGGTTTCGCTTCTTTAAAGAGATCTTCTTTGAATTTTTTCTATAACATTTTTTCTGCAAATCTTCAGAAGTTGAAATTGCAACCACATGGAGATGAACTATTGATGAGCTTATTGTAGCAATTTCAGAATTGGTTTTCATTTTCGTAGATATGATCTGAAGAAGTTATGGTTTTTGTAGGCTTCATAATTCCATCTCAAACATATGACCTAGGTCAAACATATGACCTAGGGAAAATCATCATACTTTTCTCTTTGAGAATCAAATTTAAATTTCATAAAAAGATACTGAAATTGCACAGATGCTTATTTTTTCATGTATCATTTTTAGGGTCGAACATTGAAACAGTGACACGTGGCACTCTACACAAGTTCGCTCTACTAAACCAGTCTATAATCAAGTCATCATGGGATATTGGGCATAACTTTTTCTTGAAGAATCCAATATTTGTAAGACTAATGGCATTGGAAATAAGACTCAAATGGCTACAATAGGATGAAATTTCACACCTTAGAGATCTAAAATTACAGCGATACAAGAATTTCAATATCGAGCTCCCAAAAAGCAAGAAAAAGGCGTGTATTTTTCAAAAAATTGCATAACTTTTGTTTCAAAAATCAGTTTGAAGTGATTCAAAGCTCATAGTGAAGCATAGATATTGTTGTTTGATTCTAAAGTGCCTTGATACAAAAAAATGGGCATGCCTAGTAAGAAAGTAGAAAGCTATACTATGACGCATGAAGAAGAGGAAGAAATGCAACTTAATATATCAAAATTACGAGACCAAGTGCAACAAAATCACTCTCGCAAAGGGCAACCAAAAATGAATTGGAAGAAACGATGAATGTTAATATGTATGGTTTAGAAGTAAAAATAAAAAGGGACATGGAAGGTTTTAAGGATGGATTAAACACAAATATGGGAGTTTTTAAAGTAGACATGGACGCGATGAATATCAAATTGGAAGGGTTGACAAAGTTGCTGCAAGAAAGTCTTCATGGTGGTGACAAGGTAATACACAAAAGTCACCATGAGGACAACAGGAATATAAATTATGATTTTAGAGACTCCAATGTTGGGTTTAAGACCCACCACATTCTAAATATCGATATGAGGAAGTTTGATGGCAAGGATCTAGTAACATGGATGCTAAATATGGAGCAATATTTTGATCTCTATGATGTGAAAAACACACAAAAGGTACACATTGCATCTTTATATTTAGAACCCAATCAATGTGTATGGTATCAATGGCTTTGTTCTTGTAAACCACTTTTCACTTGGTCAATTTTTACAGAGGAAATGATAGAACATCACAAGGATACAAAGAGAAAAACCTTCTTTAGCCAATTGATAAATCTCAAACAAAGGGTTCAATGGCAAAGCACATTGAGGACTTCCAAAAATTGAATATCAAGGTAACTAATAATTTAGAGGAGCATAGGATTGATTTGTTCATAGGGACTTTAAAGTTTAACATCCAACATGAGGTTCACCTTTGGGAATCTAATTCATTTGAGAAGGCATTCAGGGTGGAAAGAAAAGTTGAAAGAAAAATTATGGCAACCAGGAAGTCTACCACTCACAATTATAAAGATGGAAGTGTTGCTCTGCTAGCCTTCCACAACCTAAAATGTTGACTCCACAAAAATTGAAGGAAAGAAGAGCAAAAGGGCTTTGTTATAATTGTGATATAAAATACACTAAAGGTCATAAGTGTGATGAGAATAAATTATTTTACATAGATTGTAAAGAGGAGGAAGAAAAGGAACAAGAAACATCAAATGAAGAGGATATACACCAAGAACCGACGCTAGAAAAACAAGAAATGAATCTTTCCATATCTTGTAATGAATTGGCGGGAATTACCACTCCTAAAATTCTTAAGATAGAAGTATATATCAAGAAGAAAAGGTAAAAGTGTTGATTGATTCTGGCAGTACCCATAATTTTATTCATTGTAAGATAGCAAAGGAATTTAATTGCTTTCTATATCCAACACTAGAGTATCAAGTGATGGTTGCAAATGGAAGAACTATAAATTTCCTTGGAAAGTTCCAGAATATCAAGCTAACCGTGGGGAATATGTATTGAATAGTCTAATGCTTTCCGTTCTAATGGGCATTTTTGATGTTGTACTAGGAGTCCAATGGTTAACATCTTTGGGGATGATAACTTTTAATTTTCAAGAACTTTTCTTGAATGTTTTTTTGGAAGGAAAGGAAGTTTAATTAAGGGGTATCACAAGGAAACTAGGGAAGATAATCATCTCTAATGTCATGAAAAAGCTTCTGAAGAAATAAAAACAGGGCATAATTGTACAATTATGATCACTAGAGGTTAAAACATTGAAATCATCTATTTCTACAGATCACCAAAAAGTCTTGTGTAACGCCCTCCTCCCACAATTACCCAATCTAACCAGTCCACCGAGGTAAACATGTGAAAAAGAGTTACTATGATATGATTCAACTCCCCATGTACAGATAAGGATGTGGAATCGACACGCCAAAACCAAACTGACCTTCTTCGGGAGCTACAGGACCCCCAGGGACTAACCAAACACTCCAGGTGCCCAACCCAGAGTTAAATTTCTTTTTATCTAAACTAGACCCTCATTTACTCCTGGGAAAAACCCTCCATGCAACTGAAACCCTCGAATCACTCTGATAGCAAGGCCTCCATGTGACTGCAGTATTTTTCGGGTAGTTTTGTGCCAGTGACCCCGAAATCTAAGGCACTTTTTAGGGCTAATACTGAAGCCTCTTCCCAGAACTTTATGAAACTCTCAGGAATGAAAAATAATAAGAATAAAAGGCCTCTAGTGCAAAATGTGAACCAATAATTGGCCAGACTCATCCTAACCATGATAGGAATCTCATCAAACACATCATAAACATATAATGTATAGGTCATATAAACATATTTGAACATAGGGACCTCATAATTATATGAGATTCATCAAGAAGGTTTGATGCCCTCTCACAATAGCTGCATTATCATCTATTAGGTCATACATTCATTAAAATTTCATTTACTAAACAAAACATGATGAGAGCCATAACCAAAGACTATCATAAAACCATGCTTATAACTAGCATGTAACCAACACAATAACAATGATAGAACAAACATCAAAGCGACATAATAACAAAAACATTTAATCACAAAATACAATAGGAAAAGAGATTTTATTAAAATTTGCAAAAGCCAACCAAGTTAGAGACTTCCACGTGCCACCCGACCATAGATTGTTTGAACCAAATCTTTCTTTCATCCAATCACCCCCGTGCCATATTCCAAGCATGAATGTGGATCTCACAACAAAACCAACCAGGCCTTCTCAAGATTTACCATGTATCCTATCATTACCGGTCAAGGTATTCCTAGGCTCGAAACCCTCATCTATACTACTAGGCTTTACTGTGTATCCCTCCATTACTGGTCAAGGGATTCTTAGGCCCAAACAAAGAAACATACACTACAGGATTTATTGCAATCCCGCCATATACTAGCCAAGGGATCACTAGGGCCTAAACAAGCGTGGATGTCTCTATATCCCTCCACCTAATCCGTGAGGAATTTTCCCATATTCACCCTTAAGGTTTACCATGTATCCCACCATTACTGGTTAAGGGATTCCTAGGCCTTTGGGAATTTTCCTGAGACCAACCCACTCAGTTTCGAAACCATCCAACAATCCAGCTCAACCAAGTAAAAGAACCCCATTACCATGGTTATTTGAAAATGGCAAGACAAGGCTGAAAACCATTGTCACACCTGGAAAAACCCATGACAATGACAACAAGAGAACCAAATACACATATGTATGTACCATGCATGCCAAAACTAGCAATTAAATCATACATGCAACTTGATACCTACAAGTAATCCCATTGTAGCCACTTGATCCAACTCTTCCTTGCTTTATCTTTGCTTCCCCTTGCCTTCCTTTTCCTTCCTTTTCTTTCCTTCCTCCAATGCTAGAGTTCTCCAAGAATACTCTAAGTGTGCAAGAGTATGAGAGAGAGAGAATAGAGAGAGAGCTCCAAAACTAGACTAAAAAAGGATTTTGAACTGACCATCATAAGCCTTTTTATTAATGAGGCCTCTATTTTCTTCATTTTCCATTATTTTCCTTCATTTTCCTCCTCACATGAAACTTGTTACCTTTCATCTTCCTTTTCTCCTAATTTCCTTTATTTTCATAAATAAAATTCCAATTAATTCCTCCTGCCTTTCCAAATCCTTCGTCATGTAGAAATTAATGTGTAGATTCAATACTGCTCATGAAATTTACTTAATCACAAGATTAGAAGCTACTCTACTAATCTACGTACTAAAACAAGAATCGTAGACATGTAAAAGAAAAAATCACACATGCACAAATATTTATCTAGGGGAAAGTAATTGCTCGAAACCCCTTACTATCTATATTGCATTAATTAGAGAATAGATATGAAATACATATGCTTACTCAAGCTTGAACACAAATTGCAAGTGTATAGTCTATCCCTCTACCTGATTGAATGAATTTGTCTAATACTTAGCCAATTTTTTTCAAGCCCTCCAAGCTCTTTTTTCCTTGCATTGTTCCCTTGGGAAAATTCCCGTATGTTTTAGGAATTTCACACCATGGAATTGTGCAATTGCCTTCGATCTTCCTCTGACTACATGCACCACATGTACACATTGGAATAAGCTATAAATGATAGTACACTACCTTGGAAAATACATCTCAATTGGGTAACTTGAATTATCTGCATGAAAGAATTATTTTGGGTTGATTAATCAGTTAACTGGTTGATCATTGAATGTGGCTGAAATTCTAATTCCACAACTTGAACTCCACTAGTTCTTCTGACAATTAGAACTAGTTACACTGACAATAACTCAAATTAACTAAAATAGACTGATACAAATTAGCAATCAAACATATTGAACTGAACTCAAGCTTCCTTCAAGTATTCTACTGAAATAGAAATTCAATTTTAATCTAGGTCGACCAAGGAAAAGTCAAAACTAGATTTTCTTGCTACATTTTCAATTTTACCTCTCAACAAGAAAGAGATTATCAACCACACCTATCCTGAACTTGTGGAACTAAAACTTCCCTCTTGACAAGGCCTTTGTCAAAATATATGCATCTTGTTCCTCTGTCAAAATGTACTGCAACAACATAATCTGCCTTTACACACAATCCCGTAGATGGTGATACCATATATCGATATGCTTGGATTGATAATGAAAAAAATATTTTCAAAGAGTTTGATACACCTCTGGTTATCACATTAAATCATAGTAGGATCCATCATCGAACCAAACCAACCAACAAGTATCTTTCTCATCCAAATCACCTCACATGTTGCTTGACTTGCAGCTATGTATTTTGCTTTTGTTGAGTTGTGTGGCACTAATCTTTTCTCCCTGTTGTACCAAGAAACGACTATGGACCCAACATTGAAAATTCCACCTCATGTACTCTTCCAACCTGATGGAATTCCTGCCCAATTTGCATCAACGAAGCCACACAACTTCACTTCCTCTATCTGTCTATACCATATTCCAAACTAGGTAGTGCCTCTAAGGTACCGTAGAACATGCTTTACTGCCCTCCAAAATAATTTGGATGGCCTAACCATAGATTGAATCAGTTTTTTGACTACATATCACATGTATGGTCGCGTGTTCACAAGATACCTGAGTGAACCCACCAACTGTCGGTAAACATTTGCATCCACTTCCTCACCTGAAGTGACATCCTCTTTCCTCTAGTTGGTTGCTAGAGGAGTGTCCATGGGTTTGTGCCTGTCCATGTGGAACCTCTGAAGTATCCTGTTGGCATACTTTCCTTGAGAGAAAAAAACTTCCCCATCACCTTGCCATACTTCCAATCCAAGGAAGTAGTGCATGAGGCCTATGTCCTTCATCTCGAACTCTCTTGCAAGTTCCTCCTTGCAAGATCTAATTAGTTTCTCATCACTAGTCAGGATCAAGTCAGCAACATATAAAACAATAATCAACCATTTACCTTCTACCAAAATATGATAGATTTTTTCATCTGCTTCACTTTTAGTGAAGCCGAAATAGGTGAGTTAATTGTTGATCCAAATGTACCAAGCACGGGGTGCTTGCTTGAGTCTGCACACATGAGACTCTCGATCAAGAGTCTCGAAACCTTATGGTTTCTTGATATACACCTCCTCCTCAATAACTCCATTGAGGAATATTGTTTTCACATCCATCTGGTGGATCTTCCACCCCATCTGTGCAGCCAAAGCAAGGATTGATCTGATGGAAGAGTACCTTGATACAAAAGAAAAGGTCTCCTCATAGTCAATCCCCTCCACCTAAGAGTACCCCTTGGACACAAATCTAGCCTTGTACTTTTCTATGCTTCTGTCTTCTGCTTACTCCACCTTGAAGATCCATCTCAAACCCACAACTGATTTGTCTATTGGTTGTGGGACCACTTCCCAAACACTATTCTTCAAAATGGATTTGTACTCCACCATTGCATTAACCCATACTGGTTTCTCTAATACTTCCTTGAAAGAGGATGGCTTAGTCTCTACTAGATCAGTTATTAGAGCCATGTAGCCAGTGTATTGATATGGTGACCTTCTCTACCTACACAAATTTGAAGGAGCACCCACATTCTTCCTCGCATCCTGCATAAGCCTCTTAGCTTATCTTGTTCTCTTCCTGCCTTCTTTGGATGATTCTGCTTGAGTGGTTGTCTCCACTCTCTGCTCCTCAATTTTTGGTTACTCCAAAACATCCTGAGGCTCCTCCTTTGGAGCTAAAATCTCCTTCGTTGGTGGGATTTGAAGCTCCCTCTCAAGAGAGCATTACATGGATTTGTCTTCATCAAATTTGACATCCCGGCACACAACTATCATTATGAGGGATGGAAAATACACATGTTAGTTGTGGGGAGTTTCTATGTAAACCAAAAATATCCCCAACTCTACTATATGCTCTAAGTTCTTCCTTGACTCTTTAGAGACATGGAAATAAACAAAGGTTGCAAAGATCCTAAAGTGCGAGACATTCGACTTCCTCCTTGAGAAATCCTCTTATGGTGTGATCATGTCAAGAATCCGATGAGGATTCATGTTCTGCAAATAGACTGTTGTGTTGCATGCTTCAGCCGACAAGTGTGGAGGTAGGATTTGGTCATGCAAGATTACTCATGTTGCTCCCACAATGCTTCAGTTCTTCCTCTCAGAAACCCCATTCTTCTGTGCGTTGTGGGGTGTTATCAACTCTCGTCAAATGCCTTCTTTTGCACATAAATTTTTAAAATCATTCAACATGTAGTCACCTCCACTATTGTTCCTAAGAGCCTTCATCTTATTTCCTGATTCTTTCTCCACCGGTGCCTTGAACTCTAGGAACTTGGAGAAAGTCTCATCCTTATTCTGAATGAATAAGACCCAACACTTCGATGAGTAGTCATCAATAAAGATGAAAAAATACTTGTGCCTGGAATGGAGGTTGTCAAGAAAGGTCGACAAACATCAGAGTGGATCCTTTCAAGGACTGCATGTGCTTTATTGTCCTGATCATGGAAAGTGGCTTTTGTGTACTTCCCCAAGGTACACCCTTTACATGTGTCTTGTTGCTCTAATGATCCTTTGGGGAGGCCTGTGGTAATTTTCTACATGACCTTCAAAGTGGCATGATTCAATTGGACAAGTCTTCTATGCCAAAATTCACCGACATCATGGCTCTGCACCTTCTCTACCCTTGTGCTTAGTGCATCACAATCCTCCACATCTAGCTTGTAGAGGTTTTTCAAGTGAAACCTGATCTTCTTCACCTATGTTGTGTCTATGTGTCTCAAGAATACATTTCCTTTGTTGAAAATCACATTGTAGCCATGGTCTTCCAAAACTACAATGGAGACAAGATTCTTCTTTAGACCTGGAACAAACATCACATCCTTGAGTCTAAGAGGAGATCCTGACTCCCTATGAAAGGTGACTATACCAATCCTAGTTGCATTGTACCTTCCATCATCTCCCGTCTCAATGTGCATCTGGAAATCCTTCTCCTTCAAATCAATGGAAAAATATCTATTCCCATCATCTGGAATGAGGAACCACTGTTAAGATACTACACACTTCCCAACACTGTGTTGTTCATTCATGCAATGAGAGTAAAATCAAGCTCGAACTATGAAGCCAAAGCTTCACTCGTTGCTCCTCTTGAGGTCTTCTTGTATGGACATTTTGTGGCATAATGCCCGAATTTAGTACAGTGAAAGCACTTGATTATGGACATGTATTTATTCTTACCCCCTTGACTAGATCTTGCTTTATATTGCTATTTCTTCTCTTTCCTCTTATTTTCCTTTCTAGTCAAGGCACAATTATCATCATCCTCACCCTGGGATAAAGTCTTGTCTCTGGTATTTCGCCTTATTTCCCCCTGTACCAAATCGGACCATAGGAATTCCCAATTTGGTAGTTTGTCCCTCCCATTTGTTTGACATTTGATGGTGTGTGGGTGGCTGTGATAGAGTTGACATTGATGTCAAACAAGGGTCAGCAAGATTATTGGGCGTTTGGGAGGAATCCCATGGTAGTTGTAGGCTTCTTGTAGAAAATCATCACAGTAGTAAGCTTATTGAAGAAGCCAGAAAATGAAGATTACAGTGAATCATGGGGCTGATGGAAATCCATGGTAACTATAGGCTTCTTATATAAAATCATCACAGTAGCAGGCTTACCAAAGAAGCCAGAAAATGATGAGTGATAGTGACGGGCTAGATGGAACTCCATGGTAGCTACAAGCTTTTTGTAGAGAACCATCACAGTAGTAGGCTTATTGAAGAAGCCATAAAATGATCATCATGGTGGTTGTGAGTTCAGGTGTCTAAATAGTTAATGAGTAGCTAAATTTGCAATCATCTTTCGTACAGTAGAAGGACTCAAAGCCTACATTGGACCCTATCTAATGCAAAGTTCTCTAGAAGAGTTTTCCTATGATATGTGGATGTTCAGAAATGGATTCCTAGATCAAAAGATATGGTCTACTGAAGTACAAGGTTCTGAAGCCTTAGGAAGAAAGGAATGTCAACATATTGGAGGTTTGGGATGTCGCGCATTAGCATATCAGAATATCAGAATCCCAAAGGTTAGCACATCGGGATAGTGGTACATTGCGATATCGGAATATTGGAGGTTCGAGACATCGACGCATGGGCATATTGGAATATTGAAACCCCAGAGGTCAGCACATCAGGACAGTGGCACATCATGATATTGGAATATCATAGGTTCAGGACATTGGAGTGTCTTAACTTCTTAACTGAGGCACTTTAAGAAGTCCCGATGTTTAGTAGTTCTAATAGTATTAAAGAGTGTCAAGTAATGCCAAACTATATTAATAAAGGATTTTGTTGTAAATCCAAGGGTTGACGGGTCCCCTTCTCTCTCCTCCTAGCAGGACACATGGTGACATGAGATTGGTTCTGATAAGCTACAATGTCATCTGACGCCAGCATAATGTAGTTATACGACATGAAACGTGGCAAGATGGTTCAATAATATTGGGTTCCCTAGTGTGCCAGATCAAGGTGACACGTGCCACCACTATAAAGACGCTACTTGGAGTGATGACGTCATATCAGAGCTCGACATATCAGAGCATTAAGATATTAGAACTCTAGAAAAATTGGTTATTGAAAATTTCTGATTGAGGGGGCTTCTGATATTGGGTAGGCTCTTGGTCATATAAATCCATAGAGCCAAGGGCACAGAGCACTAGCAAAGGAAGATTGACCCCCAAAAGGAACCTAAAGGCTTGGCACCTATGTTCTACACTAGTGGTCATAGGAAATAGTCTTATGATGAGAAATGCAGGAAGGGCTAAGAAAAAGGAGCTAAGACACAATCGAAACTTCGCAGAAGTTATGATACAAAGGGGATTTTGATATGGAATTAAGTTGATGGTCATGGGCCCATTAATATGAGAAGGTAAACGCTCAAGGAGCTAAGCGCCAAGCAACTGAGGATATCGAAACATTGCACCATTGTTCAGTTGCGATATGGAGTTTCTCTGAAAAGGAAGTACAAAGAATTAAATATTGTATGGGTCGGAAGTTGTGAAATTGAATGCAGGCATAAAGGAGTTGGTAGTTGAAAGGGACTAATCCTACAGAAGACTCTGTAACAAGAAATTGAGGAAAACACTTGTAGCAGAGATGAATTCAAGAGCATGAAGGAAGCAATCAACAGCTTCGAATGAAAAAATGGTGTTGATATATAAGAACAGAAAAGTCACCTCTATGGATTGTCAAGATCTATGGAACGATAAATAAGCATGGGACTCTCAAAGGAGTGTGCAAGTCACTTGAGAATTAATTTCTCAGCACATGAGCTATGTGTAGTTAGACTATGAAGATCTGAAAGGTCCATATTTGTTTTTCACACTATGACAAGAAACTATCAGAATTTGCAAGAGTGGAAATTGAATCCATTCCTAAGTACATATTGGAAGCTAGAGGACATAATGGAGAGACTATCTCAATCAGAGTGTCTCAATGGAACAAAACCATCATCCGCAATAGAAAAATGAGGGGAGTGAGCATATGTGTGAGAGTGTAGTGTTGTGATAGTGTGAATCGAAGCAAATAGGCTGAAGCACCAGAGAGGACACTGTGTAATATAGCGGCAAGGGTAGTGTGAGGACTACGTGAAGAATTGCAAGGGTAGTACTGAAGTGCAGTCAGTGTAGAGCCCTTGACAATGAAGGCAAAGAATAGAGGGAGTGTTGATGTAAGCAGCGAGAGGAGATATGCTGCAAGTGAACATAGAAGGTAGAATGCAAAAGTCAAATCTGTGAATAACCATTGCTTGTATTTATTTATATAATTGTATGCCTCTATTTTCAGTTTGAAAATTGTATGAAATAGTAAAGCAGTGGCAAGAGAAAGTTGGTGCCTGCATACTGAATAGGTTGCTGCCTCTTGAAAAGTTGGTGCTTCCTAACCAAAGGGGGTCGGTGCCTCCTGTGAGTGAGTGATCACAAACAAATAGATCTAATTAAGTGGGTGCTAATGTAAATCATAAACAAAAAACAAAGTTGGTGGTTTTTCCCCTCTAGATTTCCACGTGAAAAACATTGTGTCAAATGTGTGTTTCTCATGTGATTGTTGTTTGAACATGTGCGTCTGAAATATTGGCTCACTATTTTTGTGAATGAATGATCTCACAATTTAAAGAATATAATAATGGACTAAAAGCATAATAAGAAAAATAAAAGAGTTTCTTAATTACTAATTCACCCCCCCCTCTCAGCAATTCCTTATTTCAACACCATTCACTGAATCTTGGTAGTTGTACCAGTTATTGGGAAGGCCTAGAAGAGCTAAGCTCACCAAATAATCCTTTGCTACAATAACTCCAAGTTGACCGAGTTCAACATGAAATTGTGTGAACCTACTTAGGTACTATGGAATTCTCTCATTCCTCTGCATCTTAGTATTTCAAAGTTTTTCCTTGAGTGTTAATTTCTTATGGTCACTACTATTCTGGAACAAATCTGTTAGTGCTTGCTACATTGCATACAAAGTATCTTTCCCTTGGATATTTGAGACAATATGGTCTTGTAATCCCTCTAATATGATCCTCCTAACCTTGGCAACACACTTCTTCCATTCTTCCAGATCCTTTTCATTAGATGTTGCCGGTTTCAGAATATCATTATTAATGGATTCCTTCAACCCATTATCCTCTAGTACTGCCTCCATGTAGTCCTTCCATTAAACATAATTGAAGCTTCCCTCAAGGGAATACTCGAGCCTTAGTCCATTGAAATCCATCTTCTTAGTCCTAAAGAAAACCTGCAACCTTGATCTGCAAATTTGAACCTCCTGCAGTGACAACTTCGAAATCTCTGCTCTACAGTGATTCCAACTCCGATACCATGTAGAAATTAATGTGTAGATTCAATACTTCTCATGAAATTTACTAAATCATAAGACTTGAAGATACTTTACTGATCTGCGGAAGTTAATTCGTCATCTAAAACAAGAATCATAGACATGCAAAAGGAAACATCACACATGCCCATAGCTTTATCTAGGGGAAATCAACTGCTCAAAATGCCTTACTATCTATATTTCATTAATCAAAGAATAGAGATCAAATACATATGTTTGCTTAAGAATGAGCACAACCTGCAAATGTATAGTCTATCCCTCTATCTGACAAAGTGAATATGGCCAATACTTAGCCAATTTTCAAGCCCTCCAATCTCCTATTTCCTTGCATTTCTCCCTTGGGAAATTGCCCCTATTTTTTAGGAAATTCACACCATGGAATTACACAATTTCCTTAGGTTTTCCTATGGCTGCATGCACCACCTGTATAGATTGGAAAATGGTACAACTGATACTATAGTTCCTTGGAATATCCATATAAACTAGGTAACTCAAATTATCTATACACAACAATTATTTTGGGCTGATTGATTAGTTAACTAGTTGATCGCCGAGTGTGGTTGAAGTTCAACTTCCATAAATTGACCTCTACTAGTTGTTTTGACATTTAGAACTAGCTAAACTGAAAATAACTCAAATTAACTGAAACGGATTGCTACAAATTAGAAATCAAACATACTGAATTGAACTCAAGCTTCACATATGTTTTGTATGTAGAAGAAACCCACATATACATAGAGGTAGCACATGTGGATAGGGGTTTATCCATATGTTTTGTATGTAGAGGTGGTCGACGTATACATAGAAGTAGCCCACATGGACATGGGAATATGCATATTTTTTTTACATAGAGGTAGTCCATGTATACATATAGGTAGACCATGTGGACATGGGCACATCCATATGTTTTACATGCAGAGGTACCCAATGTATACATAAGTCTTGCTTAGAGGTAGGCCATGGAGGATGGATCATGTTAATGGGTATCAAGTTCATTCCTGAGAGTTGAATCATATTAATAAATGGCCATGCGCCACCCTTGACCCTGAACCATAAGCATGACTACAATATAATTTAAGGACATGGTCTAGAAAGGACCATTGTGTAGCTCAAATGACACGAAGTTTGTGTTGTGACCGTTGAGACCTAGGTTTGGGCACCAGCAATTGTCAATTTAGAGTTAATATTTTTTTTTAACTGCCATATGATTTATTTTGTCAAATAGTTAGTAGGCTCATGTTGATAATTTTGTCGCATCAACATCACATTCTGGTCATTTTGTAGAAACACACCCAAAAAGAGGCCTTTTTTAGTAGCCTTAATTTAATATAAGTTTATATTGGTCCAAATTGGATTCCAAAAGAAGTTGGGAAATCAGGGATCAGAGATGTATGTAACAAGATGTGTGTGATGCCCTTTTTGACACTTATTTTGATGGGCATATTTTTTTTTTTTTTTTTAGGGTCTATGAGGAGGTTTCGGTTGTTTTGGATACAAGGTGTAAACAAAGTCCGAGAATAGGTTTACGTGACTAGATCAAAGAACTAGTTGGAGCAAAGCGTGGGAAGCAGTATGAAAACCTATAAAAATGATTGATAATTATTTGTTGTAGTGAAAGTGGTTGGAGGTTGTGATAATGATTGTAGTGACAATGGTTGCATATTATGATAGTGATTTCAAGGGAAGTGGTTGTAGATTGAAAATTGTGATTTATGATTCAATGATTTATGATGACAATGGATCTAGTTTGAAAATTATATAAAATAGAGGAACACAAGAAATTAAAGGAGGTGCATAACTCCATTGAGGTTGAAGCTTCAATTAGGTTGGATCCTAGAGTAGATTGAATCCCGCTCATTATTAAGGTTGGAGCCTAGAGTAAGTTAGAGCCTTCTCATTATCGAGGTTGGTGTCTAAATCAAGTTGGATCCTAGTTTAGGTTAGAGACTGCTCATTATCAAGGTTGGTGCCTAAATCAAGTTGCATCCTACAATGGGTAGTTATTTGCATCTTTTGAGGTTGGTATGCACCTCAATTAGGTTGTAGCCTACTGTGATTGGCATCTTGCATTTATGGGGGGGAATTTCATCCAGTAAGCCATAGCCTGCAAATATATGTGAATAATTGAAGATAAAGAAGAAGAATATTTGTGGTTTTCTCCCATATGGGTTTCCACATAAAAAGCGTGTCTCTCATTGTGATGTGATGGCTTCTTGATATGCTATTTATATGATGGTAGCTCAATGATTGATCTTTATAGTTGATGATATAATTATTATGATTCATTGTTATATGTTTGTTTGATTATGAAAAGTTGTGAAATAATAATATTGATCTCACATTGATTCACCCCACCTCTCAATGTGATATTTGGGCCAACAAGAAGACCATTGATACATACACACATTATTAAAGGGGGAAGATAGAAGTATGGAGTTTCCACTCAATTTTAGGGCCAAATTAAGAAACCCTAAGGTAAATAAAAAATAAGATAACTAATGGGTCATAGTAATGGATGTTCTAAATATGCATTTATAACCCTCTTTCCACCTTAAAACATGCATTTTTTTCCTTGTTGATATACATTTTTGGTATTTTATTTGTTAAAGGTTGAGTTAAGTAAGTTTCCTAGGTAATATGATAATACTCATGTTCTTTTGTGGTCTTTGGAAATAGAGCATGTTAATTTGATAGGTTTTGTATGAACCTCATGCCAACAACCCACCAACACCTTTTCAAGAAGTTAGGAGCTTTGTTCCCTAGGATTCCAACGTGAAATTCAAGGTTGCTTGAATTCTAGGACATTTTAGCAATATAATACTTGAATTTACGTACGCAATTGATCTATGGAGAGAAACAACCCAAGATTTTCATATTTTTGGAGGGAAATCAACCCTTATCAAGGAGGTTGTTCCCCATAATAGTGTATAAATAGAACTTGAGGGTAGGCCCTGTGGTTGGTCATTCTTTTGCCATCGTTTTCCTACTTCTCTACAGAATTTCATGTTTTTGTATCACAACTTATGTATTTTCATATAGCAAGTTAATGAAGAAGAAGTCTTATTTTCCATCTAGTTAGTGTTGAATCTTTGAATATCTTTGAGCGCCTTGGGAAGGGACCATTGATAGGAGCTCTAGAGACCCTTGTGTACCTATTTCCTTTTCATTTACATGTTAAAATGTTCTTATCATTTCTCTTAAATTGCAATAAAATATTGAATGGTGTATCTTTCATGTTCTTGGAGAAGTTTGACTTATTAGTGTTTTTACATTTCTGAGTGATTATTACGCTTTCTACATGCAAGATCTAGGCTCTTCAATGAATTTGTGGCCTTACAGCAACAAGTTCCTTCTTTACATTGCAATATTGAATTATCTGCGGGATTTTCTTGTAGAACTATAGGGTTTCTTGTAACTTTGTCGATTTTCTTATAGAACTATTTCAAATTCTTCTTTTTGAGTGATTTTCTTCATTTCAATGCATATTTTGTTTATCATTGCATTAATGGAACTAGGAAAATTGATTCGATGGAAAGGAATCAAGAATTAGATAATTCTATTTTAGTTTTTTTACTAATGATTTGTTTTATGCATTTTTAATTCTGAAATTTGGATCATTATCTTTAATGAATTCTAGCAATAATATAATTATTGTTGGAAGATTAGTGTTAGAGTTTCCACTCAAGCAAGCTAATAGTAATGTTTCCATGTATGTAGATAGTGATAGTTTCTTTGATTGCGCATAATTAGGATTAGTTGAAAGTTGATTGAATAATTTTTCACTTGAATGAATTTGGGTATCCAACCATGGACTGATTTATTTTCCCTTGAGCCAACATAGTAACATTAGTTAGGATTATTAGTTGCAACAAGAGTACAAGAAAGTGACACTTTCACATAGAGTGAAAGGAACCTCTTAATTTTGTACAAAACTTGGGTTGACATTTGAATTTAAGAACAATAGGATGATAACAATATTGTCAAAAAATTTGGGCTCATCACTTTCTTTATAACCATTACTAGGGAAGTGTCAAAATATTGCATTTCTCTTTAGTCATTATGCATTAGTCATCTCGAAAAAAAAAAAAACATATAGTTTTCCACATTAGCTATTTTGTTTACACTATCAAATTAGCATGCATGTCTCCTTGAATTAGAGAATAGTTAGGGAATATTTTACCCCAATCCCCCACTTCTAATTTAATAAGTAGAAATCAATTCAGATGATTGTAAATAAATATCCTTAGAAAGTGCAAGGAATATTGAGTACCTTTTAGAAAGGGAATCTAGAGAATTTGAAATCCTCTCCTAAGGGAGTGGTTTTCCATCTCACTAGACCATGTGAAAGATGATGATCAACCTAAGGTTTTAGAGTTCCCAATTAGAGAAACCAATGGACAAGAAAAAATGATAAAGATTAACCCATCTATGCTTCCCCATTTCTATGAACTAACTAACAATATTATAACACCTTCTTGTTTGAATTTGTTGTATTATTCAATACCTATGATTACATTACTAATGAATAGAAAATCAGTCTATTCCCCTCCACTTTAAAGGATTCATCTCTAATCTATTGCATGACTCTAGAAGAGAATAACATTATGAGTTGGGAACAAATGAAGCAATATTTCAGTGATAAGTACAAATACTATTGCAGAGCTAGAGACACTGGGATGAAATCTTCAAAATGATTCAAGAAGAGAATGAGTCCAGGGAATAATTTAAATAATTATTCCAGCTCAACTTCAAAAGGACATATAATTGTATTGTGGATGAAGATTAATTGAAACTTGTTTTAATGAGAGAGGTAATGGATGACTTAGTGGATACACTGAACCTCTTGGATAATGTTGACATTTATTAGTGGCATTATGCATAAATCAAGAAAATATTCAAGGACCACACTAGTGAGAAAAAAGAGAGGTATATCTAGTAAGAGTATGGTAAATTATTCTCCTTCCTCCTCTATGCTCATAAATAATGAAATACGAGGAATGTTGGCAGATATGAAAACAAATATTTTACATTCACTAACTATGCAAATGAATACATTGCATATGAAGAAGAAGAAAGAAGAAGCATAAAGGGAATTATCCATTTTTTTGTACAAAATGCACCAAAAGACACCATGGGGGTGAATTTACAATTAAAATCATATAAATATGTGTTATTTCTGAAAAAATGACCCAATTGACAAGTTACATTCATTTCTAGGACTTAATGATATGTATGAAGGGGAAAAAGGGAGTATAGAGTTCATATGCTTCATCAAGAAAAAAATTCCAGCAACACTAATACTCTTCCAACATGTATGAACTACAACCCTCCGCAATACTTCAATGGTTGTAATTCAAAATTTCAAACCTATTCTTGGTATCAACCTATTCCACCTCCTAGTACCATGCCTACTTAGCGGTAACACACAAATCAACTCATTTCTCCTCCTTATCATCAATTCCAAAACTAGAATCATTACTAGAGAAAAACTTCATAAGGGTGAGGCCTCCAGTCACTTAGCCAACAACCTTGATGAATTCTCGTCCTTAGCAACATAGTATGCCTCATAATACCACACCTCCAAAATAACCTCAACTTCCTACTCAACCTAATCCTAATCCTAGTAACAAACATGCCCAACCCATTTAAAACACTAAGGTCACATACCAAACCTATTCCCTAGAATTTCAAGAAATCAAACGTATATTAGGGAAGCTACTACAACATCCTCCAAATTCTCTACCAATAGAAGATCTAGAAGAATAAAGAAAGGAACCTACTCCCCAACAAACTCCACAAGTTTCACCCTATCTAGAACACTGTTCTCCAATAAAAAGTACACACAAGAAGAAATTGATCTTTTAGGAGAATTGAAAAAATTGTGTCAAATTAGTTCTTTTATAGGCCATTAATGATGTATCCATATATTAAAAATACATTAAATAAAAATATCATAAGAGGTTTGGTAGGAATAAGAGGGATTCCCTTACTATAAATTTCACAGGACAACTTAAGGACCTCATGCTTGGGAGAGTGATTGTCCCAAAATAATTGGATCTAGGTAGCCCAATCGTAGATATCCACATCAGCCAAATTTTAGTCCATATTAATTTTTTTTAATTGAGGGATACCATTAACATTATAGACAAGGATATAATTCTACATGTTAATCTCTAAAAATATCTAAGGACAACCACTACAAAACTTCATCTTGTTGATAGGTTAATAGTAGAACCAAAAGGTATGATAGAAGATGTCATGGTATCTATTAATTATTGGTAATATCCTATTGATTTTCTAGTTATTAAATAAAAAATTAGGTTCAATGGGTACCCGCTCATTTTAGGGCTACCTTGGATAGCAACAACGTATGGCTATATTACTTGTGGAGCTAGTAATATGACAATAACTAATGGGAAGTCCCAAATAAAATTGTATTTACCCACCTACTCATCCATTGGTAGAACATGAAATTACTATGTGGGTGGAGGATGAAGAATAAGAAGATCCCATACTTACATAAACCTATACCATTTTCAAAATTGAGAAATCCTTAAGTTGCTGGCAAGTTGATGAAGACACTTTGATTTCTAATTTCTTGCAAAATCAATACCTTGTTGCCATGAAAATCAATGGTTTAAGTAGTGGTCAACCATTTGGAAACTTTACCAATTCATAGGATAATTTATGGTATAATTACTTATTGTTGAATATAATAAACCTACCACCAAAACTATATAATTCCACCTATATAAACTACTAAATATCGACATTTCTCTTTTTTTTTAACACAGTTGGGCATTTGATTTCCATTCCAAAAGAAAAGGGGAAGAAATGCTTCCCATTACAAAATTACCGAAGAGATAAAGGAAGGAAAGGAGAATAAAACCCTTGAATCTTCTTTTCCAGCTGCTAATATGACTTCGTAAATTCCTAATTTTCCTACAACACTCAGCTTGTAGATCTTAACATACTTCTGAAGCAATAATTTACATTTACATTTCATGACTAGTAATAAAGATCAGAAAATTTCTAGATCCAAAAATTCCTTTTGGATGATAGCAAAAATGGTTTAGGTGCACCAATTTTATGATCCCTTTTATTCCTAATTGATTTTTTTCTCCTCTTGTTGTTGGTTTTTTCTTCTTTGATCCAATGTGTTGGAGTTTTCCCAGGACTTCTTTGCAATTACTTCTCTCAAAAAAGTGACAGTATTCTCCAAGTGGGCACATCTATTATTGAGTTTTTCAAACTCTTCATGGTGTTTAATGAGTTGTTGAAAAATGAAGGCATTCTTCGATCTTGTTTGACTTCATAGTTGCTCATTGATTTGTTATGCTCCAACACCACTTTGTGTGCTTTGCAGTGGCTCCATGGCTGAATCTTTGGGAGGATATTCATCAAATCCATTTGTGAAAACAATGGAAGGCTGCTGGAGGAGATGGACATTGCACAAGGAGTGGGACACATTGCCAGCATTGTAGGAGAGTGCAGAGTAGGGGAAGGCGCAAAGCTGAAGGAAAGGGAGGAGGCATAAGAGGACAAAACAACAAAAGAGGAGGGATCGCGGTGCAGGGGAGAAGATATGAAGCAGGAAAATATAGACAGAAGGGTCAAACATGGGACTCGAGAGTTAGAGAAGGGAGGATCGTGAGGAGGATTGGAGTTAGAGGGGTTAGAGAAAATGGTACTAAGAGTGGAGAAACTTGAAATAGATAAAAGGGAAGTGACAGAAAAAAATAGAATTGGGATTATGGCGTTGAGAGAGGCAGGATAGAGCAAGATTCTGAGGATGATTTTCCATAACACATGGTGGATCATTAGGGATTTTTTAGCTCTAAAATGGGCCTCCTAACGAAATTATAAAATAATAGTGGAAATAATAAAATAAGATTAGATTACATCATCAAATTTTAGAGGAAAAAAAGAAGAAACTATTTTTTCAACTTGTATTTTCAACTTATCTCCTTATGGGTTTACTCACATTTCGAGTGGCAACACTTGTTGGATGCATAATTTGCTTCTTCATCGAAGGAGTACCCATGTTGCATACTTTCGATGGACTTTGCTACATGAAAAATGAGAAATACATGAAAAACGTGATTGCAATCACGTTTTTTCATGTATTTCTCATTTTTTGTGTAGCAGGGTCCATCGAAAGTTTGCAACATGGGTACTCCTTGGATGAGGAATTAATTTTTTCATCCAATGAGTACTCCCACTCTAAATTTGAGTAAAAACATAGGGATATAAGTTTAAAATACGAGTTAAAAAAGTAGTTTTATTATTTTATATTATTTTTATTTTTTTACTCCAAAAATGGTGAATCATCCCCCATGGTTGACATCATCATCTTGAATCCTATTTGTTCTTATAAAGTTTATTTTTTTGTACATTTTTCTTAGGAGGCCAATTTTAGAACTCAATATTAATTTTTAAAACTCCCAAGAGAAGAGCAACCACATTGTTGCCATGTCTATCAACATCCTTATTGTTTTCTCTCAGAATGTGGTGGAAGGTGACATTACCTATATTTTCCAATTGGGGGTGAATTCTAGTTGTTATTTGTCTAAGGTCAACATTTTCCAGCCTTGAATCCTTTACCATTTGATGGATTATTATTGAATAATCTCCAAAGATGACAGGATTTAAATAATTTTTTCTATTTAGGATTTGAGATCCCATAAGAAGGAATATGCTTAAGATTTGTTGTTGGATTATGATCTGAGACCCCATTTGAAAACTATCACATTTTTCTTTTCTCGATCCATTACATAACCACTAGAATCTTCTCTTCCAATATTTGATTTTGAATCCCCATCAAAGAATAAAAATGGCCTCTTTGGAGTACTTAGTCACATCATAAACTCCTTTTCTTTAAGGCGAAATTTCCAATTTTTTATTTCATTTGGTGTTATTCTTAGCACACTTCTAATGTTCTAATACCTGTCTTAAACTAAACTCATCCATATTTTTTCTTCGTGTTGGAGGAGACTGAAGTCTATATTTTTCACTCCTTTTGCAAAAAGGAATTTCGCTGCTAGCCACCAAGTTTTAACAAGAAATTTCCTGACTTCTGGCTTGATATTTTGACAAATTTGATTGTTCCTGGCAAGCCAAATTTGCCAACATAAAAAAGAGGGAAGACTATTCCAGAACCTTTTTATCAAGTTCTTTTTTTTTAAGGATTATGGATACTTGTCTTTCCAATTTGAGTAGAATTCAGTAATGGTGAAATTTTTATTAATAGTTGCTTCAATTGGACCAACCAACAAGGTCCAACATTATTTAGGAAATCTACGCCCTAAAAATATATGTTGAATTGTTTCTTCTTCTTCTTTACACAGGGGACAATGAGAGGGACCGATAATGCCTTTTTTCTTAAGGTTTTCTGCTGTAATAATTTTCCCTTTTAACATGGTCAAGATGAATTTTTTTATATTTGGAAGACTTTCAATATTCCAAACTTCTTTCCAAAGGGACCAATCATAATGATATTTTTTCTCTTGGAGCTTTGAATACCCCGATTTTATAGTGAACTCTCCTCCTGTTGGATTCCATTTGAAGGAGTCTTGTTGACCATGAGTGATTGGTGTTGCACCTTTGAGATGAGACAGGAGGATATCCCATTGTGGTTTGAGATCTAGGGAGAATGTTGGATGAAGAAAAGGATGCCAAGAATTATCATTCTGATTCCAATCTGATATTTGTTCCAGAGAGCATATACACTTATTAATCATCTAGTCTTTGAAGTCCTGGATCCCATGATGTTTAAGAGATTAGGATTTCCCATTATACTATCACTCCAAAGATTTATATCATGTCCACCCCCAAAGATCGTTGATGTGTTTTATTTAACAAGAGGGAGGGATTTTTTGATTAATTTCCAAATTTGAGAGCAAGGTCTGATAGGCATTTTTCCAGTGAGAATGGATTGGCAAGGATAACTAAGATATTTTGCCTCTAAAACTTTCTTCCACTAGGTCGATTCTCCATTTATAAATTTCCAGATCACCTTAGCTCCTAATTCTATATTTTTTAATCTAGGAAGACAGATGGATACACCTCCTTTTTCAAATGGTGCAATTACTTGGCTCCATTTTATCTCCCTGCCATAGAAGATTCTTGATTATTAGTTCTATTTGCTTGTGGACTCTAGCAGGGGAATGAACAATAGAAAATTAATAGAGAGGAAGAGAAGCTAATAATGATTCATTCATCATTATCCTCCCTGCAAGGTTAAGTCAAAGGATTCCCCAATGATGAATTTTCTTCTTCATTTTTTCTATATAATTATTCCATTTTTATGACTTCATAATTTATTTTATAATGGGAAATACCAAGTACTTAAAATGATCTCAATTTGCTTGGAAGGGAACTCCTAGTATTTGGGATATTCTCTAAAGAGTTCTTACATGAACATTCTAGACATAAATATTACTTTTCAAGTTGTTTAGGTGGCAACTAGAGACATCAAAAAATTTATCCAAGATGCTTTTGAACCTTCTAGCCACAATGCATGAAGCACCTCCTAAGAATAAGGTGTCATCAGTGAATAAAGAGTGATTAATACTCTTGACACCTTTGTTGAAGAATAATCCAGTGATAGAGCCATTCCTCCTACATTGTTCCAAGTTCCTGCTGAGAGATTCAACCATTATTATGTATAGGAAAGGTGAGAGAGTGTAGACCTATCTCAAGCCTCTTGAGATTTGAAAGAGGAAACTAGAACTTCCATTTAGAAGGGGGTAAATCCAAGGGCCTATTATGAAAACTTTTATGATATCTATGAATTCAGGAGAAAAGCCAAATTTTTAAAGGACAGCCAAGAGAAAGGAGAGATTGACTCTATCAAAGGCGTTTTCCATCTCAAGTTTCATTATGAAGCCTTATTATTTTCTTTCTAAGCTTGAATGGATAACTTCTTGAACAACCATTATATTATCCACAATTTTCCTATTGGGAACAAAGCCTCCTTGATTTTCTGAGATCAAGATTGGTAAAAGAGGTTTAATATGGTTGGCTAATATCTTGGATATTATTTTGTATGAAGAGTTACAGAGAGATATGGGTCGAAATCGATGAAAGGAGGAGGGCTTCAATTCTTTGGGGATGAGGGCTAGGTAGGGGTGTTAGTTAAGCCACCTATTTTCTTTTTTCTAAATAACCACCTAATCATCTTAAGAAGGTCCTTTTTATTAATAAGCTAGAAGGAACGATACAAAGCTATGGAAAATCCATCAAGGCCCGATGCTTTATCTGGTTGGAGAATCCATATGACTAACTATAATTCTTCTTCATCCACTTCTTTTCAAATTTCCAAATTTACCTCTTCATAGATTTTTGGGGAATATAACTTGTAAATTATTCATAACTTGGATTGAACGGATCAACAGTTAGCATGCTTTTGTAATGCTGATGAGCTTCTTTTTTTAGGTCCTCTTGTCCCTTGATTTATATCTCTCCTCCTCCTTTTATTGATTCTATATGGTTTTTTTATTTTTCTCATTTTTGTGGTATTATGAAAAAGGTGGTGTTTTGATCACCTGATTGAATCCACATATTTCTTGATTTTATCCTCCATGAATCTTCTTCCTTCCTTTTTTTTTTATATATTTCCCAGTGTAGTTCTTTCTCTTTCAATTTCTTTTCTTTTGTTTCCTCTCCTTCCTCTAAATTGTTTTGCACTTGTTCCAGCTCTCTCTGCAAATCAATTTTATTTTGTTGAGGTTATTTGTAATTTTTTTTGGCCCATATTTTAAAGATTTTATTGAAATTTTTTAGCTTTGTCTTCCATACAAAACTTGGTGAACCATTTATGCTTTGTTTCCATACTACAGTGATCATCAATCTTACTTCTTCGTGGGTGGCCCATAGAGGATTATATCGGAAAGGAAGGGGGCCCAAGTTTCCTCTTTCCCCTAATTTGATAGCTATAAGCTTGTGGTCTAAAGTTGTTGAAGAGATAACCTTTGAATTTGTTGTGCTATATTCTGATATGACACTGTCCTACATAAGAACTTTTTCTAGTCGCTCTTTAATGTTGCCTAGTCCTAAATTTTGTTACTCCATGTAAATTTCCCATTTTTTGGTACTATGTCCATTAGATTGTGCTTCTCTATGATGTTTTCGAGGATAGACCTGGAGGGATTAGCTTGGAAGCAACCACCTTTCTTTTCACCAACATTTAGAATCAGGTTGAGATCACCTCCTATTATAATATTGTTGTTTGAATTCAAATTTAGACTATCATCCAAGGAGTGCCAACAATGATCCTCATCTCTATAGTGAGAGGGGGCATAGATGTTGTAGAGACAAATTTTATTTCCTATGTTTTTATTTATTAGATCAAATTTTATCCAATGTAGTTCTTTGAGATGGGATAATAATTCCCAAGTGGACTGGTTCCACATTGTGCAAATTCCACCTGAAGCTCCTATAGATTTTATAGATATTCCTTCATAATATTTGTTTTTTGAATTATTTGAGTCATTTCTTGTTCATAGGACTTGGTCTCTTGGATTAAAAAGAAATATGGACATTCTGATTTTAGAAGATCTTTTGATGCATTGATTTTCAAGGAGTGCCTGAGGCCCCTACAATTCCAGGAGACCATTTTCATTATTTACTTTGATTTGAGGCAGAGGGACCCTTCCCTCGAACTATGTGCTGATTTTTTACCTTATTTCCAATATTTTTTCTGATATATGTCTCCATTTGTTGTTGGGTTCCCATTGAGATTTATTTTATTTTTGCTTCATCCCTTAATTCTTTTTTGGTCTTCCTTTTGGACCTCTTGTGGCTATCAGAGAGAATAAGCGAGTCCTTAGATTGATTTTTGGTGAGGATCCTTTCAAGGGGAGGATGAAGAGGACACAAGGGGGGGTTAGAGGGATTAGGCTGAGGGTGAAGGGGGGAAAGAGAGGAGGGTGCTAGAGGGGAGGGGGGAGGAGAAGGATCAACTGGATCAGAGGGAAAATCTGCTCTAGCTATGGAAGGATCAGGAAGGAAAGCTATAGAGGAAAAAGGATTGGAATCAGAGGGGAAAATGGGAGGGGAGGAGGAAAGAGGGGCACCTAGGAGCAGAGGAGGAGGGCATAGAGGTACTGGAAAACTTGGAACCAGACTTATTCATTTTGATTAGTACCAATTGAGGGTATTGAGATTCTACTATTTCTTCTATTTCTTTCTTTGAACATCTATTTGAAAAATGGCCATATTCATGACGTACCTTGCATTTTAATGAAATATGCTCATACTATAGTTGTTGTATGTGAGTCCATTGATCAACCTTTATTTTCACTGCTTCTGGAAGCTCTTTACCCAAATCAACTTCCACATAGTTTCTAGCACAAGCATGCATATTTTCTTTTGGTTCACTTCGGTCAATATATTTTCCAACAACATTTCCTATTTCTTTCATAGATTCATCTCCCCAAAAATGAAGGGGGAGGTGGGGAAGATGAACCCAAATTGGGAAAACATTTGGAACATCAAACTCTGGATCAAAATTTGGGTTCCATCTATTTAAGTAAAGGCCTATGGTATCCATTAAGTAAGGACTATTTCTGAATATTAAATCTCTGTCTTCTTTAGATTCAAAATATAATGTCAAGAAGACTCTTCCACAAAACCAAATAGATATTTTCCCTTGAGTTAAGCGAGATCAATTTTTCTCAACCCATTTTTGCATAGCTTTTGGAGAATTCCAAAGGCCAGTGAACTGCCCAACCAGACCCTTCTCAGAAAAAGAGAGAGCAGCTCTACGAGGCAGAGAAGGAAGAAGAACAATTTTAGGGATTTCCATAAGTTTTTTAACAAACTTTGACACAGTAGGATGGTCTCGAGGGGGGCGAGGGAGGATACGAGGCTAGATCAATCTCTGGAGGGGCCATGAGGGAAACCTGCAGGGGAGAGAGAGGCCTCTGATCCAGAAGAGTGTCACACAGCTTAGGCAGCGAATCGCAAATTATTATCCCATTTTAATTATAGATCACCGTTGTTGTTCTTGTTATGTCAAAACAATATTACAACTTTAACAACAACAAAAAAAACAACATTTCTCTTGCTACTAATAAAAATTAAGAATTTTTCACTATTTTAAGAAACCATGTTGCACCTTTTGCATGGGTTGATACAGAGATGAAAGGTATCCTCTCTTATGTCTACACTCATCATATTTACATAAAAAAATCATAAACCCATGTCAGCCCTAGAGAAGAACGAAGCCTTCACTAAAGGATATTATCAAAGAAGAATTACAAAAAATCCTAGATGTTGGGTTTTTTTAATCTATTTTTTGACAGTGAATGAGTATCACCCCTAGTTATTTTTTCCAAGAATAATGGAAAATGGAGGATTTGTGTGGATTAAAACACTAGAAAGGACCACTTTCTCCTACCCTTTCTTGACCGAGTTCTATATGTTCTGGCAAGGAATAAATTCTTTTCATTTTTGGAGGGGTTTAACAGGTATACCTATATAAAAAGTAGTCCTAAAGATCAAGACAAAATCACCTTCACCTATTCTCATGGAATAATTGCCTACAAGGTTCTTCCCCTTGGTTTATGAAATGCCCCTGCCACATTCCAGAGAGTTATGCTTAGCATATTCTCAGATGTCATTCATGAAACTATGGATATTTATATGGATCACTTTACACCTTATATCTATATCTTTCAGGAAGCTCTCAATAACCCTAGTCAGTTTGCTTAGAGATGTGGATAATTGAATCTCTCCCTTAGCCATGAAAAATAACATTTTCTTATGAGTGAAGGGATTGTTTAGGAGATTACCTATCTTCCAAAGGAATTGAAATAGACCCAAGGAAGGTGAATATCATCAAACACCTTTGTGTCTCTCAAAATAAAAAGGATGTTAGAATCTCTCTTAGTCATGTTCTATATTATAGAAGGTTCCCAAGGCTTTAGTAAAATTTCTTCTTCTTTATTTCCTTTCTAGTTAAAGATGCAATTTTTTGTTGGACACCCCATTGATAAGAATTCCTTGAGTGCATAAAAGAGAAACTTACATTAGAACCTATATTGCAAGGTCCTAATTGGACATCACCTTTCCACATTCATATTGATGCTCAAACAAGGAAATAAGGGTAGTGCTTAGTCAACAATAAGATAAAATTAAGAATTTGTTAATTTTAGAATTAAACTATATAGTGACCGAAAAGGAATTTCTTCTTGTTATTAAAGATCTTAATAAATTTAGACATTGTGTCAATGGATACCAAGTTTCGGTACATATAGATCATGTTGTTATCAAATATTTGATAAATAGATCTAATTTAAATAGTGGATTTATTAGATATATTTTATTGTTGTAGGAGTTTTATCTAACCATAGTTGACAAACCATGGAAGGAAAGTGTTGTTACAAATATCTTTTCAAGGCAAACAATTTATATAGAAGGGATGGTTGATGACCATTTTGCAAATAAGCATCTCATATGCATATCATTATAAACCCCTTGTTTTGATGCTATACCCAATTTTTCAACCACTAGAAAACTTCGTCCTCATCTATCCTATAGGGAGAGATGTAAAATTGTTAGGAAGAGCACCTCCTACATATGGGTTGTAGGATGATTGTTCAAACTAAGACTTGATTAAATACTGATGAGATTTTTAAGGGAGGATAATGTACATGACATATTGGAAGCTTTTCATGATGGGCCACGTGGAGGACATTATGCATAGAAAAGGACAATGTACAAGATCTTGCAGGATGTTTATTTTTGGCCTACCATCCATAGAGATTCTCATAGGTACACCTACCATTGTGATGAATGTTAGAGGATGGGGAAGCTCACCAAAATGAATGATATTCCACTACAACCACAAGTATCATTGATCCTCCATCATGATAGAAGAAGTAAAACATTAACTACTTGACCAAGTGGGTTGATGTAAAAGAAGTCAAGATAATCAAATAAGATAAAGTAGCATAATTTGTGAGAGATTTTTTTTTTTTTTATATAAGTTTGGATTTCCAAGAGAGATGGTTACATACCAAGGTGTGTAGTTCACTTCCAACCTCATTGACAGAATCATGGAGCAATATCAAATCCACCATAGGAAATCTAATCCATACCACCCTTTGGATAATGGGTAGGTGAAGTGAAAAACATGGAGCTTAAGAATATCCTCACCAAAGTAATTAGCATGAGAAATAAATATTGGGCTAATAGAATCACAAAAGCAGGATGGGATTACAAAAAAACATGGAGACAACAACATGATTTACTCCTTATGAGTTAGTCTATGGTAAGAAGACTATGTTTCCCAGTGACTTTGAATATGCAACCTTAAATATAACATTACAATGAGATATGGATCGATCAAATTCCCAAGACGAGGGGAGTCACAAATAAATTCATTGGATGAGTAGAGGATGCAAACTATTTTCCATACTAAAATGGTCCAATTGTAGAGGAAAATATGAAATGATAAGTTCACTAAGACTAGAGACTCCAGGGAAGGAGATTGGTCCTTACTTTATAACTCTAATTTCAAGGAATTCAAGTGATATGGACTATGAATGAATGAAACAAAATACAGACATGAACACAAACACAAAGATTCAGAAGAAATAAATCTTCATTTCATTAATATCAAAGAACTAAAAGATGCTTACAAGCAGAATGGAAATAAACTAGCTCGAGCGATGGTATCTTACTTCTGAGAAGAGATGTGGAAGCTACATGCCTCTAAAATGTGTTAGAATGAGGTTCAAGGGGATTTTTATTGTTGAACAACAAAGCGAAACCCTACAAAACCAAAACCCTAACCACAAGAGATGGAACTCCAAGAGTTTGTGGGCCCTGTTGGGGTTAGTTGGGCAACCAACTTCCCGGGGTCATAACTTGGTCATATGATCTTTGTTTGGCGCGTATGATAACTCGTTAGAAAGATATATCTAAGTAATATAGGATTTAAGGTAAGAAATTTCTTATGATTACGAGCCTATTGCAGACCTTAAAAAAATCTGTTTAGGGGGCCAAAATAGCTCTAGAAGTTCAAGACCTAAAAAACTACTAAAAGTAATAAATGTTGCTATAATCAAGGAAACTGATGAAACCGACTGGAGGTCTGTTATAGACATTTTTGTGCCTTACAAGCTATAAGCATGAAATGTCCATAATCTAAGGGATCCAAAGTCCCTAAACATGTTGTTCCTACCCCTAGAGGAACAAGGCTAACAAACCACAGCAATTCACAGAAGTTCTCCACCAGAAACTGCTCAAAAACAAGTCAATTCAGGATCAATTAAGTGGCTCCACTAGCTGTCTGCGCTGAAATGCAAAGTCAACACTGGATACCTGCACTGCAACGCAGGTAGAAGCACTACCAGGGCGCGCTGAGCGAGAGTTGACAAATGGCAAGTTCATTCCAAGAGGTGTCAAGACCCAGGAAGCTTCCAGAATCTTCCTCAATGACACTTGCCTTAGTGAATTTGACTAGTGATGAGTAAGAGGTTCCCAATCTCCAAGTGGAAGCAAGAACCTCCAAGTGGAATCAAGAACTGACAGAGGGAGAGGACACTAGTCAGATCTCAAGCTGACTCATCCTCTCTCCAAACATCTATATATGGATCTCTCCTCCATGAGATCTAGAGGCTGGAATTTTGTTATTGCAAAGAATTGCTGTTGGTTTGAGACTGGAATCATTGGGTGCTTAATGCTTTGAAGGAGGTGAAGATAGGAATTCCATTTGCTGGGAAGGAGATGCTGGATTGGAGCCCTCTGGGTTGTATCTCTTCATGAACCTTGTTATTCATCAATAAAGCTATCTTGGTTTCTCCTATATACTGGTGTATCTTTGATGTATGATTGCATTAGTATGTTTAGTTTATTTCTAATCCTGAACTAGTTATGAATATGAATCTATGTCTTTGTGTAGTGTTCTCTTCTTGTGATCTTGCAGAGACCTGTTGAAGCTGGGCGAGCGAGAAGGCAAGTAGCTGGGAACTCTCAAAGAGAAGAGAAATCGGATCGAGGGAAAAACAGAAGACACCGGTTAGTCCATCCATCTCTCTTCATTCTTAATTCATAAAGTAAGAATACTAGAATAGTTGTCTCTGTTTGTTGCTAAGGCACTGTCACACCTTAGGTGGATAGGATCGTCCTGCATAGGCATTTTTCCCCACAACAAATTGGCGAATCCACTGGGGAGATCTGTTTAGTCATTTTATTTGTGTTTCTATCATTGTTTGTTTCATAGACTCAACAGCAACAATCGAACTGCATCTGTTATTCTCAGATGCAAAGTAGACAGCTGTTGCTTTGATCCAATCACTGGATTTGTCTATGATCTGAACTATGGACTCACAAATGATTTGATGATCCTTTGTGATAGATCTTAGTACTCCCTCAAAGAATCCCCTTGATTGTACCTTGCTTGTCGCTTTTATTTGGCCTGAAACCGTAGATTAATCAGCAAACTGTGACCCAGAACCCAGTGAGAAACTCTCGTTTCTCCTTCAGCGCAGACCCTGTGAAGAGGTTCTGCATTTCAACGCAGGTCCCGTGAAGGCTACCTGCGTTGAATGTCAAAACCTCTGTGTTGAGGGTGCGCTGATCCAGTTAGGCCTTGTGCAGCTGGGGTTCTCTGCTCTGTTTTGCCTTGTTTTGATCTCTATTTTTTGCAGCCTGTAACCAGCATAGGTACCTGTCTGATAACTCCTTTTCTCTGCTTAAATTCCGCCTCCTTTTGTACAAAAAGACTGTGAGTGTTTTTATGTGTTTGTGGCGTCATTTACAGTTTTCCTTTGCAAGAGTGAAATAGTCATCCTGTAGCCCTTGATTCAGATCTGTTGATTGTGATCTTAGGAGAGAGTTCATTGGCTGTTTACAGTTGATTATACATTTACTATTGCTTATTGGTTTGAGTTTGTCTCTTTTAAGTGTCAAAACAAGTATTCATTTCGGAAATCGTTAAGTGTTGTAATCTCTTCTACCCTCTCTGATTTCGAAAAAGTAAACTTGTTTGTATTGGTCATTTAAAAGCAAATTCAAAGTTGTACAAAAAGCTTTCTTTGTAGGCATCAATACTAAGAAAGCGGAAAACAAACACCTGCATTGTGCATTTGAATCTTGATAGTTTGCATGCTTGATTTAGGAAAAGTGCATTAGAGTGTGATGATTGCTCTTTGAGAAAAGATGGTGTCTTTCTTTTCCCTTTGTAGCTAGGATTTTCATAAGTTGAAAAGATATAAAGCTTGCTTATCATCTTTAGACTGCATTTAGGAATTGTATCATACATCTCGTGGTGAACCTCAAAAGGCAAACTTCTAAAAAGATCAACCTAAAATAAATTGAATGAACTTAACAACGCTTTGCAACATAACGCACAACATAGAGGTCTAGGCTAGAGACGTGTTCCGGCGTCATAAAGCCTGGTGGCTGTCGATCTCGTTGATGGTGGGTGATTCCTCCTGAGGGACGATAGCGCCAGTATGGATTGTGCTCCCACGTACCGTCGCGTATATATTGGGAGACCCCTATAGGCATAAAACCTTTATCCTTAGGAAGCCGTGTCGGCCGCCCTACCGATCGCAATGCACTGAACTCAGCATTCAGGAAGATCGACCACCCGTACCTTAAAAAGTATTCTGCGGTTTTGCGAAAAGTTTGGCACACCCTCTACCTAGAACTCCAGAGCAGTTCCTTTTGGCCTTTTTCAGACTCTATAACGGAAAAAGTCCATCCGAGCATTTGTCACTTCGGGCTCGTTAAAACATCGAAGGAGACTAGAGTCATCTTTAGCTTTTTCTCGACTCTTTAAAATTGAAAAAGCAAGTTGTGTCTAAAGCGTCGTTAAAATTTATTTTAAACGGAACAATCATCCCTATTCCTGCGTTGATCTTTAGGTTGAGAAAATGGAGCACACCAACCAAGGAATTCCCCTTGGTGGAAATCCTAGTCCCTTCTCCTCTTGGGGAGATGTTGGTGTGCCCCATATGGCCACATTGTCGCTTCGAGGACTGACAATTGGCCTGCCGGTCTAGCTCTTCTCAACCAATGTCGTTCAGAACACCACTATTCCTGAACAGTCGAATCAACAGTCAGACCAGACCAGAGTTACCCACCAGCCTTCTACTTCATCTAATTCTCCCTCTCCTCCTTCCTCTTCGCTTGACGGAACTGGTAAAAAAAAAACCAAGTTCCTAAGGAGAAGAAGGAAAAGAAGAAGAAAGAGAAGAAGAAGAAGGAGCCAAAAGCGACTGGGGGCAAACAAGTGGCGTCTGACAAAAATCCACACACAACACTGACTAGGCCTAAATCGCCATGTGTCATATGCAAGGGAGACCACTTCCACAGAGATTGTCCCTGCATCCCTCGGATACTAAGGGACTGGTCTCCCCGTTTGCACAATTCGGTGGCGTCAACCTCTGATAGCCATGTTGACAGCTCACCGTCAACTAGTGAAAGTGAAGTCACAGGACAGAGAGGGAAAGCTAGATTTCCCTGCAAACTGTGTGAAGGCGACCATGCCATCCACCATTGTCCCTTCTTAGACGAGGCTAAAAGAGTTTTGGAAGATCGCCCGGTTTTACCAGTGCAACTTCCTCCTGGATATCAAAAACTCCTGCCAAGTCCTTCACCAGTTGAGAACCCGGCTGGCCCACTCAGGTGGTCAGCCGAAGCACCTATCATTGAGGATGAACCGTCTGAATCCATACCTGACGAAAGTCAAAAGGTTGAGGCGGCAGTTGACCCGGTTTTGCCTTCAGAGACTCTATCTTCGAATGATACCGTCACAGAGGAGAATAAAGACGACACCGCCCAAATTCTCTTCATCAACACAGACTCCGACGAACAAGGGGGAAATTTGCCCATTCCTTTATCGCAGGAAGGAACTTCGTCAGAGTCATACCCGGCCGTCTATTCGGTCCCACCACCAAGCAACCTAGTTGTCTCGTTCGACTGGAACCAACTAGGCAGACCCCATTTGAAAGCAAGCATACATTCAGAATTATCGTTCAAATATACAGAATGGTAATGGCTGGCACCATTATTGATGAGGGGGTATCTGTGAGTATCCTTTCCTCTATTGCTTGGAAAGCGCTTGGTTCGCCAGCGCTTTTGCCTGAAATGAGAAATCTGACAGGCTTTGATAAAGGAACCAGTCGACCTTTAGGGATCCTCCCCAATGTGCCCATAACATTGAAAGGGAAGACCATTCAAATGAACGTGATGGTCATTCAAGGACCCTTGGATTATAACCTACTCCTTGGACAAGACTATATATATTGCATGGGAGCCATCGTCTCCTCGCTCTTTAGAGTAATGTGTTTTCCGCACGAAGGAAGAGTGGTCAAGCTCGTGGACCAGCTTTCATTTCCCGAATCACGCATCGCAAATAGTCATATACCATCCCTAAATGGTCTCTTCACGCAAGAAATGTCTCAACCCACAGTCCATCCTCCTGATGAGCGCGAGTAATCCGGGAGGATATGACTGGAACCCAGGGGGCATGCGTCCTAGTCTGCTTCGGCAGGAAAACTTTGGGTATAAGGTAGGTTTCCGCGGGAGAATATGACTAGTCCATACCCCGTCCGTGATTGGAAGAGGGGTTGTTCTAGAATAAGATTCTTTTGTCAAAGTTATGTGAGTTGGCGGGCATCGTCGCTCACCTTTGTCTATTTCGGTAGACATTGCCGAAGAAGTGTTTTATTCGTGGCCGCGAATGGAGCAATCTTTGGTAACCTGAAAGAGGTAGGCCTCTCTCGGTAAAACAATTGTTTTGCCGGACTAAAGTAGGGGTAACCTTGAAACTTTGTTTTATACCTGGGGGCATGCAAACCTTTCGGAGTGCAAGCAAGGGGCGACTATTTATTTTTTAAATTTTTAGGTCCTCCCTTTAAACCTGTAGGTCTAACCCTTTAAACTCGTAGGATTAGCCGTTTCCGAACTTGCATAACGAAAGGATGCAGGGCATAGCTTTGTGAGGTGAAGCTCCATAAAAAATAGAATCTTAATGAGACATTCTTATCATATGACTGGATTAATCGAGCAGTTTTAGCACACAGTTCATGCTCGTTAAAAAATAAACGCAAGATCCGAGCAGTTTTAGCGCATAGTTCATGCTCGTTAAAAAATAAACATAAGATCGAGCAAATGTTTCCACCCGCGTTTAAGCTCGTTAAAAAATGAACTATCCCGGTAAATAACCATAGTGAATGTAATATGATCAGCCATTAAAGCCTTGGTCGTGTTTGCACCGTCACCTCCACTTTTCCATTGGCCGATTGATCACCTCCATATGTTTGTTTACCCATTTTGAGGAACAGCTGTGAAGAGTGATTTCACTAGCCATCCTTGTGACATTGCCGTGATTGGAAAATTCCAACCTGTACCTGGAATCAGCTGCTAACCTGTTTCATCACTCGTTCCTCAAAAGACGAGTCTTCTTTAAGCTCTTTTCATCTGACTCGTAAAATATGAAAAGATTTCCGAGTCCTTGGCCTTCCAGCTCGTTAAAGGGACAGAAAGTGATATCCATCCTCTAGATTTTAATCTTTTTGGACCTGAGGGATTATTGCACAAAAAGATCGAGCGCTTGTTTTATTCGGCTCGTTAAAACTATCAAAAACTCATCCCTTTTGTATTGTTTTATACTTTTTCGGACCTAAGGGATTATATGACGAAAAAGGACTTTTGGAGTTAACTTTATGTACCTTTTCAGACTCTCTAACAATGAAAAGGACCGAGTTATCTTTGTCGTTAGACTCGTTAAAATCATTAAATAGCGACAAACTTGTCTTTAGACGAGAACGAGTTTCACTATCGCTAGGCTCGTTAAAACGTAACGATGGGCTTGCCCGAAGGGCAGGTTATAGAACAAGCATATGTTATCCTCCTCAAGCTTGACAAAAATAAAGAGGTACTGGTCAGCAATGACTGGGGAAAAATTGGGAGAAACTCAAGAAAACTTTGATGGTAGCAAGTCGCTCTTGAACATGACACTTTTCCTCCGTACCACAATCGGGTTGGGTTGTTTCATTCACCGGTCACATCACCATGGTCTCGCCATACCATCCATATTTGGGGTAATGCTACCGATCCATCGCATCAGTGTCGCCATATGTTCAAGAGAAGTCGTTCAGAAAAGTCAACCGTGTCCCATCCACTGCCGTATATTATCCTTCATCCTTTCATGACCACCACCCTGAATCATATGTCACAGATCGTTTTCACCTCCATCAAAATCATTAGCTCCGTTCCGTGTCATTAATGTGGGATTCATTAAGGCCCTCCTTTGACGGATCACTTCTTGTCGACATCAGCTCATTATCCAAGAATTTGATCTAGGAACAACCCCTTCAGTACTTTGAAGCTTGCATGCCTCAATGGCAAGTTTCTCACTTCCGGCGACAGGTATACATCAATGACCTTCGACAGAAAGATTTTGTGTGGTGTTCGACACCAAGTCATTTATTCACACCACGTGAATTGTACTGCAGTACCTTGAGGGTCATTATCATTATCGGTGATTCCTCTCGCGCTTGTTAACGGTTTACCTCATTGACCGGTAATCAAGCGATGTCTTTCCATGTTCGACTTCAGAACATTTCTCACATGGATCGACTTGTACTTAGAGTGAAGATCGAACGAGTTTGAAGACCCCGGATTTAGTTTCATCCATCCGGGCTGCGATATATATTTAGAAAAGATAAAGACATTGACATGTACATCATTGCAGCAGATAATCATCCTACCCAAAGGATGATAATTTCATCAAAATTATCAGTCTACAATCAGACGATTGTCTATTCTATGTACAGAAAAATGAATTTATAAAGCTGAGCATGGGAATGCCCGCCTCAGCTAGATCATGAAAGCAGTATGAAAAATAATGTATTGTATTGTATTGTATTACAGGTCTCCTCCCAGCAATGAATGAACTTCGGATCCTCCTGATAAAGCATTTCACCCGATAAACGGCCTCACACTTTAGGGGGCAACTGTTATAGACATTTTTGTGCCTTACAAGCTATAAGCATGAAATGTCCATAATCTAAGGGATCCAAAGTACCTAAACATGTTGTTCCTACCCCTAGAGGAACAAGGCTAACAAACCACAGCAATTCACAGAAGTTCTCCACCAGAAACTGCTCAAAAACAAGTCAATTCAGGATCAATTCAGTGGCTCCACTAGCTGTCTGCGCTGAAATGCAAAGTCAACACTGGCTACCTACACTGCAACGCAGGTAGAAGCACTACCAGGGTGCGCTGAGTGAGAGTTGACAAATGGCAAGTTCATTCCAAGAGGTGTCAAGACCCAGGAAGCTTCCAGAATCTTCCTCAATGACACTTGCCTCAGTGAATTCGACTAGTGATGAGTAAGAGGTTCCCAATCTCCAAGTGGAATCAAGAACTGACAGAGGGAGAGGACACTAGTCAGATCTCAAGCTGACTCATCCTCTCTCCAAACATCTATATATGGATCTCTCCTCCATGAGATCTAGAGGCTGGAATTTTGTTATTGCAAAGAATTGCTGTTGGTTTGAGACTGGAATCATTGGGTGCTTAATGCTTTGAAGGGGGTGAAGATAGGAATTCCATTTGCTGGGAAGGAGATGCTGGATTGGAGCCCTCTGGGTTGTATCTCTTCCTGAACCTTGTTATTCATCAATAAAGCTATCTTGGTTTCTCCTATATACTGGTGTATCTTTGATGTATGATTGCATTAGTATGTTTAGTTTATTTCTAATCCTGAACTAGTTATGAATATGAATCTATGTCTTTGTGTAGTGTTCTCTTCTTGTGATCTTGCAGAGACCTGTTGAAGCTGGGCGAGCGAGAAGGCAAGTAGCTGGGAACTCTCAAAGAGAAGAGAAACCGGATCGAGGGAAAAATGGAAGACACCGGTTAGTCCATCCATCTCTCTTCATTCTTAATTCATAAAGGAAGAATACTAGAATAGCTGTCTCTGTTTGTTGCTAAGGCACTGTCACACCTTAGGTGGATAGGATCGTCCTGCATAGGCATTTTTTCCCCACAACAAGGTCTACATGGAATAGGCAGGTGACTACCAATATACACTTGGATCAGTACTTACCCCTTAAGAATAAATGGTCCCCATTGCATGCAGAGCCTTCATGAGGTGAGGAAATTTATATTGAACTTGGTCCCTAGTGAACCACTCGCCCTGGTGAAGGAGTTGGTCTGCTTTGACAAATTGATAGAGATGGATCCTCTATTGGTGATTGGTCTTGATCTATTTTTCCATGATACTAACAGTTGTGGCATGTTCGATGCAGCTTGGGTTGAGCTCTTTTGGCGTCAACTACTCAACAACGATGAATATGTCCAACAATGGGGGAAAGTATGGTCGTAGTCGGTCCACATTGAATACTGGGTACATGCCAAGGAACGGTGGAATGCTGAGCTTGAAGGCATTATTCCATATAACCTTGGTGATGGTGTATGACCCATATTAGAGCGGGCGAAGCGTGTGATGAGGCCTAGCGAGACACTCCTTTTGCAAATGTAACCAAACTTTGTCTCCCACCTGGAACGTCTGTGGCGCCTGATGTTGATCATGATGTTGTTTGTACTTAGCATTGAATTTGTACAATATGTCATGGACCTTCTAGAGAATGTGGTAAATCTTCTCAATGAATTTTTTAGCCCTGTCAACTTGAGATTGGACATGAGCTGAATTTTACTAAGTAGATGCAAATGGTATGGCCACATCAATGGGACATAATGGCTGGAATCCTAACCCCACCTAAAAGGGGTTGTGGCAAATTGGGCTATGGAGAGATCTATTATAGTTGTTTTGGACATAGAGGAGGCTTTCATCCCATGTTCGTGGATGCTCCAAGTTGTACATGAGCAAAATGTGCATGATCATCTTGTTGATGACCTCTGTTTGGCCATCAGTTTGGGGGCGGAATGTCGTGGAATTAGTGAGTTTGGTATCCAGCTTGACCAAAATGTACTCAGAAACCTATTATCCCGATTTGAGATAATGGATTGTGGGATCCCAAAGTGTAGCCACGCTCATTCAAATAAGAGCTTAGCAGTGGCTTTTGCTATGATACTTTATTGCAGGCTACCAGAATGGTCATCTTAGAGAATTTGCCAATGACAACGAAAACACAGTCATTTCCATGCTTAGTAGAAGGAATGCTCGACATGTAATCCATGGAGATGGATTCCTAAGGCCAACTAGGAGTGGGAAGAGGAGTATATATGCCTTCCTTCTTGATTTTTCATTTGGAAATGATGCAAGAAGTGCAATATGTCGAAGGTTTGACCAACAAAAATACTTCTGCAACACTACCACTATTTTCTCTATTCCGAAATGTCTAGCATATTGACTGTAGTGTGCCTCCCAAATCATCTTGGCACACTAACTTGAAGGAACACAGAGGTGTCCCAAGTGGCATAACAATATGCCCTGGAGGTGAAAATTTGGAACTTTCTTTCCTTCCTAGAGCATCTGGTATGCTTTTTCCGAATTCTCGATTGCTCTTATAAAGATTCGACCACCCCGAAGTATCACATCCACAAGAGTCGAGCACATTGGTTAGCACCATAACTGGTAGTTGGCTGAGACTGAAATATTATTGGTGTTTTCCTTCTTATACTTGACGTTCAAATGAAATTTTTGAAGATAGGTGGACCATTTTTTATGGTGATCATTCTGCAACTTTATGTAGAAATCAATATGTAGATTCAAAACTACTCATGAATTTACAAAATCACAAGACTTGAAGCTATTGTACTGATCGATGGAAGTTAATTCACCATCTAGAACCAAATCATAGACATGCAAAAAGGAAACATCAAACATGCACATAGATTTATCTAGGGGAAATAAACTGCTCAAAACCCCTTACTATCTATATTTCATTAATCAGAGAATAGAGATAAAATACATATGCTTTCTCAAGCTTGAGCACACCCTGCAAGTGTATAGTCTATCCCTCTGCTTGACTGACTAAATTTGGCCAACACTTAGCCAATTTTCAAGCCCTCCAATCCTATTTCATTACATTGTTCCTCCAAGAAATTATCCCCTATTATTTAGGAATTTCACACTATTGAATTTACAATTCCCTTAGGTCCTTCCTTTGGTTACATGCACCACCTATACACATTGGAATATGTTACAACTGATAGTACCCTTCCTTGGAATATCTATCTCAACTAGGTAACTCGAATTATCTGCATGCAACAATTACTTTGGGATTATTTATTAGTTAACTAGTTAATCACTGAGTGTGGTTGAAGTTCCACTTCCACAACTTGACCTCCACTAGTTCTTTTGACAATTAGAACTAGTTAAACTGACAATAATTCAAATTAACTAAAAAATGTTGCTACAAATTAGAAATCAATCATCCTGAACTCAAATCAAGCTTCCCCAACTCGACTTAATTGAGTTAAAGAGTGAGAAAATCCATGTCACCCTAGTTAACTACCTCCGAGTTTTCTCTTGAAATAGAAATTCGAATTTTCTCTAGTTTGACCAAGGCAAAGTCAAACTAAGATTTTCTTGTTGAATTTTTAACACTCCATTCTAGAAAGAAATGGATTATCAACCAAGCCTATCCTGCACTTGTGGAACTCATGCTTCCCTCTTGACAAGGCCTTTTTCAAAATAACAACATCTTATTCCTCTATGGGAATGTACTGCAACAACATAATCTGCCTCTGCACACAATCCTGTAGATGGTGATACTGGATATAAATATGCTTGGATTGATCATGAAAAACAGGGTTTTTAGAGAGTTTGATTCAACTTTTACTATCAAAGTAAATCACAGTTAGATCCATCATCTGACGAAACAAGCCAACAAGCATCTTTCTCATCCATATCACTTCACATTTTGCTTGACTTGTAACCATGTATTATGCTTCTGTCAAGATGAGTGCCACAGATATTTGCTTCATACTATACCAAGAAACCGATGTGGACCCAACACTGAAAAATTCCACCTGATTTACTCTTCTAGTATGATGGACTTCCCACCCAATCTACATCTGTGAATCCACACAACTTCACTCCCTCTATCTGTCTCAACCATTGTCCAAACTGGGTAGTGCCTCTGAGGTACCGTAGAACATGCTTAGTTGCCCTCCAAAACAATTTGGTTGGCCTAAACATAACTTGGCTCAGCTGGTTGAATGAAAAGCACATATCTGGTCGTGTGTTCACAAGATACATGAGTGAACCCACCAACTGCTAGTAAACAGCCACATCCACTTCCTCACCTAAAGTGGCATCATCTTTCCTCTAGTTGGTCACTAGAGGAGTCTCCATGGGTTTGCACCTATCCATGTGGAACTTCTAAAGTATCTCATTGGCATACTTTCCTTGACAGACAAAATAGTTCCCCATCACCTTGTTAGGCTTCCAATCCAAGGAAGTAGTGCATGAGACCCATGTCCTTCATCTCAAAAGATCGGATCAACTTCTCATCACCAATCAAAATAAAGTCATCAACATATAAAACAATAATAAAAAATTTACCTTCTACCAAAATATGATAGAGGTCTACATCCACTTCACTTTTGGTGAAGCCCGAACCAGTGAGATAGTTATCGATCTTGATGTACCAAGCATGGGATGTTTGCTTGAGACCATACAATGTGTTGGAAATTGGATAAACCAATTATCCCCATGTGTTTTGTGACATGGACTAACCGTCTCTCATGGATCCTTATCTTTGGCGATGTGATCATTGACTAACACCAGCGGGGGTGGTCTAATGGTAATCATGATTCCCAACAAGTGGTATCATAGCATAGGTCACGAGTTCGATACACCTCCGACTCACATTTGGGGAGATTATTAGAAATTAGATAAACCAATGCTCCCCATGTTTTTTGTGAGATGTACTAATTGCCTCTCATGAATCCTTCTCTTTAGCAATGTAATCGTTGACTAACACCTGTGGGTTTTGGTCTAATGATAATCATGATTCCCAACACAACTATCACTTGAGTTTGCACACATCAGACTCCCAATCAAAAGTATCGAAGCCTTCTAGTTGCTCTATATACACCTCCTCCTCAATAAATCCATTGAGGAATGTTATTTTCACATTCATCTAGTGGATCTTCCACCACATCTATGCAGCCAGAGCAAAGATTGATATGATGGATGAGTACCTTGCTATAGGAGAAAATGCCTCCTCATTGTCAATACCCTCAACCTAAGAGTACACCTTGGCCACAAATCTCCCCTTTTACTTTTCTATGCTTCCATCTATTTCCTGCTTCACCTTGAAGATCCATCTCAAGCCCACAACCGATTTGCCTGCTGGGCTTGGGAACAATTCCCAAACACTTTTCTTTATAATGGATTCGTACTCCTCCACCATTACATTAACCCATACTAGTTTCTCTAATTCTTCTTCAAAAGTGGATGGCTCAGTCTCTACTAACTTAGTCATTGAATCCATGTAGCCACTATACCAATCTAGTGACCTTCTCTATTTGTGCTAATTTGAAGGAGCACCCACATTCTCCCTCACATCCTACACAAGTCTCTCAGCTTCTCTAGTCCTTTTCCTTCCTTATCTAGAGGGTTCTGCTTGAGTGGTTGTCTCCACTCTTTTCTCCTCAACTCGTGTCTTCTCCACAACATCCTGAGGGCCCTCCTTTGGAGCTAAAAGCTCCTCCTCTAGTGGGATCTGAAGCTACCTCTCAAGAGAGCATTGCATGGCTTTGTCTTCACCAAATTTTACATCCCTTCACACTACTGTCATTCTAAGGGATGGAAAGTAAACATGGTAGTTGTGGGGAGTTTCTGTGTAACCCACAAATACCCCCAATTGTGTTGTCAGCTCTAGCTTCTTAATTATTTGGAGACACTGTAGTAAAAAAAGGCTTCAAAAATCCTGAAGTGCAACACATACGGCTTCCTCCCAAAGAAATCCTCCTTTGGTGTGATCATGCCAAGAATCCGCTGAGGACTCCTATTCTGCAAATAGACCATTGTGTTACATGGTTCAGCCCACAAGTGTAGAGGTAAGATTTGGTCATGCAACATCGACCATGCTACTCCCACAATGCTACGATTCTTTCTCTCAACCACGACATTCTACTATGGGTTGTGAGTTGTTGTCAACTCTCAACGAATTCCTTCTTTTGGATAGAAAATTTTAAACTCATTCGACACGTACTCATCTCCATTATTTCTCTTGAGAAGCTTCACCTTCTTGCATGTTTCTTTCTCCACTAGTGCCTTGAACTCTAATAACCTGGAGAAAGTCTCATCCTTCTTCCACGTGAAGAAGATCTAACACTTTCATGAGAACTCACCAATAAAGATAACAAAATATTTGTGTCTATTAGTGGAGGTTGTTGAGAAAGGTCCAAAAACATCAAAGTGGATCCTTTCAAGGATTTCATGTGCTATGTTGTCCCAATCTTGGAAAGTGGCTTTTGTGTACTTCCCCTAGGTACACCATTTGCATGTGTCCTGCTACTCTAGTGATCCTTTGTGGAGGTTTGTGGAAATATGTTGCATGATATTCAAAGTGCCATGATGAAAATGGCTAAGTCCTCTATGTGAAAGTTCACCAATATTATGGCTTTGCACCTTCTCCTTCTTTATGCTCAATGCAACACAATCCTCCACATCTGGATTGTAGGGGTTCTTAACATGAACCCTGCACTTCTTCACCTCTCAGGAATTCATTTCCTTTGCTGAAGATCACATCATAACCACAATCTTCCAAAATTGAAATGGAGACAATATTCTTCTTTAGACCCGAAACAAACATCACATCCTTGAGTCTAATAGGGGAGCCCAACTCACTCTGAAAGGTGAGTGTTGGCCATGGGATACCCCGCAATAGGTTTTGGGGCTCAAAGCCCAAGTTTTGGTCAAAGATGGTGTAGAAATCCGTGAAGTACGAGCACGGAGCGTGAAGTGTACAATGAGTCATAGGACTGTCTGGCCTAAAATATTGTAATTTAATGGAAAGTTGTGTCGGCCTACCCATGGTCTGCGGACCATGGGATTGTATAAATAAAGTGAGGCTCTAAGTGTAAATATAGTTTTTGGAAGTGAAGTAGAAGATGGAAATGTGAAGGCATGGTTAGAGCATAGAGAGGAATCTGAAGTGTACTGGGTCATAGTGGTAGGAAGAGGCTCTATAACTGAGTTCGCAGAGGCCTAGTAGAGTCTGCAGTTGAGTGCACCCCTGCAGCTGAGTGCGCAAGGCAGAGTCGGGTCTGTACTTGGGAGTGAAAGATAATAAAGAAAAGTTTATTTTGTGCATTTGTGTTGGAATATTTATGTTGATGTTATTCATTACTTTTACTCTGTTTATTTACTGCACGCACTTGATGAATACTCATATGAATGCTTATATGGGAATTTAATCTAAGTAATCAACTAACGGAGACTAATTAAGGAAGATTTGGGTAAATAACATGGGTCGCGTTGTGGCTAGAACTGCGTGAAGACAGTATCATAGGTGCGGGGTACCCACAGGTGTGCATAACGCAGTAAGTGCTAAGGTTGGACCACATTCCAATCACCTCATATCAGAAATCCCCAAGGTGTGGAAACCTAGTTCTAACACCCTCCCATACTACTTCTGGTGAGACCTTAGTCCGCGCTCCATGGATTGTTGCCGAAAGGGCTAGTAGTACCGGGATTTGCTTGGCTAAATCACTTCCGAACCTGGGTCAGGTCCCACTAAGCTAATAAATGGTTTCATTGCAAGGACCTGGATCTGCATAAGGGATGTCTGATGTAGTGCCACTGGAACCCAACAAAGGGGAAATTGAAGAGTGGTTGGACAAGAAGATTCATGAGTTCGCAACACAGGAAAATAGATCTCCGCAAGTATCTGAGAAAAAGTGGTTGGATCGCTACGTGTATATGGAAATCCATGAGATTTTTTTTACATCCTTTCCTTCTGAACTGTATGAGTGGATCGTGAGGTTAGTCGATAGCCAGGGAAGGTGTAGGCTCGACCAACCTATGGTGTGGACTCTAGAACTAGTGTGTAGACTAGAAGCCTCAGAGGATAAGATAGTGCGAGTTCTGGACCATTGGCTTGACCAAATAATAGGAGGATTTATCATTGAGTTCGCGGTGGACACTACCATCAGCTACAACGAGGCAGAGTGATGTTTTCTCAAGAGACTGTGAGGTAAGTATATTAAATCTTTGAAAACCTGGATTAAGATGTTGTTATGTGAAAAGCGGGTTATGCAAATAAATTAATGTTTGGGACTACACGGAGCGGAAAGAGCTACAGAAGTGGAAGTAACAAAGAATTATAAAACAATCCCTTAATTTCACCCTCACGGGAGAGCGAGGACGTGCTCGCGAAGGTTTCTCTTAGAAGTGCGGTCAGTTTGATAAGGCAGCGGATTCTGCGGTTACCACCCACACCACCACCCACTTCATCTCCTTCACCTCCATCTCCACCCACTCCACCTCCACCATCTCCACGGTTTAGTATGGCAAGCATGATCAAACTACCAGTATTCAGAGGAGTAGAGAATGAGGATTCAGACCAATTATGGTTCGTGGTAAGAGCAGTATGGGAAGCACAAGGTGTCACAGACGACAATATTAAGAAGGCTACATTGGTGAGCATGTTGGAGGATCGCGAATTAACATGGTATATCAAACATTCTAACAACCACCCAAATGCAGGGATATCAGAGATCCAGAACGTGGTGAACAGGGAATTTAGCAGACAAAAGTTAGAAACACAATCAATCATCGGGTTTAAAGAGATCGCGATGCTCCCGGGTGAGACTCCCTGGGATCTGGATAAACGGCTGAAGAGTATGATCCGTGAATCCAATATGACATTGACATATGCACAACATCGCGCATGGTTTGTAGCATCTCTGGCACCACACTTGAGGATAGCACTGTCACAGCATAAACTTTCTACCCAGGCCGAAGCATTGGAGATGGAAATGAGATTACATGAGACCCTGATACAGGACCCTGGGTTGGGAGTTCAACAAATCCATGCGAAACTATAGAATCTGTGTTTGGAAATTAAAAATCTTGAGGCAGGATAGGGCACTATGGCCAGAGGTGCACGAGGAAGTATGGTGCATAAAATGCAAAGGCCAAGGCCATGACAAGGATCACTGCCTAGTATTCGTGAACTACTTAGCAGGAGGAGGGCCAACGCTGCTGAGACCGGAGGCGCAGGCAGGGCAGAGTGCGACACCCTCTTTATGGTGTGAGATTTGTCAGATAGGAGGGAAACACATGACGGAAAATTGTCATTTACTGCAGAAATATACACAGACACCCCAACAATTATTTTGTAATTTCTGCAGGTCGGTAGGCCATGATGAGTGCACTTGCTGCAGTTATGAGCTAATGATGGAACAAACCCCAACCTATAGGACACAAACCAAAACACAAGCCCTCAACCCAAATGTGGGGATGGCACACACTAGATTTCAGGGGCAAGGTCGAGGACGAGGTGGAATGGGACCAGGAAGGGGCCGCAAACAGTTAATTTGTTACAATTGCAGAGGACCAAGGCACTATGCCTGCAATTCTACCAACCCGACGAGGATATCCTATTCGTATTGTGCTCAGTTTGATCATGAAACAATAGATTGTCCTATGTTGATCACAAGGATGCGTGAAAAGGGGGTATACCAACATCCCCCGACTCAGAATATACAAACGATGAGGTCTAAGCCGTGCGAAGAAGACCCAAATGTGAACATGATGCTCAGAAGAGGTGCGACCACGGGAGAGGATAAGGGGTAGCGGCCAGAGGAAGATACATGGGTTCACAAGGCTCCTCTGAAGGAACCTGAGTTTGACTTAGAACACACAAAGGAGACATTTATGGAAGCTAAGAAGAGCTTTGTAGAGGCCTCCATTTTAGGTAGTAAGGATCAACCAAAGCAAGGAATGGATCCTTCAATGCTCACTACCTTTCTGGAGACATGCATGAAACTGTTGAGCGACAATAAGGCAATCAAAGGACTATAGGAACTGATCACCAGATGCGCAGGGTCAGGGAAACTGCACGTCATCCAGAAATTGGGGAAGCATGCATTGTGCACTGGAAGGGAGATGATGTTGACTGCGCAGATTGGTGAGAATGAAATGGATCAGGTAATCCTAGATCTAGGTTTGGACGTGAATGTATTACCAAAGCTAACATGGGAATGCATGGGTTGGCCCATGTTACAATGGTCCCCTATTCAATTACAAATGGTTGTTGCACTAAAAATTGTCACTTTGACATTCTGCAATCTGTGTGAGTCCATTACCATTCATACTTTCCTCCTTTGCAAGTCTTAAGCCTCAGTTCTTCATATCAAACCTTGAAAATAAGAGAAAGCCCTCAAAAGTCTATAAAACTCTGGTTCGCACTTTCTCTTAGCATTACCTGTGATCCCGCACCTAATGGTCATGTCTCCTACGAACCTGACCTCTTTGTCTCTGTTTTATGGGTGCAGACCCCTGTAAAAGTCAAAAAGGGGCAAGTATATTCTTAAAAACTCACTTTGAGTCATTTCTAGAAGCTTTTGGAAGGAATCTTGAGGTGGCAAGTTCACTCCTTTAAGGTTCATGCATCCCATACCTTAAGGAGCTAACCCCTTGATGTGAGGAGCTTATCCCTTTGAAGGAGGACTCTATCCCTTCATAGGTGGACCTGTAACCTCCTTCCTTTGCACTATAAAATGAAGCATTGGGCTGGTTACTAGGAGGTTGAAAGCTGAATATTTTTGAGGTGAAATGTTGTTGGAACTTAGTCTTCTTAATTGAGCCTTTGTGAGGAGAGATTACATACCTCTTTGATCTCATTTGGAAGAGTGTAAGGCTTTTCAAAGTAGAGGAGATTCCTATTTCAGACCCTGGGAAGAGCTTGTACAACATCAAGGCACCAAAGGTTGTAAGGTTCTTCTATTTCAAAGTTAATACAAATAATTTTATTTTTCTCAATAAGTTGTGTTTTATAGTTTATTTTTTGGATTCCTTGATCACCACAATGAACATGATTTATGATATTAGCTATGCAAGTGTTATTTGATGTGTGATTGTTTGTCTTTGCAGGTTCTCAAAAGGAAACTCTTTCAGATGGTTGAAGGTTGGCTGCTACAAACTAGCGTTGGAATTAAGGTAGGGCCTAAACACCTTTATAGTTTTTATTAATGAATCGCAATATGTTTAGAGAAAGGTAGATTTTCTTGTCCTGCTTGTTGCTAGATATCTTTTGATACTAGGGAGATCAGCCTTGTCTGCAAGATCGATTTATCTGGCCAAAAAATTGGCGACTCCACTGGGGAACTGAATTTGGTTTTTAGTTTTCCTTTTTCTTTGACTTGAGAAACTTGTTCTCATTTTTGGTTTTGCTTGATGTGTGTGGGATTGTGTAGTTTTTAGGATCTGGAATTTATTTATTTATTTATTTTTTTTTTTTTTTAAGTTTCCAGGGAACCGCACTTTCTTTTTACAGACAGTGCGGTCATCTCCGCACTTTTCCTTTAGTACACAGAGCGGTACCGCATCTAGTTCTTCTGGAAGCCTGCGGACCCTGTGAATTTTTTTGAAAAACCTAAAATGTTTTCTTCCAGTTAAGTTTAGGTTTCATTTACGGCTTTTAGTGTCTACCCAGATCTGCATGTGTTATGTTAAAAGTCTCTTGTGAATAGGTTCCATTGGTATTTTTGTTTTAGATGATTTTCTAGAAGTTTTGCATGCCTGGATTGGTTTTTCCTTGGTCTATGTAGTGACTCAAAGATCAGAAGCCTGAGAAACCTTAGATTTCCCTGGTGTCTTTTGTCTTCTTGATGAGTCTGACTGGTTTGTGAAATCTGTCCTTTGTGAGAAATAGATTTCATTTTCTCTTTGCAAATATTTGAACGAACTTGGTTATAAGTTTTGAATTTCATTTTTATAAAAGAAAACATATTTGGATGTTTTTTGATTGATTTGTTATTCTGAACGAATTAATCCTTAGTTTACTGAATAAAAAAGTAAAACATCCTCAAAAATATTCAAAGCTTTTATTTCGATTAGGTTTTTAGAAGTTTTTAGATCTCAAGATTAGTTTTTGTAGTTTTGAGTGTTCTCTAGAAATTGTAGAATCTCTTTTGAAAGAATAGTTTTTTGTAGTTTTTGAGTGTTGAAAGAGAAAGGGATTTATTGTGAGCATAATTAGTAGTCTCATTTTGAGTTCTTATTGAAAAAGACAAAAAGATTTTCTTTTCATTTACATGTTGAAAGAAAGATCTGTTTTTCAAAGAATTGCATTCTCAAACTCTTTCTTTTAGCTAGAGATTCATTGAAGGAAAAATGAATTGTTTATCATTTGAGGTGCATTTTTAGTGTTTTTGGAGTCGAGTCTTCACACCATCAAAGTTTCATTTCCATACCTATTGACTTAAGAAACAACCCATACAAGTAACACTTAATTAAAATTGATCTAGCAATCTTTTTATTTCTAGGGCTCTTATCACCAATATAGCTTAGGCTAGTATCTTGGAGTAGGGAGTAATTAATTCTCCAAGATAGTTAAAACAAACAAGTAGCTATATATTGTGGTAGGAAATAAATCCAATTGTAATTGATATAATCTAGGAAGCTCTTCTTAAAGGAGTCAATCACGAGATCATGTCCGAACCTTTGAGACAATCAAGTATATCTCATTGGGAAAGATAGAAGATTTGCGCATATTATAAACGATAAACCTCGGATTAACCATTGTTGAGGAGCCTGGGGTCACTTGTTGGTAAACCTCAGATTGATCATGTCGAGGAGCCTTCAAGGGGATTGAGCTTTGTTACTCTGCCCCTACGCGTAGATCAGATCGTAGACTATTCCCCCAGTTGTACTTGTTGTTGTTGGTAACCTTAGTGTCCATAAACTTAAGATTATTTCATAATGTGACGGTTAAGGACGGGTCTCACTGTACCTAGAGCAAACGTCGACTAGAATCAGTTGGACTCTCTAGGGGGCTCTCTTCACTCGAGACAGTTTTGTGAAGAAACTTTTGCCAATCTGTTTCATTAAGCAGGTTGTCAGGGTAACTGTTCCAACCACCCTTTCTGTATTGAATTCTACGACGTTGGATTTCATCACCAACTAGTGTTTTCGGTATGGAAAGTTACTTTTTGTGTGTGGTTTGAACTCTTAGATTTTTTTTAGGCTTGTGATTCAATTTTTTGGTTCTTTAGAGACTTTAGGTGGTTTTATTGGTATTTTCTTTGTTTGCGTGTGGGTAATTAAATATTTAATCGTGGCTGAATTACTGAGACAATCTCGTAGACTTCGGGGGCAACCTCCCAAGTATACACCAAGCCAACTTGAAGGGCTATGAGCTCTTGTATCACCTAGTGACAGTAGAGTTGGGTCACCAGAAGCCGAAGAGTCATCTTTAATTGTTCATCCTGATTATCAAGTTCAAGCAATAGAGTATATTTATGAACCAATTTCATTTTCCGAAGTTACTGGTAGTATTTCTCCTACCAGTGAATTAGTTGAAGACCCTGAAATTTCTGATCCTGAAACTGAACCTGCTGCTATCCATCTTTAGGATTTGCTTCTCCAACTTCCAGTGGTCCTGGTTCACCCAGGGTAGGAAGTATCATTACCCAAAATCTTCCTTCTGGATTCATTTCTATTGAAGAACTTGTTAGTCTGGATGAAGATATAACTCTCCTTGAAAATCAACCAACTTTAGAACTTAGGGAGCTTGAATCAATTTTCTACAGTCCTTTTAGGAGTGACGCTTGGTACGTATCATTGAAAAACTTTTTAGAAAACCCGGGTATTAGTTTTTCACCACCTCGAATTCCTTTTCATCCAACACCCGGAGGTTATTATCCTCCATTGAATATGTCAAGACAGTCATCTATGTTTTCCCAATCACCGAAAACATTTTTATATGGCGGTCCTTCGGTTCCTTTGGGGTATCAATCACTCACTGGTACTTTTTCAGGAGCATCTCCTCAACCAATTGAACATGAGATATCAACTTCTAATAATGGAACTCAAGTGTTGAGCGTAGAATAAATTCTTATGATGTTTGGTACTATTCCAAATCCGCAACCCCAAGGTAGTCAGTTACCGCCTAGAGGGCAACCTCAAGGTAGTCAATTATGACCTAGGGGGAACCTCAAGGTAGTCAGTTACTGCCTGGGGGGCAACCTCAAGGACAGTACATACCGTCAGGACAGTACATACCTCAAGGTCAACCCTAGACTCAATACATACCTCAAGGTCAACCCCAGTATCAATATATACCTCAAGGTCAACCCCAGTTTCAGTACATGCCTCAAGGTTATCAACCCAACTCAAGGTTTCCAACCACCTTCTGGTCAACCATTTGTACAAGGAGCTAGAAATGTACCTCTCAATTATCAGCCCTATGCTCAACTCGGTTATGGTCCTCAATATGCTCAACCTTTTATGGGTCCATACCCCGGAATGAACATGGTGTGGGATCCATCTCAAACTCAACATACATGCAACATAATGTGCAGTTATCAAGTCAACCTAGACAACCTTTGGTTTCTGGTCCAACCTAACAACCTGGAAAACCTTTGGTTTTTTGTCCAACCTAGCAACTTGTCCAACCTATTGTTCAAACTTCTGCACCGGGTTCAGTTCAGCAACCTGGCCTAATTTTCCTTGAACTCTTCCTCAAACTGTTGCTGCAACTACTGCAGCTTCTGTTCAACCTACCACACCTGTTTCTGGAGTATCAACAGCTCCGGTTTCTACTACCCCTGCATCAATGCAAACTCCTCAGGCCTCTTTACCACAGTTAGGACCCATAGTTAAGACTTCGGTCCAGATGCCTGCAGGACAGCTGGTCCAAGTACAGTTGTCACAAGTTAACCGCAATTCACTTATCAACCGTACCAGGGACAGTATCAATTCAGTCCTACTATACAGAACCCAGTTTATTAGTATCAACCGTACCCTAGATATACTTATCAGCAACCTCAACAACCCTAGTTTGGTCCAGTTAATCCTGGTTTCTAGGAGGTTATAATATTCCTAATGCAAATCCAATTCCAGGTTATCCTGGATATCCTCCTCCTGCGGCTGTTCTTGTTACCCAAGTTTTTCGAGACACTAACCATCAGTTACCTTTTATTGCAACTTTGGACTTACCTGATTTGTTGCGCCTTACGAATGATCCAATTTACTATCTTCCGTATTGGCCGCCAATGCCTAATAATTTTCCTAGTGATATCCCGAAGTTCGAGGGTAAGTCAGGAGAAGATCCGTCAAATCATGTGATGACTTATCACCTCTGGTGTGCATCTAATTCCATTATTGATGATTCAATTCGCTTATGTCTTTTTCAACGAACTCTGATTGATCTTGTTGCCAAATGGTACATTGAGTCACCACGAGCCTCTTTTTATAATTTTAGTCAGTTAGCTACTTCTTTCTTAACTCATTTTTAGTTGCCTATCAGAGATGACAATGGCACGGAATTGTTAACTTCATTAAAACAATCCACGCCCACATATATTTCTGATCATATTCATGAATGGCGACATAGACGATGTTTAGTGAAATTTTTTATTCCGGATCAGATTTTAGCATAATGGTTCGTAAAATCATTATCATCTAAAATAACTGAAGATGTAGCTAAGGTAGGAGTTGTTACTAAAGAGAAAGTAATTTCTCAGGCTCAGTACCTTGACCTCGTTTATACGCAGTTAGGTACTTTACATGAAAAAATCCCCAATCTTACGAAACATAATCAAATAACTGCAACTCCTTTAGGGTCTCATGCCATTGATGGTATGATTGGTTCAATTAGCACCAAAAGAAAGAAGAAATCTTCAAAGAATTATTCTCCTATTATAACTTTACCAGATTCCCTGATAGGAGACTCTTCCGCTAAAATTCGTACCGATATCCATGTCGTAGAATCATCTACGGCCAAATCAAAATCCGGTGGTAAAAATAAGGGGAAGAAGAAAAATAAACAAAACTCAAAAGAGAAATAAGATAAAAATGAATCTACTGATGAGAAACGTAAACCTCGCTATCCTTGTCTCATTTGTGACGAGGAGAATTTTACAAGAGACTACCCACATTGAGCTGAGGTTTCGAAAATCGTCAAAGGTTCTCAAATGCCTGTTGTCTTGAAGGATCCTTTTCCTAGCCAAGATAGTAAGATGATTGGTTCTTCCTCAAATGCCTCAGAAGAACCCATTATGATGATGTCTCATGTCAGGATTGTGACGCGATCACAAGATTATGGTAGTAAAAATCTTGTTGGTGGTAAAGAAGCAGAATCTTCTAATTCAAACCCATCAACTTCAACTCCTTCTAGTTCTGATTTGCTACAGATTGAGAAACCTAACCCTGACTTAGTAATCAAACCGCCTGCTAAAGGTATACTTTGGAAGTCAACTTTCAATCCACATGTGAGAGCTACTCAGAATTATGACAATGTTGAAGACTTAGCTATTTCCCCTTCAGCAATGTCGGCTTTGGAGGTGCTGCAATCATGCCCAGCACAGCGTGAATTACTATTATCGGCTATAGGAGTTGTTGATATTCAGGATTCGAACCTAATAATATTTGATCTAGAGAATAGTAAACCTCGCCTACCTCATCAAATGGCTTTCCAAATTCCAGTATTAGTAAAAAACAGACCTTGCTTTCAGACTGTGATTGATGAGGGAGCTTCTATGTGTATTATGTCGATCCATTGTTGGAGATCACTTGGTTCTCTGACACTCAATCAGTCCCCGACGATTATAAAGGCTTTTGATGGCTGAGGGTTCCATCCTTATGGCATTTTGCAAGATTTACCTATAGGGGTTAAAGGAAAAACTTTAAATCTAGATGTGGAAGTGGTTGATGCCCCTCTAAATTACAACCTTCTCTTGGGTCGCAGTTGGTCTTATGCTATGACTACTATTGTTTCATCGGTATTTCGGCTTATCAAGTTTCCTCATAATGGAAAGATCGTTACGATAGACCAGCTAACTTATTTTTCATCCGACCCAACCTCTTCAGATAGTATTCAGCATGTCAGTAAAACAACTATCCCTTACAAGGATGTTGGGGTAGGTTTAATTAAAGACTCTAGTTTACTGGGAACTTTTTCTTTCCCTCCTCCTAACGTATCGATTGCAACTATCCATATGATTTCATCGAACACTATTGCTTTTGATGATCCTTGGATTGTACCTTCCGATTCTGAGTTGGATTCATTTGGTAACGCGATGCCTTTGAGTCCCTTTGAAATTGCATATCAGAATATATAGTTGTTTTCTGACTCTTGTTTAACCAAAAATGATCCAATGAATGTGGTCAATGGGGAATCACTTTCAATATCAACCTCAGCTTCAACAACATTTTCTGACCCTGTTCATACTGATGAATAGATTCGTGAACTTTTGTCTGTTGATGATTTACCATGGGAAGATCTTCGTCATCAATCTTCGTTTTTACCTGAGCTTGATCATTTTGAAAATGATTTTTCATCTATTTTTACCACTGACTATGTCAAAGGACCACAGAATCCATTGCAACATCCTGATTCTGAGTTAAATTTGGGAAATATCTCTCGAACGGTTCCTATTGACATTTCAGTTAAACCCGGAATTATTGAAAACATTCATATAGGTGCTTCTTGTACGGAAGATGAAATCCAAACTTATAAAGCCCCATTTCAAGAATTCCATGATGTGTTTGCTTGGTCATATGAAGAAATGTCAGGAATCAATCCATCAATTGTTGTCCATGAAATTAAAAATTACCCAGATGCTAAACCTATCCGTCAACGTTTGCGTCAAATACACCCGCAAAAAGCTGCTGCTATTAAAGCTGAAGTTGAGAAATTACTTTGTGCAGGTTTCATTTATCCAATTCCCTTAACGGATTAGGTATCAAATATTGTTCCTGTTAACAAAAATCAAGGAACGATAAGAATATGTATCGATTATAGGGATATTAATCGAGCTTGTCCTAAAGACAATTATCCAACCCCCTATATCGATCAAATTATTGATGATTGTGCTGGCAGTGAAATGTTCTCCTTTATGAATGGTTTTTCCGGTTACAATCAAATCAACATACTCCTTGCTGATCAACCTAAAACAACTTTCATTTGTCCATGGGGGACATTTGCTTATTGCAAATTACCTTTTGGATTGAAGAATGCAGGAGCAACTTTTCAAAGGGCTATGTCTTACGCATTTCATGACATCAAGCACATTGTGAAGCCTTATCTTGATGATTTACCTACCCATTCATTACGTAGAGCCAATCATCTCACTCATTTATGAGCTATCTTTATGAGATGTAGGCATTATCGAATTAGGATGAATCCACACAAGTGTGTATTCTGTGTAGAAACGGGTCATTTACTGCGATTTGTCATTTCAAAAACTAGCATTCGTGTCGATCCCTCGAAGGTTGAAGCTATCATCAAATTATCTCCTCCTTCGACTCTTCGCCAACTCCAAAGTTTGCAAGGGAAAGAAAACTTTTTACGTCGTTTCATTCCTAACTACGCCGAGATAAGGAAAGGTTTTACCAGGTTGTTGAAACAGAATACTCCATTCTTTTGGGATGAGATAGCTGACAAATCTTTTGATGCACTTACGCGTTGACCCATGCACCGTTATTGCATCCTCCCAACTACAACTAGGATTACATTTTGTACCTCGCCGCTTCTCATTCCACCATTGAGATGGTTTTAGTTGAGGAAGATGAATTCAACAGTGAACATGTGATTTACCATCTTAGTCGAACTCTGAATCTGACTGAGCTTAAATATTCGCATGTGGAGAAATTGGCCTTGGCGGCTGTTCAAGCCGTCCAAAGATTTCATCACTACATATTATTATGCAAAACCACGATAATTTTTTACTGTAACCCTATGAACTATATCTTGACCAAAAAATTGCTAGGGGGCAAGTATTCCAAATGGATGGTTATCCTGCAAGAATTTGACTTGGAATTTGAAAAATCCAAGGCAAAGAAATCTTTGGTTTTTGCGAAACTGTTGTGTGATTTCTCGCGTACTGATATTGAAACTGTGGCGGAAGAACCCATTGTGGATGAATCCTTATTTCTTATCAGTACTCTTGATCCATGGTATGGAGATATTATTTTTTATCTCCAAACCCAATCCTTTCGGCCTGAAATCTCATGATCTCAGTGATGGAAAATACGTTTCCAATCCCAACAATACAATATTATTGGAGATACACTCTATCGTCGTGGGGCGGATTCTGTTTTCCGACGTTGTCTAACTCATGAAGAAGCTGAAAAGGTTCTAAACGACTGTCACTCTGGAGCATGTGGTGGTCATATGTCTGGGTATGCCACAACCCAAAAGATATTGCGCGCTGGATATTTCTGGTCATCCTTATTCAAAGATTGTATCTATGCAATCCGAAAATGCCACAATTGTCAAATCTTTGATCGTAAGATGCATGCTCCACTCGCTCCTCTCCACCCTATAATTGTTGTCGGTCCTTTCGCAAAGTGGGGTATCGACTTTATTACATGTAACCCTCACTCGGCCAGGGGGCATGCGTATATCATCCTAGCGGTAGATTATTTTACTAAGTGGGCCGAGGCGATGCCTACATTTTCGGCAGATGGCAAAACTGCTGCAACTTTCATTTTCAATTATATAATTGATAGATTCGGTGTTCCTCAAGCTATTATTACTGATCATGGGAGTCATTTTCGAAACATCATGATGACTGAACTTACAGATCAACTTGGCTTGCGTCACGATAGTTCTAGTCCATATTACGCACAGGCTAATGGTTTGGTTGAAGCTATCAATAAGGTTCTAGTCACTATGATCTGAGGAATCATTGGTATTCATAGATTGAATTGGCATAACATGTTATTTTTAGCACTTTGGGCATATCGAACCTTAGTAAAAACATCAATTGGTTTCACTCCTTTTCAACTGGTTTGCGGTTTGGAAGCAGTGTTACCCATTGAATGCGAAATTCCGTCATTGCAAATAGCCATAGAATTACTCCCAGCCACTTCCGAAGAGGAAAATTTTTGTTGTACTTAGCTCAGCTAGATGAGAATCAACATGATGCTGCATTAGTAATCGAAACTCATGTGAAATGAATAAAAGCTTAGTACGACCGAAATGTTACACCTTGTAATTTTTCGGAAGGAGACCTGGTTTTACTATACAATCAAGCAAACGATAAGCTAGGGGCTGGAAAATTTGTACCTATGTGGCATGGTCCTTATATTGTTAAGCGAAAGCTGGCAAAAGGGGCCTATGAATTGGTAGATTTTGACGGTGTCTCTTTGGGTAAACCCCGAAATGGGCTTTATCTGAAGAGACATTATGCTTAAATTTTGGTGTGGAGATTTTTGTTAGATTAGTTTTCTTTCTAGCTAGTGTGTTTTATATTAGAAATGTGTGCCTAGTTTAGAGAGTGATTTTATCATTATTCCTGCTTATCTTGATTTTACTCTTGATATTGCAGATGTTGATGTCTCTTCAAACATAAATTGGTTTTGCTGATGGTGCTTGTCGTAGTACACGAAACATTTCTTCCGCAGCTTGGGTTATCTATTCACCCTCTGATGAGTTAGTATCTATGCATGGGGTAAGCCTCGGTCAAACAACGAATAACATTGCAGAGTATAGTGCAGTGATTGAGTTATTATCTGAATCCATCTCATTTGGGATTCAGAGTTTGATTGTTAGGTTAGATTCTAAACTCATTGTACTATAGCTTAACAGGGTTTATGCCATTAGAAATCCAGTGTTATTAAGATCATTCTTGAAAGTTCATCTCTTGGAACGTGAATTTGATTACATTGAATATCAGCATATTCCAAGATATTTAAATACATTAGCAGATGCAATTTCTTCTCGTATGATAAATAGACATTTGCAATAACCAAAACAGTAAATTTAAAAACATTCCATAACATGTTACACAAGATAGCCAGTAATAGTGATATATCATAGCATAGAAGTGTGTCAAATATACATCGTCTTCAACCATAGGTTGAAAAACACCTTATGATTGGCAAAAATGATCATACAAAAAGGAAAAAATTTCGTATGAGTCTACAAAAGCGATCATCCTATCCTTGGTGATGATCACGATAAGAAACCACTGCTTGAGCCACCCTATGAAGGAACCTCCTAAAAGGTCCTGGGACCCCAATCACATATCGCTATAACCTAAGTGGAATATCATCTATGCCAGTCTCTGGAATATCTGTTGTCAAACGCTCTAGATGATTCTCCAATTCGGTCAAGGTCTCTATAGATTGGTCCTGTGGGGTCGGTACTGCTACAATTGGGTTTCTCCTCTCATAAGGCTAGAGAGCAGCTTGTCGTCATGGACCCACATCTGCATTTAAAACTTTTTGTTATCAGTTTTGGACGATTTAAAAAAAATACAAAAAAATTAGAAAACTTAGAAAGTGTTGAAAATGATTTTACCTGAATCATCCCACTGCTCTCCTGGTGGAAGAGTCATGCCTGGATTACTGCGATAATGCATCCCAACATATGGAAAATCCTGGATCACAAAAAATTGGTTCCTCAACCAACGAAAATACTCAGGTAGAAATCGAACAACCTCTAAACCCTCCTCAGGATGACGGGCCATCACTGCAACCCAACGCATTATCCTAGGCTCTCGAGGAAGACCAGCCTCAACAGAAAGCTGTTGTGGGACCAGCATAGGTACCCTCTCTAGACCAAAGCTCACGACCAGGAAACCATATCCAAATTTTTTTAGTTGTTCGTTCTTTGCTCTAGTTAGTTGGCCTTTTACATTCGCCAACACAGCTTCGCACCAGTTGAAGATGGTACCTCGATAACAGTCTACTTCCATTCACATTTGGGATCTGGTAGCTACATGAAATGCTACACTCCCACATAGTCTGGTGACAGTGAACGCAATAACCTTAAGTTCAGGACGGGTGATAGTTTTGATATCGATCTATTTGTCCTTTGTTTGATCATTGCAAAAATATAATTGGAGACTAGTGATAGACTGGCCACCTGGACTAGTCCCGAAAAGAGCTAATCATTCACCTCTCTTGGGAAAACTATTCAAAAAATATATGTCCTCTAGCTCAATTTCGAGCCGATGGCCACCAATTATGAAACATTGCTCCTCTATGTTCCACCTGTCTACCAGCGATTGCATAAAGTCTACTTGGGCTCTCATGCCTGGTATGGCCCAGAATTTGAATAGTCTGCATGCTCTCAATGCATCCAATGTGGGTTGATGATTTATTGCAGCGAGGTCCACATCCTCATGCTTGCGTTCCCACCAAATAAGCATTTTGTATGTCCTACATTGCAAAAAAAAGATGTATTAGAACAATTTAGTTTGAAAATTTTTGGGTAGAAATGGAGAAATTTGAAATTTTAAAATCCATTTCGCAGGGTCTGCACCCGCTAGTTATAGACAGTGCATAGGTCCACATGTGTTGTAAGCAACAGGTGTGGACCCACGAATTTTTCCTTTGTAAAAAAAGTCGGGGTCTGCAGAGTCCGCATGTTGCACCTGCGGACCCCCGCGAGCGGATTTATAAACTAATTTTTCCCTTAAAAATAAAAATGGAAGCCTAAAAACGAAATGTAAACAGTTGAAATGCAAGATAAGGATGATGTGGATTACCTGGAGTTGACGGTTTTCAATTCCAATGGACGGATTTTCTGCAATCTTCACAGGAAGTTTCTTACCCAAAATCTCTCACTTCTCACTCTGAAATCAAATGGTAAAAATGAATTTACAAAAGCCCTTTTTATAAGCTTTTTTGAATAAATGAATTTTTAATTTATTTATTTTTCACTTTAAAAAGGTAACTTTTTGATGCATTTTTATTTATCTTAAACAGGTATGAGTAATGTTTTGAGTTATTGTGCAGAATATTGGATTTTCCGGGAAAATTGATCATTTTCAACAAAGAGCATACTTTTTCACTTTTTCGGACTCTTCCAAAATTTAAGAAAGAGCAAAACATTGGAGTCCTCTTTAAGCTCTTTTCTGACTTGTAAAATATGAAAAGATTGCCGAGTTTTTCCTTTTTAACTCGTTAAACATAATTAAAAAAGGCGGTCCACTTACAACTCTTTTCTGACCGTATAAACATGAAAAGATCACCGGATTTTTGTCATTTCAAGTTCGATATTGGTTATAAAATGACGTGTCTTCGATCACTTTTTTACTTTTTCAGATCATAGCCACTAATTATGAAAAGTACTCCTTTTAATGGTCAAGCGTTTCTCTCAAGTATTATTTTATACTTTTTCAGGCTTCGGGGACACAAATTTATGAAAAAGGACACCCATGGAGTTTCCTTAAGTTTTTCTTCCAACTCCCTAAAATTGAAAAACACCGAGTTTTTCCTATACTAGACTCGTTAAAATTTAACAGTAAAGGACCTGTTCAATTTAAACAGGAACGAACTACTCCTTCTTAGGGTTCGAATTTTAAACTAAGTTGGACTCATCCAAAGGATGAGCTTATAAACAAGCAAATGTTATCTCCTCAAGCTTGTCAAAAATAAAGAGGTACTTGCCAGAAATGGTGGGGGAAAAGAGAAAAAAATGAACTTGTTTGTTACACTTTGTTTTAGAAGAGCAGTTAACCACTCTTGAACACGACACTTTTTGTTCACTTGGGTTGGGAAATCCTTTGCCTAACAGTTAATCAAACCATATTGAAAGTCTTCAACCAGTTTATGGGTATTAGCTTTGGGTCAATTGTCACTAAACCATCTGCAGTGTCGTTATGTGTTCAAGAGGTCAGTTTAAATAAACCATTCATCTGCAAAATATCTGTCATCCATTTTGACCATCCCTGAGTTAGTCCTTGCCAAATATATTTCTTCAAAACTTGATCTATGATTTCGTGTTGTGGGCTTGCCTACGATAGAACGCTTTCTATCGACATCAGCTCATTATCTAGAAAGATGATCTAGAAATTATTAGTACCTTGGAATCTGCATGCCCTAATGGTAGGTTTCTCGCCTTCGACGACAGGTTGCATCATTGACCTTCAGCTCATTTGCATCATTGACATGTTCGACATCAGCTCATTTATTCACATTTCATGGATTGTATTGAGTACTTTGAGAACCATTGACATTACTGGTGGTTTCTCTCACACTTGTTAACAATTCACATCATTGACTGGTAATCAAGTGGTTTCTACCATGTTCGACTTCGACACTTTCATTCACATGGATAAAATCGTACTAGTTCAGGAAGCAGAAATCAAGACCCTGGATCTAGTTTCTACCATCTAGGCTGCGAGGAATTTTGTTATTCATTATACAGTGGATTATTCATAAACAGATGGTTGCGCCCATACTGTGTCTACATATGTCTATACTCGTGATGTATTACAAAATCATTCCTGTATCAGAGCAGTTTAGTTAGTTTTCTAGTCAGTTTTGATCTGAGTATGGGAATGCCTACCTCAGCGATGATATGTTCACACACACACACACACACACACACACACATATATATATATATATTTTGCTTGAATGTTTTTACAGGTTCTGACTAGGGTGTCCATAGGATGATCCTTGAAATGATAAAGTACTTCACCCTTGATACATGAAAGACTTCATTTTCATCTGTTACAGACTTCGCACTTTAGGGGGCAATCTGTTGCACTAAAAATTGTCGCTTTGATATTCTGCAATCTGTGTGAGTCCATTACCACTCATACTTTCCTCCTTTATAAGTCTTAAGCCTCAGTGCTTCCTATCAAGCCTTGAAAATAAGGGAAAGCCCTCAAAAGTCTATAAAACTCTGCTTCCACACTTTCTCTTAGCATTACCTGCGGCCCCGCACCTAATGGTCATGTCTCTTGCACACATGACGCTCTATCTCTGTGTTATGGGTGCGGACCCCTGTAAAAGTCAAAAAGGCGCAAGTATATTCTTAAGAAATCACTTTGAGTCATTTCTAGAAGCTTCTGGAAGGAATCTTGAGGTGGCAAGTTCGCTTCTTTAAGGTTCATGCATCCCATACCTTAAGGAGCTAACCCCTTGATGTGAGGAGCTTATCCCTTTGAAGGAGGACTCTATCTCTTCATCGGTGGACCTGTAACCTCCTTCCTTTGCACTATAAAATGAAGCATTAGGCTGGTTACTGGGAGGTTGAAAGCTGAATATTTTTGAGGTGAAATGCTGCTAGAACTTAGTCTTCCTAATTGAGCTTTTGTGAGGAGAGATTACATACCTCTTTGTTCTCATTTGGAAGAGTGTAAGGCTTTTCAAAGTAGAGGAGATTCCTATTTCGGACCCTGGGAAGAGCTTGTACAACATCAAGGCACCAAAGGTTGTAAGATTCTTCTATTTCAAAGTTAATACAAATAAGTTTATTTTTCTCAATAAGCTGTGTTTTATAGTTTATTTTGTGGATTCCTTGATCACCACAATGAATATGATTTATGATATTAGCTATGCAAGTGTTATTTGATGTGTGCTTGTTTGTGTTTGCAGGTTCTCAAAAGGAAACTCTTTCAGACAGTTGAAGGTTGGCTGCTACAAACTAGCGTTGGACTTAAGGTAGGGCCTAAACACCTCTATAGTTTTTATTAATGAATCGCAATACGTTTAGAGAAAGGTAGATTTGCTTGTCCTGCTTGTTGCTAGATATCTTTTGATACTAGGGAGATCAGCCTTGTCTGCAAGATCGATTTATTTGGCCAACAATGGCGAACCAACATAAGATTTTGCCCATGGGGAGGTTGAAAGGGGTAACAGTTGATATTGAAGGTGTGAGCGTGCAAGCAGATTTTGAAGTAATAGAGATTGTTGATGACAACAATCCCTATATAACATTATTAGGAGTAGACTAGGCCACTGATATGAATAGAGTCATCAACTGAAGAAGCGCAAAATGATCTTCGAGAAAAAGTTTCTATGTGTAGTAGTCCCACTGGACCCAGCTGAAGGAGCGTGCTACACTGAACTAGTGCATGACAATGAAAGTGAAAATGATCTTGATTGTATTTACAAGATAACTACGCGAGACCAAGATTGGGTGAATATGACTACAGATGGGAGGATCTCGTGGGAGTGCGAAAGCTCTTGCACTTTGGATTCAGACGAAGAAGTAGAGCACTGGAAGAATCAGTTGCAAGAGGTGACAATGCTGAATTGCAACATGATGATTAGATTTCTGCGATGCATAACAACTGAGGCAAGAGAGCTACCGACATATGATGAATTGATAGTGATGGATGAATTCCTAAGAAAATTTGAAAGCGCAGTATTGGAACTGCAGCAGTTCGATGTGTTGAAATGGGCACTGTGCACAACACCCACACGATGGTGGGATACACATCAAGGAAATTTTAAGGACTAGCACGGATATATAAGGATGATGCGCCTATGATTTGGGAGCCCCCAGCTTTGAAAAAAAGTCCGTTAGCAAGGACAAAACAACTTGCATGCTCACCTATCTTGATGGGTACAAACATGTGCTGTGGAGTCCACACAAACACACCCCAAATTCAGGATCGAAAATTGGAACAGGACACAGCAACAGGAAGGGCGACACGCACCACAAGCGTTCCACATAGAAGTATTCAAGAAGGTATGCAGAGTCTTGAGCGGGGTTCACCAGGCAAGACGAACTGATTGGGACCTACGCGTACCAGCGGTTCGATGGGCCTATAGGGCCATGTGCAAAAACCTGAGCACGGAGATGATTCCGAAACTGAAGATCCAAGTCGAGACCAAAATTTTGGAGGAAAGGAATCCTCATGCAATAACTCTCATAGTTGGGACAATACATGAGGACCAGGATGAAGGAATTATGTAGCTATGCGAGGACAAACATATACAGATTCAGGAAGCCATGCGGTGAGGGAACCTTAATCTTTGCAAACTCGAAGAAGATCGGGTACGACTGAGGAAGAAAAGCCTTTTCATGGACGTGGAGATCAAAAAACTGGAAAACGAAATCGCACAAGCATGTCACATTGATAAAATAAGAATGACAGGAAAAGATATGGGCAGCCATACTACGGCATTAGACGATTGTCGCCAACCATTTGTGACTCTGCTACCATGGCTATGACTGCACCTTAATAGACAAAGTAACTAGGGGAGTGCACCGCACCAAAAAGAACGTGCGACACTGACTGTCGCGAGGATAATTGAGGAGTGCCCATGGACTAGGCTGGAAGGTAAATTGAAGCCTCACACAGGTGGTGCAACCACCTGAATATTCGTAGGGAGCACAGTCTCAGTGCTCCAAGTAGTTGCAAGAGAGCACGGGACTATAAAAGAGTCTGTGTGGGAGCTGCGCGATCAAGAGGGTACGCACAGGATTAGTATGTCACAAGGGTCGCACCTGCGCATAGGGGGTTGCGCTGCCGTGTGGGTAGGCTAGGAGGTGAATGTTGGTGTCACTATTCATGACAAGATGTCCAATTTAAGGCAAAGAGGAGTGGGTGGCAGGCAATTAAGACACAAATTAAGAGTTAGATTTGGGACGATCTACCGCCAAGAAGGCATTAGTGGGCCTGACCCAGGTTCAGAAGTGATTTAGCCAAGCAAATCCCGGTACTATTGGCCCTTTCAGCAATAGTTCATGGAGCACGAACTGAGGTCTCACCTGAAGTAGTATGGGAGGGTGCTAGAACCAAGTTTCCGCACCCTGGGGATATCTGATATGAGGTGATTAGTACTCGGTCCAACCTTCACACTTACTATGCTATGCGCACTTGCAGGTACCCCACACCCTGTGATACTACCTTTGCACAGTTCTAGCCGCAACGCGACCCGTGTTATTTACCCAAGTATTCCTTAATTAGTCTTCATTAGCTGATTACTTAGATTAAATTCACATATAATCATTCATACAAGTATTCATCAAGTGCGCACAATAAATAAAAAAAGTAAAAGTATTGTATAACATCAACATAAAGATTCCATAACAGATGCTCAGAATAAAATTCTCTTTATTATCTTTCAATCCCAAGTATAGACTCGACTCTGCCTTGCGCACTCAGCTGCAGGGGTCCGTGCACTCAGCTGCGGACTCTACTATGCATTTGCACACTCAGCTACAATGCCTCTTCCTACCACTATGACCTAATAAACCTCAACTTTCACTCTATGCTCTTACCATGCCTTTGCTATTCTCTCTATTATTCATTACCTTTTACACTTAGAGCCTCACTCTATTTATACAATCCCATGGTCCGCGGACAATGGGTAGGCCAACACAACTTTACATTATTTTACAATTCTTAGGGCGAACAACCCTATGACTTATCCTAGACTTTCACGCTTCGTGCCCACACTTCGCGGAGTCTTACAATACAATTGACCAAAACTCGGGCTTTAAGCCTCAAAACCTATTGCGAGGGATCCCATGCCTAACAGGCCCCCAACTGTTATATACCTAGGGGGGATAATATGGGGTACCAAGGGAGGTACCCAAGGTAATAATGTAATAATGGGATGGGCCATAGTAATAAATAAGGTGGTTAACCCATATCATGTAAGAGACCACAAGTAGTTAATAATAATGTAATGGGCCCATGGTATTAGTTTGATGGTATGAGGGAACCATGGTAATGACCCATGGTATTGTATGTATGAGGCCTATATAGAGGCTAGAGACTCCACATGGAAGGAATATAGTCAAGGATTATTGTATGAACAAGCATATGGCTTGTGGAGTGCTCTCCTTCCTTAAGGAGTGAATGTATGGTGTTGCCCTACCTTAAGGGTTTGATCAATAAAGAAGCATTTCTATCTATTTCTATCTTGTTATTCTTGGGTTATTTCTATTATCATTATATTTTTGGGTTAGATCTACAACAAGTGGTATCAGAGCTAGGTTATTCTCCACTTTTGTGCCCAAGAAAGTGCTCTGATACCACTTGTTATAGCTCTGATACCACTTGTTGTAGATCTAACCCAAAAATATAATGATAATAGAAATAACCCAAGAATAACAAGATAGAAATATATAGAAATGCTTCTTTATTGATCAAAACCTTAAGGTAGGGCAACACCATACATTCACTCCTTAAGGAAGGAGAGCACTCCACAAGCCATATGCATGTTCATACAATAATCCTTGACTATATTCCTTCCATGTGGAGTCTCTAGCCTCTATATAGGCCTCATACATACAATACCATGGGTCATTACCATGGTTCCCTCATACCATCAAACTAATACCATGGGCCCATTACATTATTATTAACTACTTGTGGTCCCTTACATGATATGGGTTAACCACCTTATTTATTACTATGTCCCATCCCATTATTACATTATTACCTTGGGTACCTCCCTTGGTACCCCATATTATCCCCCCTAGGTATATAACACCAACACAATCATCGTGACTTGTCCCAAGTCACTCCGTTGGTGCGGCGATCTTTGCGTGGAGTCCATCCAGTAGGTCTCGCGTAGCTTGGGTGTCAATGACACACTGTTCTGCTGTCTGCTATACTTTCTGCATGCATATCTATGAACCTTCATGAGCAAGGTCACATTCCTATCTAATTGCATAAAGTCCCTGCATTTGTGCTAGCTTTCCTTCAATGGTAGCTATAATTTTGAAAGCTTCATTGATCCACAGTTGGATGTGTGCTTTAAGCAAGGCTTCTTTTTGTCACACGGTGTCTAACTGGTCCTTCAGTGCCCTTGCTTGCTGCAGTTTGGTGAGTCGTTGAGTAAGGACGGCCATCTGCACGTGGGGGGAATGGTTGAATTCAAATTCAAAACATTCTATAAAATCCCCAGGGTTATCCATGAGGCAACGCTTGGTTGTTTGAGAATTGAGCCATTACAGAGCCGTGAACGCCGTGTACTCTTACCACCTTTGATTGTAGACATGATGACTGTTGCCAGAACAAGAGTGCGATTCGCCGAAGATACTGTGGAGCCCCATATGGCCCATGAGGAGCCCGGATAGGTGGCAATTGTGCCAGAATTTGCAAAATCACCACGAACACCGCAGTCGAAGAAAGATAAGCAGACGATGAGATCAGTCTGCGTATCCCCAAGAAACCCATGGTTCGGAAAATTGTCAATGAAAGAAAAAGGCAAAACCATCACTGTCGAATCCAATGAAGAGGAGGAAGACTTGCAAGCTCTAGTTGCTCAAATTGAGGCACAAGATGATGTGGAGGAGGATGTCTCACCAATGCCTTCCGCAACAAAGTTACCCACGTACATCCTCCCATGGAAAGGGAAAGCCAAGATACCGAAAGACCTGGAGGCCATGAAGAGTGTGATCTAGACCCCGCTCCTCCTTGACGGTATAAGGTTTGAAGGTCTGCCTTTGGGATGAGTACCTACCATGAAGTTCAAAGATTGGGACATTTCAGACAGCAAGAAGTTCCACACCTGGCCACAGAGAGTTTAATGAAGTAGAATTCAAAGGGGCCTGTTACAGTTTTGGAGATGCCAAAATGGTTGCACAGTGTGGAGAAGGCTAGTTACTCCATCTGCGATGGATACCCCACTACCACTGCGCACCCATCAATGTTTTCATCATCAGGCAATTGCTGTGTCTGGTGCATGATGGGTATCTCTAGTTGGAGGAGCCTATTCCCATCACAACCGACCTAATTCACAGAATTTCTGACTGCCCTTCAAAGGACATGACCTCGCAGCCATAGCAGGAAAAAGCAGTGACCTGACCCTCGTTGAAGCTATGAAGGCCAAGCATAAACTGGAGAAGAAAAAGCGGGGTTACGTGATCGCAATCATTAAGGACAAAGGGTTGTGCATAGCCACCCAGCAGCTGGCCGGTAAGCTGATGAGGAAATGTCGCGCCGAAGAAGTACTAGCATCTGTGATTTCAATAGCAGAGCAGTGCATGGACGAGGTACAGTTCAATTGGGTACAATTCCTCTGTGAGGAGTTTCTGTCGAACTGCAAGGAGGCTTAGGAGCAGGGTAAGATCTTCCATTATGTGTGGTTGCTCTTATCCATCTTGTTGGTTGCAGGGGAACTGCCGGAGGACAACCAGTTTCTAAGTATTGAGCATGATCTACCCAAAGTCGTGAGGTACACATCGCTCTGGGCTACAAAAGGCACAAAGAGGATTCACGAGACGAAGGTGTTCTGGGTGTTCATGGAGGTGAGCATCAAAATGTGGATCAATCGAAGGCCGCGCTTGTCTCCCATGATTTATAATAGCTTGTAGAGTTCGGTAGAGTTCAAGGTGGATAGGCATAACCTGTATATATGGGTGCACAAGGATCCACTACAAAAATGGGTGAAGCTTCCATTCATCGCAACGGATGATGAGATCTTCGCAGTGATGGAGTCATGGCCTCCGGAATGGCGCACCCTAGACTTGGTAGGAATGGATAAGGCCGCAGCTCAGCAAAGGAAGAAGATCACCAAGCTACGCATCGCGTAGCTAGCTAAAAAGAGGTGCCAGGAACAAGAAGTGTCCGCACAGCAGAAGATAGTTGATGTAGCAGTAGTGGTGCAGACTACAGAAACCACAATAGCGCTAACAGAAGAGCCCGAGGAGGGCTAGGAGATGTCCACGAGGCAGCAAACCGGGGAAGTGAACAGGACAAAAGAGCACGCGGACCTTGGTTCAGCATTGACCCAACTCAAGTGGCCATGTGTCCCTTAGAAAACAACTCCTAGGAAGAAGGTGAAGGCGATAAAGACATCCGTTGACCTAATCATGCTCAGAAAAGGTGATCTATTTGACATCGGCGAAACAGTTTGTGAGGTCACAAAGGACGTGCTCCAGGAAATGAGGATGGAGCAGAACACTGCGTTGGGGGCACTCAATGCACAACTACAAGGCTTACAGGTACAATGGATCCGTACGTCGCAGCAAGAACCACATAGGCTGAATAGACATTGTACACCCATAGGGACAACCCTTTCGTGTTTCCCGAAGGCACTCTAGCAGCAGCAAGTGAGGTTGACTGGGCTATGATGAGCAGCATGAAAGGTGTCAACTTAAACTTGGTAGCCCTACCGCGTGAAACCCTGTACCAGTTACAGGATGGGGTCATTGCAGAGCTCCACGCTAGGGAAGGCCGCACGATCCAGGTCTTGAACAAGCAGAAAATCAACATGGATCAGCTCAGCCTCCAACATGATGAGTTGGTTGCGTAGGCTCACAGACTGGAGCAGGCAGTAGAGGATGCGTGTAGGAACGTCCCAGAGTTGGCTGTGCTGGCAGAGCTACCAGCAGCAGATCGAGTCCATCGATTTGCAGCGGGAGTCCGTGAGGCCAAGGAGGAAACGACGAATGTTCAGTTAGAGTTGAACCTGTAGATCATCGAGCTACAGTTGAAGATGCAGCCCTCCATGCCCCCAGAAGTCAGAGAGTAATGTGCTCGCGCTATCCAAACTGGGTTAGAGAAAATTGGCCAAGCGGTACAGGACTACATCGAGCTGTTGGATCAAGCACTAACCATGCTTACATACCTACAGGAAGATCCAAACCTACAGTGCCTAGAGATAGAGGCGCACGAGTTGCAGTAGGAGTATGGCAATGCCTGAGGGATCGTGTAGATGGTTGTCCTTACTCAACAACTTGCTAAGTTGCAGTAGGAAAAGGCACTGAAGGACCAGTTAGACACCGTGCGACAAAAAGAAGCCTTGCTTAAAGTGCGCATCCAGCCGTGGATCGATGAACCTTTCACAGTTATAGCTACCATTGAAGGAAAGCTGGCACAAATGCAAGGAATTTATGCGGTTAGAAAAGAATGTGACCATGCTCCCGAAGGTTCAGAGATACATGTGCAGCAAGTACAGCAGACAGCGGAACAGTGTGTTGCGGACACCCAAGCTGTGCGAGACCTGCTGGATGGACTCCACGCAAAGATCGCCGCACCAACGAAGTGACTCGGGACGAGTCACAATGATTGTGTTGGGGGCCTGTTGGGCATGGGATCCCCCACAACAGGTTTTGGGGCTCAAAGCCCATGTTTTGGTCAAAGATGGTGTAGAACTCCGTGAAATACGGGCGCGAAGCACAAAGTGTACAATCAAGTCATAAGGTTGTCTGCCCTAAAATATTTTAATTTAATGTAAATTTGTGTCGGCCTACCCATGGTCCACGGACCATGGGTTTGTATAAATAGAGTGAGGCTCTAACTGTAAAGATATTTTTTGGAAGCGAAGTAGAAGATATAAATGCGAAGGCATGGTTAGAGCATAGAGAGGAATCTGAAGTGTACTAGGTCATAGTGGTAGGAAGAGGCTCTGCAGCTGAGTGTGCAGAGGCCTAGTAGAGTCCACAATTGAGTGCACGGACCCCTATAACTGAGTGCACAAGGCAGAGTCAGGTCTGTACTTGGGAGTGAAAGATAATAAAGGGAAGTTTATTCTGCGCATCTGTGTTGGAATCTTTATGTTGATGTTATTCATTACTTTTACTCTGTTTATTTACTACGCGCACTTGATGAATACTCATATGAATGCTTATATGGGAATTTAATCTAAGTAATCAGCTAATGGAGACTAATTAAGGAAGATGTGGGTAAATAACATGGGTCACGTTGTGGCTAGAACTATGCAAAGACAATATCACAGGGCGTGGGGTACCCGCAGGTGCGCGTAGCAGAGTAAGTGATAAGGTTGGACCACGTTCCAATCACCTCATATCAGACATCCCACGGTGCGAAAACTTGGTTCTAGCACCCTTCCATACTACTTTGGGTGAGACGTTAGTCCGCGCTCCACAGACTATTGCTAAAAGGGCGAGTAGTACCGGGATTTGCTTTGCTAAATCACTTCCGAACCTGGGTCAGGCCCCACTAAGCCAATAATGAGTGTACCAATATTGATCGCATTATACCTTCCATCATATCCCATCTTGATGTGCATATAGAGATATTTCACCTCCAAATCACTAAAAAAATCTCTATTCCCCATCATATGGAATGAAGAACCGTTATCCAGGTACCACATGCTTCCCATCACTGTGTTGGCCATGCATGAAATGAGAGTGAACTCAAGCTCAAACTATGAATCCAAGGCTTCAGTTGCTACTACTCATGAGTTCTTCTTGTTTGTAAAATTCATGGCATAGTGCCTGAATTCATGACAATGAAATAAATTGATTCTAGACAAATCTTTCTTCTTGCCACCTTGACTAGATTCTACTTTTGATTGGGATTTCTTCCCTTTTCATTTCTTTTCCTTTCTAGCCAAGGCATTTTTCTACTCATCCTTTCCCTTAGATGAATTCTTGTATTTGGTATTCCACCTTATTTCCTCTTGTACTAGGTCGGACCATAAGCGCTCCCATTTTGGTAGTTTCTCCCTACCATTTACCGAATCTTGATAGCTATGCCAACTCTTGGGAAGTCCTAGAAGGGCTAGAGTTACCAAGTCTTCTTTAGGGACATTAACACCAACCCCGCCAATTTCATTAAGACACTATGTAAACTTGCTTATATACTGTGGAATTGTGTCATTATTTCACATATTCATACTTTGAATCTTGTCCTTGAGTGCCAGCTTCCCGTGTTCACTTCTATTCTCGAACACTTATGTCAGTGCTTTCCACATCGTGAACGATGTATCTTTTCTGTGTAGATTCGAGAAAATATGATCTTGTATTCCCTCTAATATGATTCTCCCCTTGTTGGCCACATATTTCTTCTACTGAGAAATATTTTGGGCTTCAGATGCTTGGGGTTTTACTACATCCGTCTTGTTGTATTCCAGCAGCCCATTGTCATCCAATACTGCCTCCATGCGGTCCTTAGATGCAACAATGTTTGAGGTTCCTTTGAAGTCATATTGTAGTGTGAGTCCATTGAAAGACATCCTCTTAGTCTTAAAGAAAACCCGCAACAATGATCTTCAAATTCAAACCTCCTGCAACGACAACTTCGAAATATCTTCTCTACAATGTTTACAACTCTAATTCCATATATAAATTAATGTGTAGATTTAAAATTTCTCTTTAAATTTACTGAATCACAAAACTTTAAGCTACTCTACTGATATGCAGAAGTTAATTCACCATCTAGAACACAAATCATAGGCATGCAAAAGGAAACATCACACATGCACAAATACTTATCTAGGGGAAAGAAACTGCTCAAAACCCCTTACTATCTATACTGCATTAATAAGAGAATAGAGATTAAATACATATGCTTTCTCAAGCTGGAGCACACCATGCAAGTGTATAGTCTATCCCTATGCCTAACTGACTGAATTTGGCCAAAAAAATCTAATTTAAAGCCCTCCAAGCTCCTATTTCCTTGCGTTTTTCCTCTAGGAAATTAGACCCTATGATTTTGGAATTTCCCACTATTCAATTGCACAATTACCTTAGGTCCTTCCTCTGACCACATGCACCACCTATACACATTGGAATATGCTACAACTGATAGTACACTATCTTGGAATCTCCATCTCAACTGGGTAACTTGAATTCTTTGCATGCAAAAATTATTTTGGGTTGATTGATAAGTTAACTGGTTGATCATTGAGTGTGGATGAAGTTCTGCTTCCACAACTTGACCTCCACTAGTTCTTTTGACAGTTAGAACTAGGTAAACTGAAAATAACTCAAATTAATTGAAATAGATTTCTACAAATTAGAAATCAATCATACTAACCTAAACTCAAGCTTCCCCAATTCAAATTAATTGAGTTAATAGAGTGACAAGTTCCATGTCACCTCAATTAACTACCTCCAATATTTCTGTTGAAATAGAAATTCAAATTTTCTCTAGTTTGACCAAGGCAAAGTCAAACTAAGATTTTCTTGCTGCATTTTCAACACTTTCCTTACATCTGTATGAACTACAAGGGTCGGTGGTTTGTGTGGAAGATTATTTCCTTCCACATAATGTAATTCTTCCATTGTCGGCATGCTTGCAAAATGAAATATTTTTCATAAGTGGGACACTTTCAGACTGTATCTGAAAGTGTCTCACTATGATATGCCACTGGATTCCCCTATTGGATAATAACTTCACCAATAGCATAGTCAAAAGTGTTTGTCTCAATTTCAAATGGTTGTTGTAGGTCTGGTAATGTGAGAACTAGTGCATAGCAGAGGTGATTCTTCACCTCGACAAATGCCTTCTATTGATATTCAGACCAAAATAACTTTTGTTTCACTCCACCCTTGGTGAATTGACTCAAAGTCCAAGTGACTTGACTTAAAGTCCAAGTGATATGAGAGAATCCCAAGTGATATGAGAAATTAGCAAGACCTAGAAAGTTGCGAAGCTCTTTTATTGTGGTTGGTGCTGGCCAATCCCAAATAACTTGAATCTTGGTTAGGTACACACGCACACCCTGCTCATGAATAATCTCCCCAGATATTGAACATGGGTCATACAAAACATGCATTTCTCCAAATTTTCACACAAATTGTGTTGTCGTAGGGTTCAGAGGACCTGTCGAATATGGTGTATGTGCTCCTCCCAATTCTGACTAAAGATCAGGATGTCGTTTAGGTACACTACCATGAAGGAGTTGGTCAAGGGCCACAAGATGTGGTCCATCAACCTCATGAAGGTTGCTGGGGAATTCGTCAACCTGAAAGGAATGGATAGCCATTTGAAAAGGTCCTCCTTGGATTTTAAGGAAGTCTTCCACACATCGGAGGGTTCGATTGACACCTGGTGATAGTTGGACTTCAAATAAATATTGTTAAAATATTTATCCCCCTTGAGATCATCCAAAAGGTCATTAATCCATGGGATTGGATACCTATTCCAAACAATGATCTTATTTAGCACTCTATATTCAATACAAAGTCTCCATATATCATCCTTATTCTTTACTAACGTGATCGGGCTCCCACAAGGCAATGAACATGGCCCGATTATCCCTTTCTACAATAGATCCTGAATCTACCTCTTAATTTCATCATTCTACATAACAAAGTGTCAGTAGATTGGCCTATTTGGTAGCGGCACACCAGGGGTCAAATCGATGGAGTGCTTGACCTGAATGTGCAGGGGTACCCCTGAGGGTGAGGTGAATATGTCCCTGTACTCCTCCACTATCTTTTTCATTTTTTGATTCTATTTTGAGGATCCCTTTCTGGAGGTTGTGGATGTGGCCAGAGTCTTCTTCTTTCCCTAAGGGAAAATCATAAGGAAGAAAAATTTCCTTGTCTAGGAAATGATCTTAATGAATTTCTTTGCAAAGATCAAAGAGATGGTGGTAGGTAGTGCTACCGCTAGTATCCTGTATAAATTATTGACCAAAGAAATAATAACACTGCACATCTTAGACTCATACATAGCATGACGCTTCCACAAGTATGGGTGGCATAATAATACATCACCAACTTCACGAGGATAAACATCACACTATACCTCATCTATGAAGGGCTTGATGTTGTAGGGAAGGAAGAACTATTGGTTGACCTGGATATCTCATTCTTGGTGAAGCCATCCGATGGTGTATGGTTGCGGGTGTGGTGTGGTCGGTAGGCCCAACTACTTCACGACCTCTTCTTTTGTCTTCTGCTGTCAACAATGAGCTGCAGTGGAGAACCCTTCACCCAAATTTGTGAGTAGAAGAGCCACTCCCCCTCCTCTGGATCTTCGGGTTTATTATTTTAGTTCTTGGTGGTGGAAACCGTGGCAATATGATCTACATCAATAATCTAATTCCATTTTTCATTCCACTTATCAGGTTATGACTTAGAGTCGGAGCATGCATCTAAGTCGAAAGCCTTAAAATTGGCCACTAATGACTACTTGGTTTAACACTCACTTGTGTTGTAACTCACACCATTTCCCTGTGTCCTTCTTTGTCTTTATGGTGTTTTTATTTGCCTAGAGCTTCGGTGAGTTGTCCTGAGTCACATCGTCTTGGATTTTTCCTTTGTTTTGCATTTTGGGGGCACCTTTCCCTTGCTTCAGATTCGTAGATCCAAATTCTCACTTCTTTTGTTTAAATTTTTGCTCGATCTTGAGAGCGTATCAATGGGTGTCGCCAAGGGAGGAGATGTCGAGGAACTCCATATCATCCTAGACGTAATTGTGTAGATAGTCATGGTACTTGAGTACCAAATTCCACTCAGAATCCTTGATACCAAACTTCATGTGAAGGGTATAAAAAATATTTGTGAACTCTAGCATGTCTCAGTCCCTTCTCTATCGTAGCATGGTCCACTTTATGTATTTATCTTCATAGCTCTTGAAAGGGTAATACAGCTCCTTGATTGCATCTCAAAAATAATTCCATGTGGGTGTGACTATAAAAATTCAGGGCTCCCTCTCATCCTTTTGTTCACAGTAAGTTTCCCAACAATCCTTGACATTGGGGGCAACTTTGAGGAGTGAAAATGTAATATTTTTCCGATTGGAAAAATAATGAGAACAAAAAATATCCTTCTAATATATTTATCGATCTATCTATGGCTTTTGCATCTATTTTTCCTTCAAATATGGAAATGTCAAAGTTGACTTGTACTTAAAGGAAGTGGCACCTCCAGAGTGGCTATTGGATGAAGATGTGTCACCTGTGGGTAGCTGTTGAAGGATATGGGAAAAATTATCCATCATTGTGTTCCTCTATCGCTCGAGGGATTCTTCGAGCAATATTTTGAAAGGATATCCTCCTCCCTTATTTTTCTTTTCTTCTGCCATGGAAGGTCTTTGGGGTTTGCGAGGCTGGCCTTGCAAAGGTTAAACCATTTTGAGCCCTAACTCTTATACCCTGACCTTGCTGGGGACATGTGTTATCACAAGAAATTGATCATCTAGCCATAATTTACTATATGGATCGAAGTACACCATGTAGGGTCAATTTTACCATAGTAAAATTGATTTCATTGTGAGAAATTACTTAATAAACCACATTTGTTAAGTCATTTATAATTAAACCCATGAAGAGTAATTAAATAAATCACTATTATTTTAATTATCTTCTAGGAATAATTAATTAAACCATTTTTTAATTAATATTCCTTGTCACATTTGACCAAGTTATGAGAAATAAATAGATAAATCATTAATTATCGTATTTTTTTCTAGGAATAATTAATTAATCACTAATTAGTTATTATTCCTTGTCAAGTTTGACCAAATCTCGTAGGAATACTTAAATACATCATTATTTGTTTATTATTCCTTAACCATATTTCTTGAGATGATAAATAAATCATTTATTTATTTTTATTTATAAATAAAAGTTTAAATACTTTTTTCCCTCCAAACCAAATATAATAAAACATTCGAAATGGTTAATTCTAGAATGGGGTTAATAATATTTTATTATTTCTCATTATCCGAGGATAACCTAATATATTGTTATAAATAAGAGGGTTTTCCATTCATTCCTCACTTTTGATTATTTTCCTCCTTGCACTCACTGTTGCACTTCTGATTATTACCACTGTCGCACACCACCTTCTTTTCCATTTGAGTTCTCATTAAGCTCAAACATTTTGTTTGTTCGGTTTTACACGTTATATAGGAGAGAGACTCTACAAAAGCTGAAGACATTTGAGGATAGTCAAGAACCCATCCCATAGAGGGGGACTGGTAACATTATTTGTTCCCTTCACAGCTGTTGTTTAATAAAATATATTCTTTATATATATCGGGTTTCCATTGGATTATTGGAGTTATTCACGTTTATTTTACTATTCCATTTTGTTGTTTAACTATGATTGTGGCATAGATCAGGGCTCTGCCAGGTTTTGTTTCTATCATTCGTTGTAGGTCTACAATGTTTAGCAGCCATTTATATTGTTAGGGTTGTTTTTGATCCATAGCCTAAAGTGGTTTTTTTCGTAAATCTCAAGAACAAAAGACAACAACAAATTGGCGACTCCACTGGGGATTTTCTAATTGTCGCTAACAAATTGACAACTCCATATGGGAATTTCTTATTGTCGCTATCAAATTGGCAACTCCACTGTGTTTTTAATTCTGATTCATAAATGTGGGTGACCTTCAGTTTTCATCTTAGGGTTTTTCTTTTTCAATCTCTTAATTTTGTTACTAGCATTCTAACCCTAGATTAGTCAAATTTCTAACTTCCACAAGTTTTCTGGTCATTTCTGTAGGTCACAGGAACCAGCTGTGACAAAGACAACAAATTTTTTCGAGACTTGCCAACCGAGAGTCAAGAAGCATAAATTGCACTTTTCTCCCCCAAAAGTGTGATTTGGTGTTGGCATTATGATGCATGTGTTGTACTTGATGGCAACCCACTCGTAGAAGAAGCAACTCACTCATATATAACTAGATGAATCTACAAAAGAGATATCAGATGTGATAGAATACATGGGATGCAGGGCAGCTCAAAGGAATCAGATGACAGTTCTCAGTATGACAAGTTAGCTTTGCCATCAAGTCCAAAGGGGGAGATTGTTGGCATTATGATACAAGTGTTGTCCTTGATGGCAACTCACACAGATGATAGATCATAGTGCAACAGATCAATAGCAAAGATTTGATGATCAGACTACAAAGAATGAAGAAAGAAGAGTATATATGCAAGTTCAAAGTATATACACAGGTTCACTATATACCAAGTAGGGTATACACAGGTTATACGCAGGTTCACTATGTACCAAGTCGTGTATATATGCAGGTTTTCTATATACCAAGTAGGGTATACACGCAGGTTCTCTATATACAAAGACGAGTATACACGCAGTATTTCTGATCAAAATTTGCGTATGCGTATGCACGCACTTTCATTCACGGAAAAGCACATACATGTGGGAAAGCTTATTTTTGGTCTGTGGTATTTAGACCTATGGTCTTGGTCCTTGGTATTGCGTCCGAAGTGTTGAACCCAGGTATTGGGTCCCTAGTATTGGTTCTCAATGGTTTTGGACCATGGTATTGAGTAAGGCCTAAGACTATAAAAGGAGAAGAAGATCATTAGGCAAAGGCATGGAAAAAGTCTTGAATATATGATGAAGCATGAGATCCAGTATGCAGGATATGGGTTATGATGCATTTCTTGATCTGAGCTAAGGAGGGATCTCACCAGTTGGAGGAGAACAAGATCTAAGGATAGATTGGGATCAAATGGTTTGAAATGAACTATCTCTATATGGTTGATTATGCTTATTCTAGATCTGCATACTGACGCATGTAATATTTTGTAAATGTTATGGGTATGACTGATGTCTGGTACAACTGCAAATTTATGAGAAAATATTTGTAGATCTGTACGCGGGTTGACTTTGGCGAAAGCGTGTATGTACATAGGTTTGATTCATCGTAGTAGCATATGCATTATGATGTATGATTTTTGAAGTTTCAGTTGGGTCTGATTGTTATTGCAGAGTTCTATTGTCTTCTCTGTGTTCTGGTGACTGTGTTGTTGGTAGGGTTTCAGTGATTCAGAAATTGGTGATGCTAGTATTGATTGTTTTGTGCTTCAATGATATTGATGGCTCCAGTATGAAAATTGGATGAAACTTGGCCTTCAGATTATAGTGTTGTGATTTAGGAGTATCCAGTCTGAAAATGTATGAAATGTGGTCCCTATAGGATCAAGGGAGATTGTAGGCTGGCGCTTACGTACTAGTACATCATCTAGTATAAGAGAAAAGGGGGTGGTAGCTCCCTTCCTGTAGCATCTAAAGAACGAGTGAAGATTGGAGCATTTTAGTAGGCCGGAACCTACGTACTAGTAAATGGATCAGCTAGTACAAGAGCAAAGGGGGTGGTAGCTCCCTTCCAATAGCAGCTAAAGAACGAGTGAAGATTGGAGCATTTCAGTAGGCCAGAACCTACATACTAGTAAATGGTCGACTAGTACAAGAGCTAAGGGCGTTTAAGCTCCCTTCCAAGCGAGTCTGGAAAATGAGAGAGGGTTGTAGCCCTCTGCAGGTAGAAGCCTGCGTACTGGTATAAGACTGCACCAGTACAGAACTATTGTAAAATGAAGTTTCTTATTAAAAGAAGATAGAGTCGACTTGCAGCAGGTGGTTTTCACCCACATTGGGTTTCCACCTTATATCATGGTGTTCATGTGTGCTTCTTGTGTGTGATGATCTGTTCTGTTTTATTGCACCTGCTACTGTACATATGGTTAATAAAGTTCTGATGCAGTAACTAAAGATCAACATTTAATGCATTAATGGAATCATAAGTATTCTGGATATACGCTAGTTGCATTAGACACAGTTGCGTATACACGCGGGTTCCCTTAATTAAAGTAGCGTATATGTATCTAAGTATGGAGATGGAAAAGTTTTATTGATTTGATAATACTGATTCACCCCCCCCCCCCCCCCCTCTCAGTATTATTTCCAACAATTGGTATCAGAGCAGGTCCTTTGGTAGAAGCTTGACGCTTGAAGGAGATCCGTGGAACAATGGGAAAGAAGCTTAAGAAGAAAGAACCTAATAAGAAGAATACATCTCAAAAAGTCTATGACAGTTGGAGCATTGATTGGGGATTATGTGGAAGAAGCACTTCAAGTTCAGAATCACTTCAGAATGAAGATGAACAAGATCTATCAAGTATGAATTTGTTATCCTCTGGTATCCATCCATGTGAAGATGATGAAGGTGATAGCGAAGCAACTGAATTTTCTCTTATGGGTGAGCAAGAAAGATATCAAATATAGGCAATATTTAGAAGGCTTACAGACAAAATTAGATAACAACAAGATCTATTGAACAAAAGGGAATGTGCTTTCAAACAAGAAGTTACCAAACTAAAAGCTCAACTAGAGGAAGGAAACAAGGTAAGCAAGTTACTCAAGGACAAGGAAAATCAATGTCAAAAGTTGCAGGATGAAGTGACATCATTAAGAAATGAAGTAAATGAAAGAAGCACAATTATCAAGAAACTCAAAGATAGATCCAGTTACTATGAAAGGCTTGAAGCTACGATCCTCTCACTAAAGGAAGATCTTGAAGAATCAAAGAAGCAGAATAAAGAACTACTCCATGCTCTTGAAAAACAAGAAAACATAGTTCTTGAACTAAGACATCAGTTGGAAGAAGAAAGAAAAGTTGAAGAAAACATGAATAAGCAGCATCTTGAAAGGGAAGAGCAACCTCAGGTTGAGGTAAATATTCTAAATGATAAATTAGAAGAAAAGGATAAGCTCTTACGATTTCAAGATAGTACTAAGATCTTGGATGATATTCTTAGTAGTCAAAGGTCGCCTGCTATCAAGTATGGTCTTGGTTTTCATGAATCTATTGAAGGTGAATCTAGTTCAGGAAATAAGACAAGGAACTCTAATGCAAAATTTGAAATGCTCAACAAGGAGATGAAAGGTTGACCCCATCAACAACCAAGGAAAGAAATTCTTCAAAGAAAATCTTTTACTCCTCCAATGAATAATGTTGAATGTTATGTATGTCATAATCTTGGACATGTTGCAGCCGGATGTAGAAGAAGAATGGTTCAAGACCATCACACAGAAAGATCATCACGGTCCGGGTACTTTAAGGGATATTGTTTCTCTTGCAATATGTTTGGTCACAAAGCTGTTGATTGCTACAGAAGGAATATGAAATAGGTAAGATGTTATGCCTATAACAAGCTTGGACATATAGCAGAGGAATGCAGGAACAAAGTACGGGCACCATACCAAAAGGAGAAAACATCATCACGCTTGAAGATATGGAAAAAGAAGGAAATTCTATCAGAAAGATGTGGCACTGCACAGACACAGCACAACACAGACATCACAGACTCAGGGGGAGATAAAAGTGTAAAACTTCAGTGTCCTAAATATCATACGCAAGTTTCATAAAGGGAAGTCACGTATATACGCGAGTTAGACACTGCAAAGTCGCGTATATGTCAGTCTGAGGAAAAGCAGTGGGGACAGGCTAAGAAAAAGGGTCTGATATGATTCAGTCCATTATTTGCTCTATTGGTTAATAGTTACAGTTTTATGAGGATGTGTGGAAATTTCTTGATACTTGTAAGATGTTTAGAAGTGTTTTGATCCTAACTTGATGCTTATTGCTGATATATGCATGATCAGATCTAACAGTAAACAGATGGCACAGGTTGAGGGGGAGCATATGCCTTTAATAATGCACTGCTGGCATTATGGTTAATAGTCCTTGGTGATGATGCTTATATGTCTAAATGATATATCTTGCTATGATGTGGTTATGAGTTGTCCATGATAAAATCTCATATGATTCTTGGGGTTACATAGTTGATGTTCATATCATATTTGTGGATTGATTCTTAGATGGTGCATATATGATGCTTACATGGTGATCTTCATAAGGATAAGGAGAAGTACAAAGCTTGAATACACAACTTCATTACTTGATGATGAGTCACTCATATGCTGCTGTCATCATATGCATAAAGATCATATAATACAGTTATGATGCAGGATTCCTATAGTTCTTGGTGCTCATGTGGATGAGGATTGTTGAAGTGGATGATATAAAGAAGCCTTGACAAAAGATCTTGATCTCAAGATACATAGTGCTAGATACATGAATGATTACTCAAAGTTGCATTGTTGGAGACATGATGAGGATGAGTTCTTACCTATATGTTGATAGGTTGATACTTACATATGTTGATTGATGCAGATATTTCCAAGTGATGATACATGGATGATCTTGTTGATAAGATGGCTATGGTGTTTTAAACATATGATTAATGTGAATGATTTTATGATGATGAGTTGATATCTATATGCAGACATACCCTGTCATAGGAAATTTACAGGTTGCTGATCTCAAAATGGTTGTACGCGAGTTTCATCAAAAGTGTCCACATATATACACTTGTTTATGTGGATACAGTCGCATATATGTTAATTTGAAGGAAATCAGTGGGCCAAACTCGGGATGAGAAGAGCCTGATATGGGCCTGACAGAAACCATCTGGCACAGATGGAACAGGTACAGAGGGAGAACATGATTGCTGGTCTAGATGTTGTTGAAAGATGCTTATGGAGCAGATCATACATTATGTATGATAGTTGCTAATGACTATCATGGTCTTATTTAGATGTTTGGTCTCATGTAAAGGTCATATCAAAACTCATGATGTAATAGTGTGTCTCTATCTATTGTAGTCATTTGATGAAATCTCTTCTGGTCATATAATGTAATCTGTACCCCCTCTATGCATAGGGAAGGATGTTGAAATATTTCAATCATGTATTTCTTTTATTATCAAGGTCATGTAATGGCCTATGTTGGTTTCCCCACTATGCCTAGGATGGATGATGTAATGTTCTTGTTTTATCATGTGTAAACTTTTGATGTATCCCCACTTGGTTGGGTGGATGAATCAATATTGGTATATCCCCACTAGGATGGGAGATGGATGTATGTATGAGTCTTTGGTGATAGGAAGGTCATTTATGATAGAGTCATGTTCTTTCCTGTAGAACATCTTTTTGCAGACCTTGCTTACATTTAGGGGGAGCATGAACAACACGCTTCAGCAGAGCAGAGACTTCAGCATGTACTCAAAGCGAGCATGGACAAATTAGTACACCTTGGCATATACAAAGGGGGAGCTCATTCAGAAATTCCAATAGGTACTCAGGGGGAGTATGGTCAGCGGAATGTTTATCAAGGAAAGAGAATATCTTGGTCCACCCTTTGCCCTTGATGTCAAAGGGGGAGAGTGGTTTGGTGTTGTTGCCAGCAAGTCCAAAGGGGGAGATTGTTGGCATTATGATGCATGTGTTGTACTTGATGGCAACCCACTCGTAGAAGAAACAACTCACTGATATATAACTAGATGAATCTACAGAAGAGATATCAGATGTGAGAGAATACATGGGATGTAGGACAGCTCAAAGGAATCAAATGATAGTTCTCAGTATGACAAGTTAGCTTTGCCATCAAGTCCAAAGGGGGAGATTGTTAGCATTATGATACAAGTGTTGTCCTTGATGGCAACTCACACAGATGATATATCATAGTACAACAGATCAAAAACAAAGATTTGATGATCAGACTACAAAGAATGAAGAAAGAAGAGTATATATGCAGGTTCACTATATACCAAGTAGGGTATACACACAGGTTCACTACATACCAAGTATGGAGATGGAAATGTTTTATTGATTTAATAATATTGATTCACCCCCCCCTCTCAGTATTATTTCCAACAATTGGTATCAGAGTAGGTCCTTTGGTAGAAGCTTGATCGCTTGAAGGAGATCCGTGGAACAACGGGAAAGAAGCTTAAGAAGAAAGCACCTAAGAAGAAGAATACATCTCAGAAAGTCTATGACAGTGGGAGCATCGATTGGGGATTATGTGGAAGAAGCACTTCAGGTTCATAATCACTTCAGAATGAAGATGAACAAGATCTATCAAGTATGAATTTGTTATCCTCTGGTATCCATCCATGTGAAGATGATGAAGGTGATAGCGAAGCAACTGAAATTGCTCTTATAGGTGAGCAAGAAAGATATCAAATAGAGGTAGTATTTAGGTTCAGAGTATATATGCAGGTTCACTATATACCAAGTAGGGTATACATGCAGATTCACTACATACCAAGTCGCGTATATACGCAGGTTTGCTATATACCAAGTAGGGTATACACGCAGGTTCTCTATATACAAAGACGAGTATATGCGCGGTATTTCTGATCAAAAGTTGCATATGCGTATGCACGCACTTTCATGCACGGAAAAGCATGTACATGTGGGAAAGCTTATTTTTGGTCCATGGTATTTAGACCTATGGTCTTGGTCCTTGGTATTGAGTCCGAAGTGTTGAACCCAGGTATTGGGTCCCTAGTATTGGTTCTCAATGGTTTTGGACCATGGTATTGAGTAAGGCCTAAGACTATAAAAGGAGAAGAAGATCATTAGGCAAAGGCATGGAAAAAGTCTTGAATATCTGATGAAGCATGAGATCTAGTATGTAGGATATGGGTTATGATGCATTGCTTGATCTGAGCTAAGGAGGGATCTCACTGGTTGAAGGAGAACAAGATCTAAGGATAGATTGGGATCAAATGGTTTGAAATGAACTATCTATATATGGTTGATTATGCTTATTCTAGATCTGCATACTGACGCATGTAATGTTGTGTAAATGTTATGGGTATGACTGATGTCTGGTACAGCTGCAAAGTTATGAGAAAATATTTATAGATCTGTACGCCGGTTGGCTTTGGCGAAAGCGCGTATGTATGCAGGTTTGATTCATCGTAGTAGCGTATACATTATGAAGTATGATGTTTGAAGTTTCAGTTGGGTCTGATTGTTATTGCAGAGTTCTGCTGTCTTCTCTGTGTTCTGGTGACTGTGTTGTTGACAGGGTTTTAGTGTTTCAGTGATTCAGAAATTGATGATGCTAGTATTGATTGTTTTGTGCTTCAATGATATTGATGGGTCCAGTATGAAAATTGGATGAAACGTGGCCTTCAGACTATAGTGTTGTGGTTCAGGAGTATCCAGTCTAAAAATGTATGAAATGTGGTCCCTGGAGGATGAAAGGAGATTGTAGGTCGGCGCCTACGTACTAGTACATCAGCTAGTACAAGAGCAAAGGGGGTGGTAGCTCCCTTCCAGTAGCAGCTAAAGAACAAGTGAATATTGGAGCATTTCAGTAGGCCAGCACCTACGTACTATTAAATGGATCAGCTATTACAAGAGAAAAGGGGGTGGTAGCTCCCTTCTAGTAGCAGCTAAAGAACGAGTGAAGATTGGAGCATTTCAATAGGACACCACCTACGTACTAGTAAATGGATCGGCTAGTACAAGAGCTAAGGGGGTTGTAGCTCCCTTCTAGGCGAGTCTAGAAAACGAGAGAGGGTTGTAGCCCTCTGCAGGTAGAAGCCTACATATTGGTATAAGACTACACCAGTACAGAACTATTGTAAAATGAAGTTTCTTATTAAAAGAAGATAGAGTCGACCTGCAGCAGGTGGTTTTCACCCACATTGGGTTTCCACCTTATATCATGGTGTTCATGTGTGCTTCTTGTGTGTGATGATCTGTTCTATTTTACTGCACCTGCTTATTGTACATATGGTTAATAAAGTTCTGATGCACTAACTAAAGATCAACATTTAATGGATTAACTGATTCATAAGTATTCTGGATATACGCTAGTTGCATTAGACACAGTTGCGTATACACGCGAGTTCCCTTAATTGAAGTAGCGTATATGTATCTAAGTATGGAGATGGAAATGTTTTATTGATTTGATAATATTGATTCACCCCCCCCCCTCTCAGTATTATTTCCAACAATTGGTATCAGAGCAGGTCCTTTGGTAGAAGCTTGATTGCTTGAAGGAGATCCGTGGAACAACGGGAAAGAAGCTTAAGAAGAAAGCACCTAAGAAGAAGAATACATCTCAGAAAGTCTATGACAGTGGGAGGATCGATTGGGGATTATGTGGAAGAAGCACTTCAGGTTCATAATCACTTCAGAATGAAGATGAACAAGATCTATCAAGTATGAATTTGTTATCCTCTAGTATCAATCCATGTGAAGATGATGAAGGTGATAGCGAAGCAACTGAAATTGCTCTTATGGGTGAGCAAGAAAGATATCAAATAGAGGTAGTATTTAGAAGGCTTACAGACAAAATTAGAGAACAACAAGATCTATTGAACAAAAGGGAATGTGCTTTCAAAGAATAAGTTACCAAACTAAAAGCTCAACTAGAGGAAGGAAACAAGGTAAGGAAGTTACTCAAGGACAAGGAAAATCAATGTCAAAAGTTGTAGGATGAAGTGACATCATTAAGAAATGAAGTAAATGAAAGAAGCACAACTATCAAGAAACTCAAAGATAGATCCAGTTACTATGAAAGGCTTGAAGCTACGATCCTCTCACTAAAGGAAGATCTTGAAGAATCAAAGAAGCAGAATAAAGAACTACTCCAAGCTCTTGAAAAACAAGAAAACATAGTTCTTGAACTAAGACATCAGTTGGAAGAAGAAAGAAAAGTTGAAGAAAACATGAAGAAGCAGCATCTTGAAAGGGAAGAGCAACTTTAGGTTGAGGTAAATATTCTAAATGATAAATTAGAAGAAAAGGATAAGCTCTTATGATTTCAAGATAGTACTAAGATCTTGGATGATATTCTTAGTAGTCAAAGGTCTCCTGCTATCAAAACTGGTCTTGGTTTTCATGAATCTATTGAAGGTGAATCTAGTTCAGGAAATAAGACAAGGAACTCTAATGCAAAACCTAAAATGCTCAACAAGGAGATGAAAGGTCGACCCCATCAACAACCAAGGAAAGAAATTCTTCAAAGAAAATCTTTTACTCCTCCAATGAATAATGTTGAATGTTATGTATGTCATAATCTTGGACATGTTGCAGCCAGATGCAGAAGAAGAATGGTTCAAGACCATCACACAAAAAGATCATCACAGTCCAGGTACTTTAAAATATATTATTTCTCTTGCAATATGTTTGGTCACAAAGTTGTTGATTGCTACAGTAGGAATATGAAACAGGTAAGATGTTATGCCTGTAACAAGCTTGAACATATAGCAATGGAATGCAGGAACAAAGTACGGGCACCATACCAAAAGGAGAAAACATCATCACGCTTGAAGATATGGAAAAAGAAGGAAGTTCCGTCAGAAAGATGTGGCACCGCACAGACACAGCACAACACAGACATCACAGACTCAGGGGGAGATGAAAGTGTAAAACTTCAGTGTCCTAAATATCATATGCAAGTTTCATAAAGGGAAGTCGTGTATATACGCAAGTTAGACACTGCAAAGTCGCGTATATTTCAGTCTGAGGAAAAGCAGTGGGGATAGGCTCAGAAAAAGGGTCTGATATGATTCAGTCCATTATTGCTCTATTGGTTAATAGTTACAGTCTGCTGAGGATGTGTGGAAATGTCTTGATTCTTGTAAGATGTTTAGAAGTGTTTTGATCCTAACTTGATGCTTATTGCTGATATATGCATGATCAGATCTAATAGTAAATAGATGGCACAGGTTGAGGGGGAGCATATGCCTTTAATAATGCATTTTTGGCATTATGGTTAATAGTCCTTGGTGATGATGCTTATATGTCTAAATGATATATCTTGCTATGATGTGGTTATGAGCTGTCCATGATAAAATCTCATATGATTCTTGGGGTTACATAGTTGATGTTCAGATCATATTTGTGGATTGATTCTTAGATGGTGCATATATGATGCTTACATGGTGATCTTCATAAGGATAAGGAGAAGTACAAAGCTTGAGTACACAACTTCATTACTTGATGATGAGTCACTCATATGCTGCTGTCATCATATGCATAAAGATCATATAATACAGTTATGATGCAGGATTCCTATAGTTATTGGTGCTCATGTGGATGAGGATTGTTTAAGTTGATTATATAAAGAAGCCTTGACAAAAGATCTTGAGCTCAAGATACACAACGTTGGATACATGAATGATTACTCAAAGTTGCATTGTTGGAGACATGATGATGATGAGTTCTTACCTATATGTTGATAGGTTGATACTTACATATGTTGATTGATGCAGATATTTCCAAGTGATGATACATGGATGATCTTGTTGATAAGATGGCTATGGTGTTTTACACATATGATATAATGTGAATGATTTTATGATGATGAGTTGATATCTCTATGCAGACATACCCTGTCATAGGACATTTACAGGTTGCTGATATCGAAATGGTTGTACGCGAGTTTCATAAGGAGTATCCACGTATATACGCTTGTTTCTGTGGATACAGTCACGTATATGTTAATTTGAAGGAAATCAGTCGGCCAAACTCAGAATGAGAAGAGTCTGATATGGGCCTGACAGAAACCATCTGGCATAGATGGAACATGTACAGAGGGAGAACATGATTGCTGGTCTAGATGTGGTTGAAAGATGCTTATGGAGCAGATCATACATTATGTATGATAGTTGCTAATGACTATCATGGTCTTATTTAGATGTTTGGTCTCATGTAAAGGTCATATCAAACTCATGATGTAATATTGTGTCTCTATCTATTGTAGTCATTTGATGAAATCTCTTCTGGTCATATAATGTAATCTGTACCCCCTCTATGCATAGGGAAGGATGTTGAAATATTTCAGTCATGTATTTCTTTTATTATCAAGGTCATGTAACGGCCTATGTTGGTTTCCCCACAATGCCTGGGGTGGATGATGTAATGTTCTTGTTTTATCATGTGTAAACTTTTGATGTATCCCCACTTGGTTGGGTGGATGAATCAATATTGGTATATCCCCACTGGGATGGGAGATGGATGTATGTATGAGTGTTTGGTGACAGGAAGGTCATTTATGATAGAGTCATGTTCTTTCCTGTAGAACATCTTTTTGCAGACCTTGCTTACATTCAAGGGGAGCATGAACAACACACTTCAGCAAAGCAGAGACTTCAGCATGTACTCAAAGCGAGCATGGACAGATTAGTACACCTTGGCATATACAAAGGGGGAGCTCATTCAGAAATTTCAGCAGGTACTCAGGGGGAGTATGGTCAGCGGAATGTTTATCAAGGAAAGAGAATATCTTGGTCCACCCTTTGCCCTTGATGTCAAAGGGGGATAGTGATTTGGTGTTGTTGCCATCAAGTCCAAAGGGGGAGATTGTTGGCCTTATGATGCATGTGTTGTACTTGATGGCAACCCACTCGTAGAAGAAACAACTCACCCATATATAACTAGATGAATCTACAAAAGAGATATCAGATGTGACAGAATACATGGGATGCAGGACAACTCAAAGGAATCAGATGACAGTTCTCAGTATGACAAGTTAGCTTTGCCATCAAGTCCAAAGGGGGAGATTGTTGGCATTATGATACAAGTGTTGTCCTTGATGGCAACTCACATAGATGATAGATCATAGTGCAACATATCAATAGCAAAGATTTGATGATCAAACTACAAAGAATGAAGAAAGAAGAGTATATATGCAGGTTCACTATATACCAAGTAGGGTATACACACAGGTTATACGCAGGTTCACTATGTACCAAGTCACGTATATACAAAGACGTGTATACACGCGGTATTTCTGATCAAAATTCACGTATACGTATGCACACACTTTCATGCACGGAAAAGCACGTACATGTGGGAAAGATTCTTTTTGGTCCATGGCATTTAGACCTATGGTCTTGGTCCTTGGTATTGCGTCCGAACTGTTGAACCCAGGTATTGGGTCCCTAGTATTGGTTCTCAATGGTTTTGGACCATGGTGTTGAGTAAGGCCTAAGACTATAAAAGGAGAAGAAGATCATTAGGCAAAGGCATGGAAAAGTCTTGAATATCTGATGAAGCATGAGATCCAGTATGCAGGATATGGGTTATGATGCATTGCTTGATCTAAGCTAAGGAGGGATCTCACCGGTTGAAGGAGAACAAGATCTAAGGATAGATTGGGATCAAATGGTTTGAAATGAACTATCTCTATATGGTTGATTATGCTTATTCTAGATTTGAATACTGACGCATGTAATGTTGTGTAAATGTTATGGGTATGACTGATGTCTAGTATAGCTGCAAAGTTATGAGAAAATATTTGTAGATCTGTACGCGGGTTGGCTTTGGCGAAAGCGCGTATGTACGTGGGTTTGATTCATCGTAGTAGTGTATACATTATGAAGTATGATGTTTGAAGTTTCAGTTGGGTCTGATTGTTATTGCAGAGTTCTGTTGTCTTCTCTGTGTTCTGGTGACTGTGTTGTTGACAGGGTTTTAGTGTTTCAGTGATTCAGAAATTGATGATGCTAGTATTGATTATTTTGTGCTTCAATGATATTGATGGGTCCCGTATGAAAATTGGATGAAACATGGCCTTCAGATTATAGTGTTGTGCTTCAGGAGTATCTAGTCTAAAAATGTATGAAATGTGGTCCCTGGAGGATGAAAGGAGATTATAGGTCGGCGCCTACGTACTAGTACATCAGCTAGTACAAGAGCAAAGTGGGTGGTAGATCCCTTCCAGTAGCAGCTAAAGAACGAGTGAAGATTGGAGCATTTCAGTAGGTCAGCACCTATGTACTAGTAAATGGATCAGCTAGTACAAGAGCAAAGGGGGTGGTAGCTCCCTTCCAGTAGCAGCTAAAGAATGAGTGAAGATTGGAGCATTTCAGTAGGCCGACACCTACGTACTAGTAAATGGATCGGCTAGTACAAGAGCTAAGGGGGTTGTAGCTCCCTTCCAGGCGAGTCTGGAAAACGAGAGAGGGTTGTAGCCCTCTGCAGGTAGAAGCCTGTGTACTGGTATAAGATTGCACCAATACAGAACTATTGTAAAATGAAGCTTCTTATTAAAAGAAGATAGATTCGACTTGCAGCAGGTGGTTTTCACCCACATTGGGTTTCCACCTTATATCATGGTGTTCATGTGTGCTTCTTGTGTGTGATGATCTGTTCTATTTTACTGCACCTGCTTACTGTACATATGGTTAATAAAGTTTTGATGCACTAACTAAAGATCAACATTTAATGGATTAACTGAATCATAAGTATTCTGGATATACGCTAGTTGCATTTGACACAGTTGTGTATACACACAGGTTCCCTTAATTGAAGTAGCGTATATGTATCTAAGTATGGAGATGAAAATGTTTTATTGATTTGATAATACTGATTCACCACCCCCCCGCTCCCCCTCTCAGTATTATTTCCAACATTTGGAGGTCCAGAGCGCACTTTTTGGCCAAAAATGTACGATCTCTCCCTAAACAGGTCAATACCTATGATTTTTAAGGTTTCTAGGATTTTTTCTAATCTGTTTCTGTGTTTTGCTGAGAGTTTTCTGGTGGGTTGGTTGACCACTCTCTTACCCCGCTTAGGCCTTGATATACTTTATTTTTCTTGTCAAAGTGGAATTTAGCACCTTAGGGCTTATGGTATGCTTCCACCTTTATAGGAGGAGTTTAGTTGAGTAAGAAGTATGAGTTTTTGCAGATATTTCAACCATATTTTCCATATCTGTACCTTCCTGTTTCATATATTCAAAGATAGGTTGTTTTCATCTTAAACCTTGTTTTTTCATTTACATTAGGGTCCCATTGTTTGCCCTAGGTTTCACACCCATCACACCCATACCCTTATCTTTTTGCAACGATTTTCCTCCCTGGTTTTTTTCTGTTGTTGCACCACTTTTTAGCAGCATAGTGTCATTTGATCCCAGTCACATTGATGCTTAGATCTCTTAGCCTTTTTGTGTGTTTTTAGTCGATTTCAACACCAACCAACACAATGTTTGCAAACCCAATTTGCGTGGGGTTTAGAATGTTGATTTGCTATTCATTTTCTGTTTTTAATTTCAGTTTATTTCAACAATATTTTTTTTTCAAGCATGACTTGGGCTTAATTAAAACACACTTACACACACAATCACACCTTAAGCAAAGGGTTCTTGGTTTACACCGCCAAGCCAGGACTTAACTTAATTAATTTATCTCCCCACACAAAGAGAAAAAAATCTTGTTGATCTCCCTTCACCATTTATGTGTCACTTGTGTGTTCCAGCCATTGCACCACCAAGGTGTTTGTTGCGGACACTGTTAGGCCTTCATCCCCAGTTTCTTCTTGGGCATATTACTCCTCCCCACAGGGTTCGAGTTCATAGTCCCTTGAGTCCCCATACCGACTCCTCTTCTCGTTCATCTGATTCCTCATCTGATTTCGAGCCTCCTTCACCACATACCATCATCATTTCAGGACCCACTGTAGGTGCAGGAAACCAACCTGGTGTTGGCTCCGATCCTACCCTGGTGTTGGCTCCCAGATTTTAGCCAGATAATCAATGACCCTATACACCATGATGTTAGGTGGCTAGCTATGCCAACTAAGCTCCCCTCCAACATTCCCAAGTTTGAGGGTAATTATAGAGAGGACCCTGCCATTCACGTATGCTCCTTGCATATGTGGTGTTCATCCAATTCTATCACCGTTGATTCCATTCATCTTCGGTTCTTCCAATGCATGCTCACTGGAGATGCTACAAAGTGGTATGAAGACCATCCCGCTGCCTCTCATTCCATTTTCGCAATGCTTGCTAAAGCTTTCCTTTCATGTTTTCATTTACCTCTCCAATATGACATTGGTAAGGAGCTCTTGATGATATTTCGTCAATCCTCTACCACCCATCTTTCTAATCATGTCCAGGAATGGCGTAGAAGGAGGAGCATGTGTCGTGCTCCACCCTTTGAAGATTGTGTCTACCTTGATTGGTTTCTTAGGACTCTTTTAGCGCCTATTGCCAAAGATGTCACGTCTCATTTTCCTCAGACAGAGGAAGAGGCTCTCTAGATTGCTCTGAGATATGACTTGATTTATGCTCAATCAAGTTATGTCTATGTCATTATACCAGACCTCCCCTATCCTTGTAGTCCCAATGCACCGGGGGCATCTCACACCGTCGACGGTACCGTTGGAGCTATTTCACATCCTTCACCATATACTTAGAAGAGTTATGATTATTCGCAGGGGGGGAACCAGTTACTCCAACACTTATGCCCTTCCTTCCAACAACGTGTATTCAAGACAAATCACCTCTTACACATTTACCCAACCACATTAGTAGATGGCAGGGCTAGCTAGTGCTCAACCTGTCTACCAGACCATTTCTGTTGGGATGGGGTCCCCTAGGTCAAGTTTTGGGGCAAAAGCCTAGGTTTTGGGACAAAAGCCCAAGTTTTGATGTACAAAATGTAAAGTCTCTACAAATTGTGGTCGCGGAGCACGTAGATAATTAAAGAGTCAAAAAAGGTTTTTACCCTCTTTTATGTAAGTTAAGTCAGCTTTTTGTAGATCTACCCATGGTCCGCAGACCATGGGATTGTATAAATAAGTGTGTCTTAGAGAATCTAGGGTAGTAGCAGAAGATGAAGATGAATGTAATGGGTCAATAGAAGGAAAGATCGTAGAAGTCTTAGGGAAGAAGAGGCTCTGCAACTGTGTTCATAGAGGCCTAGAGTAGAGTCCATAGCTGAGTGCATGGACCCCTGCAGCTGAGTGCACAGGGAAGTCTTGAGTCTGTAAGCCGAACTGATTATCAATAAAGAAGATTATTACTAAAATTCTTGTGTTTACCCATTTACTTCTATTATGTATGAATGCACTTTATGATGTGATAAATAATTCTTGTATGAAATAATGATGTATTGATGCGCGAATTTACATGATCTATATTGTTATATGAACCTAATCGACATTAAGTGTTTATGCGAATATTATACTATTGTATGTTAGAGTTATCCAACACTTAAGTAGGACTGAGTAATCGTTGGTTTAAGAATAGTCTTGGATGCGCGTAAGTGGTTGATTAGCCTGTTTAGGGTCCTGTTGTGCTTATCAACAACCCCCCCATTTACCAGCATTACTAATAACATTAATAAATGGGGACCCTTCCAAAAAATCAATCTTAGCATCTAGTCATGCCTTTTTATTTTTAGAATAAAATAAGATGTCAAAATGGAACTTACAAAATCATCGAAAATTTACCTTTCATACTTTAGTGTATAAAACTTCACAAATGATGAGTTTCTTAAATAAGCGCCACATGATCAAAACAACCTAAAAGTAACTTTATACCTGGAAAGTTGTGAATATTAAAATAATCCTTGAAAAGACCCACTTTTAGAGGATTATTCTCGCATCAAAAATTGATTACCACAAACCTTCCTTATAAAAGTTATCTCATGCAATCGCGATCCGCGAAATGCGAAATCATAAAACTCCTAAAATCATCTCGCAAAGCAGTTTCACTCATGCGATGCTACTCGATAAAGCATAAGTAGATACTGTGAAATGTGATAGCATCTTGCATATCGCATATCGCATCAACTCACATGGAGGTAGGTCTTAACGAAAACAAGTTTTTGCGATATAGTAATCTGCGATATTGCGTAGCAAATCGCAAAATCGCTTTTAACGCAACTCAAAAGGGCTCACGGTTCTAGGAGAGTACTTTCCAACTTTCGATGTGAATTTATGAACATTAAGTTAAGCATAACGGTTCATTAGTGGACATTTATTAATAGAACGATTATGATCAATTGTGAAAGGCCATTTGATGCAAGTTGATATCTTTTAATGTGATTTAGAATTAAAGACCCTCTGTCACCTTATTTTTGTCCTTCTATTGATTTATTTCTGCATTCACTATCATTTTTATCTTATTCTGATCTCTTCTTGTAACTTTTAGGAAGAACACACAGAGCAGGATATCCAAAGAAATGGTGAAGAAAGGAAAGGCACCCACTTCTGAGAAATCAGAGATGACCCCCCTATTTACAGATACTACTTGTAATCGAGATGCAGGGACATCCACATGGGAAACCATGTATCAGTTATTAGAGGAAGAACAACCGAGTATTATGGAAACAAAAATCACAGTGGATGGACGCGGTTCTTCTGATGCTTCTCTGACTAAACTTGCATGCTTATTCTTGCACCGCATTGCTACAAGACCAAAGATACTCCCTTATACCGACATGGTTAAGTGGATTATAGATGATTGGACATATCGGACATAGAATTCAAGATGGCAAGCCAAGAAGTCATCGGGTCATTTACTCCAGAAAACTTGAGACTCATGTACCATCTACCAGAGCCACCAGTCATCTACAACAAGCATTTTATCAAGAAGTTCGCCAAAGAAAATGAAGACTTGGTAGAATGCACAAAGAATTGGTCAAACAATGAAGAAAGACTCAAGAAAAATAAAAACGGTATGTACGCCACCGGTTCTCTTAGTTCCCCTTTCTGTTTTGCTACCACTACGTTATGTATATTGTTTGGTAAACTAGACAGCATCAAATTCTCAGCAGAAAAGGTTACCCCTAGTAGATGCGTTTGTCAATGCTACAATAATGAATTGGGCTCAAATCCTATCAGATAATTTAGCCACTGCAATTTTAGAGTACAAAAGAAAAAGGAGTATTGCTTCGAGGGTTTACCCTCCATTTTTCATGAGCACTTATGTTATGGATGCTATTTGTTTTGGTTCCAAATTCTCTATTATGGGATAGAAGTGGACTGCTCAAAATCCACTTCTCATTCAAATATATCACAAAGTCATGTGGGAATCTAATTTCGTGCCACATTTCTTCAAAAAATTTCACGGAGTTATGCTTCTGATTCACAAAAATATTTACAACCGAGATGCCCCAAGGTTTTCCCAAGAAGCCGAGGTAGATATTCTCCCCGTAGCCAGATGGTTCGGGGAAGAATTATTCACATATATCAGAGTGTTCAGCAGTATTGCCTCACCCCATGTTCTACCTTTTTATGTCCCAGACAAACTGATGGCTAGGGAGATAGCCTATCAGACATGTGGTGAGGGAGGAATGAGTAAGATACCGAAAGATTCCAAGAAGGCCATTTGGCCTCAATTTCCTGTAACATGTGGAGTATTTGCATTACATGACTTAGGACATGCTTTTAAAGAAGTTGACATTGTATTATCTTTTCAATTACCCAAGTTCCTGGGAAGGCAATATGATCCCTTTGGTATTGTAAAAGATTTCAACACAATGGTTAAAAAAAGAGTATTTACCCATGAAAAAGATCCCTTTGATGATGTTTTCCTGCAGAAAAACACCTTCAAAGGAGTGCAACATATGGCACAAATACTTTTTGATCAAGGTCTCCAAAATTTTGATAATTACAGAAAAAATAGGTTATCTAAGGTCCCATTGGACCAACTACTCTTTGAGCCAGTGAGAGATCCTACTCCCATTGCAAGCCCAGGAGGAGATTCAAAAGAGAAATCCAAAACAAGTTATGGAAATGAATCCGCAGAAAAGTCTGGCGATCAATCTAAAAAAAACATCAGAGAGTGAACACAACAAGAGCGAGGAGTCAATAAAAGACACAGCTCAGTCCGCAGCAAAATCTGATCAGTAGAATTCGCTTGTAAAACAAGCCGAAGCCTCAACTCCCCTTACAAACCAAGCAAAGTTGTCTGTAATTGATTTAGAAGAAGAATGGGAAAGTTTCAATAAGATACTCAACACAGAGGAAGAAATCGCAGAGCCACCAACAAACCCACAAGAGACGACCACAGAAATGGTAATAGAAAGAGCTATTAGCACTTAGGAAACAGAGCATATTCCCATTGCTCCCACATCTGAGATTGTATTTAGAATAGAGGAAATTCCTCCTCTAGATGATTCTACAGCCCTCAACATAAAGCCTTCGTTAAAATACAAAGAAATAAAAGAAAGTTGGATTCCATGCTCACTCTTGAGGATGAACCTCTAGATGTTCTCTAGAAAGACCCCTCTACTAATCCATTAGCTAATGTCACTAGACTCTCGCAGGTTGCAAGCGCATATGCTTCAAAAACCATTGACAAGGCAGCAGAGGTACAACTATTTCTCAAAGAAAAAGAAGATAAGATCTTGTTATTGGAACAATAGTTACAACAGGTCAGTATCAACCAACAAGTAGAAATGCAGTTGGCAAAACTTCAGCAAGATTTTCAGCAAATGCAGTTGGAACATCAGAGCAGTTTAGCTAGTAAAGAAGCACAGTTATAGAGCATAACATAACTGCATAAAGATGATCCCAAAATTGAAGCACTTGGCCTCAATTCTCAGATTTTACACCAAAAAGAATTATTATGCCAGAAGATTTCACAGTGGAATTCTCACTGCAAAATGACGGATAACATAACAAACCAAGTTGTGGAATTATGACTTGAATATTATTCAATTCTTAAGAAAGTTTCAGACTTCTTAAATTGGCAGAAATCCGAAGATGGGAAAAGAGCATATATACCTAAAATAGATGAATCACACAAAAAATCTTATTTGCGAAATGGGATTCTAGGCTCAGAGAGGCAGAACAGGCAATGGAGGATGTGACAACAGCAACAAACAACGTCATCGAATGTGTTAATCAAAATCTACACAAAGCTAATCTGGTAGCAGAAACCACCCCTGGCTTTCTTCCAAAATCACAACAGCTTCAAGTAGTGTGGAAACAGGTAGCGGAGGAAAGGGAAAAGGAAATTAGACAAGTAAACAGGTTGAACTGGGAGGCATACTGGCAATACTTAGTGAAACCACATAGCCAATGGCTGACCCTGAAGTGCCTGATTACTTCTACCGAGAAAATGGTGCCAGCACTTGCCAATTCCATATTTGTAGGACAACTAAAAGCTGAAGTTAGCCAACCAACGCTCCTTAAACCTATGCTGGATATTTGCGATCTCAAGGACTAGATGTAGGATTAGTCATAGACATATTTTGTTTTTGTTTTTGTTTATTTTCACTTAAAATGAGGCAGGTCATTTAAACCTCCTCATCTATTTTTGTAATTTATATTTTTAAGTTTCATAGATTAGTATTTAAACCCCTCTCATGCATTTAGAGAGGAGTCTAGAAATTTTATCAAAAACATTCTTCAGAACGTACACTTATGCCCCCGACTGAGGAGGTTTTGGTAAAATTAATGGAACGAGATTTATTTTCTACTTGAGTTTAGCATCTTCTACTGAAATTGCACTTTTGTACTCTCAGTGGATGTTAAGTGACTCGAAGGTAGATCAATATTGTTGGAGCACATGAGTAGGACGTATTATAAATGGTACTTCTATATCTTAATGCTTTTTACTTGTGTATCAAGAAATAAATCATTTTTAGTTATGAATGTATGAAAGTTTAAATTCTTAGTTATCATTATTACACTTTTGTATGATGATGATTTATTCTTTATGTTGAATATATGAATGACTCTTTATGCGATATATCTCTCATATCGTTTCAGCTAACTTTTTATATGAAATGATCATTATTAAATGGATTCTCTTCTTATCGTGATAGAATTATCTCTATTATCAATTACTTTCAAAAATAATTTTAAAATGCATATATAGACGTTACTCCTGGGATAGTTTTAAAATTAGATGTTTTCTTTGATTATGATAGATTGCATATGATATTTAAAAGACATATTAAGTTTAGAATAAGTATTCACCCCATAAAACCAAAAAAAGAAAAACATCATCCCATTAGCCCGAACATCATAAATAGATTGGGAAACTAGTCCCATCATCCCTAATTGGAGCCACCATTCCAAACCGAAAAGGAGTTGTTCTAAGGTTCGGACGGGTGGTTATCCCCCTTGTTGGAGTCCTGATTTTTCGAGCCTTCAACAGGTCTGCAAAAGCCAGTTGTATACATTTACAGAGGTCTTGAGGCCGATTCAAGGATGTTATATCGATAAGCCCTCAAGGCTTATTGATCTGTGCGAAGGCATATTTAGGGCATAAAACGACATCACGCTGATCTCTGGGTGTGAAAACTTGGTTCTAGGATCCCTCCATACTGCTTCAGGTGAGACTTCAGTCCGCGCTCTGCGGATTGATGCCGAAAGGGCTAGTAGTGTAGGGATTTTTTTGGCACACTAACTCCGAACTTGGGTCAGGACCCACTAAGCCAACAAATGGTTCCGTTTCTAGGACTGAGATATGCATAAAGAGATGTGTGATGTCGCATCACTGAAATCTAACAAAGAAAGAAATTGAGAAGTGGTTGGATAGAAAGATCCACAAATTTTCGGCGCAGGAGAACAGAAATCCACGCCTGACAAAAGAATAGTGGTTGGATAGGTATCAATACACAGAAATACACAAAAATTTCTTCTGCACCTTCCCAATCGAACTGTACAAGTGGATCACTAAATTGGTAGACGACCAAGGAAGGTGGAGGCTTGACAGTTGTTATAGACATATTTGGGCACTGCAACCCCAATCATATATGTCCATAAACCAAGGGTTTATAAGTCCCTAAAAGTGTTGTTTCATACCTTAAAGGAGCAAGGTTAGATGATTACATCATCTCCCAGAAGTTCTCCCTGAAAAACTACTCAGAACTGGTCAAAACTAGACCATACAGACTGCTCAGTGCTAAGGGTGCGATGCATCTCACCTGCCACATGAAAAAAGTGTGATGCATACTGGAAAGCCCTTCTGTAGGGTGCGATGAGTGAGAACAAACAAATGGCAGAAGCAGTTTGCTAGGTGGAGACCTTGAGAATCTTCTAGAAGCTTCTCATTTGACACTTACCTCTCTGAATTCGTCTAAGGATGAGTAAGAGATCATGAAATCTTCAAGTGGAACTAGCTATCAAAGAGATGACACTAATCAAAATCTCAGAAGCTGACTCACTCTCCTGAAAACATCTATATATGGATCCCTCATCCAAGAGATCCAGAGGCTGGAATTTTGTAATTTGCAAGGAAGTGCTGTTGGTTTCTCTTTGAAGACATTGTTGGGTGATATTGCTTTGTATGAGGTGAAGAGGGCTTTCATGTTGGGAGGATGGTGTTGGGTCAGACCAATGGGTTGTAATCCTCTCTTCTACTACTTCTATCAATAAAGCAATTTGAGTTTTCCTCCATATTCTTATATATCTCTGAATCTTGTATTGATATATGCATTTGTATGGTTAATATACATCTGATCCTATATTGTTTATGCTTATAGATCTCTATGCTTTGATGGTATCATGCTGCTTTGACTCTATAGGTGCTCTTTGAAGCGGGACAAGTAAGGGAGGAGTGGCGAATTTCTGTCAAAGGGGAAAGGGAACAAGCAAGGAGCCAAGTGAAAGACTAAGGTTGGTACTCTCTGCTTATTTCTCATCTATCTCTCATAAAGGAAAACACAAGTAATTTTAATCTGTTTGTTTCTAAGATAGCTACCCATATTAGTGGGACTAGCAGCTCTAAATAGACACTAGTTTTCCTGATAACAAAATGGCGACTCCGCTGGGGAGTGAATAGTTTGATTGCTTGTCTCTATTTGTTTGCTTCATAAACTATAGACAGAGCCTGAAGTTAAGCCAGCTAGCCTTTGAACTGAATTTGCTATGCAAGTGCAAAGTAGATCAATGCTACTTCTATCAATCTCTGGGTTTGTTTATGAACTGAAAAACTGACTTGCAAACATCCTAAGTGCCCTGGTGGTAGCTCAACTAACCTCATTAGATCAACCCCTATACTTTGTGTTTACTAACTATCATTAGCTCAGCCTAAATCCTTGAACTAAGCTGCAAACTGTGAGAAAAAACAAAGCTCAGTCTCATCCCTGGACCATCGCACTGTCTCTTCTTGGCAATCTGGATGCAGCGCACCTCCCATGTGCTGTAGGTGAGATGCATCCCTGTTTCCCTGTGTTACAAGTGCGATGATCAGATAAGACTGTTTCTGCCTCCAAATTTTGTTTTTTTATTCATTGTCTTCAGCTTTATTCAGGGGTTTTGATGTCTGTGATCAGTATACCACTGTTGAAACTCCCTTCCTTTTCATTATTCAGCCTCCATTGTACAAAGAATTGTGAATGTTTTTATGTATTTTTCACCATTTACAGTTCTCCTTTACAAAAGTAGCTGAATCGAACTGTCGTCTTTTGATTTGAAAGTGTCGCAAGTGTCGTTTTCAGTCAAAGAAAAGAATCCTACTATTTTGATGGTCAATTACATTGTTACTCTTGTATTTGATTCAAATTAATAGTATTTCAAGTGTTGAAAGCAGTTTTCAAATTGAAGTTGAAAGTGTCGTCTTGTCTTCATTTTGTCTTTTGAAGAGAAAATTTTTAGTACTGTCGCTTTGAAAGAAAAGATAGTTCAGATTTGTACTTAGCATTCTTTTTTTCATTCACACATTAAGAAATCAGAAAACAAATACATGCATGTACATTTGCATTTAGATTTCTTGTCGATTTTGATTTAGGACAGTGCATCTAGTGTGTGCTCTCTGCTCTATGTTGAAAAAATTTCGCTTCTCTTTCCTTAGTAGCTAGGATTTTCATTGCAAAAAGAAGAGTAAACGACTGTTTATCATCTTAGATTGCATATTTAGGAGTTGTGTATCTACATCACGCTGTGAAACTTAAAGGAAAACTTCTTAAGAAAGATCAACTGTAAAATAAATTCAATGAACATAAAAATGCTTTGGAACCTAACGCACAACATCTAGAAGTCTAGGCTAGAGACATATTCTCGCATCGTAAATCCTGGTAACTGTTGCTTTCATCGTAGGTTGGGTGATTCCTCCTCTTTGAGACGACAAGTGCTAGTACGGACTTGTGCTCCCATGTACCATGGAGTATATATTGGGAGACCACAATAGGCTACATCCTTTATCCTTAGGAAGTCATGTCTACCACCCTATCAATCGCAATGCAGTGAACACAACATTCAGGAAGATTGACTGCCATACCGTAAAAAGTATTCTGCAATTTTGCCATTGTTTTGGTAATCCCTCTGTCTAGATTTCCAGAGTAGTCTCTTTCATTCCTTTTTAGACTCCTTAAAATAAAAGGTCCATCTGAGCACTTGTCACTTCAGGCTCATTAAAAATTGAAGGTGACTAGAGTCATCTTTAGCTTTTTCTCGACTGTTAAAAATTGAAAAAGCAAGTTGTGTCAAAGCGTCATAAAATTTATTTTAATCGGAATAACGTCATTGTTCCCTCGTTGATCTTAGGTTGAGAAAATGGATTCCACCAATCAAGGATTTCCCCTTGGGGGAAATCCTAGTCCTTTCTCCTCTTGGGGAGATGTTGGTGCACCTCATATGGCCACATTGTCCCTTCCAGGACTGACAATTGGCCTGCTAGTATGGCTCTTCTCAACCTCTATTTTTCAAAGCACCATGATTCCTGAGCAATCAAATCAGCAACTAGATGATACTAGAGTTACCCCCCAACCTTCTACTTCATTTGTTTCTCCCTCTCCTTCTTCCTCTTCGCTTGGTCAAGCTAGTAAAACTAAAAACCAAGTAACTTAGAAGAAGAAGAAGGAGCCAACGGCAAAAAGGGGCAACCGTACGTTGTCTAGCGAAAATCCACACACTACACCGTCCAAACCTAAATCTCCATTTCTCATCTGCAAAGGGGACCACTATCATCGAGATTGTCCTTGCATCCCACGTATCTTAAGAGACTGGTCTCCCCGCTTGCACAATTCGATGTCATCAGCCTCTAACGATCATGTTGAGAGAACACCGTCAACTAGTGAAAACGAAGTCAATGGATAGAAAGGAAGATCCAAATTTCCTTGCAGAATGTGTGCAGGTGATCATGCCCTCCACCATTGTCCCTTCTTAGATGAAGCTAAAAGAGTCTTGGATAACCGTCCTGCATCACCGCAGCGACTTCCTCCTAGATACAAGAAACTCTTGCCGAGTCCATCGCTAGTTGAAAATCCAACTGACACACCATTGTTGTCAGTCGAAGCACCTATCATTGAAGATAGACCCTCTGAGTCCACACTGGACCAAAGTCAATAGGTCGAGACAACAGTTGACCCCATCTTGGTTTCAGAGGATCCACCTTCAGATGACATCGTCACCAAAGAGAATGAGAACGACACCGTTCAAATTCTTTTCATAAACACAGACTCTGATGAACATGGGGGCAATCTACCCATTCCTTTACCGCAGGAAGGAATTTCATCAGAGACTTATCCGACCATTTATTCGATCCCACCTCCAAGTAACCTAGTCATTTCCTTCGATTGGAATCTACTAGGCAGACACTGTCTACCATCTAATGTACCATTCCGAATCATAGTGCAAACTTACAGAATGGTCATGGTTGGTACCATCATAGATGAAGGGGCTTTTGTGAGTATCCTTTCCTCAACTGCTTGGAAAGTATTTGGTTTGCCATTGCTTTTGCCTGAGATGCGAAATCTGACAAAGGAACCAGTCAACCGTTAGGGATCCTTCCAAATTTTTCTATAACTTTGAGAAGGAACACAGTTTATCTAAATGTAATGGTAGTCCAAGGACCTTTAGATTACAATCTACTCCTTGGGCATGACTACATTTATAGCGTGGGAGCTATTGTTTCCTCACTCTTTTGAGTGATGTGTTTTCCGCATGAACGCAGAGTGGTCCAGCTCATAGACCAGCTTTCATTCCCCAGTTCACACATAGATAATAGTCAAATGCCATCCCTAACTAGTATTTTTGCGCAAGGAATGTCTCATCAATCTCCAATCCGTCCACCTGACAAGCGCGATTGATTCAGTGATTGTGACTGAAACCCAGGGGGCATGCACCCTGGTCTGCTTCAATAGGAAAACTTCAGGTATATGGTAAGTTTCCACGGAGGATATATGAATAGTCTGACACACTCGTCTGTTTAGGAAAATGGGATTAGACTGGAATAAGATACCTCCGTCAGAAGGTATGCCTTTCCTGACAGAGCAAATGTTTTTTCTGTAAATTTAAAGGTAACCTGGAAACTCTACTTCGCTATACCTGGGGGTATGCAAACCTTTTTGCATGAAAGTGAAAAGTGACCATTTGTTTTCTTAGTTTGTAGGTTCTTAACCCTTTAAACTCATAGGATTGGTTGTTGCTAGCTTACATAATAAAAGGATCCAGAGCAAAGTTTCAAATGGGGCAAGCTCCCTAAAAAATGAACCTATCGATGAGACATCCTTATTATATGACTGGAACGAGCAGTTTTACATGAAGTTCAAGATAAAATGTGAACAGAATTGAAAAGAAGGATATGTAGCTCACAGGTGTGGCCTGCACCTGGAGACTACACTCACAAAACAGAGAGATCACTCTCGTACACTCTATTACAATCAATGAAAAGATTACATCATTAAATACAACTCTGGAAATCAGGAAGTTGCAACCACACTCCTAAACTCTAGGAACAAATCCTAAACTAAGGAGATACATTACAACTATGTAACCATTTCTCCATTAATACAAAATAATATTAATTATTTTCAACTCCCCCCCTAATGGAGAAAGGGTTCTCCTGAACTCCTAACATCCCTCTAAACAATTCAAATTTCACTCGTGTAAGAGGCTTTGTAAAAATACCAGCCATATTGTCACAAGTTTTACAATATTCAATAACAATTTCTTTTGACTGTACTTTCTCTCTGATAAAATGGAGCTGAGTGTCTATATGTTTGGTGTTTTTATGGAACACTGGATTGTGTGCCAATTTAATGGTGCTCTGGTTGTTGCTTTTGATGGAAGTAGAATTCTTCTGTTCTTTTCATGCATCATTAAGAAGCCTTCTCAACCAGATCACTTCACACGTCACTGCACACAATGCTTGATACTCAGCTTCACACGATGACAAGGCTACAGTACTTTGCTTCTTACTGCTCCATGCTATGACCCCGGATCCTATGTTGAATGCGTAACCTGTGATGGACCTCCGATCATCCAAGTTACCTACCCAGTCTGAGTCTGAAAAGCCTGCTAGAGTAACATCAGATGCGTTAGTGTATAAAATATCATAATTAACAGTACCACAAAGATACCTCAACACGCTTTTGCTGCTACCCAGTGACTTTGAAGCGGTTTCGACATGGATTGGCTCAACACACTAACAAAGCATGCCAAGTTAGTTCTGGTTGTTGTAAGATATATCAAGCTGCCAACCAGTTGTCTGTACATTGTAGCATCAACCTCTTTAGTGCCATCGTCACTGCTCAACTTCAGATTCTGCTGCAAAGGTGTCACTGTTGATCTACATTGATCCATACCAAACTTTTCCAACAGATTTCTGGCATACTTCCCTTGGGTAATAAAAGTTTGCCCAGTATCTCTGCATACTTCTAATCCCAGATAGTAATGAAGGCTTCCGAGATCTTTCATCTCAAAAACTTGTGCCATAATCCTTTTGATTCCTCTAATTAAATCATCTGCATCTCCTGTTATAATCATGTCATCCACATACAAAGAAATCAAAATAATCTGCCCCTGATTATTGTACTTGGTATACAAATTTGGGTCATTTAAACTTCTATGAAAGCCATGCTCTAAAAAGAAAGAATCAACCTTTTCGTACCAAGACCTGGGTGCTTGCTTTAAACCATATAAAGCCTTTTTCAAACTGCAAACAAGATGTTCCTGCCCCTGCTTTACAAATCATTCTGGTTGTACTAAGTAAATTTCCTCTTTTAAATCACCATTTAAAAATGCAGATTTAACATCAAGCTGGTGTAATTCCCAATTAAATTTAGTAGCTAAAGCAATAAGCATTTTGATTGTATTTAACTTTGCTACAGGTGCAAAAGTATCATCAAAATCTATACCTTCCTCTGTGAATATCCTTTTGCAACCAGCCTAGATTTTAATTTCTTTATACTTCTGTCTGCATTCATTTCTAGTTTAAACAGCCATTTACATCCTATGGGTGTTTTATTCTTAGGCAGCTCAACTAAATCCCAAGTATCATTTCTAAGAATTGATTCCATCTCTTCATTCGTTGCATCTCTCCACTCCTTAAATTGACTAGCTTCTATGTAATTAGAGGGCTCTACAATGTTCAAAACATTTGACATCAAAGCATAGCCTCTCAATTTTAATGGATTTTGAGTCCTCCTACCTGATCTCCTTGGTAGGGGACTTACCTCAAATTTGTTTTCTTCTGCTATAATTGGGCTTGCATTATCACCTTCTTGTTGTTCTTCTTTTTGCTCTTGTTTCTGCTCCTGCTCTCTTTCATCCTCGTTGCTTTCCTCCAACAACAATGGAATCTGCCAATCATCACCAACGTCATCTTTCCCTTCCTGTACCTGTTCATGAAACACTACATCCCTTCTTGCAAATGTCTTACGAGACTCAAGATTGAATAATTTATATGCTTTGAATTTTGTGCCATAACCAACAAAGATGCATCTAACTGCTTTATGGTCTAATTTCTTCCTATGAACTTTGGGTATATGGCCAAATGCTTTTGACCCAAATACTCTTAGATGGTTTACTGCTGGTTTAAATCCATATAGAGCTTCAAAATGGGTTTTGAAGCCAAGATATCTGGTAGGACTTCTATTCTTCAAATATACAACAGTGTTAATATCCTCTGCCCAAAAACTATTAGACAGACCCTTACCTTGTAACATTCTCCTTGCAAACTCCACCAAGGTTCTGTTTTTGCGCTCTGCAACTCCATTCTGCTGTGGTGTGTGTGGCACTGTATACTGCTAAAAAATCCCGTGAGATTTGCAGAATTTCATGAATTCCCTTAGCTTGTATTCTCCCCCTTGATCAGATCGGAGAATTTTTATACTCTTACCAAACTGTTTTTCCTCCAAGGTTTTAAATTCTATAAAGCACTAGAAAGTCCGACTTTTCTTATTCAAAAAATAAACCCATGAATATCTAGTGCAGTCATCAGTAAATAACAGAAAATAATATGATCCTCCTAGCGACCTTGTCTGGATAGGTCTGCATACATCAGTGTGCACTAGTTCTAAAGTATATGTTTCCTTCCTCCTATCATGCACAGGAAATTGTTCTCTGTGCATTTTTCCTAAGGCACAACCATCACAATTTAACTGAATATTACGAACGATAGGGATCCCCTCAACCATACCTTTCTTCTGCAATAACATGAGGTCCTGCAAATTCAAGTGACTGAACCTCTGATGCCAAAGTTGTTCGGTTGTCGATCCTCCTGCAACCATGACTTGCTTTGGTATACTTTTTTCATCCAGTCTATATAGGCTTCCAACTCGCATGCCTGTTGCAACTATTTCATTCCTGCAATCCTTTATCACACAATGAGTCTTGAAGAACTCGACTTGCATACCTTGATCATCCATCATGGATACAGATATCAGATTTTTCTTAATTCCAGGTACATATAAAACATTTTTAAGGTGACTAATTTTTCCATTTGGTAACTTGACTGAAATCACCCCATAACCTTTAATCTCGTATCCACTATCATCTCCTAGGTATATTTTTGATCCATTTATACTTTCTTCAAGACTATCAAAAAATTCCTTTTTACCTGTCATGTGAGAGGATGCTCCAGAATTGACATACCAAATATCGTCCTCATTAGATGTTGAAAGGGCACAGTCGACTGTGAACAGTCGAAATTCATGACTGAAGTCTTTATCTTCTTCTTCAACAAAGTATCCTCTGTGCTTTACATTTTCCTGCTTCCTCTTTGCATCATCAGCTTGCTTCTTATAACATTCACTCTATATATGACCCTTGTTTCCACAATAATAACATTTCTTTTCAGAATGATTTGCAAGCATACCTTTATGTGAATGTGAATTCTTATGTGATGTTCCTCCTTTCTTCTTTGATTGCTGTTGTGACTGCTTTCCTCTGAATGATCGTCGTTTCGCCATCAGCGCAAGATCATCATTCTGGGGGTTCAGGTTCTGCCACCACTCCTCCTCTTGCAGCAAGATCCCTGTCAGATCTTCAAATGTGGGCGCTTTCTCCCTTGCCACCAATCCAGTAACAAACATTTGAAATTCATCACGCATCCCACTCAGTGTGATTGAGATGAGATCAAAGTCAGACATTGTCTCTCCGATGGCCCCCAATCTGTCTTTCACATCTTTAATTCGCGCAACAAATGCAGTAGCACTCTCCCTTTCATCCATCCTCATTGAAAATAGCTTGCTTTTAAGCGCCATAATTCGACTGGTGTTCTAGGTCTAATACAGGCTTTTGATGGTCGTCCAGATCTCCGCGGACGTTTTACAGTCTCTGATGTGTGGGATAACACTGTCCTTCACAGACATCTTCAACAATACTTTGGCCTTGTTCTCTCATTTTTCCCAATCTTGCTCCTGTGGCCCTGCGTTCGGCTTCTGCTCATTGCCTATAACTATGGACCAAGCATTCACACCCTCAAGCAAGGTCTGGATCTTAAACTTCCAATTCATGAAGTTAGATCCATCAAGTTTACCAGACTCGTGAAGGTAAGATTCCATCGTATTACTCATTCTGATTGGATCTAAAAAATGAATCTACCCAACAACAAAAAAAAAATGATACCTGTCAGATCGATCTGTCACCTCTACCACCGATCTATAGTGTCTGGCAATCCCACTCCGATGAGAAAATTTGGCATTTTTAATACAACCGAAGAATTGATTTGATCAAAATTGATACGATCTGCCTCTCTCGGATAGATCTGCAACTTCGCCGATCTGCACCCCTTGCAAATCGCCAAACAAAGGTGAGGCTTCCCACAGATCCCTTGAAGGTGAGTTTGTGCTCTCCCGAGTGAAAATCCCGCACCAAGATGAAATCGGTGTGAGTTAAAATGTCTGGCGCGATTTCCCCCTTAAATTCCACGCCAATCCAGTATTCTAGCATTGTAGCGCACTTAATAACTGAACAAATGCGCTAATCTAGAATTCTGGCGCGCTCCCGAGCCAAAAACCCACACCAACCCCCTTCTACTCAGGAAAAAAAAAATTATGAGTCCGAGCCAGGTGTTCTGCAGTCCACCTGCTCAATTGAGCACAGAGCTCTTGCATACATGAGGCCACAGAGGCACTTCAAGCCACACAGGCAATTCTACCACACAGGCAAGCTAGCTACAAAGGCACTTCAGCCATAAAGGTGACAAAAGATCAGGCTCACCCAATCTGAGCTCTGATACTTTTAGCCTCCTATTGCAACAGGTGTTCATATTTCATGATTGACATTTTTACATGCCAAATATGTCATCTTTCATGCTGCAAGGTTCCATATTTCCAAAAGAGGTCAAAGAAAAGGCCATGAAAGAGTGCTAGTCCAAATGCCACTGCTGTATTCCAATTTTGATGAGTTTTCAGTTAAGGGAAGGCCAAACAGTTTAATCTTGGCCTCCCTAGGTTTCAATTTCTTGTTTTAGAATATAGAGAATGATATCTGTCCAAACAGCTTAATCTTGGCAGATTTGTAGATAGGTAGAGAATCAAAGGAGCCCAACTGCTTAATCTGGGTCCTTGGCAGAAATAAGTGTAGATTTAGATAGGTGGACAGTCAAAAGAAAAATTGTAAAGCTGGGTCTGCAAGTCTAAGTGCACCCAAACCAAAAAGAAGAAAAAATGTTAGGCCAGTAGGCTGGGTAGGTAGTTTTGAGGTTGCAGAATGATGATTCATGATCAATTTTGTGTTTTAAAGTGTTATATCTTTTCAGATCATAGGTTGGAGGCAGTTTTCCATTTGGAGGAGCTCAAGCTGGACATCACTAACTCCACTTTCTTCTTATTCCCTAAATCACTTACTAACTTCCCCGAAGAGGTCAAGATCTGCTTGATTCCTCTTAATTTCATCATTTTCATATCATTTGCCTAAGTACAGATCTGCTTTACTTAGATACACTCATATCTTTTCTACAAGTTCTATTTTCCCTCTGTAGCCTAAGGTCCCTTACTTTAGCGCTTTCTTGTCATCTCCATATTAACTCCTAACTCTATTATCTAGCCCCCTATCTATTTTCCTTTCCCCTACTAAAACTATGTATAAAAATCCCAAAAATATAATAATACCCCCTCCCTGGCACTATAGCCCTATTCATCTAAGTTCGGGAAAAAACAGTCCAGTTGGGGTTGTTTTTAGCCCATCTGTGTCCTTACAGGGGTTAGTTTGACCTCTGGTGAAACAAATAACCATTTCCCCTAAGCCCTAACTGTTGTGGGGAAAAATGCCTATGCAGGACGATCCTATCCACCTAAGGTGTAATAGTGCCTTAGCAACAAACAGAGACAACTATTCTAGTATTCTTCCTTTATGAATTAAGAATGAAGAGAGATGGATGGACTAACCGGTGTCTTCCGTTTGTCCCTCAATCTGGTTTCTCTTCTCTTTGAGAGTTCCCAGCTACTTGCCTTCTCGCTCGCCCAACTTCAACAGGTCTCTGCAAGATCACAAGAAGAGAACACTACACAAAGACATAGATTCATATCCATAACTAGTTCAGGATTAGAAATAAACTAAACATACTAATGCAATCATACATCAAAGATACACCAGTATATAGGAGAAACCAAGATATCTTTTTTGATGAATAACAAGGTTCAAGAAGAGATACAACCCAGAGGGTTCCAATCCAACATCTCCTTCCCAGCAAATGGAATTCCTATCTTCACCCCCTTCAAAGCATTAAGCACCCAATGATTCCAGTCTCAAACCAACAGCAATTCTTTGCAATAACAAAATTCCAGCCCCCAAGATCTCATGGAGGAGAGATCCATATATAGATGTTTGGAGAGAGGATGAGTCAGCTTGAGATCTGACTAGTGTCCTCTCCCTCTGTCAGTTCTTGATTCCACTTGGAGGTTCTTGCTTCCACTTGGATATTGGGAACCTCTTACTCATCACTAGTCGAATTCACTGAGGCAAGTGTCATTGAGGAAGATTCTGGAAGCTTCCTGGGTCTTGACACCTCTTGGAATGAACTTTCCATTTGTCAACTCTCGCTCAGCGCACCCTGGTAGTGCTTCTACCTGCGTTGCAGTGTAGGTAGCCAGTGTTGACTTTGCATTTCAGCGCAGACAGCTAGTGGAGCCACTGAATTGATCCTGAATTGACTTGTTTTTGAGCAGTTTCTGGTGGAGAACTTCTGTGAATTGCTGTGGTTTGTTAGCCTTGTTCCTCTAGGGGTAGGAACAACATGTTTAGGTACTTTGGATCCCTTAGATTATGGACATTTCATGCTTATAGCTGTAAGGCACAAAAATGTCTATAACAGTTGCCCCCTAAAGTATGAGGCCGTTTATCGGGTGAAATGCTTTATCAGGAGGATCCGAAGTTCATTCATTGCTGGGAGGAGACCTGTAATACAATACAATACAATACATTATTTTTCATACTGCTTTCATGATCTAGCTGAGGCGGGCATTCCCATGCTCAGCTTTATAAATTCATTTTTCTGTACATAGAACAGACAATCGTCTGATGGTAGACTGATAATTTTGATGAAATTATCATCCTTTGGGTAGGATGATTATCTGCTGCAATGATGTACATGTCAATATCTTTATCTTTCCTGAATATATATCGCAGCCCGGATGGATGAAACTAGATCCGGGGTCTTCAAACTCGTTCGATCTTCACTCTAAGTACAAGTCGATCCATGTGAGAAATGTTCTGAAGTCGAACATGGAAAGACATCGCTTGATTACCGGTCAATGAGGTAAACCGTTAACAAGCGCGAGAGGAATCACCAATAATGATAATGACCCTCAAGGTACTGCAGTACAATTCACATGGTGTGAATAAAGGAATTGGCATCGAACACCACGCAAAATCTTTCGGTCGAAGGTCATTGATGTATACCTGTCGCCGGAAGTGAGAAACTTGCCATTGAGGCATACAAGCTTCAAAGTACTGAAGGGGTTGTTCCTAGATAAACTTCTTGGATAATGAGCTGATGTCGACAAGAAGTGATCCATCAAAGGAGGGCCTTAATGAATCCCACATCAATGACATGGAACGGAGCTAATGATTTTGATGGAGGTGAAAACGATCTGTGACATATGATTCAGGGTGGCGGTCATGAAAGGATGAAGGATAATGTACGGCAATGGATGGGACACGGTTGACTTTTCTGAACGACTTCTCTTGAACATATGGCGACACTGATGCAATGGATCGGTAGCATTACCCCAAATATGGATGGTATGGCGAGACCATGGTGATGTGACCGGTGAATGAAACAACCCAACCCGATTGTGGTACGGAGGAAAAGTGTCATGTTCAAGAGCGACTTGCTACCATCAAAGTTTTCTTGAGTTTCTCCCAATTTTTCCCCAGTCATTGCTGACCAGTACCTCTTTATTTTCGTCAAGCTTGAGGAGGATAACATATGCTTGTTCTATAACCTGCCCTTCGGGCAAGCCCATCGCTATGTTTTAACGAGCCTAGCGATAGTGAAATTCGTTCTCGTCTAAAGACAAGTTTGTCGCTATTTAATGATTTTAACGAGTCTAACGACAAAGATAACTCGGTCCTTTTCATTTCTAGAGAGTCTGAAAAGGTACATAAAGTTAACTCCAAAAGTCCTTTTTCGTCATCTAATCCCTTAGGTCCGAAAAAGTATAAAACAATACAGAAGGGATGAGTTTTCGATAGTTTTAACGAGCCGAATAAAACAAGCGCTCGATCTTTTTGTGCAATAATCCCTCAGGTCCAAAAAGATTAAAATCTAGAGGAGGGATAGCACTTCCTGTCCCTTTAACGAGCTGGAAGGCCAAGGACTCGGGAATCTTTTCATATTTTACGAGTCAGATGAAAAGAGCTTAAAGAAGACTCGTCTTTTGAGGAACGAGTGATGAAATAGGTTAGCAGCTGATTCCAGGTACAGGTTGGAATTTTCCAATCACGGCAATGTCACAAGGATGGCTAGTGAAATCACTCTTCGCAGCTGTTCCTCAAAATGGGTAAACAAACATATGGAGGTGAACGATCAGCCAATGGAAAAGTGGAGGTGACGGTGCAAACACGACCAAGGCTTTAATGGCTAATGATATTACATTCACTGCGGTTATTTACCGGGTAGTTCATTTTTTAACGAGCTTAAATGCGGATTGAAACACTTGCTCGATCTTATGTTTATTTTTAACGAGCATGAACTATGTGCTAAAACTGCTCGGATCTTGCATTTATTTTTTAACGAGCATGAAATGTGTGCTAAAACTGCTCGATTAATCCAGTCATATGATAATAATGTCTCATTAAGATTCTATTTTTTATGGAGCTTCATCTTACAAAGCTATGCCCCGCATCCTTTCGTTATGCAAGTTCGGAAACGGCTAATCCTACGAGTTTAAAGGGTTAGACCTACAGGTTTAAAGGGAGGACCTAAAAATTTAAAAAATAAATAGTCGCCCCTTTCTTGCACTCCGAAAGGTTTGCATGCCCCCAGGTATAAAACAAAGTTTCAAGGTTACCCCTACTTTAGTCCGGCAGAGGCCTACCTCTTTCAGGTTACCAAAGATTGCTCCATTCGCGGCCACGAATAAAACACTTCTTCGGCGATGTCTACCGAAATAGACAAAGGTGAGCGACGATGCCCGCCAACTCACTAACTTTGACAAAAGAATCTTATTCTAGAACAACCCCTCTTCCAATCACGGACGGGGTACGAACTAGTCATATTCTCCCGCGGAAACCTACCTTATACCCAAAGTTTTCCTGCCGAAGCAGACCAGGACGCATGCCCCCTGGGTTCCAGTCATATCCTCCCGGATTACTCGCGCTCATCAGGAGGACGGATCGTGGGTTGAGACATTTCTTGCGTGAAGAGACCATTTAGGGATGGTATATGACTATTTGCGATGCGTGATCCGGGAAATGAAAGCTGGTCCACGAGCTTGACCACTCTTCCTTCGTGCGGAAAACACATTACTCTAAAGAGTGAGGAGACGATGGCTCCCATGCAATATATATAGTCTCGTCCAAGGAGTAGGTTATAATCCAAGGGTCCTTGAATGACCATCACGTTCATTTGAACGGTCTTCCCTTTCAATGTTATGGGCACATTGGGAGGGATCCCTAAAGGTCGACTGGTTCCTTTATCAAAGCCTGTCAGATTTCTCATTTCAGGCAAAAGCGTTGGCGAACCAAGCGCTTTCCAAGCAATAGAGGAAAGGATACTCACAGATGCCCCCTCATCAATAATGGTGCCAGCCATTACCATTCTGTATATTTGAACGATAATTCTGAATGGTATGCTTGCTAGCAAACGGGGTCTGCCTAGTTGGTTCCAGTCGAACGAGACAACTAGGTTGCTTGGTGGTGGGACCGAATAGATGGCCGGGTATGACTCTGACGAAGTTCCTTCCTGTGATAAAGGAATGGGCAAATTGCCCCCTTGTTCGTCGGAGTCTGTGTTGATGAAGAGAATTTGGGCGGTGTCGTCTTTATTCTCCTCTGTGACGGTATCATTCGAAGATAGAGCCTCTGAAGGCAAAACCGGGTCAACTGCCGCCTCAACCTTTTGACTTTCGTCAGGTATGGATTCATACGGTTCATCCTCAATGATAGGTGCTTCGGCTGACCACCTGAGCGGGCCAGCCGGGTTCTCAACTGGTGAAGGACTTGGCAGGAGTTTTTGATATCCAGGAGGAAGTTGCACTGGTAAAACCGGGCGATCTTCCAAAACTCTTTTAGCCTCGTCTAAGAAGGGACAACGGTGGATGGCATGGTCGCCTTCACACAGTTTGCAGGGAAATCTAGCTTTCCCTCTCTGTCCAGTGACTTCACTTTCACTAGTTGACGGTGAGCTGTCAACATGGCTATCAGAGGTTGACGCCACCGAATTGTGCAAACGGGGAGACCAGTCCCTTAGTATCCGAGGGATGCAGGGACAATCTCTGTGGAAGTGGTCTCCCTTGCATATGACACATGGCGATTTAGGCCTAATCAGTGTTGTGTGTGGATTTTTGTTAGACGCCACTTGTTTGCCCCCAGTCACTTTTGGCTCCTTCTTCTTCTTCTCTTTCTTCTTCTTTTCCTTCTTCTCCTTAGGAACTTGTTTTTTTGTTTTACCAGTTCCGTCAAGCGAAGAGGAAGGAGGAGAGGGAGAATTAGATGAAGTAGAAGGCTGGTGGGTAACTCTGGTCTGGTCTGACTGTTGATTCGACTGTTCAGGAATAGTGGTGTTCTGAACGACATTGGTTGAGAAGAGCCAGACCGGCAGGCCAATTGTCAGTCCTGGAAGCGACAATGTGGCCATATGGGGCGCACCAACATCTCCCCAAGAGGAGAAGGGACTAGGATTTCCACCAAGGGGAATTCCTTGGTTGGTGTGCTCCATTTTCTCAACCTAAAGATCAACGCAGGAATAGGGATGATTGTTCCGTTTAAAATAAATTTTAACGACGCTTTAGACACAACTTGCTTTTTCAATTTTAAAGAGTCGAGAAAAAGCTAAAGATGACTCTAGTCTCCTTCGATGTTTTAACGAGCCCGAAGTGACAAATGCTCGGATGGACTTTTTCCGTTATAGAGTCTGAAAAAGGCCAAAAGGAATTGCTCTGGAGTTCTAGGTAGAGGGTATGCCAAACTTTTCGCAAAACCGCAGAATACGTTTTAAGGTACGGGCGGTCGATCTTCCTGAATGTTGTGTTCAGTGCATTGCGATCAGTAGGGCGGCCAACACAGCTTCCTAAGGATAAAGGTTTTATGCCTATAGGGGTCTCCCAATATATACGCGATGGTACGTGGGAGCACAATCCGTACTGGCGCTATCGTCCCTCAGGAGGAATCACCCACCATCAACGAGATCGACAGTCACCAGGCTTTACGACGCCGGAACACGTCTCTAGCCTAGACCTCTATGTTGTGCGTTATGTTGCAAAGCGTTGTTAAGTTCATTCAATTTATTTTAGGTTGATCTTTTTAGAATTTTGCCTTTTGAGGTTCACCACGAGATGTATGATACAATTCCTAAATGCAGTCTAAATATGATAAGCAAGCTTTATATCTTTTCAACTTATGAAAATCCTAGCTACAAAGGGAAAAGAAAGAAACCGTCTTTTCTCAAAGAGCAATTAACACACTCTAATGCACTTTTCCTAAATCAAGCCTGCAAACTATCAAGATGCAAATGCACAATGCAGGTGTTTGTTTTCCGCTTTCTTAGTATTGATGCCTACAAAGAAAGCTTTTTGTACAACTTTGAATTTGCTTTTAAATGACCAATACAAACAAGTTTACTTTTTCGAAATTAGAGAGGGTAGAAGAGATTACAACACAAAGATTTTCGAAATGAATACTTGTTTCGACACTTAAAAGAGACACACTCAAACCAAAAGCAAAAGTAAATGTATAATCAACTGTAAACAGCCAATGAACTCTCTCCTAAGATCACAATCAACAGATCTTAATCAAGGGCTACAGGATGACTATTTCACTCTTGCAAAGGAAAACTGTAAATGACGACACAAACACATAAAAACACTCACAGTCTTTTTGTACAAAAGGAGGCGGAATTTAAGCAGAGAAAAGGAGTTATCAGACAGGTACCTATGCTGGTTACAGGCTGCAAAAAAACAGAGATCAAAAAAAGGCAAAACAGAGCAGAGAACCCCAACTGCACAAGGCCTAACTGGATCAGCGCACCCTCAACACAGAGGTTTTGACATTCAGCGCAGGTAGCCTTCACGGGACCTGCGTTGAAATGCAGAACCTCTTCCCAGGGTCTGCGCTGAAGGAGAAACGAAAGTTTCTCACTGGGTTCTGGGTCACAGTTTGCTATTTAATCTACAGTTTCAAGCCAAATCAAAGCAACAAGCAAGGTACAATCAAAGGGATACTTTGAGGAAGGGCTAAGATCTATCACAAAGGATCATCAAATCATTTGTGAGTCCATTGTTTAGATCATAGACAAATCGAGTGATTGGATCAAAGCAGCAGCTGTCTACTTTGCATCTGAGAATAGCAGATGCAGTTCGATTGTTGTTGTTGAGTCTATGAAACAAACAATGATAGATACACAAATAAAATGACTAAACAGATCTCCCCAGCGGAGTCGCCAATTTGTTGTGGGGAAAAATGCCTATGCAGGACGATCCTATCCACCTAAGGTGTGACAGTGCCTTAGCAACAAATAGAGACAGCTATTCTAGTATTCTTCCTTTATGAATTAAGAATGAAGAGAGATGGATGGACTAACCGGTGTCTTCCATTTGTCCCTCGATCTGGTTTCTCTTCTCTTTGAGAGTTCCCAGCTACCTGCCTTCTCACTCGCCCAGCTTCAACAGGTCTCTGCAAGATCACAAGAAGAGAACACTACACAAAGACATAGATTCATATTCATAACTAGTTCAGGATTAGAAATAAACTAAACATACTAATGTAATCATACATCAAAGATACACCAGTATATAGGAGAAACCAAGATAGCTTTATTGATGAATAACAAGGTTCAGGAAGAGATACAACCCAGAGGGCTCCAATCCAGCATCTCCTTCCCAGCAAATGGAATTCCTATCTTCACCCCCTTCAAAGCATTAAGCACCCAATGATTCCAGTCTCAAACCAACAGCAATTCTTTGCAATAACAAAATTCCAGCCCCTCCCTCTGTCAGTTCTTGATTCCACTTGGAGGTTCTTGCTTCCACTTGGAGATTGGGAACCTCTTACTCATCACTAGTCGAATTCACTGAGGCAAGTGTCATTGAGGAATATTCTGGAAGCTTCCTGGGTCTTGACACCTCTTGGAATGAACTTGCCATTTGTCAACTCTCGCTCAGCGCACCCTGGTAGTGCTTCTACCTGCGTTGCAGTGCAGGTAGCCAGTGTTGACTTTGCATTTCAGCGCAGACAGCTAGTGGAGCCACTGAATTGATCCTGAATTGACTTGTTTTTGAGCAGTTTCTTGTGGAGAACTTCTGTGAATTGCTGTGGTTTGTTAGCCTTGTTCCTCTAGGGGTAGGAACAACATGTTTAGGGACTTTGGATCCCTTAGATTATGGACACTTCATGCTTATAACTGTAAGGCACAAAAATGTCTATAACACTAACCCTTAAAAAACCCATTTTCCGCCTCATCCTAAGGTCTTACCCACCAAATATTCGACCCGCTCACTTTTAAAATCCCCAAAAACCCACATTTCTGAAGTTTTAAACAACCCCCCCCCGTGGCACTGTATTAAAATTTGAATATTCGCGCGCCCGTCCCTTAACCCTCAACCGCTTCGTCCATGCCGTCAGCCGTCTGATCGCCCACACCCCAGATCTACGGTGGGTGGGCCTCCTCATATCCCAAACAGCCCGAGGGTTAGCGTCCAGGAGATGGGCGGTTTTCCCGCCGTACTCCCGCCATGCGTCGCCCTCCCGGCTGTGGCGGAGCCCCTCCTCCGATACCGCCGTCTGCCCAAAGGCGGTGCACCCAAAACTGAAAACCGCTTCCGCCCTCCTGCGTCAGCGCCACGTCACCCGCTGATGTCATCTGCCTGCGTCGGCCTCCTGCCACCGCACTGCCTAGTCACCCTGCCACGTCTCTGCCACCGTGTAAATGCCACGTCACCCGCCGTACATGCTGACGTCACCCTATTGATGTCACCCTGCCACGTCACCGCCGTACTGGGTCCCACCCGCTGACATCATGCTGACGTCATCAGCAAAAAGGCGCGAAGGCAAAAATCGTGCTTAGGAAGCCCGAATTCAAATTTTGAGGCAGTTTTTCATGCGCGATTAGCGGCATGGCTACGTGGCCTCCAAAAAAGTCAAATAAAGCGGTGTAACCCCATTAATGCTCTCAAATCATAGTTAAAGCATTTAAAGCCGCCAAACAGCAATGGACCAGAGACCCATGCACAGTTATTGCAGAAACCCTACACCAAGTCACCGAGGACAACACATTAACTCAGTTTTGATACGGCTGCCCTCAGCGCAGCTCAAAGATATTTCCTTGCATTTATTGCTGGATAGGATTAGGTTAAAGTAATCATTTTTCTTTCAGACCTGTTTAGGTCAAGCTGTAATAAACAGGTTTTGATATTTTTCCCTTTATATACCACCCTCTGTATTGTTTTAAGGGTTGGTTGGTTGATAGTCTTCATGAGAGACTCGCACTGGATATATGAAATGTTTTAATTAATCAAAGATTGCTGAAAAGCTTGGAGGAATGACTGTCTGCTCTATGTCTAATGGTTTGAACAAATGAATGTGGAATTCTTGTGCTGCAGTATGAATCAATAAGAGTTTCTTACCTCTGTTATTCCAATTTCACATATGCTTAAGTTACAGAACAAAGGATTGGTTTAGAATTTGCTTAGCCACACTCTATGCTCAGTTTTTGTGGCTTATTAATGTTTTCCTCTTGATTTAGGCATAAATATGAATTCCTTTATGGCTCATGTTTGATCTATTTCACATATGAATGACTGTTATCTAGGAATTCTTAACTGCTCCTAGATAGGGCTCATTTATCTCCTTTCTGCTAAACTGACTGTGAGATTCTTAATTGCCTCTCATTCCTTAGCCTTTAATCCATCTTTTACCTTAAATGATTGTTTCATATGTATCTAGCTTGCTCCATATTCTTTCTTGTGACCAGGAAAATGCACTAGCAATCTTACTCCTTGACTCCACGCCCAATGGTTATAAAACTTTCGTGCTATCCCTACCTCTTTACCTGAAATATCATCCTTCCCACCAAAACATAAAAAAAAACCCACTTGAACTCAATAACTAGCCTAAAATCCTCTCCAACGAAGCTAAATCAGAAAGAGAGTGCCCTCTCTGATTGCAAGTGGGCTAGAACCTACAGTCCAAAGATTGGTCTGTGGTTACCTCGGCCGTATCCTTTTGTGCTGATCAAAAGGACAACCTGAGTGATAACATAATGGTGACTCCACTGGGGACAAATCAATTGTTCAAGTGTTGTATGCTCCTTAAAACTACAGATGAAGTTTAAATATCAGCCAGGGAGCCTTTGAAACTGTTCTTGCTTTGCGTTTTTAGGAGTAAATAAAAGTTGCTTCAGTCAATCTTCATGTTATTTTTAAGCTGCAGATAGCTGTTCCCAAATTTTGATCAGTTCCTTGCTAATTCTAAAGGCATTCCCAGAAAAATACCTAAAACAAATTCGGAAGCTGGCTCCCAAAAATAACTTGCGTCATACAAGGTCAAACCCAGATCCAAACCCTCCAGCTGTTTTTGAAAATCCGAACTTAATCCCAAAGATCCTTAGGAAGTAAGAAAGACAAGAAGATTTTGCTTATTTGAGTCCTGAAGCAGCTCACCCAAGCTGTGTTCCAACTCCTGTCAAGGTTTTATTTCGTTCAACCCCTGCTTCTCCTTGTTCATCATCCACATCTCAAAGCACTCCTTCCACACCTTCATTCACTGCACATACTCCTTTTACCACTACTGTCGTCACAACTGTTCCTGCTATTCCTGCAGTTCCTGCTGTTCCTGTTGTTCCTATTGTTCCACTTATCCCTATGAATATGGCTAATAGATATGCACCCCTGCAATTGCCTGCTAATCCTGGGGCCTTGCCCCAAGATTATCAATCCAAAATTACATATTTTGATAGTACTGATCCTTTCACTACACTTCAACATACCAAGAAAATGCAGGACTATTTTGAAAACTACGAAATAGATGATGATAGCATGAGAATGAAAATTTTTGTTCAAATTCTAATAGGTGATGTAAGAACTTGGTTCAGATCACTTGCTGCAAATTCTATAACCACTCCGGATGAGCTTTACCATTCCTTTACCAACAGATGGGAGAAAAAGAAAGACCCCTTGCACATACTAGCTGAATATGATACAATTAAAAAAGGTCCTCAAGAGACTGTTTTAGAGTACTGTGCAAGGTTCAATAATGTCTATAATGCAATACCACAGAACTTAAGACCACCACCTGACCTTGCCTTGTATAAATTCCCTGATGGATTCGACCCGGATATGGCATACCAGTTAAAAGGAAGAGCCCCTTAGACCCTTGCAGACATGCAAAATGTTGTTGTTAGCATAGAGGCCAACCTAATTACCAAAAGAAACAGAGCTAGAATGGAAAGAAGAACCACCTTTAAGGAAGAACCCTCAGCCTTAGAACAAAAGCTTGATGCTATTATCAGTGGCATGCAAAGGCCGGGAGATAGAGTAGAGAGTGTTGAGAGGAAGTCATCATGGGAAGGACAATAGCCCAATACCATAAGGAAACCAAATTTTAGGAAAACGCAGAACACAAATGTTGGGAGGTCAAGCCCAGATCATGACATAAAACCCCCTTTCCAAGAAAACTATGCTGGGGCATCCACTTCTAGTGAACCCATAGAAGACACTCACATGAATTTGATGGATCTAAAGGCTGAGCATCAAACTTTCCTGAGCCAAGAAGACCAAGATGAGCATGAATTTAGTCAATTTCAGACTAAGTCTGGTGAGTCTTTTGATTTTAAACAAGGTTATGATACTGTTGTGTATGAGGTACACAAACAATGTAAGCTGAGAGCTAGGACCATTGACATTTCTGAACCTAGCAAACCAAAGGATGGCAAACAGCCCAACAAGATTAAAGGCAAGGCTGTCATAACAGAACCAGCTGATATACCTGTCCCAAACCTGCATCAAGTGACTGTAGAAGACATAACAGAAATACAACCTTCTATTGATCAGCCTCTGCCACCTTCTTCCTCTGAGAAAAATTCGACCAGTGTTCCAAAAAGCTCTCCTAAAACTGAAAACCCGCAAGCGATCAATTCCCATAATGCTGATAAACAAGAGAAAATCGCTGGTAATTCAAAAGAAGAAGAAAAAACTGCCATTATCAACACCAAGACTCCATTGGAAAAGCCATTTAACTTAGAAGCAGAGATTGGAAAACTTAAGATATCCATCCCCCTCTCAGAACTTGCCAAACACGATGTATATAGGCAACAAATTCAAAGGTCACTTCAAATCCCAGAGATTAAGGACGACGTAAATGTTTTGGATGATACCCCTGAACTGTTGTTTGGTCCACAAGTTAATGGAAAATCAACATATGGACCTGTTCCACCCTTTTATGTCAGTTTACATATACATGACAAAATCCTGCACAATGCCATGTTTGATTCAGGAGCATCGCACAATCTTATGCCCAAAGCAGTTATGGAAAAGTTGAACCTTGATATCACAAGACCCTACAAAGATCTATTTTCCTTTGATTCAAGTCAATTCAAGTGTTTATGCCTCATCAAAGACTTGTGTGTCTCCTTAGTCCAATATCCCAACAAGACCATCCTCATGGATGTGGTGGTGGCTGACATCCCACCAAAGTACGGTATGCTCCTATCAAGATCATGGGGAGCAAAGCTCCAAGGATCCCTTCAGTTAGACCTCTCCTATGCCACTATTTCAGTCTTTGGGCAACCAAAGAGACTGTACAGAGAAACACTCATGAAATATGTGGTAAGTAGTGAGAGCAAGCCTGAAAATTTTCCCATTTACTCAATCCATTCTGATATGGATTCTTTTATTTTGTTTAATGATGATACAAATTCTCCAACTGATGATGAGCCTTTGGCTCTAGAACAACAAGCACACATCAATGAAGAATCGGTTGCACATACTGATGAAATTGTCAAAACAGTTAATGCAACCAGCATACAAGAAGAACCTCCCCAAACGGAAACTGCAAATCTGCCCAATCCTAAAAGGGCTGAAACTCTTAGTACTAACCACAAGCAAGAAATCACATGGTATTTAGAGTTTGATGGCTCTGTCAACAAGTTAGGAGCAGGGGCAGGTGTATGGATTCATAATACACATAACAATCATGCAGAAGGCCATGCCTACAGACTGAACTTTAAATGCACCAACAACATGGCAGAGTATGAGGCTCTGCTTTTAGGCCTTAAACTGCTCAAAGCTTTAGGAGCTGCAAAAGTGTCCATTTTAGGTGACTCTGATTTAATCATACAACAGATGAAAGGTAACTTTGTTACCAATGACAATAGAATGAGGGCCTATAGGACTGCTGCCACTAATATACTCAATGCATTCACTGAATCCAAGCTTGCCAAAATCTCAAGAGATCATAACATTCATGCACACAGCCTAGCCACTTTTGCTAGTACATGCAAGCTTCCCTTAGAGCCAAACCATTATTTTACAGCTGAAATAAAACATAGGCCCGCTGTCCCAAATAACGTGAAAGACTGGCAAGTGTTCGAAAATGATGACCAGATTAATAATTTCCTCACTCTTGAGCATGAATTTGCAAATATTAACATTGACATGGATGCTATGAATGATTCCCAACAGCAAACAAATGAAATTCAGCAGGCTGTAACAGCTGCAACAGCCAAACAAATCCTAAATCCAACTGTTTTTGACAAAACAAACATAGAACAGCTGAAACAAATGCATTTGGAGGAAATGGCCAAAACAGAGGCAGAAATCATTGACTTAAAGGATAACTTTTTGCCTGCTGGCCTAACCCCATTAGAAGACATGTTTGATGCAAATGATGTTCCTAAAAAACCAAAATTGCAACCATTGAACTCTGATATAGAAGAACACAACATTGGGACAACAGAGAAGCCAAAAATGATCAAACTGTCCAAAAATTTGCCACCTGATCAAAAGCCCAAGTATATTGATTTATTTAAAGAATTCCAAGATGTATTTGCTTGGAGTTATGAGGACTTGAAGTCCTATGACACCTCAGTAATTCAACACACCATTCCATTAAAACCAAACCAGAAGCCCTTCAAACAGAAACTAAGGAGAATCAATCCTGTGCTTCTCCCTTTGATTGAAAAGGAAGTGAAAAGAATGTTTGAAGCAGGTATCATAGCACCCATCAGATTTTCTGAATGGGTATCCAATCTTGTTCCCACAAGAAAGAAAACAGGTGAGATTAGACTTTGTGTAGATCTGAGAAATTTAAACCAAGTCTCCCTAAAAGACCACTATCCTTTGCCCAAGATGGATCACATCCTGCAAAGAGTAGTGGGGTCATCTAGAATCTCTCTGCTAGATGGCTTTTCAGGTTTCAATCAAATACTTGTTCACCCGGATGACCAAGACAAGACAGCCTTTACCACACCGTGGGGAACATTTAAGTATGTAAAGATGCCATTCGGACTAAAAAACGTTGGTGCCACCTTTCAAAGAGCAATGGATATTGCATTTGCCAAGGAAATACATGATTTCCTAGTTGTTTACCTTGATGACTTGACCCCATTTTCCAAATCTGATCAAGAGCACCTCAGACACTTAAGGCAAATATTCATGACATGCAGGAAATATGGCATTTCCCTGAACCCCAAGAAGTCTCTCTTTGGCCTTGAAGAAGGCAAATTACTTGGCCACATCATATCAAAAGATGGGATTAGAATTGATCCTGAAAGAATCCAAGCCATCCTCCAAATCCCATACCCCAGAAACATAAAAGAGCTACAAGCGTTCCTTGGAAAGATCAATTTCCTAAGGAGATTTATTCCAAATCTAGCCGAGCTGATAAGATTATTAAGCAACATGTTAAAAAAGGATGCCAAGGTAAAATGGTCTCTTGAAACCAAGCAGGCCTTTGAGAGTATAAAATCTGCCTTAACCCAAACCCCTGTCCTCACCAGCCCACAATTTGACAAAGATTTTATCATTTTTTCTTTTGCATCTAATCACACCATAGCTGCTGTCCTTCTGCAAAAGGATGAACAGGGAAATGAAAAGCCAATTGCATTTTTCAGCCGAGCCTTAAGAGATGCCCCTTTGAAGTACCCAATCATGGAGAAGCAGGCCTATGCACTCGTTAAGGCCATCAAGGATTTCAGAGTGTACATTTTATATTCACATGTGATTGCCTATGTCCCAAATGCTGTTGTAAAAGACATACTAACCCAAGAGGGATTAGAAGGCAAAAGAGGCAAGTGGATTGCAAACATCCTTGAGTATGACATAGAAATAAAACCAACCAAACTGATAAAGGGACAAGGTTTAGCCAAACTGATGTCCGAAACAAACTTTCAAGCCTTGGACATTAACCAACTGGACAATGAACAGGAGCTGGCGACTCCACAGATCAGTGAAACCTTTTTGCAATCCCCATGGTATGCTGATATATGTTTTGTACTGTTAAACTTGTTTGCTCCCCCAGGATTGTCCAGAACCAAGAAAAGATTTTTGAAAATGAAGGCTTTAAAGTTTTGTGTCATAGATGGTGCATTATTTTGGAGAAATCATGAAGGTATATTGCTTAATTGTTTAACCATGAGTGAAACTGACAAAGTCATGAAAGAATTCCATGCAGGTGATTGTGGAGGACATCTATATTGGAAGTCCACTGCTGATAAAATTTTAAGGGTTGGTTTCTATTGGCCCTCTCTTTTTGCAGATATAAAGAAGTTTTCCATGTCATGTCACAAATGCCAAATCTTTGAGGGCAAAAGAAAGTTGTTGCCCTTGCCCCTTAAACCCATCTCAACCGAAAAGCCTTTTCAACAATGGGGTCTTGACTTCATTGGAGAAATCCATCCCTCTTCCTTAGGCCAGCACAAATGGATTTTAACAGCCACCGACTATTTCACTAAGTGGGTTGAAGCCATCCCGTGTAGGCAAGCCAATGACACCATCATTATCCAATTCCTTGAGTGCAATATCCTTTCTAGATTTGGCTGCCCTGAGAAGATCATCACTGATAATGCCGCGGCCTTCAAATCCGAAAATATGATCAATTTTTTCCACCAATTTCATATTACCTTGGGCCACTCTACAGCCTAATGCCCTCAAGGTAATGGCTTGGCCGAATCATCCAACAAGAGCCTCATCAACATCATAAAGAAAGTGCTAGAAGAAAACAAGAAGAACTGGCACAAGAAGCTGGTAAATGCCCTATGGGCAGACAAAATTTCAACAAAGAGATCTATTGGGATGAGCCCTTATGAGCTAGTATATGGCATGGAGGCCAGATTTCCTTCATCCTTGGGCATCCCTACTATCAGACTGTTACAGGAAATTCAGGCTGAACCAAATGACATTCAAAGAAGGATTAATCAGACCATTCATCTTCAGCAAACCAGAGAACAAGTTTATGACAGAGCTCAAATTTTGCAAGAAAAGCTCAAAAAGATGTTTGATAAGAGAGTTAAGGCTGAGGATTTCTACATTGGTGACAAAGTTCTAAGGTGGGATTCACGAAGAGAAGATAAGGGAAAACATGCAAAGTTTGATTTTTTATGGAAAGGGCCATTTGTTGTTTCTGCTGTTCAGGGAAATAACACATATTTTCTCAAACCTGTAGAGGGCAGCTCTGCTGAAGAAGGCCCTGTTAATGGCCGTATGCTGAAACATTACCATGATCCCTTTTGAGGGACACAGTGCAGTTCTGTATATATTTCTTGTACAGTAATGTTTGTATATATCAGCACTTTGTTTTATTTTTCCGAATGTTGGAGGAGCAGCAGTAAATTTTGTGAAGACACAGCCAATGCAAGTATTCCAGTTTTAAAAAGCTCTGTCTCTGCACTAATCTCAACAAAACAGCAAGAGTAACACTGTCATATCACAACAATTCATGGCAAAAAGAAGCTGTTTGTAGTCTTGCAGTCTTAAGTTTCATATCAGCAGCGGTTTCTAGACCAATGGCTAAGGCAAGCACATCAGTTTTGATCCATGTTCTGAGACTGTTTCAAAGGCACAATGCTCAAGCAACATTCCACATAGTAGCAAGCATGCAGAAGAAAGCAGGCAGTGCTATGCATTTCACAATATTTCAGTTGAGGAGAAGGTTGTTCATATTACAAAATTTCAATTATCTAATAGCCAGCATAAAGAAGTTTTTCAATCTACAACAACAACAGAAGATCAGGCATTCTGACCTGCTGTTCTTGGCTTTTCACAAGGAAAAGCCATCCCCAAGTGGAGCCACTGTTAGCCTCCTGTTGCAACAGGTGTTCATATTTCATGATTGACATTTTTACATGCCAAATATGTCATCTTTCATGCTGCAAGGTTCCATATTTCCAAAAGAGGTCAAAGAAAAGGCCATGAAAGAGTGCTAGTCCAAATGCCACTGTTGTATTCCAATTTTGATGAGTTTTCAGTTAAGGGAAGGCCAAACAGTTTAATCTTGGCCTCCCTAGGTTTCAATTTCTTGTTTTAGAATATAGAGAATGATATCTGTCCAAACAGCTTAATCTTGGCAGATTTGTAGATAGGTAGAGAATCAAAGGAGCCCAACTGCTTAATTTGGGTCCTTGGCAAAAATAAGTGTAGATTTAGATAGGTGGACAGTCAAAAGAAAAATTGTAAAGCTGGGTCTGCAAGTCTAAGTGCACCCAAACCAAAAAGAAGAAAAAATGTTAGGCCAGTAGGCTGGGTAGGTAGTTTTGAGGTTGCAGAATGATGATTCATGATCAATTTTGTGTTTTAAAGTGTTATATCTTTTCAGATCACAGGTTGGAGGCAGTTTTCCATTTGGAGGAGCTCAAGCTAGACATCACTAACTCCACTTTCTTCTTATTCCCTAAATCACTTACTAACTTCCCCGAAGAGGTCAAGATCTACTTGATTCCTCTTAATTTCATCATTTTCATATCATTTGCCTAAGTACAGATCTGCTTTACTTAGATACACTCATATCTTTTCTACAAGTTCTATTTTCCCTCTGTAGCCTAAGGTCCCTTACTTTAGCGCTTTCTTGTCATCTCCATATTAACTCCTAACTCTATTATCTAGCCCCCTATCTATTTTCCTTTCCCCTACTAAAACTATGTATAAAAATCCCAAAAATATAATAATACCCCCTCCCTGGCACTATAGCCCTATTCATCTAAGTCCGGGAAAAAACAGTCCAGCTGGGGCTGTTTTTAGCCCATCCGTGTCCTTACAGGGGTTAGTTTGACCTCTGGTCAAACTAATAACCATTTCCCCTAAGCCCTAACCCTGAAAAAACCCATTTTCCACCTCATCCTAAGGTCTTACCCACCAAATATTCGACCCGCTCACTTTTAAAATCCCCCAAAACCCACATTTCCTAAGTTTTAAACCCCCCCCTGCGGCATTGTATTAAAATTTGAATATTCACGCGCCCGTCCCTTAACCCTCAACCGCCTCGTCCATGCCGCTGGTCGTCCGATTGCCCGCGCCCCAGATCTACGGTGGGCGGGCCTCCTCATATCCCAAACAGCCCGAGGGTTAGCGTCCGGGAGATGGGCGGTTTTCCCGTCGTACTCCCACCACGCGTCGCCCTCTCGGCTGTGGCGGAGCCCCTCCTCCGATACCGCCGTCTGCCCAAAGGCGGTGTGCCCAAAACCAAAAACCGCTTTCGCCCTCTTGTGTCAGCGCCACGTCACCCGCTGACGTCATCTGCCTGCATCGACCTCCTGCCACCGTACTTCCTAGTCACCTTGGCACGTCTCTGCCACTGTGTAAATGCCACGTCACCCGCCGTACATGCTGATGTCACCCTGCCACATCACCGCCGTATTGGGTCCCACCCGCTGACATCATGCTGACGTCATCAGCAAAAAGGTGCGAAGGCGAAAATCGCGCTTAGGAAGCCCGGATTCAAATTCTAAGGCAGTTTTTCATGCGTGATTAGCGGCATGGCTACGTGGCCTCCAGCAAAGTCAAATAAAGCAGTGTAAGCCCATTAATGCTCTCAAATCACAATTAAATCATTTAAAGTTGCCGAACAACAATGGACCAGAGACCCATGCACAGTTATTGCAGAAACCCTACACCAAGTCACCGAGGACAACACATTAACTCAGTTTTGATACGGCTGCCCTCAACGCAGCTCAAAGATATTTCCTTGCATTTATTGCTGGATAGGATTAGGTTAAAGTAATCATTTTTCTTTCAGACCTGTTTAGGTCAAGCTGTAATAAACAGGTTTTGATATTTTTCCCTTTATATACCACCCTCTGTATTGTTTTAAGGGTTGGTTGGTTGATAGTCTTCATGAGAGACTCGCACTGGATATCTGAAATGTTTTAATTAATCAAAGATTGCTGAAAAGCTTGGAGGAATGACTGTCTGCTCTGTGTCTAATGGTCTGAAGAAATGAATGTGGAATTCTTGTGCTGCAGTATGAATCAATAAGTGTTTCTTACCTCTGTTATTCCAATTTCACATATGCTTAAGTTACAGAACAAAGGATTGGTTTAGAATTTGCTTAGCCGCACTCTATGCTCAGTTTTTGTGGCTTATTAATGTTTTCCTCTTGATTTAGGCATAAATATGAATTCCTTTATGGCTCATGTTTGATCTATTTCACATATGAATGACTGTTATCTAGGAATTCTTAACTGCTCCTAGATAGGGCTCATTTATCTCTTTTTTGCTAAACTGACTGTGAGATTCTTAATTTCCTCTCATTCCTTAGCCTTTAATCCATCTTTTACCTTAAATGATTGTTTCATATGCAGCTAGCTTGCTCCATATTCTTTCTTGTGACCAGGAAAACGCACCAGCAGTCTTACTCCTTGACTCCATGCCCAATGGTTCTAAAACTTTCGTGCTATCCCTGCCTCTTTACCTGAAATATCATCCTTCCCACCAAAACTTAAAAAAAAACCCCTTGAACTCAATAACTAACCTAAAATCATCTCCAACAAAGCTAAATGAGAAAGAGAGAGCCCTCTCTGATTGCAGGTGGGCTAGAACCTGCAATCTAAAGATTGGTCTGTGGTTACCTCGGCCGTATCCTTTTGTGCTGATCAAAAGGACAACCTAAGTGATAACAGATACCAAGATAAAATGTGAACATAATTGAAAAGAAGGAGATGTAGCTCACGGGTGTGGCCTGCACCTGGAGACTACACTCACAAAACAGAGAGATCACTCTCGTACACTCTATTACAATCAATGAAAAGACTACATCATTAAATACAACTCTGGAAATCAAGAAGTTGCAACCACACTCTTAAACTCTAGGAACAAATCCTAAACTAAGGAGATACGTTAAAACTATGTAACCATTTCTCCATTAATACAAAATAATATTAGTTATTTTCAACTATTCAAGATCGTTAAAAAATAAACCTAGTAATGAGCATATGTTCCACCAGAGTTTAAGCTCATTAAAAAATGAACCCACCTTCAGCAAATAACCATTGTGATTGCATAATTATCAGCTTTTAAGCCTTGGCCGTGTTCTTACCATCACCTCCACTCTTTTTTAGCCGATCATACGCCTCCATTTGATTGTTTACCCCTTTTGAGGAACCACTGTGAAGAGTGATCCTATTAGAAACTTTCTCTATGCTGCCATGATTAAAAAGATCCAAACCTTATCTAGAACCAGCTGCTATCCAAAAACATCACTCGTTCCTCAAAAAATGAGTCTACTTTAAGCTCTTTTCATCTGACTCATAAAATATGAAAAGATTTCCGAACAATTGGCCTCTCCAGCTCATTAAAGTGATTGGAAGTGCCATCCCTCCTCTAGATTTTAATCTTTTTGGACATGAGGGATCATTGCACAAAAAGATCGAGTGCTTATCTTGTTCGGCTCATTAAAACTATCGAAAAGTCATCCCTTTCACATTGTTTTATACTTTTTCAAACATAAGGGATTATATTACGAAAAACGAATATTGGATTTTCCTTTCCATCTTTTTTCAGACTCTCTAAAATTGAAAAGAATCTAGTTTTCCTTGTCGTTAAATTCGTTAAAACAATAGCGAAAAACTTGTCCATGCAGACAAGAGCGAGTCTCATTGTTACTAGGCTCGTTAAAATATAGCGACGGGTTTGCCTAAAGGGAAAATTATAGAACAAGCATATGTTATCCTCCTCAAGCTTGATAAAAATAAATAGGTACTGGTCAGAAATGACTGGGGAAAATTGGGAAGAAAACTTGAAGAAACTTTATTGGTAGCAGGGCGCTCTTGAACATGACACTTTCACTCCATCACCATGATTGAGTCGGGTTGGGTTATTCCGTTCACCAGTCATATCACCATTGGTCCACCATACCATCCATTTTTGGGGTTAACACTACCAATCCATTTCAGTGTCACTGATATGTTCAAGAGAAGTCGCTCAAAGAATTCACCAACCCAGCTTCTGTCTCATCCACTGCAATACCTTCACGCTTCATTTTTCATGACCGCCACCCTGAACTATGTATCACCAGATCATTTTCACCTCCACAAAATCATTTGCTCCGTTCCGTGTCATAGATGTGGGATTCATTAAGGCCCTTCTATGACGAGTCGCTTCTTGTCGACATCAGCTCATTATCCAAGAATTTGACTTAGGGACAACCCTTTCAGTACTTTGAAGCTTGCATGCCTCAATTGAAAGTTTCTCAATTTTGGCGACAGGTTTACATCAATGGCCTTCAACCGAAAGATTTTACGTGGTGTTCGACATCAACTCATGTATTCACACCATGTGGATTGTATTGTAGTACCTTGGGGGTCATCATCATTATCGGTGATTCCTCTCGCGCCTGTTAAAATCTTACATCATTGGTTGGTAATCAGGCGATGTCTTTCCATGTTCGACATCAAAACATCTTTTCACATGGATCGACTTGTACTTTGGGTGAAGATTGAACGAGTTTGAAGACCTCGGATCTAGTTTCATCCATCCGGGCTACGATATATTCAGGAAAATAAAGACATCAAATGTACATCACAGCTGCACAGATAATCATCCAAACTAAAGGATGATGGCTCTACTAGAATCATCAGTCTACCACACAGATGATTATCTGTCTTATGTACATGAGTATGAATTTATAAAGCTGAGCATGGGAATGCCCACCTCAGCTAGATCATGAAAATATTATGAAGATAATGTATTGTGTTTTATCTTATTATAGGTCACCTTCCAGTTCGAAAAACCTCGGATCCTCATTATAAAGCATTTCACCCGACATCAAAAGGATTTACGACCTCATGCTTTAGGGGGCAATTGTTTTAGACATATTTGGGCACTGCAACCCCAATCATATATGTCCATAAACCAAGGGATTCTAAGTCCCTAAAATTGTTGTTTCATACTTTAAAGGACCAAGATCAGCTGATTACATCATCTCCTAGAAGTTCTCCCTGAAAAAATACTTAGAACTGGTCAAAACTGGACCATACAAACTGCTCAGTGATAAGGGTGTGATGCATCTCACCTGCCACATGCAAAAAGTGTGATGCATACTGGAAAGCCCTTCTGTAGGGTGCGATGAGTGAGAGCAGATAAATGGAAAAAGCAGTTTGCTAGGTGGAGACCTTGAGAATCTTCTAGAAGCTGCTCACTTGACACTTGCCTCTCTGAATTTGCCCAGGGATGAGTAAGAGATCATGAAATATCCAAGTGGAACTGGGAACTATCAAAGATATGACACTAATAAAAATCCCAGAAGCTGACTCACTCTCCTGAAAACATCTATATATGGATCCCTCATCCAAGAGATCCAGAGGCTAGAATTTTGTAATTTGCAAGGAAGTGCTGTTGGTTTCTCTTTGAAGACATTTTTGGGTGACCTTGCTTTGTATGAGGTGAAGAGGGCTTTCATGCTGGGAGGATGGCACTGGGTCAGACCAATGGGTTGTAATCCTCTCTTCTACTACTTCTATCAATAAAGCTATTTGAGTTTTCCTCCATATTCTTGTATATCTCTAAATCTTGTATTGATATATGCATTTGTATGGTTAATATACATCTAATCCTATATTGTTTATGGTTATAGATCTCTATGCTTTGATGGTATCATGCTGCTTTGACTCTACAGGTGCTCTTTGAAGTAGGACAAGTAAGGGAGGAGTGGCGAATTTTTGTCAAAGGGGAAAGGGAACAAGAAAGGAGCCAAGCGAAAGACTGAAGTTGGTACTCTCTACTTCTTTCTTGTCTATCTCTCATAAAGGTAATTTTAATTTGTTTGTTTCTAAGATAGCTACCCGTCTTAGTGGGACTAGCAGCTCTGAATAGACACTAGTTTTCTTGATAACAAAATGGCAACTCCGCTGGGGAGCAAATAGTTTGATTGCTTGTCTCTATTTGTTTACTTCATAAACTACAGATGGAGCCTGAAGTTAATCCAGCTAGCCTTCGAACTGTGTTTGCTATGCAAGTGCAAAGTAGATCAACACTACTTCATTCAATCTTCGGGTTTGTTTTTGAACTGAAACACTGACTTGCAAACATCCTAAGTGCCTGGTGGTAGCCTAAATAACCTCATTAGATCAGCCCCTATACTTTGTGTTCACTGACTATCATTAGCTCAGCCTAAATCCCTTAACTAAGCTGCAAACTGTGAGAAAAAACCAAGCTCAGTCTCATCCCTGGACCATCTCACTGTCTCTTCTTGGCAATCTGGATGCATCACACCTCCCATGTGTTGTAGGTGAGATGCATCCCTGTTTACCTGTGTTACAGGTGCGATGATCAGATAAGACTATTTCTGCCTCTAGATTTTGGTTTTTCCTTCATTGTCTTTAGCTTTATTCAGGAGTTTTTCTATCTGTGATTATTATACCACTGTTGAAACTCCCTTCCGTTGCATTATTCAGCCTCCATTGTACAAATAATTGTGAATTTTTTTATGTATTTTTCACCATTTACAGTTCTCCTTTACAAAAGGTTGCTTAATTGAGCTGTCGTCTTTTGATTTAAAAGTGTTGCAAGTGTCATTTTCAGTCAAAGAAAAGAATCCTACTATTTTGATGTTCAATTACATTGTTACTCTTATATTTGATTCGAATTAATAGTATTTCAAGTGTTGAAAGCAGTTTTCAAATTGAAGTTGAAAGTGTCGTCTTGTCTTCCTTTCATCTTTTGAAGAGAAAATTGTCAGTACTGTCACTTTGAAAGAAAAGATAGTTCAGATTTGTACTTAGCATTCTTTTTGTCATTCACACATTAAGAAAGCAGAAAACAAATACATGCATGTGCATTTGCATTTAGACTGCTTGTCGAAGGGAAAATTCCCCTGAGACAGGAGGATGCTACAGGACCAAGTACAGGGCCCGCACTATGGTACGCTATTTGTCAGGTAGCTGGAAACCATGTAATGGAAAATTGACACTTGCTGCAAAACTTTGTACATACACTGCAACAATTATTCTGCATTTTTTGTAAATCGGTGGGCCACGATGAGCGTAATTGTCATAGCTATGAATTGATGATGGAAAGAATGCTTGCGTATCGAATGCACACAAAAACTCAGCCTTCAAATCAAGGCGCTAGGGGAGTGCACAGAGGATATCAGGGGTGTGGATGAGGCCGAGGAGGAGGAGGACTTGGTAGAGGTTAAGGGAAAGTTATTTTATGTAATTATGGAGTGCTAGGACACTACGCGCAGGAGTGTACGAGCCAAACACACCCATCATGCTGATATTGTACTCAGTTTGAGCACGCGATAGAAGAATTACCTATATCGATAGCTAATATGTAGGAGAAGAAGGCGCAACCTCAGCAGCCTACCCAGAATTTACAAATGATGAGGGTCGAGCCCCGCAAAGAGGATCCCAATGTGAATATTGTGCTATGAAGAGAAATAATGACTGGTGATGATAAAGGGAAGCAACCTGAAGAAAGTGAATGGGTTGCACAAGGCTCTAGAAAAGGAGGCTAGGTTCGATCTGTAGTGCGTGAAGGAAACGTTCATTGAAGAAAATAAAATCTTCGATGAGGCCTCTACCTCAGGAAGTCAGGACAAACTATCTGAAGAGGTTGACCCCTCTCTACTTACTAGCTTCTTGGAGACTTGTATGAAGCTACTGCGTGATAGAAAGGCTGTGAAAGGGCTTCAAGAACTGATAAATAAGTGTGCTGGTAAGGAAGGTTCTCCTGAAGGACACCGCGCAGTAAAAAATATAGGCAAACACAAGACAAGAATAGGGCGCGAGATGAGGCTTATCGTGCAAATAGGAGAGTATGAGATGGACCAAGTTATTTTGGATCTGGGGTTGGATGCAAACATTCTTCCTAAACAGACATGGGAAAGAATGGGGAGACCTACACTGTAGTGGTCTTCGATTCAATTATGGATGGAAAACTAGCAAAAGATTATTTCTATGGGGAGATTGCATGGAGTGATTGTAGATATAGAAGGTGTGAGCGTGATGGTGGATTTCGAAGTGATAAAGATTGTTGATGACAACAATCCATCCCCTACACTCCTGGGAATTGATTTGGCTATCAAAATGAATGGGGTAATCAATTTGAATAAGAAGACAACGTCATTTGAAAGGAAATCGCTCCGCGTTATAGTTCCATTGGACCTTGCAAAAGGACTGTGCTATATTGAACCGGTTCACGACTGTGAGGAAAGCGATGATGATTTGGACCCGATCTATAAAATAACAACGTGAGACAAAGATTGGGTTAATCCGACAACCGATGGAAGAATCACATGGGACTGTGAAAGCGCCTATACCTTAGATTCAGACGAATAATTAGAGCACTAACAGAATAGGTTGCACAAAGTATCTATGCTGCGTAATATGATGACTAAATTGTTGCATTGTGTGTTATCGAAGGTAAGAAATTTACCTTATTATGATGGTTTGACTAATGTAGATAAATTTTTAGACGCGTTTCAAAGGGAAGTACTAGAGAAGAATCGCATCCAAGCACTAGATTTGGCACTGTGCACTATGCCTACACGGTGGTGGGGTATGCATAAAGACAGTTTTAATGAATGGCACAAGTACAGAAGAATGATGAGAATGCAGTTTGGTCACCCAAAAGTTTGGGTAATTGAAAAATATGATGGAAGAAATGATCTGCACGATAATTTAGAAAAATGGACTAAGGTTTATGGAATGGAGCCGCAGCCAGAGTGGGTGCATATTTTCTGTCACACTTTGGACATCATTCCTATGAATTGGTAGCTGGAAACAGAGCTCTACCACGGTACCACGAAGTGGGACATCTTAAGAGAAGGGTTTTTGATGACCTTCAGCTTTGAGGATGGGTTTGAAAGCATTAACGAATCACTGCAGGAGGTTAATGCGATAATATTCATAATACCGGAGGATCCTTTAAAATTGATTCAACCAGATTGGAGCACCCAACTGCATCATGCACTGGAATGCTATAATCTGACTACTGAAGGAGATGATTTTTTTTTTTTTTTTGTGTAAGTCAGGAGATTATATTATATAACAAGATATAGTACAAAAAATCCGCTATGGCGGATCGAAAGCAGGGAATCACAGTGAACCATTTCTAAACACCTGCTCAGAAAATTCACCAAAACAAGACTGTAAACAGCGCACCTCGCAGGGTGGCTTGACCTGAGCTTGTTCCTATCATCCGACACAACTAAGACAGTACATAACATGACATTTACATAGACAAACTGAAACAGAGACATATATAAAGCCGAAGAGAACCACACCGGGAGCAAAGCTAGATGAATTTTCCCATCTGGCTTATGGTATCCAGACCCATCTGCCGCATATGAGTATCCATCCTGGCTTTCATTGCTTCGATGGATTCATTATCCTGTACATCTGTCTTGGCAGGCTGCGATGCACCGGGAGCAGTATTGACCGTGTCTCTCAGAATCTGGATGAGGAGGGTGAGCTTCCTGTTGACAATTTGAACGGCTTCATGAACTGTGTTGATCCTCCCTTCCAGAGAGTTGTTATAGTTGATGATCTTAGCCATCTGCTCCTCCGTGAGGTTCACTTCAGTTACCATGTGCTGCTTCTCATTCTCCACTGTTTCCAAGGCTTTGGCTATGAGCATTTTGGTGCGCCAGCTTTCGGCCTTTGTCCTGACGAATTGAGTGGCCCTTTTCGAAGGTGTTCCCGGGTCCCTCAGCCAATTAACCTCCGCTGCAATCTCCTCCTCCGTGCGCCCGTCCTCCGCTTGCTTGACCTTAGCCTCCAGCTCCGCTACCTTACGCTTGTTCCTAGCGGCAGCACGGGTTTCATACCCCTGCTTCGCCTCGAGCAGGTCCTGATTTGCTGCATCACAGCGACAACCACTCGCTTCCATCCTGAACTCTCTATGATTCTTCCAGCCAAATTTCCTCTCGCTCACTGAAGCTAATTCTTCACTATAAAAAGACACAGTGGTGAAAACAAAGAAAGTGCCCGCTGCTTTATAGCTTTTTCGGATGGTGATCCTCCTGAATTCGGTCTTGAACCTGCTGTAGTTAGGAGTACTCTTGCAATCAATGCGGTTGAGGTCCACACACGCGAGGCTGATGCCGGTCGACTTAGAATGAGTGTGGTTGCTTATGAGCCATTTATCAATTTGCCAAGTGTGCTGTACGTCTGAGCGGTTGTTATGGATGCGAATGGAGTCGGACAGATCCTGTTTGCCCTCCTTCCGATTCTCCATGCTCTGAGCCTTGATCCACCCTGCCTGATACACCGTGAACATAAATGTCACTGATGTCTTTTGATACGGCTTCCGTCCAAGTGTCCTGGTATTTATTCTCCTGATGCCTTGAGTTTTGTGGCGCGATCTGTAATGATCGCTTGTTTGGCTGGCTTGCCGCCGCCGGTTAAGCCTTCTCCCTGTGAGTCCTATCATGCCGTTACTTCGGTTGCAGGTGTACCCTTCACCGAATTTCTCAGTCCTCTGGTGCCGAATGTCTAAGCCATTATCGGCTATACTGAAGGAGATGATTAGGATCCAAGGAATATTAAAATTCTAGAGGCAGAAGGCCATCGCGAAGTTGAAGGACTATTGATAGAGAATCCAGATATCAACACGCCACTGAAAACTAGGCAAGTAAACATTGGCATGGAGGCAGAGCCGAATTTTGAAAAGATTAGATATTACTGGGATGATGCCACAGTAGATAAAGTTGTTGAGTTTCTCTGTGAATATCATGACTTAATTCCTACCAAATTTTCGGACTTAAAAGGCATCGTATGTTATTTGGGAGTGATGAAAATAACCTTGAAACTGGACGCGAAGCCCGTTAAGCAAAGAACATATCACCTTAATCCCAAATACAAGGAAAAGGTCCACTTAGAGTTGGACAAGATCCTTGCAGCCATTATTATTGAATCGGTGGAGGAATCTGATTGGGTGAGTCCAATGGTAGTTCAAGAAAATAAGCAAAAGGATGAAATGAGAATTTGCATAGATCTCGGGAAGCTTAACGATGCTTGCGTTCATGATCATTTTCCAACTCTGTTCATAGATGAAGTACTAGATAATATTGTATGGCAGGAGGCCTATTCATTCACTGATGGGTTCTCTGGATACCATTAGATTAAGATGGCGCCAAAAGACAGGAGTAATACCAAGTTCACAACAAAGTGAGGATGTTTCAAGTATATAGTGATGCCTTTTGGACTTAAGAATGCACCAACGATCTTCTCATGCGTAGTCATTGCGGTGTTCAAATAATTTATTCACAAGTTCTTGGAGGTATATTTTTATGATTGGACAGTGTTTGGGCTAGTAAAGCTCCATGTACCCAGTTTGCACTTGATGTTGGATACATGCCAAAGGTGTTAGATTGTGCTAAACCTGAAGGAATTCTTGTTCTGCGTCCCTTTTGGAATCTTGCTGGGTCATGTGGTGTGGAAGCAAGGATTAATGGTGTACCCTACTAAGATCGATGTCATAATTAATTTGGAGGCACCAAGAAGTGTTAAACAGCTACGCACAACACTGGGCCACACTGGGTACTATCAAAAGTCCATCAAAATTATGCTCAGATTACTGCACCTATGGAAAAGCTACTGAAGAAGGACTCTACATTATGTTGGGATGAAGAATGTCAGTGCAACCTGGATTTATTGAAGGAGAAAATGGTCACTGCGCCATCCTAGTCTTCTCGGATTAGAAGAAAGATTTCATGTGCATGTGGATGCTTCATGTATTGCACTAGGAGCAGTGCTGACACAAGCTAGAAAAGGAGAGATGGATCATCCTATAGCGTTTTCCAGTAGGAAGTTGTCAAAAGTAGAAAAGAACTATTCGATGACAGAGCACGAAGTGTTGGCTATGGTATATGCACTCCAAAAATTAAAACATTACCTACTAGGTAGAGATTTCAAGATGTACACAGACCATTCTACATTAAAGTATGTAGTCAATAAGCCTATGTTGGGGGGGGAATATGCAGATGGATTCTGTTGTTTCAAGAATATTATTTTGAAGTAATTGTGAAGCCAGGAAGATTGAATGCGAGACCAGACCATATGTCACACATTAAAATAGGAGAGGAGCCTACTAATTTGGAGGAAGGGTTGCCTGCTGTGTAGCTCTTCATGATGTGTGTAGTGGATAATCACTTCATGGATATTATCCATTTCTTGACCACAGGAAAGGATCTAGAAGGATACACCAGTCACCAGAAGAAATAATTGGTGGTGCGCGCGACAAATTTCTCTGTGATCGCAGGCCATTTGTATAAGATGGGATCAGATGAGATACTTCAATGTTATGTGCCTGATTTTGAACAAACCAACATCCTCGTTGAATCTCATCGAGGAGATGCGAGAGGGCATTATGCAGGAAAAGAAACAACGCAGAAGATTTTACAGGCTGGGTTGTGGTGGTCGATGCTGCATAAAGACTCTAAATCATATTGTAGGGCATGTGACGTATGTCAAGGAATGGGTAGGCCATCACAGAGGGATGAGCTACATTTGAATCTGCAGGTGTCATTGCAGCCATTTAAGAAATGGGCAATTGATTTTGTAGGACCAATTCAGCCTCCACGTAAGAAAATGGGTGTACAGTATATCATCACTGCGACCGAATATTTGACCAGATGGTTGGAGGCATAGCCTATGAAACACTGTACTGGGGCAAAAAAAATAAAATTCTTGTTGAATATGCGTTAACCAGGTTTGGTTTCCCGAATATTTTGACGAGTGATCGCGGTACGCATTTTCTGAATGAAACTATCAGTGCGCTGACAGAAGAGTTCCAGGTTTACCATCAAAAGAGTACTTCATGTCACCCTTAGGCCAATGGAACATTTGAGGCTTTTAATAAGATATTAGAGAATGCATTGACAAAGGTTTTCAATGCACAGTGGAATGATTGGGACATACGTGTACCGGTAGTGTTATGGGCTTACAGAACTACTTGTAAAAATCTTAGTGGTCAGACACCTTTTAGGCTGGTCTATGGTGTAGAAGCTATAATGCCTATGGAGTACATCATGCCTAGTCTATGCATAGAGGCTTTCACAGGAATAATGGACTGCAGAGCCTTAGAAGAACAAATCATGCAACTAATGGAGCTCGAGGAAGATAGGTTTTTGGCTGGATTCCATCAGCAGGTTTAGAAAAAATGCGAAAAATCTTGGCATGATCAACACATCAAACTGTGCACCTTCAAGGTAAATGATTTGGTTTTATTATATGACAATAAGTTTGATAAGTTTCCAGGGAAGTTTTAGATGCATTGGCTGGGACCATATGTTATCAAAGAAATTATAGATGGTAGAGCAGTTTAGCTCATGAAGTTGAATGGAGATCCATTTCCGAGAAGGGTAAATGGAAGTCGATTGAAGCTATACATGAGGGATCTAGCCTAACGACTACATGATGGTAGCACAATCTTAGCGCTCTAGGAAGCTACAAGGAGGAACGAGACTATAAACTACAATTCCCAGTTTGACGAGCTGCACGAAAGGGGGGTTGTGCAAAAAAGGGTGATGTCATAGTACCAAAGGAGGCCTGAAGGGTGCTACGCTATGGAGGGAGAGATCGAGCATCACAGCCAGAAAGTGACGGTTACAGTCACTGTACATGATTTTATTTCCATAAGATGGTTAAGAGGAGTGGGGGGCGACATTTAAGGAAATTAAGGTTGAAATCTTTGGAGATCTGCCGCCAAATCAACATTTATGAATAGATTTTGGGGGGAATAGTCAAATTTGAATTCGTATTCACCTATAAATTATGCATGGTTGTCCAACAAAAAACACTTTGCATCCTTAGAGTTTTTATCGAGTTGTTCTATCGATTACATATGAATCGCTCATATTGGTAGGATTTATTTGCGAGCCCTGCATTTTCCAAGTTATCAGAGGTAAATCAGACATTCATCTTGGAGAAGATGCTAGGACCAAGCCCTGCGGAAAACATGAGTACTAGTGGAGATGTCGCTTCTGAGGGAGTGGTTCCAGAAGTTATGAGTGTGGAGGCTCCAGCTATTGTGCCTACTGCGCTGAGATCTCCTAGTCTGAAACCTACATCGGTGTGGGAAGTCCCCAAGCCCAAGAAAGACAGGCAGAAGAAGCCCATGTCAGTGTGCGAGACATCGAGGAAGCATGCTGCTACCCTGTTGGCCATGGAATCCCCCGACAGCATGTTTTGGGGCTCAAAGCCCAAGTTTTGGTCAAAGGATTTGTAAGACTTTGCAAATTGCAGGCACTGAGCGTGAAGTAAAGGTCAAGTCATAGGGATGTCCACCCTAAAGTAATGTAATATAATGTAAAGTCATGTCGGCCTACCGATGCTCTGCGGACCATGGGATTGTATAAATAGAGAGAGGCTCTAAGTTGTAAAGATAGTTAATGGTAGAGGGAATAGCGAAGGAATGGTTCGAGCTTAGAGTAGGATTCTAAGTGTATTGGGTCATAGTAGTAGGAAGAGGCTCTATAGCTAAGTGCACAGAAGCCTAGTAGAGTCCACAGTTGAGTGCACGGACCCCTACAGTTGAGTGCGTAGGGCGGTGTCAAGTCTGTAATCGGGATTGAGATTAATAAAGAGAAGTTGATTCTTATTCCTATGTATTTGTTGTACATTGACTTCTTTATGTTTATATTGGTTTATGTATCGCGCACATTGATATGATTGTTGAATATGTTGTAATAACCATTAATCTTACACACACAAGTTAAGTAATAAGGTAATTAGCATGGAATTTGGGTATTATATAGGTCACGCCCCGAGTAGGGCTATGTGGAAACAACAGCACAGGTTGCAAAGGAATAGCAAGTGCGCATAGCAATGTACGTGCAGGGTCAACTCGCGGACCTCCAGAAGCCCATCAGACATCCCCAGGGTGCGGAAACCTAGTTCTAGCGCCCTCCCATACTACTTCAACTGAGACCTCAGTCCGCGCTCCATGGACTGTTACTGAAAGGGCCAGTAGTACTGGGATTTTCTTGGCTAAATCACCTCTGAACCTGGGTCAGGCCCATACAAGCCCACAAATGGTTTCATTGCTAGGACCGGGATCTGCATAAAGGATGTCTGATGTCAAACCACTGGAATCCAACAAAGAAATAAATTGAAGAGTGGTTGGACAAGAAGATTCATGAGTTCGCAGCGCAAGAGAACAAAAATCCACGAGTATCTAAGGAATAGTGGTTGGAGCGCTACTTGTATACGAAAATCTATGAAATTTTCTTTGCATCCTTTCCGTCTAAGTTGTATGAGTGGATCACTAAGTTAGCAGACAGCCAAGGGAGGTGTAGGCTGGACAAACCATTAGTGTGGACTCAAAAATTAGTGCGCAGACTAGAAGCATCAGAAGGTAAGATAGCGCTTGTGGACCATTGGTTCAACTGAATAATAGGAGGATTTGTCACTGAATTCGTGGTAGACATGACCGTTAGCTACAGTGAGGCAGAGCGATGTTTTCTCGAGGGACCATGAGGTAAGTATATTAAATCTTTGAACACTTGGATTAAGATGCTATTGTGTGAAAAGTGGGTTATGTGAATAAATTAATGTTTGGGACTACACGAAGCGGGAATATCTACAAAAGCGGAAGTAGAAAAGAGTTGGAAAATAGTCCCTTAATTTCACCCTCGCGGGAAAGAGAGGAGGAGCTTTTGAATGTTTCTTCGAGAAACATGGTCAGTTTGATAAGACATAGAATTCTGCGTTTACCACCTCCACCCACACCGCCACCCACTTCACCCCCCTCACCTCCATCTCCACCCACTCCACCTCTGCCACCACCGCAGTTCAATATGGCGAGTGAGATCAAACTACCAGTGTTCAGACGAGTAGGAAATGAAGATTCAGACCAATTCTGGTTCATGGTAAGAGCAATATGCGAAGCATAGGGCATCATGTATGATAATATTAAAAAGGCTATGCTGGTGAGCGCGCTGCAGGATCGTGCATTAACGTGGTATATCAAGCATTCTAATGACCACTTGAACACAGGAATTGAAGAGATCTAGGCCACGTTGAACGGGGAATTTAGCAGGCCAAAATCAAAAACACAATCAATCATCGAGTTTATGGAGATCACGATGCTCCCAAGTGAGACCCCCTGGGATCTGAACCAAAGCCTGAAGAGCATGATCCGCGAATCCAATCTGACATTAAAAAATGCACAACATCGTGCATGGTTTGTGGCCTCACTTACGCCACACTTAAGGATGACGTTGTCACAACAAAAACTTTCCACCTAGGCTGAAGCATTGGAGATGGCAATGAGATTGCATGAGAGCCCTATACAAGATCCTGGGTTGGAATTCTAGCAAATCCACGCGCAACTACAGAATATGTGTCTGGAAATGAAAAGTTTGAAATAGGATAGGACACCTCGGTCGAAGGTGCGCGAGGAGGTATGGTGCATAAAATGCAAAGGCCAATGGCACAACAAGGACCATTGTCTAGTGTTCACGAACTATTTGGCAGGAGGAGAGCCAATGCCAGTAAGACCTGAGGCAGAGGCAGCGCCAAGCGTGACATATACATTATGGTGTGCAATCTGTTAGATAGGAGGAAAAAAGACCCCATGGATAATTGTCATCTGTTGTAGAAGTATACGCAGACATCCCAGCAATTGTTTTGTAATTTTTGCAGGTCGATAGGCCATGAAAAATGCACCTGCTAAAGCTATGAACTAATGATGGACCGAACTCTTGACACAGAGTGTAGACCAAAACATGAGCCCTCGATCCAACTGTAGGGATGGCATGAGATGGGTTACAATTACTGAGGGCTAGGGCACTATGCCTATGATTGTACAAACCTGACAAGAATATCATGTCGGTAATGTACTCAGTTTGATGATGAAGCAGAAGACTGCCCTTCGTTGATAGCGATGATGCGCAAAAAGGGGGTACTCCAGCCCCCTCCGACCCAGAATTTACAAACGATGAGGTCTGAGCTATGTGAAGAAGACCTAAATGTAAACATGATGCACAGGAGCGGTATGCCCATGGGAGAGGATAAAGGGAAGCAGCCAAATGAAAGTGTGTGGGTTCACAAGGCTCCTACAAAGGAACCTGAGTTTGATCTAGAATGCGGGAAGGAGACATTCATGGAAGCGAAGAAGAGCTCCACGAAGGCCTCCACTTCAGGTAGTGAGGATAAACTAGAACCAGGGATGGATCCTTCAATGCTCACTACCTTTTTGGAGACATGCGTGAAACTGCTACATGACAATAAGGAAATCAAAGGACTACAGGAACTTATCACTAGGTGCATGGGGTCAGGAGAACCGCACGTGGTCTGGAAACTTGGGAATCATGCATTGTGCACTGGAAGGGAAATGAGGTTGACTGCATAGATTGGTGAGTATGAAATGGATCAGGTAAACCTAGATCTGGGTTCAGACGTGAATGTACTACGAAACCAAACATGGGAATGCATGAGTAGACATGTGCTACAATGGTCCCCTATTTAGTTACGAATGACGAACCAACAAAATATTTTTCCCATGGGAATATTGCAAGGGGTAACAATTGATATTGAAGGTTCGAGTGCGCAGGCGGATTTTGAAGTGATAGAGATTGTTGATGACAACAATCCCTATCCCGCATTCCTAGGAATAGATTGGACCACCGAGATGAATGGATTCATAAATCTGAAGAAGCGGAAAATGATCTTTGAGAAAACGTCACTACACGTGATAGCACCCTAGACCCAGCCGAAGGAGTGCGATACACTGAACCGGTGTGTGACAACGATAGTGATGATGATCTCGATTGTATTTAAAATATAACTGCGTGAGAAGAAGATTGGGTGAATCCAACTACCGATGGAAGGATTTCATGGGATCACGAAAGCTCCTGCACTTCGGATTCAGACGAAGAGATAAAGTGATGGCAGAATCGGCTGCATGAAGTAACAATCCTTAATTGCAACATGATGGTTAGATCACTGTGTTGCGTGACAACAGAGGCAAGGGAACTACTGACATATGATGGATTGTTAGCAGTGGATGAATTTTTAAGAAAATTCGAAGGCGCAGTACCAGAACAACAGCGGTTCGATGCACTGAAGTGGGCACTGCGCGCAACACCCACACGATGGTGGGGTACGCATCAAGGAAAATTTGAGGACTAGTGCAGATGCAGAAGGATGATGCGCCTGCGTTTTGGGAAACCCCAGCTTCGAATGAAAGTCAGTCAGCATGGGTGGAACAACTTGCACACCCACATTTCTCGATGGATACAAAAATATGTTGTACAACCCTCATAAGCACACACCAGTCCCAGAATAGGGAATCAAAATAGACCACAGCATCAAGAAAGGCGACGCATGCTACCAATTCTCCACGACGAAGCCTTTGATAGGGTGTGCGGAGTATTGAACAAGGTTCACCAGGCGAGATGAAATGATTGGGACCTACGAATACCAGTGGTTCAATGGGCTTACCAGACCCTGTGCAAAACCCTAAATGTGGAGACGATTCCAAAGGTGCGGAACAAAGTGGAGGCCATAATTGCTGAAGAAAATCCAAAAGGAATCTGCACATACTAGACCCTATAGTGGTGAGGGTACGCGATGACCAGGAGGAAGAAATCACACATCTACATGAGGTTGAACATATAAGGATTCAGGAAGCCATCCGGTGAGGGAAACATAGACTTTGTGAACTCGAAAAGGACAGGGTATGATTGAGGAAGAAAAGCATTTTTATGGATGCTGAGATCAAGAGGCTAGAAAACGAGATCACGCAAGCATGTCTCGTCGATAAACCAAGGATGACAAGGCAAGATACAGGTGATCGCACCACTGCATTAGAAGAATTTTGTCGAGAATTTATGAATCTGCTGCCATGGCTACGAAAACGCCTCACCAAACACAGTAACCAGGGGAGCGCACTACATACAGTAGAACGCATAGCATCGGTGGTCACGTAGACAATTGAGGAGTTTCCGCGGACTATGCTGGCAAGCGAGTTGAAGTCTCGCACAGGTGGTGTGACCACCTAACCAGCTGTAGGGAGCATAATCTCAGCACTCTAGACAGATGAAAGAGAGCATGGGACTCTAAAAGAGTTTGTTTGGAGGTTTCACGACGAGGGAGGTTCGCACCCGTGCAAGGGCGGCTGCGTTGCCGTGCGAGTAGGCTGGGAAGTAACTATTGCTATCACTGTTCATGAAAAGATGTCCTATTTAAGGCAAAAGGGAGTGGGTGGCAGGCATTTAAGACACAAATTAAGAGCTAGATTTAGGGAAATCTGCTGCCAAGAAAGCATTGACAGCTCAAAATTGGGGGGAACGATTGGATTTGAATTCAAAGGCATTATAAAAATCCAAGGGCTAACCACGAGACAACACTTGGTAATTTGAGATTTGAGAAATTACGTAGAGCACAGAGCATTAAGCGCCAAGCGATATTTGAACCTCGAAGTTCACGAACAACCACAGATAGCTAAAACAGGATGACGGCTACCAGGAGAGGTTTGGGCTATGTATAAGAAACCACCGATGAGGCTGCACAAAACCCCACGGTGCATGATGTTCCCAAAGACATTAGGGTCGCATCGGAAATCCCAAAATCACCTCGGATGCCAAGGCCCAAGAAAGATAAGCAAGCAGCAGGACCAGTCTACATGTCCCCGTGGAATCCGCGGTTTGGTAAACTATCCATAGAAGAAAAGGGCAAGGCTACCACCATTTAGACAGATGATGAGGAGGAGGACCTATAGGCTCTCGTAGATGAGGTAGAAGCAGCAGAAGACATGGAAGAGGACATCCAGCTGGTGTGCACTGCAGCGAAATTGCCCAACTAAGTTCCTCCATGGAAAAGGAAGGCTAAGATACCCAAGGATTTAGATGCCACTAAGAGCGCACTCCAAACCCCGCTCCACCCTGATGGAATTGTGTTTGGGGGCTCAGCCCTGGGCCGCGTACCCATAATGAAGTTTGAATATTGGGACCCCACAGATAGGAAGAAGTTCCCACATTTAGAGACTGATAACCTCATGAAACATAGCACAGAGGGATCAGTTACGACACTAGAGTGATAGAAATGGCTGCACAGTGTGGAGAAGGTTAGATTACTTCAACTACTATGGGTGCTCATGGAGGCGAGCATCTAGATGTGGATCAATAGGAGGCCGTGCCTATCCCCCATAGTGTGCAACAGCCTGCGGAGCTTTGCAAACTTCAAGGCAAATATGCATAATGTGTATATCAAGGCACGTAAAGATCTGATGCAGAACTGGACCAAGCTTCCCTTCATCGCCATTGATGATGCGATCTTCTCAATGCTAGAATCATGGCCTCCTAAGTGGCGTGCCCCAGATCTGGCAGAGAAGGATAGAACAGCAGAGCAAAAGTAGAAGGATGAAACCAAGTTGTGTGTCATGAAGTTGGCCCAATAGATGCTCAAAGAATAAGTGGCCACGGAGGTAAGGGCTGCTCGCGAAGCAGCAAAAGCAGCCACAGAGTAGGCAAAGGCCACCGAAAAAGTAGTAGCAGTGGAGGCAACAGGGGCCACCACAATGCAGGAGGAAGGGGGCCAGAACTTGTCTACAGGACAGGGAGCAGAGGACACAGCAAAAGGTGTGGACTTGAGCACAACGTCCACCCAGCTGAAACGACCGCACGTCACAGAGAGATCAAGACCATGGAAAAAGGTCAAGGCATCCAAACTAGATAGCAAACCGATTACACTGACAGAAGGCGACCTCTACGACATCGGCAACATGGTTCATGAGGTCACCAGGGAAGCGCTCTAGGAAGCCATGACAGAGCAACATATTATGTTGGTGGCCCTCAGGGCATAGTTGTAGGAACTTCAGGTGTGGCCCCCATAAGAAGGAGCAATAGCTGCCTACAACACCGCAGGTACATTAGCAGCAGAGCAGCTGCTACGTGCAAAGATGGCTAAGACCATAGTGCTACTGGAAGGAGCGCTAACAGCAGAGAATGGGGATGACAGAGCCGCGGTGGGTTGGACCAAGGGACTTGGCCTAAATTTGGTTGCCCTTCTGCTAGACACAATGTACCAGCTGTAGGATGGCATAACAGTAGATCTACACGTCAGGGAAGGTCGTGTAATCTAGGTATTGAGTGAGCAAAAGATCAAAATCGAACAGCTCAGCCTACAGCATGATGAACTAGTGTCACAGAATCAGCGGATCGCGCAAATAGTTGATGAAGCATGCCGACATGTTCCAGAATTATCCATCGCCACAGACCTACCAACAGAGATGTGGATCCACTATTTAGCAAGTGGAGTCCGAAGCGCGCATGAGGAAATAACACGTGTGCAGCTGGAGCTCAACCCCCATATTGTTGAGCTGCAGATGAAGGCGCAACCTTCCACTCCTCCAAAAGTCAAACAACAGCACATTAACATGATTCAAATAAGATTGGAAGAAATTGGACGGGCAGCGCATGACTGTACTGGTATGTTGGATCAAGCTTTCGATGTCCTCACATCCTTGCAGGAGGACCCCAACATACAACGCCTGGAATCAAAGCCACGTGAACTACAGGAGCAGTATGAAAGTGTAACGGGAACTGCGCAGATAGTCGTCCTCACCCAACGGCTTGCAAAGATGCAACAAGAAAGGGCACTGAAGGAACAAGTGGATGTTGCAAGATAGAAAGAGGCACTTCTCAAAGTGCGCATCCAGCCTTGGATTGATGAGGCCTTCACCATTACGGCCGAGATTGAGGGAAAACTCACACAGATGCAAGAAATATATGTGCTAAGGTAGGTAGCGGATCCTCACAAAGAAGCATCGGAGGAATGCATGTAGTAGGTCCAACAAACATCAGAACAGTGCATCGCGGACCTCCAAGCAATGCGGGAATAGTTGGAGGTGCTCTGTGCCAAGATCAATGCACTAGCAAAGTGACTTGGGACGAGTCACGATGATTGGGTTGGGGGCTTTTTGGGCATGGAATCCCTCCACAGCATGTTTTGGGGCTCAAAGCCCAAGTTTTGGTCAAAGGATTTGTAAGACTCCGCGAATTGCAGGGTGCGGAGTGTGAAGTAGAGGTCAAGTCATAGGGTTGTCAACCCTAAAGTAATGTAATGTAATGTAAAGTCATGTTGGCCTACCCATGGTCTGCAGACCATGGGATTGTATAAATAGAGCGAGGCTCTAAGTTGTAAGGATAGTTAATGGCAGAGGGAATAGCGAAGGAATGGTTCGAGCTTAGAGTAGGATTCTAAGTGTATTGGGTCATAGTAGTAGGAAGAGGCTCTGCAGCTGAGTGCACAGAGGCCTAGTAGAGTCCACAACTGAGTGCGTAGACCCCTGCACCTGAGTGCGCAGGGCGGTGTCGAGTCTGTAATCAGGATTGAGATTAATAAAGAGAAGTTGATTCTTCTTTCTCTGTATTTGTTGTACATTGACTTCTTTATGTTTATATTGGTTTATGTATCGCACACACTGATATGATTGCTGAATATGCTGTAATAACCATTAATATTACACACACAAGTTAAGTAATCAGGTAATTAGCACAGAACTTGGGTATTATATGGGTCGCGCCCAAAGTAGGGCTATGTGAAAACAACAGCATAGGTTGCAAAGGGATAACAAGTGCGTGTAGCGACGTACATGCAGGGTCAAACTGAGGACCTCTAGAAGCCCATCAGACATCCCTAGGGTGCGGAAACCTGGATCTAGCACCCTCCCATACTACTTTGGGTGAGACCTAAGTCCACGCTTCGTGGACTGTTGCCAAAAGGGCCAGTAGTACCGGAATTTTCTTGGCTAAATAACCTTTGAACCTGGGTCAAGCCCATACAAGCCAACATACCCAGGCTTAGAAGAAGGAAAAACAACCAGCGAAGGATAAGGGGAAAATGGTCGATTTGGAGGCTGAAGAAGGAACTAAGGATATATATTCTGATGGGGTGGAGCCTATCTCCAAACTATCGGATTATATCCCTCCATGTAAGGGAAGAGTGAAGGTCCCTAAGGACCCATATGCAGGAAAATTCCTAATCAATACACCCCTGTTACTGGAGAGCATTGCTTTTGAAGGTCCGCGCTTGGCGTGGATTCCACATTTATAGAAGATTTGGATTTTGTAGACCATGAGAGGTTCCCCCACCTTGCCACAGAGAAATATATGAAGAGAGCATTCTACAAGGAATCAGGTGTCACTGTATTGGAGCTTGTGGAGTGGATTCACAGAGTGAATCAATCAGGGTTGTTGAACCTATTGTGGGTACCCCACTACCACCGCTCCAACATCAACCTTGTTGTTATCAAGTAGTTGCTAACCTTGGTACATGACAGATGCTTGTGGTTGATCGCACCAATCCATATCACTGATATGTTGATCTATTGGATCATGTTGTTTCCGCACTCGGGGTTGAATCCGACCAAGGAGTTTGGCAGAAAGACGAGCGATTGTGACCTCACAAATAAAGTGAAGGAAAAATTCAAGCTCGTGAAGTAGCCACGTGGGTACTCTAACACCTCAATCACCAACCCCATGGTAAAAATTTCCACTTAGATCCTTACTGGAAAATTCATGAGAAAATACCACACGGACAAGGTTTTGGCGCCAGTCATTTCATTAGCTGCGCAGTCCGTGGAGGGAGTGAAGTTCAATTGGTCACACTACCTTTGTAGCGAGTTCCTTGTGAACTATAGAGAGGCGTAGGATGAGAGCAAAACATTCCACTACATGTGGCTATTACTCTCCATCGTATTAGTTGCTCGGGATCTGCTGGAGGATAGTGAGTTTTCTCCCGTGGAGAAATATTTTCCAGAGGCTTCACAGTTTGCATCCCTCTTGGAAATAAAGGACATTGCGCACGTCATAGAGACTAAAGTCTTCTAGGTGCTAATGGAGGAAATCATTCGCATAGCCATCAACCAGAAGCCATAATTGTTAGCAACCGTGTTTGAGAAGCTAGCAGAGTATGTAGAGTTTAAGCTAGATTTCCACTACATCTACATCAGGGCGCGGAAGGATCCGCAACAAAAATGGTTTGATCTACCTTACTTATCCATGGATGATGCCATCTAGGAAACCATCAAGTTTCGACTGACAAATTGGCATGCTCCATTTGATCTGGCACAGACACCAACAAGTTCTTGGAGAAGAAAAAGAAGGAAGCAGCCAAGCAGAAGGTCCAGTAGTTGGTTGAGAAATGCAGAAAAGACACCAAGGAGGAGGCCCAGGTTGAAGAGGAGCATGTTGTGAACCAATAGGACAAACAAAAAGAGTGTGACTCCAAGCGTAGTGGTAAGTATCCTTCACCCTAAACAGAGGATGAGGAGTAGTTAGAGCAGGGTGGCAACAGTTAGGAGGAACATAGCACTCACTTCTAGATAAAGAGATACAAGGATTAGTAGAAGGAGGGGCCATGAAAGAAGTCCAAAGTGAAAAATTTGTCACTGGATCCAATTACTCTAACATAAGGTGACCTTGATGAGATTGGAGACAAGGTGCACGATACCAAAGTGGAACTGCTGCAGCAGTTCGAATAGAAGCAACAACATGTGCTAAGTACCATACAGAACAATCTGTGCTAGATGCAGATTCAAACGAGTAGGATCCAGGTGAGTGCAGGGCAGATAAGCGCTCCATAGACAAGCTTGGCATTGGGAACCAGTTAGGTAGAAGAGATGGTTTGATACTAGATCTATGAGTAGTCGCACTGCCAGATGGATCCTTGAGCGCGAAGGCAGCCAATGATAAGGTCATCGTATGTTCTTTAACGAACAACGGCCTCAACCTGGCCATGCTCCCTAATGAGTTCCTTCACACACTGCAAGTAGGTGTGACAACAAAGTTTAGAGCTCGGGAGCAATGTGCACTAAGCCTAATCAGTGAATATAGGGTGAACAATGAGCAGATGTTCACCAAAAAGATAGAGGTGCTAAAGGAAAAAGAGACAATATAGGTGCATAGCACTTAGACAGTGGTCGCTATGGCAGAAGCTTGCAGAACGGTGCCAGAGTTGCACATACCAGAGGAAGAACCATTGGAGGCAAAGATCGGAAAGCTTACTATGGGTGTGCGCGATGCCAAGGTAGAAGTGGCTAGAGTCAAATTTGAGTTGAACATGAAGATAACAAAACTGAAGCTCAAGTTGCAACCTTCAACCCCGCCAGAGGTAAGAGAACAACACGAAGTTGTTGTTAAGGATGGAGTTACTATGGTGGATGCCGTGGTGGTGGATTGCATCGCGTTGTTTAAGTATTCTATGGAAGTAGTGACGAGCCTGTAGGAAGATCCCACCCTATAGGTATTGAATACATAAGTCCGCGAGAGACAACAACAATATGATGAAGTAAGGGCGACAACGTGCACCGTTGCTATGACACAATTCCTTCCAAGATGCAAGAGGCTAAGCAACTGCTTACACATGTGGAAGAAGTGTAGAAGAAAGAGGTCGTCCTTAAGGCCATATTAGGGCCTTGGTTGGATGAGGCCTACATTGTCTCTGCCAATATTCAAGAAAAGTTGGCAAACTTGCAAAGTACAAGCAGAAGATCAAGCAAGATAGTGCAGGACCAGCCATAGAACAGATGGTGGAACAGATCAAGCAGGAAGCCACACAGAGCGGGGTTGAAGTAGAAATTGGACAAGTGGAGTTGGGGGATCTTTGTAGAAAGATCTCAATGCCATCCAAGTGACTCGAGGGTGAGTCGCGATATTTGTATTGGGGGCCTATTCAGATGGGGTCCTCTGGGTCAAGTTCTGGGGCAAAAGCCCAAGTTTTGATGTACAAAATGTAAAGTCTCCGCAAATTGTGGTCACGAAGCGTGTAGATATTTAAAGAGTCAAAAAGGCTTTTTACCCTCTTTTATGTAAGTTAAGTCAGCTTTTTGTAATAAGTGTGTCTTAGAGAGTCTAAGGTATTAGCAGAAGATGAAGATAAATGTAATGGGTCAATATAAGGAAAAATTGTAGAAGTCTTAGGGAAGAAGAGGCTCCATAGCTATGTGCGCAAAGGCCTAGAGTAGAGTCTGTAGCTGAGTGCATGGACCCCTGCAGCTGACTGCGCAAGGAATTCTTGAGTCTGTAAACCGAATTGATTATCAATAAAGAAGATTATTACTAAAATTCCTATGTTTACCCATTTACTTCTATTATGTATCAATGTGCTTTATGATGTGATAAATAATGCTTGTATGAAATAATGATGTATTGATGCATGGCTTTACATGATTTATATTTTTATATGAACACAATTGACATTAAGTGTTTACGCGAAGATTATACTATTGTATGTTAAATTTATCCAACACTTAAGCAGGACTGAATAATTTCTAGGTTAAGAATAGTCTTGGATGTGTAGAAGTGGCTGATTAGCCTGTTTAGGGTCCGCAAAAGCCAGTCGTAGACCTTCATGGAGGTGTTGAGGCCAATTCAAGGAATTTATATCGATAAGCCTTCAAGGCTTATCAATCTACACGAAGGCATATTTAGGGCATAAAATGACATCACACTGATCTCTGCGTGTGGAAACATGGTTCCAACATCCCCCCATACTGCTTCGGGTGAGACTTCAATCTGCACTCTGCAGATTGATGCTGAAAGGGGCAGTAGTGTAGGGATTTTTTTGGCGCACTAACTCTAAACCTGGGTCATGACCCATTATGCCAAAAGTTTCCCCTTCACCATATTATACACATGCACCGTCGAGCATTCCATCCCCTTAGGCATCAGCACCACAACCTCACATGCATCCTCAACCCCAGCAGCCACTGCCCCCTCAGGGTCAAGTTTTTTCATAGCAGAGTGTGGCCAATCCCCAAAATTCGAAGAAAAATAATAAGGGGAAGGTATCAAGGGTAACTAGGGTAACCAAGGTAATCAACCTAATGAACCTTAGGGGAACCAGTCTAACACCAACAACCAACAACACAACGACCATCCCAAGCAGACCAAGGCAATTCACATGAACAAGCCTTGTGAATGTTGTGGTGTACATGGCCATTATACTCATGAGTGTCCCCTCTTACCCCAAATACACCAAATTTTGGAAGCCTAAGCAGCTTCTAGAGGTCAACTGCCCATGCAGCAACCGCCTCATAATCATGCACCATCTCAACCAGTCGTGATCACAAATCCTTTCGCTCAGTAAGGATCTATTGCTGCCCAACCTCAGTAAGGTCAAGCACCCCACCTTCCCCAACCTTCTGGTCCTAGTGACTACCAGATCCTCATGATGAATTTTGACGAGGTCAATACCTCTGATGTCAACTTCCAAACTCGGTCGCATCAATATGACAAGCCATCAACTTTGTCTGCTGCTAAGTCCAAAGTTGAATCATCTATTGAGCCTCTTATGACACCAAATGGTATGCTACAGATCCCTCAACCTAAATTTGAGTCAATTCCTAAGATCCCAACGGGACCATTACGCCATAATGTGGCTTCTAACTGAGCTACCCATACATATAATATAGTAGATGACTTGGCACAATTACTTTTTTCAATCTCGACATTAGAGGTGCTCCAGTCCTTCCCATATCAAAAGAAATCTCTACAAACTACTTTAGGGTGCAGTAGACCCTTCTGACGATCGTTTGATTTTCTTTCCTATTGATACGTGAGAACATCCTCCATTACCTCCATCCGTTGCTTTCCAGATACCACTCTGAGTCCATAATTCCATCATCTCCTGATGTATTCTTGACGAAGGTGCATCCACGTGTGTGATGTCTGCTACCATTTAGAAGCAACTCAAGTCACCTGAACTGTCCCCATCCACCATCACTTTGCGTGCATGGGGTGGTCATTCCTCCCATCCTCTCGGCATGTATCGCAATTGTCCTGTGACTCTGGTGGGCAATACTTTTCATGTAGACATCAAGGTTATTGATGCCCCTCTAGATTACACCATTCTTTTGGGTTGTAGTTACACTTATGCCATGTCAGCCACCGCGTCTATGATTTTCCACAAGATGTGATTCCCCCATGAAGGGAAGATCGTCACCATCGATCAGTTGACATACTACGATTCGTCATCGTTGAACTCCCCTAAGTCCATTATCTCGTCAATGTCCGACAAGCAGTCTTCTACCCCTATCACCGGTGTTTCACCTATAGTCTCAAAGATTGCTCATTGTTGGGTGCTTTCCATGGTCCTTCCCCTCCTATCTCTGAGGCTAGCTCTTTGAGTATTAGCATGTTACAAGCATCACTTGCTGCTTAAAAGTAGTCTGGTACATCTGATCCACAACCATCTCCTCAGCACCCCGCGTTTACCATTTCAACCAAGCCATCCAGATCCTCCCCCCCCCCAAAGGACCTCCTCCTTTTGTGGGCGCCTCCCCTTTGTTCCCACTAGGAACTATTCCTCTAGATCACAACCATCGAGGATCTGTTCCTCCATGACATTACCCTATAGGACATATACCTTTCTTGTTTCCTTCTCCTAGAATTTTTTCTATCCCTATCATGGCTTTGTTGGTTCTCCCTAATATGAATTTGGGGATCCCAATGTGGTACATTGATCCCCCTGCGAACCATCCAGGAATTGTTCCGCTAGGACATTACCCTGCAGGACAGATACCTTTCTTGTTTCCTTCTCTTGGAATCTTTTCTTTCCCTATCATGGCTTTGTTGGTTCTCCCTAATATGACTTTGGGGACCCCAATGTGGTACATTTATCCCCATGCGAACACTCTGCCTGGTCAGCCTAGACCATATCATGCTTTGACCCCGATTCAACTAGTCCATACGACCCCTACCACTACTCTAGTTCCACTGCAACCTTTAGAGGAACCCTCTCCTGTTGTGAAAGCATCCAGATAGGGGGGCAAAGCCAAGAAAAAGGAACCTAAGGACAAGGCTCCCCAAGCGCCTTCCGCCCCCAAAGCTCCAAAGCCAACAACTTTGTGCACGGTGCATGAGGTTGTTGGGCATGCCACCAATAATGTCCTGAACTTCCTCGTCTCAAACCTTTGATTCATGAAACATTCCCTGAGTCTAATATCCCTAAGGTCGAAGTTACCTTACTGGGACCAACCAAGAAACTCAAAACGTTGTGCACAAATCAGCCTTGTTCCTTGTGTGATCATTATGGTCACTATTCCCATTGTTTCCCTCTTCTCGAATTTTTTTTTGATTACCTTCAAGTGCTTTTCAACTTCGAGGCCACTCGTAGTGGATCACCTACTCCTCTACCTATGGATTATGGTACCATTAGTACACCAGAACATGGGGACTCTGGTCCCACCATCGTGATCTCTCCCCCCAATGTCGAGATGACAGACTCGATGGTCCATATCCTTTACCTATCATCACCATTGAGATCCTCGTAGGAAAAACTCTTTGAGGTTCCCGTGCAAACTTCTGTCAAACCTCCCTCGGTCAATTTTCCATCTACTAACTCGTTGTCTACCATTTTATATGATGCATATGTGAACCTTCTTTCTCAGGATGATGCACCAAGCCCCGCTGCTGCATCATGCAGTCAATATTCCTCCCGTCCATTCATCTTCCATTCTGATGAAGACATCATGGACGCCATGGATACCCCTCCTGCTAGGGGGAATCATTCCCACCTTTTCATACCAGATCGGTCCCCTCCATCACATATGCTTGCGGGAAGTATCCCATTCTTGGGGGCATGATGGTTTTCCCCTGGCCATCTTCTCAATTGATTAACATAATTCTCAGCCTATATCCCACAGAATCTAGGTATAGTCGATTATCCTCCAATTCCTTGGATAGTTTTTCCTACTGACCTTTCCGATGAGCCATATTCATATCGCATATTGTATATGTTTCATACCATATCTTCAAATATTCTACTCTATGCCATACCATCTTTACCAAATAGTCCCCATGTTTGACTTAGTGGGTGAGGATGATTCTAGACCTCCTCTAGTAGTTCATTCTTGTTTTCCTCTTCCCTTAATTCTTCACCAGGAACCTTCGTTCCAAGAAGCATTAAGACCATCTTTAGACAAGTAAGGCCACCTGCCTGAAAGTCATAGATCCAGATTCTGATGGTTGGTTTGTTCACTATGATCTCCACAAGATTTAGGGCCTTTTCCTCCTCTCCAAATTCACCACAGCTCACTTAGAAAATGAATTCAAATTGGAGGGAAAACGTCGTTTTATGAAAAAAATCACAATTGTTTTGTCACCCATTGTGACCAAACCGTACCTCAGTTTGACAAACCATTAACACCATTGGAAATATATCATCATGTACTATAATGGGTTTTTTTTCTTTTGATGATTTGAAAATTCACCCGAAAGCCATTTTTCCAAGAAGGGTCACTTCGTTGCCTCTTAAAATCGAATTTCTTCATATGAAACGCTTGTACTTTGGGGACTACCCTCCCTTGGCACTTTTCGTCTAGCGTGTCAATCTTCGTGATGGGAAACCATCTTTTGATCATGTTTCCATGTTCCCCACTAGGCCTATTCTATGCAATAGCGTCATTGAGTCACCCTTGTTCAGAGCATCCGCGATGAGTAACCTTTGCATCCATGGAGTCTGTTTCACATCCCATTATATCATGTCATAGTATTACATCCATATTTTCATACCATTCATCTTGTGTTACCCATTTTGGCCTTTAGTCATACTGTCCACCATCCCCTCTAGAGTCAATTCAGTCACTGCCAGGTCAACCATGCACTTTATGCTCTAACAAGAGAAGTCATTTATTTGTCCCTCAATCCCATTTTTCCCATTATCCCCGGTGTCAGTCCACCATTCACGTTACTATTCCCCTTGTGCCTTAGTTGAGGATCCTCATTGCCTCAGCTATGACGGACCTTATTCTGTCAACATTGGCACATTTATTCCAGAAGAACGACCTAGAGGGCAGCGTATCTTGGATCCAGATTCTACTCTTGTTTGGCGCCTTGGATCAAGCAAAGGGAATCATCATTTCCCTTTGACTTGGTTGTTTCATGCCCTTGGTTCATACACTTGATGGTCTGGTGATGCAGTAGATTGTACCAGTGATTCCTAGGTGTGTGTAAGATGTTCCAGACCTCATGTGGGGGTGGCCCTTCAAGTAGCCCCCTACATTCTTGGATGCCTTCATATTATGCTACAGCCTCATATGCAGTTCCACAGATTTGATGGGTTTGGTTCCTACTGCTTGCAGTGTTTATAGCATGCATGTCTCCTTCAGATCATTGATTTAGTTTTGCAGAGCCCTTTCCTGTGCAACAGAACTTCTTTGGTTGTTCTACCCTCCCTCCCACCCATTTTTTAGGGGAAGGGCCATTATATCTCATGTACTCATATGTTATTGTATTCAGTCCTAGCTCATGTTTTTTCCAGGCACATTATGTATATGGGACACATTGTATTATTCTCTGGCTCATTTATGCCAGCATGTCATGTACCATTTAGCATGTATTTTATTTCTTAGTTTCATGTTTCTAGGCGCATCATGATTTTTGTACTAAGTTATCTTTGTGGGTATAGGTATGCCTCCCCCGCCTCACTGAGATCCGGTACAACAACATAAAATGATACTTGTATTGGTCTCTCGCCCTCCGTCACTATCCTCTTTCACTTCAGCTCCACTGGTCTCTCTCTCTCTCTCTCTGACTCCAATTCATTGTCTAGTGATTTTGTCCTTACAACGTACTTCGGTCATACATTTTTCTCCTAACACTCGTATGTTGGGGGGAAATTTGTTATTATAAAAAAATGATCATCTAGCCATAATTTACTTGATGGATCAAAGTACACCATGTAGGGCTAATTTTACCATAGTAAAATTGCTTTCGCTGTGATAAATTACTTAACAAACCACATTTGTTAAGTCATTTATAATTAAACCCATCAAGAATAATCAAATAAATCACTATTTATTTAATTATCTTCTAGGAAAAATTAATTAAACCATTATTTAATTAATATTCCTTATCACATTTGATCTGGTTATGAGAAATAAATAGATAAATCATTAATTATATTATTTTTCTCTAGGAATAATTAATTAATCACTAATTAGTTTTAAATACAGGAGGAATGACCTGTTATAGAGTTTTATGAACCCAACATTTCGGACTACCATGTGAGTCCATCATCAGGGGATGCGTCAATAGATATTCTAACGATATTAATGATGTATCCATGAGCTATATTTTGGGTTCTCTCTGGATATTCTTAATTTCTTGAATTCTGATGCATTGTCCATCATGTCCCTTCCATCATAGGACTTGATGTTGTTAAATAATGAATCCATACAGGTGAGGATAATTTTAAATAGAGGAGGAATGACCTGTTATAGAGTTTTATGAACCCAACGTTTTGGACTACCAAGTGAGTCCATCATCAGGGGAGGTGTCAATAGATATGTTAAAGATATTAATGATGTATCCATGAGCTATATTTTAGGTTCGCTCTAGATAATCTTAATTTCTCGAATTAGTTATTATTCCTTGTCAAGTTTGACTAAATCCCCTAGGAATACTTAAATAAATCATTATTTGTTTATTTTCCTTAACCATATTTCTTGAGATGATAAATAAATCATTTATTTATTTATTATTTCTAAATAAAAGTTTAAATACTTTTTCCCTACAAACCAATTATAATAAAATATTCCAAATGGTTAATTCTATAATGGAGTTATTAATATTTTATTATTGCTCATAATCTGAGGGTAATCTAATATTTTGTTATAAATAGAAGCGTTTCCATTCATTCTTCACTTTTGATTATTTTCATTGTTGCACTCACTATTGCAGCTCTAATTATTATCACTGACACACACCGCCTTCTTTTCCATTTGAGTTCTCATTGAGCTTAAACATTTTGTTTGCTAGGTTTTACACATTATAGAGGAGAGAGACTCTACAAAGCTTGAAGACATTTGAGGATAGCTAAGAACCCATCCCATAGAGGGGGACTGGTAACATTATTTTTTCCTTCACAGGTGTTTTTTAATAAAATATATTATTTATATATCTGGTCTCCATTGAATTATTGGATTTATTCACGTTTATTTTACTATTCCATTTTGTTGTTTAACTATGATTTTGGCATAGATCAGGGCTCTAGTAGGTTTTGTTTCTACCATTTACTGTAGATCTACAATGTTTAGCAGCCATTTATATTGTTAGGGTTGTTTGTCATCCACAACCTAAAGTGGTTTCTTTTCATACATCTTCGAGAAGAAAACACAACAACAACAACATGCAAAGAAAAACAGAGAAAGAGAAAACTGCTCTGATACCACTAATCCAGACTTATGGAGGAACACCAAAAAATATAATGAAAATAAACACATAGATGCAGTAGAAATAAATCTTCATTTAATTAATATCAAAGCACTGAAAGATACTTACAAGCAGAATGGAAATAAACTAGCTCGGGTGATGGTAGATTTTCTTTGAGAAGAGATTTGGTAGCCACATGCCTTTGAACTATGTTATAATGAGCATAAAGGGCCTTTTTATTATTGAACAACAAAGGGAAACCCTAATCAACCAAAAACCTACCCTCGGGAGATGGAACTCCAAGGGTTTGTGGGCCCTGTTGGGGTTAGTTAGGCAGCCAACTTCCCAGGGTCGTAACTTGGTCAGGTGATCTCTGTTTAGCGTAGGATACCTCGTTGGAACAATCTCTCCGAGTACTATAGGATTTGCATCAGTCTCATTCCTATGACCACGTACCTATTGTGGACTTAAAAAAAATGTTGTTTAGGGGGTCAAAACAACTCTAGAAGTTCATGACCTGAAAAAATGCTAAAAATAGTAAATGATGCTATAATCAAGGAAATTGATGAAACCGACTGGAGGTCTGGGTGGAATAGGAAGGTGGCCACCAATATGCACCTAGATCATCAAGGGGAATTTTTTGACACATGGATAGGGAAATGCATCGTGGAGAAGTGTCATGAAAATGGATCTTAGAAAAATTGATGAATCACATATCCCTCTCTTAGCAAATGGCTTTAGACTTAAGATCTAAATGAAAACCTTTTGCAAAATAAGAGTTCATAGAGACAATAAAAAAATAGGATTTGGATATGATTGGGACTAGAAATGCTCTCAATCGACCCAAACCTTGAGAGTAAAAAAAATAAAGAGAAAAAAATTATAAAAACCTAGGTTGAACCCTCATTTAGGCACCAAGGACAAACTTTTGGCTAAAACCCCTTTATGAGGTAGCTTTAAGTTTGAAAATAAAAATTTCTCTACTAGGAAAACCTTTACAAGTATAATAGAGTAGAGTAATTTTCAAAACCATAATGGCATTGTTTCCCTCTTAGGGAAAAGAAAACAAAAAATAAGAAAGTGTTGGAGAATTCAAAGTGCCAACTTATTAAATCAATTTTCCTTTAACCTTAATATTTTCCTATGAACTTACTTAGCCTTCTTGTGTTATTTATTTAGATATTTTCATCAAACAATTATCAAGAACATAAATAGTAACAACAAAGGACACAAAAGTTAGGCTCTCACCCAAGGAAAAACCCTCCAAGGGGAAAAACTCAGAAAACACTTCTCTTCTTATAGAATTTTCTTCAAATGAAACAACAAAAACCCAAATCCTAGACCAAGTCCTTCTCCAAGTACTAGTTCATCCCTTCCAACAAATCCTTCCTCGATCTAGCACCAACCAACTTCAAACTGCAACTTCAATCTTCCATCCTCAATACTGCTACTTCGACCTACAATTTCAACCTTGCAATTTCAGTCTTGTAGTTGTTACATAAACCATAATCCAGCTTTTTCTTGAGACCTTCCTTGAGTAATACATCTCCTCCTAAGGTCAACGAGTTCAACATATAGTATTCTTCCTTTCAAAAACAAGATAGCAAACTTCCTCCTACTACGACTCAGACTTGAAATTTCAACCTCCTTTGTAACTATAGAAACCTTAGACTTTCGCATATATGAGAGAGAGATAGCCCAAATACAAGTCTTATTATTCTTCTATACCTTTTCTCTTCTTGTCTTATTGTTTCCCAGCTATAGATCAAAATTTTTCCTTGAGATCAAACTTCTTTTTGAGTGAGTCACTAATGAGGTCGAAATGCTCCTTTATATAGCCTTTTCAAGGGGTCAAATTCTGTCCTTTAGGCCAATTTTAATCTACCAGGGCCAACCTATACTTTTGGAGTTTCCAGGACTTTCTAGACATAAAAAAATAATTCTTTTTCCAATTACATTTTTTCCAGAAGGGTCTTATAAACATGATGTTGACTCCTTTGACTCATGCCAATAAATCCTAATATCTAACAAACCTTAGAAGCATGAGAACATGATTTTACATAGAAGACCATCAGTAAGAAGCATGAAACCCATGCTTTAATAATAACAACTTTTTATTTTATTCTATTTTTTTTTTTACATAGGATACATATTGAAATGAGTACAACAACAATTATGAAGACCGAAACTAGTTACATTTCAACACTCCCTCCTAAATTGGGAGGTATTCATAATTGTACCACTAGTTCGACATCATTCTCAAACTGAAGAGTTTCTCATAAGAAGATTTAGATTGATAAGACAAATGTAAGCATCAATAATATAACCAGCATTGTCACTAAGGCCTCACTTGACAAGCTCTTCTACATTATATAGCATTATGTTGGGAGGTTTTACGTGTGATACCACACTACCTCTAAAAGGCACATACCCCGTTTGGATTTTCACGAGGTATGTGATTTTAGGACTATTCTTATCTTGGATTTCCATTCTTGAATACTCAAGGAATATTGGTCCTCTTCGACCACTCTTCTCTTAGATCCTTTCTTTTCTTAGATTCTATATCCTCAAGGAAACCATAGATTCTTATCCAATCCTTTGTCATTCTCTTCTTCATTATCTAAAGAAGATAATGCACATGTGATGTCTAACGTCACTCCCTCTCAGCCAGAAAGGATATCCCTATTCTCTCTAGAGAATAAATCATTGCTCCTATCTAAGGAGACTCCTTAACTCCCTCTCAAATCTAGAGGAGAATCCTGACTTCCTTTTTAATTAGGAAGTCATATACACAAGATTTCTAGCTTGTAATTACAAGAGTATCAACTACAAGTTCTCCATATCTGCATGGCTTCCTTGTTTCTCCAGATCTCATCATATTTATCCTGCTTCCTTTCAAGGTATCATGGATCCATCTTCACTCTTCAATTTTGTGACAAGAACTAGGTCACCTTTCTTGTGCATCACTTTCATCTTGTCATCATCGACGAAGGAATTATATTAAGACTTTCCAAATTTCAAGCCAATCATAGCTTCCTCATGAAAGTGATATCATTTTGACCTTCATGTTATCTTCTTGCATTGCTACCTTTCAATCCCAAGATGGGCACATCTTTAATTCATACTTTCCAAGTACCAGATATTGAGCTTTCCTCAACATTATTCATACATTCTATCCATACAGTTGAAATTTCCTCAAATGTCATAATGTATTCTCGCAACATCCTTTTAGGTAGCAAAATAATATGTTAACCATATAACCAACAAGAACAAAATAGACTTACCTCCTCATGATGACCTTGTCATCCAGACATCAACATCCTTATGGTCCATCTCCACTTTAATATTCCTTCATGCATTAGAGTGCCCAAGGATCAACTTGATTACCAAGTTAATACTTTTTCTTTTCAATATTATACTAGATGCTAATTATTATTCTATAATCTAGAGAACATCTTAATTATTTATTCATCCTTTAGTAAGCCAAATTATTTCCTTTAAAACATCGCGTAATCATATAAAGCATGTTACAAGATCCTATCCACACGAATATTATCCAAGAGTCACTTCCAATGTGTATCCATATATGTCTTCTTCCATCATCTAGATATATGTCTCATAATGAGCCTATATCCTGGCCCATTTCATTCCTTCATTCCTTTGACAATATTTTTTCCATGTTACATGTAATATATAATAACCTTGTCATAATGTTTCTCCCAAGAACCTATAAAATGATGGTTCTTATAGGATCACAATGATCCACCTTAGCAAGATAACTACCTCTAACATAATGTTAGATAATGCCTGGATGATCAATATGAAAAATGATATATCTATCTACTTTTAAAGGCTAGATGATTTCTACAAAAGAAACTTAACTAAGTAGACTCTACATATGCTACTATCACATTCTTTTCTCCATGATGTTATGCAAAATCAAGATTCCTTTTAAAGTAAACAATAATGCATGATATCCTAAAGGAAAGATTAATCCACACAAAGAACCTAACAGATAGTGTGCCTTTTTCAATAGTAAATATATTTCACATCTTATTTCTTTGACATCTTCTCAGGTTCTCTTGTTTCCTCAACTATGTGTGTCTCGCTTCTTTCCTTTTTTTTTTGGTTTAGTTATCTTGGAAATTCCCTCTTAAAGTGTCCATATTCATTTCACTTAAAGCATTGAACCTTGGACATATCTTTCTGTGTAACAACCCTGGGTTAAAAATCCATGTAATAAAGTTAACAATGGAAAAATAATACGAAGGGCATGGGACACGTATTCCAAGATCAATGTTGGAAAAAATATCCTAGCGGGTGTTCATTTGGTTTATTATGGCTAAGAGGAAATTAGAAAAGGAAAAGGAAAAGGATTTGGAAAGGAAAGAGGCATTAATTGGAATTTTATTTATGAAAATATTAGAAATTAGCAGAAAAGGAAGGTGAATGGTCACGCGTTGCATCTAACTAGGAAAATGAAGGGAAAATAGTGGAAATTAAAGAAAATAGAGGTATCATTAATAAAAAGGCTTATGAGTATCATTTCACAATCTTTTGTCAGTTTTAGCTTGGATCTCTCTCTATTTTCTCTACTCTTTCATACTCTTTCACACTTAGATTATTCTTGGAGCACACTAGCATTGGAAAAAAGAAGGCAAAGGAAGGCTAGGAAATAAAAGGGAAGAAAAGATCAAGCAAGGAAGAATTGGATCAAGTGGCTATAGTGTAATTACTTGCAAGTATTGAGTTTCATGTATGATTTCCTTGCTAGTTTTGGCATGCATGGTATATGCATGTGTGTATTTGGTTCTCTTGTTGTCATTGGCATGGGTTTTTCCAGGTGTGACAGTGGTTTTTGGCTTTGCCTTGTCATTCCTAGATAACCATGGTGTGATGGTGTTTGTCTTACTTGGTTGAGATGAATTTCTAGATGGTTTCGAAACTGAGTGAGGTGGGCTCAAGAAAAATCACAAGGCCTAGGAATCCTTGAATTGATAAAGATGGGATTGAGGTAAAGCCTAGTTTTGTATACCCTCATTGGGCCTAGGAATCCTTGATCAGTAAATGGCAGGATATATGGTAAATATTAGAGGGTGGAGACGGAAACATTTCTCAGAGTTTAGGTGAAGAGATTCAGAGGCATCCATGCTTGTATAAGCCTAGTGATCTGTAGACCGGTGTAGGGTGGGATTGCATGTAAAGCTTGGTAGTGTATGTTTCTTGTTTTGGCCTTGGTAGGATGTATGGTAAAGCCTGGTTATATAGGTTTTTTCTTCAGGCCTAGAAATCCTTAACTGGTTTTGGCAGGATATGTAGTAAAGCTTGAGAAGCATGGTCGGTTTTTTTGTGAGTCCCACATTCATGCTTGAAATATGGCATGGGGGTGATTCACTGACATAAAGATTTGGTTCAGCCCAATCTATGGTCAGGTGGTACGTGGAAGTCCCTGACTTAGTTGGATTTTTCATATGTTAATAAGAGCTATTTTCCTCTTTTGTATTATGTGTAAATGTACTTGTTATTATGTGGCTTTAATGGTTGTTCTACCATTGATGTTTCTCTAGTTATATGCTAGTTATAAGCATGGTTTATGATAGACTTGAGTTATGGCTCTCATCATGTTTTGATTAGTAGCTGAATGGATTATGAATGAATGACCTAATAGATCATAATGCAGTTATTGTGAGAGGGAATCATACATTATTGCTGAATCTCAAAAAGCATGAGACCCCTATGTTCATGTTCATACGTGTTTTTATGACCTGTACATTACATGTTCATGATGTGTTTGATGGAATGCCTTTCATGGTTAGGATGAGTGAGGTCAATTCGTTATTCAAGTTTTGCATTGGAGGCACTATCTTCTTGTTGTTTATCGTTTCTACTAATTTCATCAAGTTCTGGGCAGAGGCTTGAGTCCTAGCCCTGAAAAAGTGGCTCAGATTTCGAGGTCATTGGCACATAACTGTTATAGACATTTTTGTGCCTTACAGCATTGAGCATGAAATGTCCATAATCTAAGGGATCCAAAGTCCCTAAACATGTTGTTCCTACCCCTAGAGGAACAAGGCCAACTAACCACAGCAATTCACTGAAGTTCTCCACCTGAAAACACTCAAAAACAAGCCAATTCTGGATCATGTCAACTGCTCCACTGAGCATCTACGCTGAATGTCAACTGCTCCACTGTCTACCTGCATTGAATGTCAACTGCAACAAAGGCTACCTGCGCTGAGCGAGTTTGGACAAGTGGCAGAGTCATTTCTCAAGGTGTCAATGCCCAGGAAGCTTCCAAAATGACACTTGGATCAAGGAATTCGACTGGTGATGAGTAAGAGGTTCCAAATCTCCAAGTGGAAGCAAGAACCTCCAAGTGGACTCAAGAACTATGAGAGGGAGAGGACACTAGTCAGTTTCATATCAGTCTCAAGCTGACTCATCCTCTCTCCAATATCCCTATATATAGATCTCTCCTACATGAGATCAGGGAGGCTGGAATTTTGTGAATGCAAAGAATTGATGTTGGTTTGTGGCTGGAAACATTGGGTGTTTAATGCTTTGAAGGGAGCTGAAGAGGGAATTCCATTCTGCTCGGAAGGAGATGCTGGATTGGAGCCCTATGGGTTGTATCTCTTCCTAAACCCTGTTACTTATCAATAAAGCTATCTTGATTCTTTCCTATATGCTGGTGTATTTTGTATGATTGCATTAGTATATTTGATTTACTTCTAATCCTGAATCATTTATGAATATGTATATGTGCCTTTGTATTGTGTTCTTCTCTTGTCGCAAGTAGCTATTCTCTTGTCACAGGTAGTTGTTCTCTTCTGACCTCGTGGGATTCAAGTAGCTGTTCTCTTGAGCAAGCGAGGAGACGAGTATCTGTAGACACACAAAGGGAAGAGGATCTAGATCAAGGGACAACCAGAAGACAACGGTAAGTCTACCAATCTCCCCTCTTTCACATTTCATAAAGGAAGAAATCATAGTAGTTGTATTCGTTTGTTGCTAAGGCGTTGTCACACCTTAGGTGGATAGGATCGTCCTGCATAGGCATTTTTCCCCACAACAAATTGGCGACTCCACTGGGGAGAACTTGTTTATTCATTTCATTTGTGTTTCCGTCATTTGTTTACCTCATAGACTTGACAGCAACTTTGAACTGCATCTTTCCCGGATGCAAAGTAAAAAGTTGCTGCTTTGATCCAGTTGTTGGACTTGTCTATGATCTAAACTAGATCCACAAATGATTTGATGATCCTTGTGATAGTCTTTAGTACCCTATCAAAGCATCCCTCTGTTTATACCTTGCTTGTGTTTCTAATTTGGCCTGAAACAATTGATTTTTGAGCATTTTGTGACCCAGAAACCAAGGGAAACGAGAGTTTTCTCTTTCAGCGCAGACACTGTGAAGACAGTCTGCATTTCAACGCAGGTCCCGAAGGGGCTACCTGCGCTGAATGTCAAACTGACAGTGTTGGACCTGCGCTGAACTAGTGTGGCCTTGTGCAGCTGGGGTTCTTTGTCCTCTGTTGCCCTATTTTGATCTCTATTTTTTGCAGCCTTTAACCAGCATAGGTGCCAGTATGATAAACCCTTTTCTTTGCTTGAATTCCGCCTCATTTTTGTACAAAAAGATTGTGAATGTTTTTATGTGTTTGTGGCGTCATTTACAGTCTTCCTTTGCATCAGTAAAATAGTCATCCTGAAGCCTTTGATTCAGATTTGATTGTAATCTTAGAAGAGAGTTCGTTGGCTGTTCGCGGATTGATTATAGATTTACTTTTGCTTATTGGTTTGAATTTGTGTCTTTTAAGTGACAAAACAAGTCTTTATTTCGAAAGTAGCAAAGTGATTGTAATCTCTTCTACCCTTGTTGTTTTCGAAAAGAGTGAACTTGTTTGTATTGATCATTTTAAAATCAAATTCAAAGTTGTGCAAAAAGCTTTCTTGGTAGGCATTTATACTAAGAAAGAGGAAAACAAACACCTGCATTGTGCATTTTGCATTTGATAGTTTGCATGTTGGATTTAGGGAAAGTGCATTAGAGTGTGCTGATTGCTCTTTGAGAAAAGATAGTGTTATTCTTTTCCATTAGTAGCTAGGATTTTCAAAGTTGAAAGATAATAAAGCTTGCTTATCATCTTAGACTGCATTTAGGAATTTGTATCATACATCTCGTGGTGAACCTTGAAAGGCAAACTTTAAAAAGATCAACCTAAAATAAACTGAATGAACCTAACAACGCTTTGTAACATAACGCGCAACATAGAGGTCTAGGCTAGAGACGTGTTCCGGCGTCGTTAAGCATAGTGACTGTCAATCTCGAAGAAGGTGGGTGATTCCTCCTAAGAGACGGTAGCGCTAATACGGATTTGTGCTCCCACGTACCGTCGCATATATATTGGGAGACCCCTATAGGCATATATCTTTTATCCTTAGGAAGCTGTGTCGGCCGCCCTACTGATTGCAATGCAGTGAACACAGCATTCACAAAGATCGACCACCCGTACCGTAAAAAGTATTATGTGGTTTTGCGAAAAGTTTGGCACACCCTCTGCCTAGATCTCCAGAGCAGTTTCTTTTGGCCTTTTTCAGACTCTATAACAGAAAAAGTCCATCCGAGTATTTGTCACTTCGGGCTCGTTAAAACATCGAAGGAGAGTAGAGTCATCTTTAGCTTTTTCTCGACTCTTTAAAACTGAAAAAGCAAGTTGTGTCTAAAGCGTCGTTAACAATTTATTTTAAACAGAACAATCACCCTTTAATCCTGCGTTGATCTTTAGGTTGAAAAGATGGAGCACACCAACCAAGGAATTCCCTTGGGTGGAAATCCTAGTCCCTTCTCCTCTTGGGGAGATGTTGGTGCGCCCCACATGGCCACATTGTCGCTTCCAGGACTAACAATTGGCCTACCAGTTTGGCTCTTTTCAACCAATGTCGTTCAGAATACCACCATTCCTGAACAGTCGAGTCAACAGTTAGATCAGACAAGAGTTGCCTCCCAGCCTTCAACTTCATCTTCCTCCCCTCCTTCCTCTTCGCTTGACGGAACTGGTCGAATTAAAAACCAGGTTCCTAAGGAGAAGAAGGAGAAGAAGAAGAAAGAGAAGAAGATGAAGGAGCCTAAGGCGACTGGGGGCAAACAAGTGTCATCTAACAAAAATCCACACACCGCACTCGTAAGGCCTAAATCGCCATGCGTCATATGCAGGGGAGACCACTTCCATAGAGATTGTCCCTGTATCCCGCAGATACTAAGAGACTGGTCCCCCCGTCTGCACAATTCGGTAGCATCGACCTCTGATAGCCACGTCGACTGCTCACCGTCAACTAGTGGGAGTGAAGCTCCAGGACAGAGCGGGAAAGCTAAATTTCCCTGCAGACTGTGTGAAGGCAATCACGCCATCCACAGTTGTCCCTTCTTAGACGAGGCAAAAAGAGTTCTGGAAGATCGCCCGATTTTACGAGCGAATCTCCCTCCTGGATATCAAAAACTCCTGCCAAGTCCCTCACTAGTTGAGAATCCGGCTGAGCCCCTTAGGTGGTCAGCCGAAGCACCTGTCATTGAAGATGAACCGTCTGGATCCATGCCTGACGAAAGTCAAAAGGTTGATACGGTAGTTGACCCGGTTTTGCCTTCAGAGGCTCCATCTTCGAATGACACCATCACAGAGGAGAATCAAGACGACATCATCCAGATTCTCTTCGTCAGCACTGACTCTGATGATCAAGGGGGCAATGCCACCATTCCTTTATCGCAGGAAGGAAGTTCATCAGAGCGCTATCCGGCCGTATATTCGGTCCCACCACCAAGCAACCTGGTTGTGTCCTTTGATTGGAACCAACTAGGCAGACCCTTGTTGCCAGCCAGTATACCATTCAGAATTATTTGTCAAATATATAGAATGGTAATGGCTGGCACTATCATTGATGAGGGGGCTTCTGTGAGTATCCTTTCCTCTATTGCTTGGAAAGCACTTGGTTCGCCAGCGCTTTTACCTGAGATGAGAAATCTATCAGGTTTTGATAAAGGAACTAGTCGACCTTTAGGGATCCTCCCCAATGTGCCTATAACATTGAAAGGGAAGACCATTCAAATGAACGTGATGGTCATTCAAGGACCCTTGGATTATAACCTACTCCTCGGACGAGACTATATATATTGCATGGGAGCTGTAGTCTCCTCACTCTTTAGAGTAATGTGTTTTCCGCATGAAGGAAGAATGGTCAAGCTCGTAGACCAACTTTCGTTTCCCGGATCACGCATCGCAAATAGTCATGTGCCATCCCTAAATGGTCTATTCATGCAAGAAGTGTCTCAACCCACGGTCCGTCCTCCTGATGAGCGCGAGTAATCTGGGAAGATATGACCAGAACCCAGGGGGCATGCATCCTGGCCTGCTTCGGCAGGGAAACTTTGGGTATAGGGTAGGTTTCCGCGGGAGAATATGAATAGTCCGTACCCCGTCCGTGGATGGAAGAGGGGTTGTTCTAGAATAAGATTCTTTTGTCAAAGTTACGTGTTTGACAATGGTCATTCACCCTTGTCTATTTCGGTAGACATTGCCGAGGAAGTGTTTTGTTTGAAAGATTAACGAGACAATCTTTGGGTAACCTGAAAGAGGTAAGCCTCTCTCGATTAAAACAAATCTTTTGGCGGAGGGTAAGTAGAGGTAACCTTGAAACTCTGTTTTATACCTGGGGGCATGCAACCTTTTGGAGTGCAAGCAAGGGGCGACTATTTATTTTTTAAATTTTTAGGTCCTCCCTTTAAACCTGTAGGTCTAACCCTTTAAACTCGTAGGATTAGCCGTTTCCAAACTTGCATAAAGAAAGGATGAGTGACCATAGCTTTGGTAAGGCGCAAGCTCTATAAAAAATGGGATCTTTCATGAGACACTCTTATCTTATGACTGGGTAATCGAGCAGTTTTAGCATAAATTTCATGCTCGTTAAAAAATAAACGCAAGATCCAAGCAGTTTTAACGCGGTCTTCATGCTCGTTAAAAAATAAATAAAAGCAGTGAGCAAAGTTTCCTCCAGTGTTTAAGCTCATTTTTAACTAAAAAATGAACCTATCCCGGTAAATAACCACTGTGAATGTAATTTATCAGCCGTTAAAGCCTTGGTCGTGTTTGCACCTGCCACCTCCACTTTTCATTTGGCCGATCGTTCACCTCCATATGATTGTTTACCCATTTTGAGGAACAGCTGCAAAGAGTGATTTCACCTAGCCATCCTTGTGACACTGCCATGATTGGAAAATTCCAACCTGTACCTGGAATCAGTTGCTATCCCTGTTTATCACTCGTTCCTCAAAAGACGAGTCTTCTTTAAGCTCTTTTCAACTGACTTGTAAAATATGAAAAGATTGCCAAGTTTTGGCCTTCCAGCTCGTTAAAGGACAGGAAGAGCTATCCCTCCTCTAGATTTTAATCTTTTTGGACCTGAGGGATTATTGCACAAAAAGGTCGAGCGCTTGTTTTATTCGGCTCGTTAAAATTATCGAAAACTCATCCCTTCTGTATTGTTTTATACTTTTTCGGACTTAAGGGATTAGATGACGAAAAAGGAATTTTGGAGTTAACTTTATGTACCTTTTCAGACTCTCTAAAAATGAAAAGGACCAAGTTATCCTTGTCGTTAGACTCGTTAAAATTATTAAATAGCGAAAAATTTGTCTTTAGACGAGAACGAGTTTCCCTATCGCTAGGCTCATTAAAACATAGCGATGGGCTTGCCCGAAGGGCAGGTTATAGAACAAGCATATGTTATCCTCCTCAAGCTTGACAAAAATAAAGAGGTACTGGTCAGCAATGACTGGGGAAAAATTGGGAAAAATCAAGAAAACTTTGATGGTAGCAGGTCGCTCTTGAACATGACACTTTTCCTCCGTACCACATTCGGGTTGGGTTGTTTCATTCACCGGTCACATCACCATGGTCTCGCCATACCATCCATATTTGGGGTAATGCTACCAATCCATCGCATCAGTGTCGCCATATGTTCAAGAGAAGTCGTTCAGAAACAGTCAACCGGGTCCCATCCACTGCCATACATTATCCTTCATTCATTCATGACCGCCACCCTGAATCATATGTCACAGATCGTTTTCACCTCCATTAAAATCATTAGCTCCGTTCCGTGTCACTGATGTGGGATTCATTAAGGCCCTCCTTTGACGGATCGCTTCTTGTCGACATCAGCTCATTATCCAAGAAGTTGATCTAGGAACACCCCCTTCAGCACTTTGAAGCTTGCATGCCTCAATGGCAAGTTTCTCACTTTCGGTGACGGGTATACATTAATGACCTTTGACCAGAAGATTTCACGTGGTGTTCGACGCCAAGTCCTTTATTCACACCACGTGAATTGTATTGCAGTACCTTGAGGGTCATTATCATTATCGGTGATTCCTCTCGCGCTTGTTAACGGTTACATCATTGACCGGTAATCAAGCGATGTCTTTCCATGTTCGACTTCAGCGCAATTCTCACATGGATCGACTTGTACTTAGAGTGAAGATCGAACAAGTTTGAAGACCCCGGATCTAGTTTCATCCATCCGGGCTGCGATATATATTCAGGAAAGATAAAGACATTTGACATGTACATCATTGCAGCAGATGATCATCCTACTCAAAGGATGATAATTTCGCCAAAATTATCAGTCTACCATCAGACGATCGTCTGTTCTATGTACAAAAATGAATTTATAAAGCTGAGCATGGGAATGCCCACCTCAGCTAGATCATGAAAGCAGTATGAATCATAATGTATTGTATTGTATTTTATTACAGGTCTCCTCCCAGCAGATGGATGAACTTCGGACCCTCCTGGATAAAGCATTTCACCCGATAAACGGCCTCATACTTTAGGGGGCAATTGTTATAGACATTTTTGTGCCTTACAGCATTGAGCATGAAATGTCCATAATCTAAGGGATCCAAAGTCCCTAAACATGTTGTTCCTACCCCTAGAGGAACAAGGCCAACTAACCACAGCAATTCACTGAAGTTCTCCACCTGAAAACACTCAAAAACAAGCCAATTCTGGATCATGTCAACTGCTCCACTGAGCATCTGCGCTGAATGTCAACTACTCCACTGTCTACCTGCGTTGAATGTCAACTGCAAAAAAGGCTACCTGCGCTGAGCGAGTTTGGACAAGTGGCAGAGTCATTTCTCAAGGTGTCAATGCCCAGGAAGCTTCCAAAATGACACTTGGATCAAGGAATTTGACTGGTGATGAGTAAGAGGTTCCAAATCTCCAAGTGGAAGCAAGAACCTCCAAGTGGACTCAAGAACTATGAGAGGGAGAGGACACTAGTCAGTTTCATATCAGTCTCAAGCTGACTCATCCTCTCTCCAATATCCCTATATATAGATCTCTCCTACATGAGATCAGGGAGGCTGGAATTTTGTGAATGCAAAGAATTGTTGTTTGTTTGTGGCTGGAAACATTGGGTGTTTAATGCTTTGAAGGGAGCTGAAGAGGGAATTCCATTCTGCTCGAAAGGAGATGCTGGATTGGAGCCCTATGGGTTGTATCTCTTCCTAAACCTTGTTACTTATCAATAAAGCTATCTTGATTCTTTCCTATATGCTGGTGTATTTTGTATGATTGCATTAGTATATTTGATTTACTTCTAATCCTGAATCATTTATGAATATGTATATGTGCCTTTGTATTGTGTTCTTCTCTTGTCGCAAGTAGCTGTTCTCTTGTCACAGGTAGCTGTTCTCTTGTGACCTCGTGGGATTCAAGTAGTTGTTCTCTTGAGCAAGCGAGGAGACGAGTAGCTGTAGACACACAAAGGGAAGAGGATCTAGATCGAGGGACAACCAGAAGACAACGGTAAGTCTGCCAATCTCCCCTCTTTCACATTTCATAAAGGAAGAAATCATAGTAGCTATATTCGTTTGTTGCTAAGGCGCTGTCACACCTTAGGTGGATAGGATCATCCTGCATAGGCATTTTTCCCCACAACAATAACTACCTGAAAAATAATGTAGTCACATGGAGGCCTTACTATGGGAGCGAATGGAGAGTTTCATTTACATGGATAGCTTATTATGGAGTGGTTGTGGCTCTAGTTTAGTAAAAAGGAAATTTAGCTCAGAGGTTGGGCACTTGGAGTGGTTGGTTAGCCCCTGGGGGTCCTGTAGCTCCTAAGGAAGGTCAGTTTGGTTTTGATTTGTCGATCCCACTTCCTTAACTATACATGGGGATTTGAATCATATCATTGTAACTATTCATCACATGTTTACCCCAGTAGACCGATTATCTTGGGTAAATGTGGGAGGAGTGTTTCTGGGAAAACTAGTGTCTATTCAGAGCTGTTAGTCCCACTAAGATGGGTAGCTATCTTAGAAACAAACAATTCAAAGTAACTTGTGTTTTCCTTTATGAGAGATAGATGAGAGAGAGAGAAGCAGAGAGCACCAACCTCAAGCTTTCGCTTGGCTCCTTGCTTGTTTCCTCTCTCCCTTGATAGAACTTTTGCCACACCTTTCTCACTTGTCGCACTTCAAAGAACACCTGTAGAGTCAAAGCAGCAAAATACCATCAAAGCATAGATATCTATAACCATAAACAATGTAGAATTAGATGTACATTAACCATACAAATGCATACACAAATACAAGATTCAGAAATATACAAGCATATGGAGGAAAACTCAAATAGCTTTATTGATAGAAGTAGTAGAAGAGAGGATTACAACCCAACTATCTGATCCAGCGCCATCCTCCTAGCATGAAATCCCTCCTCACCTCATGAAAAGCTAGATCACCCAATAATACAATGCTTCACAGAGAAGCCAACAACATTTCCTTACAAAATACAAAATTCCAGCCTCTGGATCTCTAGGATGAGGGATCCATATATAGATATTTGCAGGGGGGTGAGTCAGCTTTTGGGATTTTGATTAGTGTCATTTCATTGATAGTTCTTAGTTCCACTTGGAGATTTCATGATCTCGTATTCATCCCTGGGTGAATTCAGAGAGGCAAGTGGCATATGAGCAGTTTCTAGAAGATTCTATGAGTTTCTACCTAGCAAACTGCCTCTGCCATTTATCTACTCTCACTCATCGCACCCCACAGAAGCGCTTTTCAGTATGCATCGCACCCTTTGTGTGGCAGGTGAGATGCATCGCACCCTTAGCATGGAGCAGTCTGTATGGTCGAGTTTTGACCAGTTCTGAGCAGTTTTTCAGGTAGAACTTCTGGGAAATGATGTAATCAGCTGACCTTGATCCTTTAGGGTATGAAACAACACTTTTAAGGGTTTAGAAGCCCTTGGTTTATGGACATATGTGATTGGGGTTGCAGTGCCCAAATATGTCTATAACAGTTGCCCCCTAAAGCATGACGTCGTAAATCTTCTGATGTCGGGTGAAATGCTTTATCATGAGGATCCGAGGTTTTTTGAACTGGAAGGTGACCTGTAATAAGATACAATACAATACATTATCTTCATAATATTTTCATGATCTAGCTAAGGCGGGCATTCCCATGCTTAGCTTTATAAATTCATTTTCATGTACATAGGACAGACAATCATCTGTGTGGTAGACTGATGATTCTGGTAGAGCCATCATCCTTTAGCTTGGATGATTATCTGTGTAGCTATGGAGTACATTTGATGTCTTTATTTTCCTGAATATATCACAGCCCAGATGGATGAAACTAGATCCAGGGCCTTCAAACTTGTTCAATCTTCGCCCGAAGTACAAGTCGATCCATGTGAAAAGATGTCATAATGTCGAACATGGAAAGACATCGCTTGATTACCAGCCAATGATGTAAGTTGTTAATAGGCACGAGAGGAATCACCGATAATTATAATGACCCTCAAGGTACTGTAGTACAATTCACGTGGTGTGAATACATGAGTCGATGTCGAACACCATGCAAAATATTTCAGTTGAAGGCCATTGATGTAAACCTGTCACCAGAAGTGAGAAACTTGCCATTGAGGCATGCAAGATTCAAAGTACTAAAAGGGTTGTTCCTAGTCAACATCTTGGATAATGAGCTGATCTCGACAAGAAGTGACCCATTGTAGGAGGGCCTTAATGAATCCCACATCTACGACATGGAACAGAGAAAATGATTTTGTGGAGGTGAAAACGATCTGATGATACAAGGTTCAAGGTGGTGGTCATGAAAAATGGAGTGTGAAGGTATTGCAGTAGATGAGGCATTAGCTAGGTTGGTGAATTCTCTGAGTGACTTCTCTTGAACATATAGGCGACACTCAAATGGATTGGTAGCGTTAACCCCAAAAATGGATGGTACGTAGGACCAATGGTGATATGACCGGTGAATGGAATAACCCAACCCGACTCAATCATGGTGACAGAGTGAAAGTGTCATGTTCAAGAGTGACCTGCTACCAATGAAGTTCTTCAAGATTTATTCCCCTTTTCCCCAGTCCTTACTGACCAGTACCTCTTTATTTTTTTCAAGCTTGAGGAGGATAACATATGCTTGTTCTATAATTTTCCCTTTGGGCAAACCTGTCGCTATGTTTTAGTGAGCTTAGCGACAGTGAAACTCGCTCTTGTCCATATGGATAAGTTTGTCGCTATTGTTTTAATGAGTTTAACGAAAAAGATAACTCAATCCTTTTCAGTTTTAGAGAGTCTGAAAAGAGACGGAAAGGAAACTCCAGTAGTCCTTTTTCGTAGTATAATCCCTTAAGTCCGAAAAAGTATAAAATAATATGAAAGGGATGAATTTTCGATAGTTTTAGCGAGCCAAACAAGACAAGCGCTTGATATTTTTGTGTAATTGTCCCTTAGGTACAAAAAGATTAAAATATAGAGGAGGGATGGCACTTCCAATCACTTTAACGAGATGGAGAGGCCAATTGCTCGACAATATTTTCATATTTTACGAGTCTAAAAAGAGCTTAAAAGAGACTCGTTTTTTAGGAACGAGTGATATTTTCAGGTAGCAGCTGGTTCCAGGTAATTTTGGAAATTTTCAATCACGGTAGCATAAAGAAGGTGGCTAACAGAATCACTCGTCGCAGCTATTCCTCAAAAGTGTAAACAATCAAGTGGAGGCGTATGATCGGCTAAAAAGTGGAGGTGATGGTAAGAACACGACCAAGGCTCAAAAGCTAATAGAAATGCGATCACAAAGATTATTTACCAAAGGTGGGTTCACTTTTTAATGAGCTGGAACTCTGGGGGAACATATGCTCATTGCTAGGTTTATTTTTTAATGAGCTTGAACTTCGTGGAAACATGCTCGTGCCAGTCATCTTTAAGGATGTCTCTCATTAGTAGGTTCATTTTTTAGGGAGCTTGCCCCATGTAAACTTTGCTCCGAAGCCTTTTGTATGCATGCTAGGAACGACCAACTACTATCCTAAGGGTTAATGAACTACTGGGGTTAGGTAGGATAGTTTCATACAAAACTTTTCCTTTGCTTTACCATCACCACTGGTCTCGACAAAGGCGAATGGTGGATCAGACCAATCACCTAACCTAAGCAATTGAAGTTAGTAAAAACTACGGGGTTAGAGTTACGCTGGTCGCTTTCCACTTACGTAAAAAAGGTTTGCATGCCCCCAGATAAGAGAAATGAGAGTTTCTAGGTTACCATATAGAAGTTCTTGCATTAAAGTAAGGTTGTTTCATCCACGTTGCAGACAAAACACTTCCTTGGCTCTATCCATCGAAATAGACAAAGGTGAAAGGTGTGGATCCACTACCAATCACATAACCTACGACGAGGGAAACCTATTCCAGACTGATCCCATATCCCAAACGGACGGGTGTGTCAGACTGGTCATATATCCTACATGGAAACCTATCTTATATCTGGGGTTTTTTTGCTGAAGCAGACTAGGGTGCATGCCCCCTGGGTTTTTCACATTCACCGAATCACTCACGATCATCAGGTGGACAGAATGGAGGTTGATGAGACATTCCTTGTGCAAAAAGACCATTTAGGAATGGCATTTGACTAGTAGTCGTGTTTGAACCAGGGAATGAAAGCTGGTCAACGAGTTGGACCATTCTGCCTTCATATGGGAAACACATCACCCGGAAGAGCAAGGAAACAATAGCTCCCATGTTGTAAATGTAGTCCCGCCCAAGGAGTAGATTGTAATTTAGTGGCCCTTGGACTACCATCACATTCAGATGAACGGTTTTCCTTCTCAAAGTTATAGGCAAATTTGGAAGGATCCCTAACGGTGGACTGGTTCCTTTATTGAAGCATGACGAATTTCGAATCTCAGGCAGAAGCGATGGCAAACCAAGCACTTTCCAAGCAGTTGAGGAAAGGATACTCACAGAAGCCCCTTCATCTATGATAGCGCCAGCCATGATCATTCTGTAAGCTTGTATTATGATTCAAAATGGCAAATTAGATGGTAGGAAGAGTCTCGCTAGTAGATTCCAATAAAAGGAAACAACTAGATTGCTTGGAGGAGGGACAGAATAAACGGCTGGATGAATCTCTTGAACTGATGAACTTCCTTCCTGTGGTAAAGGAACACGTAGATTTCCCCCATGTTCATCGGATTCTATATTAACAAAAAGAATTTGAACGGTATCGTTCTCATTCTCTTTGGAGACTATATCATTTGAAGATGGACCTTCTAAAGACAAGACTGGGTCGACTACCATCTTGACCGGTTGACTTTGGTTTGGTGCGGACTCAGAGGGTTTATCTTCAATTATAGGCATTTCGACTGACAACAGAGGTGTGTCAGTCGAATTTTCAACTAGAAATGGACTCGGCAAGAGTTTCTTGTATCCAAGTGGAAGTCGCTGCGTGAAACAGGATGGTTATCCAAGACTCTTTTAGTTTCGTCTAGAAAAGGAAAACGGTGGAGGGCATGATCGCCTTCACACAGCCTACAAGGAAATTTAGATCTTCCTTTTTGTCCATTGACTTCATTTTCACTAGTTGATGGTGTACTCTCAACATGGTCGACAGAGGTTTAAGACATCGGATTGTGCAAGCAGGGAGACTAGTCTCTCAAGATCCGCGAGATGCAAGGACAATCTCGATGATAGTGGTCTCCTTTGAAAATGACACATGGAGATTTAGGTTTGGAAGGTGAATTGTGTGGATTTTCACCAAACGATGCCTGGTTGCCCCCTTTCACCATTGGCTTCTTCTTCTTCTTCTCCTTCCCTTTCTTCTTCTTCTCAGTTACTTGGTTTTTAGTGTTACTAGTTTCACCAAGCAAAGACAAAGGAGGAGAGGGAGAAACAAACGAAGTGGAAGGTGGGGGAGCAACTTCAGTATCATATGGTTGCTGATTTGATTGCTGAGGAATTACGGTGTTTTGAACAATAGAGGTCGAGAATAGCCATACTAGCAGGCCAATTGTGAGTCCTAGAAGGGACAATGTGGCCATGTATGGAGCACCAATATCTCCCCAAGAAGAGAAAGGACTAGGATTCCCCCCAAGGAGAAATCCTTGATTGGCGGACTCCATTTTCTCAACCTAAGACCAATGAGGGAACAATGATGTTATTCTGATTAAAATAAATTTTATGACGCTTTGACACAACTTGCTTTTTCAATTTTTAAGAGTCGAGAAAAATCTAAAGATGACTCTAGTCGCCTTCGATTTTTAATGAGCCTGAAGTGACAAGTGCTAAGATGGACCTTTTCTTTTAAGGAGTCTGAAAAGGAACGAAAGTGACTGCTCTAGAAGTCTAGACAGAGGGATTACCAAACCAATCGCAAAACTGCAATATACACCTCGGTGGTAAATTATAGAGAAATTACCGAGGACTTTACATACGACAGTAAATCTTCCCGAATGTTGTGTTCAGTGCATTGCGATCGATAGGGTGGCAGACACGGCTTCCTAAGGATAAAGGATATCAACCTATTATGGTCTCCCAATATATACTCGACAGTACATGGGAGCACAAGTCCGTACTAGCACTTGTCGTATCAAAGAGGAGGAATCACCCAACCTACAATGAAAATGATAGTTACCAGGCTTTATGACGCTAGAATACGTCTCTAGCCTAGACTTCTATATGTTGTGCATTAGGTTCCAAAGCATTTTTATGTTCATTGAGGTTTATTTTACGGTTGATCTTTATTAAGAAGTTTTCCTTTCAAATTTCACCGCGTGATGTAGATGTACAATTCCTAAATATGCAATCTAAATGATAAACAGTCGTTTATTTTCTTTTAGCAATGAAAATCCTAGCTACTAAGGAAAGAAGAGTAAAAATTTCTTTCAACATAGAGCAGAGAGCACACACTAAATGCACTTTCCCCAAATCAATTTCCACATGCAGTCTAAATGCAAATGCACATGCATGTATTTGTTTTTCTATTTCCTTAATGTGAGAATGACAAAAAGAAAACAAAGATATGAACTACTTTTCCTCAAAGTGAGACTTTAGCAATTTCTTTTCAAAAATGAAAGGAAGACTAAGATGACACTTTAAATTCCGAATGGAAAACTGCTTTCGACACTTCAAAGAATTGATAATGCAAATAAAATATAATGGCAAAAGCGTAATCGACTATCTAAAAGAGGAAGACTTTACGACACTCTTTTTCTTCACTGAAAATGACAGTTGCGACACTTTCAAATCAAAAGACGACAGTTCGATTAAGCTACTATTTGCAAAGGAGGACTGTAAATGATGAAAAATACATAAAAAAAACATTCACAATTCCTTATCAATGGAGGCTGAATAATGTAAAGGAATAAGGTTTCAACAGTGATATACTAATCATAGACAGCAAAACTATTGAATAGAGCTGAAAACAATGAAGAAAAAACCAAAGTCTGGAGGTAGAAACAATCTCACTCAATCATTGCACCTATCCTTAAGGGAAACAGGGATGCATCTCACCTGCAGCACACGGGAGGTGCGATGCATCCAGACTTCTAGTAAGAGATAATGTGATGGTCCAAGGATGAGACTGAGCTTGGTTTTCACTCATATTTTGCAGCTAATTTTAGGGATTTAGGCTGAGCTTATGATAGGCAGTAAACACAAAGTATAGGGGCTGATCTAATGAGGTTATTTGAGCTACCACCAGGGCTCTTAAGATGTTTGCAAGTCAAATGTTCAGTTCATAGACCAACCTGGAGATTGACTAAAGCAACGTTGATCTACTTTGCAGTTGCATAGCAAAAGTAGTTCGAAGGCTAGCTGGCTTAACTTCAGGCTCCATCTATAGTTTATAAAGCAAACAACAGTAACAAACAAACAAACTATTCGCTCCCCAGCGGAGTCGCCATTTTGTTTCCGGGAAAACTAGTGTCTATTCAAAGCTACTATTCCCACTAAGATGGGTAGCTATCTTAGAAACAAATAATTCAAAGTAACTTGTGTTTTCCTTTATGAGAGATAGATGAGAGAGAGAGAAGCAGAGAGCACCAACCTCAGTCTTTCACTTGGCTCCTTTCTTGTTTCCTCTCTCCCTTGATAGAACTTTCGCCACTCCTTTCTCACTTGTCACGCTTCAAAGAAAACTTGTAGAGTCAAAGCAGCAAAATATCATCAAATCATAGAGATATATAACCATAAACAATGTAGCATCATATGTTCATTAACCATACAAATGCATAAACAAATACAAGATTCAGAAATATACAAGTATATGGAGGAAAACTCAAATAGCTTTATTGATAGAAGTAGTAGAAGAGAGGATTACAACCCAGCTATCTGAACCAGTGTGATCCTCCTAGCATGAAAGCCCTCCTCACCTCATGAAAAGCTAGATCGCCCAACAATACAATGCTTTACAGAGAAACCAACAACACTTGCTTACAAAATACAAAATTCCAGCCTTTGGATCTCTAGGATGAGGGATCCATATATAGATATTTGCAGGGGGGTGAGTCAGCTTCTGGGATTTTGATTAGTGTCATTTCACTAATAGTTCTTGGTTCCACTTGGAGATTTCATGATATCTTACTCATCCTTAGGCGAATTCAGAGAGGCAAGTGTCATATGAGTAGTTTCTAGACAATTCTCTGAGTTTCCACCTAGCAAACTACCTCTACGATTTGTCTACTTTCGCTCATCGCACCCTACAGAAGGACTTTTCAGTATGCATCGCACACTTTGTGTGTAGCAGGTGAGATGCATCACACCCTTAGCATGGAGCAGTCTGTATGGTCCAGTTTTGACCAGTTCTAAGCCGTTTTTCAGGGAGAACTTCTGGGAAATGATGTAATCAGCTGACCTTGATCCTTTAGGGTATGAAACAACACTTTTAGGGGTTTAGAAGCCCTTGTTTTATGGACATATGTGATTGGGGTTGCAGTGCCCAAATACGTCTATAACAAGGAGGGTGCTATAGAGTGGTATCAGAGTGGGTTTTCATTCCCTTTGGTTGATGTCTAGGTTCCATTCTCTTTGGGTGATTTTTGGTTTTCATTCTCCTTGGGCGATATATGATACCACAGAGTGGTGTCAGAGCATGGTTCACCCCTTGGAATAGATTGGCAGAATGTGTTTTTCATTCATGCATGTAGGTTGTATATGTGCTTGATGTGTATGCATGGTGATGATCATTGTTGTAGTTGTGTGGTCATGTAGAAGTTGAAGGTGTTGTTGTTGTGATGTGTTTGTCATGAATGTATGTTGATTGAATATGCATTTGCTTTGTATGTCAGCGTCTATATGTTGTTGTGCATGCATTGTGTCTAGTTGGTGTTATAATTTTGGCATCATGCATGGTAACTAAATGATGATGGAGATGATGTCTATATACTGTTATGATTATGATTATACATGTATTTTCCTAATTTGGTTGATATTACAGACGAGATATCCTCTCTTGAATTATACTAGCATATGTTGTTTATGTTATATTTTTGTTTAGCTAACATGGTATGCTTTCAAAAAGAAGATCAAAGATGATTAGCAAGATGGTTGATCCAGATATTAGGGAGGGCCCCAAGATTTGGGTAATTGCCACACCTAGAAAATAACAAAAGTAAACCAAACCATAAAATAATTCATGAACTAACTTTTATTAGACCAAAAAATGATAATTGTGACTACATTTTTCTGGACCCCCTGTCCTCTTACAAAAAGAGACTCATTATTTATAACATTTTTGAGCTACATTACTATGGGTAAATACCATGGGCAGATTTCCATTCGATTCATTAACATGGGTGGATTTCCATTCGAATCATTTCTCCCTCCTTAGGAAGTAATGGTCTCCATTGTGTGAAGTTCCCTTCAAAGAAGCTTTTGTCGAACATGAGTTGTGGATGACCAAGTGTTTTTGAAGACAAGGTTTTTGTGTGGTTGACCCATAATTAAGGGTTTGTGGATGACCCATAACCATGATGCATGAAGATCCAAGGATAGAGATACCCTGTAATTCTTGTGAGCCAACTGCGATATTGATAGTGTGTGGCCAAGCAAATGGATTTTGTTGGCAAGGGTTTTGCATGGTTGACCCATAACCATGACGAATGAAGAGCCGAGGATAGAGATACCCTGTAATGTTGGTGGGCCAACTGTGAGATGGATAGTGTGTGGCCGAGAAAATGGACTTTTTTGGCAAAGGATTTTGTGTGGTTGACCCATAACCATAATGAAAAAGGGTTCGAGGATAGAGATACCTTGTAATGAACCTCGAGATCACTTGTCGATCTATCCTATAGAGATCTGGTGGCTTATCTTTGTAAATTCTCACCATCCAATGAGATGATGTAAATATTTCATTTCCACAACCTATTTCTCTACAAAGATATATCCAACCTCTACATTTACATCTTTCTTTGTTGAAAAAAATAACGAGGAATTCCTTGTTCTTAAAGATACATCGATAATATAGTTCTTTTGTCTGGAAAAATTGGTAGATTCCAAAATAGAATGGGAATGGAAACAAGAGGGAAAAGAATTGGATGAATCTGTGACTGAAGGTGGGATGCAGAACTATTTAAAGAGGTAGTATTTTTCCTTGTCAAATGAAATGTCACATGGCCAAGGATAGTACCATTAACCGAATAAGTCCCATTTGCACCAACAATACCTTGGAAAATACAAGAAACGTTACTTAGATCAATAGTGGTTATAGTGGCGACTTTGTTGAAGTCACAAGACCTAGAGGCCCTGTTCATCTTGTGGTAATATCTATCAAAGGAATAATAGGCATGGTCTACAATGGTATCTGGATTATAACAACTCTGACTAGCATGAATAGTAGAGAAATCAACCTCCCTAGGACTGTAGGCCCAACCCAATGCTGCTTGGAGGAGTTAAGTATCAGCCACAGACATGGCTACATAGAATGTCTGGGTGGAAATGTCATTGGCCAGAGCCGATCCCACACCATTGAGGTGGAGGAAATACATGGACATAGAATTGGCACTGAAGAGCCCCCAGTTTTCCTCTGAAGTCCCACCAGGCATGAGGTCCTGTCATGCGGAAAGAGTCAATTTTGCGGACAAAACCGACCTCCCTAGAAGCTAAGGCTTTCTAGTGACAAACAAGACAATCAAGCACTATCTTTCCCTAAATATGTACTTAAAATACAAGCAACCAGGTGTTTAAAGCATACCTTTAGTCCAACGCTGTTTGTAGCAGTCCAGCCTCTCCGATCCAGATGAGCTCCTCCTTCTCTTTGAAACCTGCATTCACTAACAAGCAAACGATTACATAGCACCTGAATAACTCATATAATAAAACATATCCATCATAAAGACCAAGGAGTATATGAAACAAATTATATATAACAACTTGTTGAGAAAAATGAACTTAATTGTATTACTTGGAAACAAAAAAAACCATTACAACCAGTGCCTTGGTGTTGTGCAGGTCCCTCCCAGGGTCCAACAAGAGTTCTCCTTTACTTTGATCAACTCACCCACTTCCAAATGAAGCTAAGAAAGGATGGTAATCTCTCCTCTCAAGCTCTATAAGGGAATCCTAATTTCAGTAGCATCTACCCTTAGGAATGTTCAACTTTCAACCTCCCCTCCCTCTGGCCCAATGCCTGTATTTATAATGCTTTGGAGGAAGTTAATCAGGTCCACCATGAATGGGATAAGCCCCTATTTCAATGGGATAGCTCCCCTCTTCATGGGATAAGTTCCTCTTTCATAGGGATGCATGAACCATCTGGAGGCGCTCAATACACGTCAAACAATCTTCTAGAATGCTCTAGAATCGACCACAAGTAACTTTTTTGAAGTAAAAATCGCGCCTTTTGACCTTTACAGGTGTACGCACCCACCCCTTTACAGACAGAGCATACAAGTACGCAGGTATTGTGAACTTGAGGTGCGTACATGCAGGTAAGGTTAAGAGAAACTGCGTAACCAGAGTTAATTGACTTTTTAAGGACTTTCTCTCTTTCTTGGAGTTTGACATGAGGAGCAGAGGTATAAGACTTGCCAAGGAGGATAGTATGACAGTTGATGGAGCCATACTAACTGCAAATAGTCATGGTGACAAATTTTAGTGTAACATATTGCCCCCTAAAGTGCGAAGCCTGTAGTAGATTAGGGTTTCATATCATCTAGGAAGGGTGAAGCACTTTATCATTTCAAGGATTATCTCGTGGAGAGCCCAGTCGAAACCTGCAAATATTCAACACAAAATACATATATAAGATCATATCATCGCTGAGGTAGGCATTCCATACTCAAATTGAAAACTTTAACTAACAAACTAACTACTGCTCTGATATAGGAATGATTTCGCAGTACATCATAATCATAGACTCATGTAGACACAGTATGGACGCAGCCATCTGTTTATGATTAGTCTACTATATAATGAATACAAAACTCCTCGCAGCCTGGATGGTGGAAACTAGATCCAGGGTCTTCATTTCTACTTCCCGAAATAGTACGATTCTATCCATGCGAATAAATGAGTTGATGTCGAACATGGTAGAAACCACTTGATTACCAGTCGATGATGTAAACTGTTAACAAGTGTGAGAGAGACCACCAGTGATGTCAATGGTTCTCAAAGTACCCAGTACAATCCATGAGATGTGAATGAATGTGTTGATGTCGAACATGTCACGGAATCCTTCGATCGAGAGTCAATGATGTAAACCGTCATCAAAGGCGAGAAACCTGCCATTGATGCATGCAGATTTCAAGGTACTGACAATTTCTAGGTCATCTTTCTAGATAATGTGCTGATGTCGATAGAAAGCGACCCGTTGCAGGCAAGCCCACAACACGAAATCATAAATCAAGTTGAAGAAATGTAGCTGTAAGGACTGACTCAGGGATGGTCAAGATGGATGACAGGTATTTTGCAGATGAATAGTTTATTTGCAGTGACCCCTTGAACACATAACGACACAACAGAAGGCTTGGTGACAATTGACCCAAAGTTAATACCCGGAACCGGCTGAAGATTTTCAATGAGGTTTGATCAACTATTAGGCAAAGGATTTCCCAACCCAGGTGAATGAAAAGTGTCGTGTTCAAGAGTGGTGATAAGGTTTTTCTGAGACAGAATATAACAAATAGGCTCATTTTCCTCTCTTTTCCCCCACCATTTCTGGCAAGTACCTCTTTATTTTTTACAAGCTTGAGGAGGATAACATTTGCTTGATTATAAGCTCATCCTTCGGATGAGTCCAACTTAGTTTAGATTCGAACCCTAAGAAGGAGTGGTCCGTTCCTGTTTGTAATCGAACAGGTCCTTTACTGTGAAATTTTAACGAGTCCAGTATAGGAGAAACTCGACGTTTTTCAATTTTAGAGAGTCTGAAAAACTTAAGAAGACTCCAGGGTTGACCTTTTTCGTAAATTTGTGTCTCCCAAGCCCGAAAAAGTATAAAATAATACTTGAGAGAACCGCTTGATCTTTTACGACCAAGGAGTACTTTCATGATTAGTGTCTTTGACCTGAAAAGTAAAAAGCGATCAAGGACACGTCGTTTTATTTCCAATATCGAATTTGAAACGACAAAAATCCGGCAATCTTTTCATGTTTTTACGATCAGAAAAGGGCTATAAGAGGACCGTCTTTTAATTCTGTTTTAACAAGTGTAAAAGAAACGCTCGGCAATCTTTTCATGTTTTAGGAGTCAGAAAAGGGCTTAAAGATGACTCTAAGGTTTCACTTTTTCGTAAGTTTTAACGAGTTTGAAAAAATGATAAAAATGTACTCATATGGCCGACTGTCAATTTAATTTACGAGCAGGAAAAGACGGAAAGAACTCGGAATTTTCATTTGTTTTACGAGAATGAAAGATAGCAAAATAATCTCGAGATTTTCATGAGTTTAACGAGTCCTGAAAATAACTAAAATTGACTCGAGATAGGTTTCATTTTTACAAAAGCTTGAAACAGAGAAAAACTATGCTTCAAAGTAGTTTCATTTTTACACAAGCTTGAAACAGAGAGAAAATTGTGCTTGATGCCCCCTAAGCGTAACTGCTAGAGCGCATGCCCCCCAGCTTCATTTCATTCAACTAGTTGGATGAAATGAAGGTTGAGTTACGAGATCATTTGAAAGACTCAACCTAAAACTGTAAGAAAATTATGCAAAAAACTAAAATAACTAACCTAAATATACAACTTGACATTTATGAGATCTAGTCAAACTCTCGATTCAATTAGAGGAGGATTTGTTTCATTTTTTAACGAGCTTGACACAGGAAAAGAACTATGCTCGGATTCGGTTTCATGTTTACGCAAGCTTGAAACAAAAAACTATGCTTGTTATAAGTTCACATGCCCCCAGCATAATGACGCAAAACGAGGTACATTCCCCCCAAGCTTCATTGCATTCAATGAGGTGGATGGAATGAAGCTTTACTTTCAAGATCTTGGAAAGACTTGTGGGAGTTGTTTCATTTTTTAGTGGGGTTGACACAGGAAAAGAACTATCCTCAAAACCCTTGTTTCATTTTTTAAACGAGCTTGACACAAGATAAGGAACTATGCTCATGACTACTCTCTACAATCTACCTAACAAGGAACTATACTCTAAAAAACCTTGATTCATTTTTAACAAGATTGACACAAGACAAGGAACTATGCTCTAAAAAAACTTGATTCATTTTTTAACGAGCTTGACACAAGACAAGGAACTATGCTCTAAAATCCTTGATTCATTTTTTAATGAGCTTGACACAAGATAAGGAACTATGCTCATAACTACTCTCTACAATCTACCTACTTAACCTACCCTTGTTTCATTTTTTAGTGAGCTTGACACAAGACAAGGAACTATGCTCAAGACTCCTTGTTTCATTTTTAGCGAGCTTGACACAAGACAAGGAACTATGCTCCAAAAGTTTGCATGCCCCCAACATAATGATGCAAAGCGAGGTACATGCCCCCCAAGCTTCATTACATTCAACCAGGTGAATGGAATGAAGGTTTACTTTCAAGATTTAACTTCAAAAGGGAGTTGTTTCATTTTTTAAAGAGGTTGACACAAGAAAAGAACTATCCTCATATCTGATTCATTTTTAACGAGGTTGACTCAGTAACAGGAACTCTCCTCTAACCAACTGATTCATTTTTTAACGAGGTTGACACAGGAAAAGAACTGTCCACAGATCTGATTCATTTTTTAACGAGGTTGACTCAGTAAAAGGAACTTTTCGTACAACTGATTCATTTTTTAACGAGGTCGACACAGTAAAAGGAACTGTCCTCTGCAGCCTGTTTCATTTTTTAACGAGGTTGGTACAGGAAAAAACTATCCTAACAGCCACTGATTATGGCTGCCAACTGGAAGAAAGACATGTCAATGGACACACCTTGATCATGGCTTCCAAGAGATCTTCATCAGAAGGAAGAATAGTTCTCTGGAAGGAACATATGTCAAGGGACTCAAAAGGGATAAGAACATCGTGTTCAAGTAATCCCATAGAGTTTTCCATGTCAATTACCAGATCTAAATCAAAGGAAGATGAGCAAACAGTGGGAGGCTCACATACATCGGTAACTGAAAACATGGGACCAGTTGCCACATAATTAACCCGTGGCAGGTTAGATACCACTTTAGAATCAGGAACATTTAGGGGTGTCATATTTTTGGTAGTTGAAACAAGACTAGGGAACGAAAGCTGGTCTACAGTCACAATACTGCCATTGTGAGGGAAAGACATCACGCAAAAGAGTGTCGATACGACAGCTTTCATTGCATAAACATAGTCTCGCCAAAGGAGTAAATTGAAATCCAAGGGACCTCGAACTACCATAAGATCAATGCAGACAGTTTTACCTTCCAAGGTAATAGAAAACTTAGGAAGGATCCCTAAAGGTTCACTAATGGTTCTGTTAAAAGCTTTTAGATTCTGCGTAATAGGCGCAAGCTGAGGGGAACCCAAAGCTTTCCAAACAGTTGAGGATAAAATACTAACAGAAGCACCTTCATCTACCTGAGTACGATGTATGTCCCTACTACTAGCCTTGACAATGATTTGAAAAGGGATGGAGGAAGGAAGACGAGGTTCTGTCAGTCTATTCCAATCAAAGGAAAAGACCTCAGTACTTGGAGGGGGTTCTGTAGAAACAGGTGAAATGCCCCCCAGCGTAGAAGAATCTGATGTAACAAAAAGAACCTCAGCGGTATCAAGTTCACTCTCTAAAGGGAAAGTGGGAGCGACCGAATGTGAAATTGAATCGACCACTTGATCAACTAATGGATCATCAACCTGAGTGACATGAGTTTCACTCTCCAATGGAAGAGTGTGATCAACTGTACTTAAAATTAGATCAATCACTCCGTCAGCTGACGGTAGGTTGGGAGAAAGTTTATGGTAACCAGTTGGAAATTATTGCTGTGGAACAGTAAGGTTTTCCAACAATTTGAGGCTTCATCCATGTGAGGGAAAATGTGAGTTTGATGACTCCCTTTGCATAACTTACAAGGAAACCTCACTTTACCCTTTTTCCCAGGAACCTGACTGTCACTGGTTGATGGATCAATGGAAAGTTGATGGGATTTTTCTGACCATACTTCCAAGACCTTTGGAATACCAGGATAATTGACAAGGAAGTGGTCACCCTTACAAAGCCTGCAAGGGTATTTGGGTTTACGATGCATGTCGGAATTTTCCTCAACACAACTAACACTTACAGCCATGGTGGGTTGGTTGACTTCGTTTTTATCTTGCTTCTTCTTCTTCTTCTTCTTCTTCTTCTTCTTCTTCTTCTTCTTCTTCTTCTTCTTCTTCTTCTTCTTCTTCCCTTTCTTCTTCTTCTTAGACACCTAGTTACTAGCATCAAGGCTTTTACCAGGCGAAGAGGAAGAAATGGAGGAAGAAAAATTAGGCGAAGAAGGTAAAGGGTCAACAGAAGGTTGGTGATGTTGAGATGGTGAACTCTGTTGAGGTGAAGCATTCGGTTGAGGTGGAACAATTGGAATACTTTGGGCCAACGAAGTTGAAAATAACCATATCGGTAAACCTATTGTAAATCCAGGTAATGACAAAGTAGCCATATAAGGAGGACCAACATTTCCAAAGTAAGGAAAAGTACTAGGATTCTCGTTAGGAGGGGTTCCTAGGTTGGTAAATTCCAGAACATTTGCCATTATATTCAACTTCAGTGAATTTTATTAACAATTTATAACTAAAATTAACAATTCACAAGTCACACCTAACAATTAAAATTCACAATTCACACCTATGGTCTCTAAAAGTAAAAACAAACAAATTAACACGCACTATCAAATCTAGGAGTCAAACCACACACAAACAATAACTTTCTGGACCGAAAACACTAGTTGGTGATGAAATCCAACATCGCAGAATTTAGTACAGAAATGGCGGGTGGAACAGTTACCCCGACAACCTGCTTAATGAATAGACTGGACCAAGTTCCTCCACTTTAACCGTCTCGAGTGAAGTGAACCCCCCAAAAAATCCAAGTGAGTCTAGCCGACGTCTACTCCAGGTATAGTGGGATCTTCCCTCCACCGTCACCTTGGGTAGAACCCTAAAGATAATAGTCACTAAGGTCACCAACAGCAACAAATATACCTGGGGGAATAGTCTACGATCCGATAGCACGCAAGGGCAGAGTAACAAGCTCAATCCCCTTGCCGGCTCCTTGACAATAATCCAAGGTTTGTCGACAAGTGACCCCAGGCTCCTCGACAATGGTTAATCCGAGGTTTACCGTTTGTAGTACATGCATATCTAGTGTTGTTTCCAATGAAGGAGGATTGATTCCCTCACTGGTTCGGACACGATCTCGTGCTTCTCCTTTAAGAGGAGCTTTCCCAGAGTATAAATGTAACAGTTGGATTTATCCTACCACAAGATAAGCTACTTGTTTGGTTTTGCTGTCTTGGAGAGTTAATTACTCTCCTATTCCAAGACACTAGCCTAAGCTATGTTGGTGTATCAGAGCCCTAGAAATGTAAAAATTACTAGATGAATTTTAATTAAGCGCTGTGTTATTTAGGCTGTTATTACTCAAAAGGGTAAATGGATGTGAAACCAATGGTGTTATGACCCGACTCAACTGAATGCAATCGAATATGATAATGTAATCTTTTCAATTCGATGAATCCTAACTAAAGTAAGGAGAGAGTTTCCATTCACTTCCAACAATGCAAAAATTGATCACTAAGAGAAAATATAACAAATTCTCTAATGCACTATTTTCATCAAGAAAAACTAATGCAAATCAATTCAAAAATAGTTTTTTTTTTTATTTTTTATTTTAACAAAGCATGAAAAACTACTTAACAAAAATCAATTTTAAAATCTACGAAAATCTAAGAGAAATTTACTTAAAAGCAAAATCAATGGGGTGAAAGCCTACAAAATATAATTCCAGGATGTTTTACTCGGTTACAATTCAACCAAAGACTAATTCATGCAGATCATAAATCAGTCAAAAAAAAAAAATAGAAATCTTTTGTTCTTTTTCTTAAGAATGAAATTCACAGCTTTACAGACAAGCCTTCTCGAAATTCCGCAAAGAGACAACACAATGGTAGGTTTCTCAAAAAGGTGGATTTTACGAATGGTCCGACTCCTAAGAAGACTGACAAGACCAGGGATATCCAAGGTTTTACAACTTCTAAAGCCAAAGTCACTACAAGACCAATGCAAAAATCAAACCTAGGGCTAGAACTTCCATGAACTTCACTAAAACCCTTGATACTAATGAAACAAGCTTAGATGAAAAATTTTGACAGGTAACAAGTGGATCTGGGTAGCAAAAAACAAATTATAAACAAAATCTAAGAGGCAAAAAGGAAAAAATTGGAATTTTCTCAACTTTTGACAGGGTACGCAGGCAGCCTGTTTGCACAGGTGCGGCCACGCTCTGTGTACAAAGCTGCAGTGCGTACAGGTACGCACTGTGCTTAACGCAGAGGGTGCGTACTGCTAGCAAAACCAAGAAAAATAAAATCTAACTTAACCCTAAGCTATTCCACCCAAATTCACAGTCAATCAGCCAAAAACCAGAAAGAAATCGACTTTTCTCAAATCAAAGTATCAATCAAAAGAGAAATCAATCAAATCCATGGTGTCCCCAGCGGAGTCGCCATTTTGTCATGCGGAAAGAGTCAATTTTGCGGACAAAACCGACCTCCCTAGAAGCTAAGGCTTTCTAGTGAAAAACAAGACAATCAAGCACTATCTTTCCCTAAATATGTACTTAAAATACAAGCAACCAGGTGTTTAAAGCATACCTTTAGTCCAACGTTGTTTGTAGCAGTCCAGCCTCTCTGATCCAGATGAGCTCCTCCTTCTCTTTGAAACCTTCATTCACTAACAAGCAAACGATTACATAGCACCTGAATAACTCATATAATAAAACATATCCAACATAAAGACCAAGGAGTATATGAAACAAATTATATATAACAACTTGTTGAGAAAAATGAACTTAATTGTATTAATTGGAAACAAAAGAAACCATTACAACCAGTGCCTTGGTGTTGTGCAGGTCCCTCCCAGGGTCCAGCAAGAGTTCTCCTTTACTTTGATCAGCTCACCCACTTCCAAATGAAGCTAAGAAAGGATGGGAATCTCTCCTCTCAAGCTCTATAAGGGAGTCCTAATTTCAGCAGCATCTACCCTTAGGAATGTTCAGCTTTCAACCTCCCCTCCCTCTGGCCCAATGCCTGTATTTATAATGCTTTGGAGGAAGTTAATCAGGTCCACCATGAATGGGATAAGCCCCTCTTTCAATGGGATAGCTCCCCTCTTCATGGGATAAGTTCCTCTTTCATAGGGATGCATGAACCATCTGGAGGCGCTCAATACACGTCAAACCATCTTCTAGAATGCTCTAGAATCGACCACAAGTAACTTTTTTGAAGTAAAACTCGCACCTTTTGACCTTTACAGGAGTACGCACCCACCCCTTTACAGACAGAGCGTACAAGTATGCAGGTATTGTGAACTTGAGGTGCATACATGCAGGTAAGGTTAAGAGAAACTGCGTAACCAGAGTTAATTGAATTTTTAAGGACTTTCTCTCTTTCTTGGAGTTTGACATGAGGAACAGAGGTATAAGACTTGCCAAGGAGGATAGTATGACAGTTGATGGAGCCATACTAACTGCAAATAGTCATGGTGACAAATTTTAGTGTAACAGGTCCTCATTGAAGAGCTCGCAGATGTAGGTGTTGACAACCACGCAACAGAGCTTGGGGGTTCTGATGCTCTTCAGCATGTGCCTCATAAGATTGTTGTTGTAGGAATGGGCATTTTCCATAATGATACCACTTTCATCCTCATTTGGATCAACCGACACCTTTAGGGTTATGAAGGCACACAGAGACTCACCCCAATGTTCATCGGGCCTCACAACAACTCAGGCTTCCAAAACCCTAGGATGACCATACAACACATTCTCCACCTCCACACTACTAATATTATCCTTGCCAAAGATAATGATGTCCTTGGACTGGTCCTTGATTTCGATATAGTCATCTAGTGCTTGACTGCCAGGTCTCTAGAGTGATACCACTTGCAGTGGAAGCTCTCTCGGTTGGCCTCTGGGTTCCTGAGGTAGCCCTTCATCATCATGTTGTCCCTCATCATAATTTCCCTAATGGATATACCATTGGCTGGGATGGGTACATGTTGTTCGGATCCACCACATCCAGCCCCTTCAGCGAAACATAGCGCACACCCTTTCGAGACTTCAGTCTGGCTCGATCCCTTAAAAGGAGCGAGTCCCACTCATCCTTCCGTGCACACACAATGGATGGCCCATAGGTATCACTGAGGCCATATGTGTGCGTCGCACAAAGTCCCAGCTCTTCCATCTTCTCCAGGGTGGCCAACGAGGGCATTGATCCAAAAGTCATGAAGTTGACGCTGTGTGAAATGGGGACTCGATTAAGTGGGTCACAATTAACTATCGAGTTCAGGACCACCGACATGGTGACAAAGTGGTTAACCCTATGTTTAGTTATGGTGAGAAATATCAGCTAGGTAGTTACCTGATGCAAGCATATATTTGTACCAGAGAATGCTGCCATACCCCATTGCATAGCACCAACCATTGCAATGGAACATTGGTAGAGTCCACAGGTAAACGATGTCATCCTTCCTTTCCCCAGATAGAGAAGCGCTAAGGGCTACAACATATGCACCCCAGTGGCTTAACACCATGCCCTTGGGACTCATCATGGTCCCCAAAGTATACCCCAATGTAATACTCTGGCACTCGTCATTAGGTAGCTGCCACTTGAACTTGGATCTCCTTCCTACAAGAAGTCCTCATACTCCAGTACTCCACTAAGTAGGGCCCGCATTAGATTACCCGTGTCATAGGTCTCATCCCCATACACAACCAGTAATGGAGCTTTGAATCCACTCCCTTTATTTTCTGCTATCAACCCCAACACCTCTTGCAAAAGCGTAAAGAACTCCTGATCCACCAGTATAGATACGACCCTAGAATGTTCAAGAAGGAAAGCGATCGTGTGGGCATTGAGGCGGATGTTGATGTTGTTCAACACAGACCCCACCATGGGGATCTTAAAATGGGCCTCGTAGGCGACCAACACATTGGGCACGAGCGCCCCAACCCTAGTGTCAGGGCCAATGGAGCGCTTAGCTAAGGCAGATGTGAGGCGCCTGTATCTTTCATATGTCTGATGCCATGTATATTGTTGGGTGCCATGGATGACCGATTTGCGCTTTGGGTGCATGAGAGTTGCACGTTCTAGGAACCAGAGCGACGTAATAGACGTGTAATTCACAGGGTTCCTAGGCAGATCGTTGGTATCATTACCTTCTAAGCGTGCCATGATTCTTCACAGAATCCAAGAATATATGACACTTTCATCCACAAACAGAATTTATAGCCGAAATTTTGACATCAAACAACCAGATCTGCATATCATGAACTCATCAAGAACTCATTCAAGGTCTACATTAAATTGAAACCATCATCACCAAATTAAATCTGTAGATCTGGAAAAAATTAGGTCAGGAAACGCCTGCTTTGATACCAATGATTTGGATCTTTGAGAGGGCCCCAAGATCTGGGTAATTGCCACACCCAAAAAAGAAAAAAAGTAAACTAAAGCAGAAAATAATTCATGAACTAAATTTGATTAGACCAGAAAATGATAATTGTGACTACATTGTGCTGGACCCCCTGTCCTCTTACAAAAAGAGGCTCGTTATTTATAACATTTTTGAGTTACATTACCATGGGTAAATACCATGGGAATATTTCCATTCAGGTCATTACCATGGGTGGATTTCCATTTGGATCAATGGTAGACTACAGTTCACGAGATTCTCTCTATAGATCAAATGAGAAGCATGGAAATGGGTACTCTCCCAACATAGAAAACACTTTGAGAAGTTTGAAGGAATAAATATGAAGTTTCAAAGCATATAATGACTTGATCACTTGGAAACAAGAGAAGGAAGTAGAGGCTAATGCAGTTATCCTTTAGATTTTGTCAGACTTGCAGAGATAGGGACCACTTAGGATCATTCATGTACAGGAGGAAAGGACTAATGGGGCATATGGCATTAGGTCTCATTGTGGGCATAGGTCAGATAGGGATAACACAATCAGAGATGGATGGTTCTTAGATACGCCGGATAAGAGAGGTGATGCACACAGGTTCTATTCTAGTTCTAGTTCAAATAGATATCATGGTGATCAGCATTATCATCCTTACAAGAGGAGTGACACGGGATATTTTCCAGATGATTTTAATAAATCGAAGGCACCTACATTTTATGGAGATTTGAATAAGATATCAGATGAAAATTCATGGTTACTCAGCATGAAGAATTTCTTTGAGCTACATGACTATACAGAGAATATGAAGGCTAGAACACCTATCTTCAGCCTGAAAGGGAAAGAAAACATCCGGTGGGAAGATATGAAGCAGGTTAGATACATTAGGATAGAGGATTTGAGTTGCATTAGAGAAATTTTGAGGTCTAAAATAGGAAATCATGTTTTTACATGTATTTCTTATTTTTCGTGTAGAAGGGTCCATCGAAAGTATGCAACATGGGTAATCCTTGGATGAGGAATCAAATTTTGCATCACTTGAAATTTGAGTAAACCCATAGGGAGATAAGTTGAAAATACGAGTTGAAAAAATAGTTTTTTAATTTTTCCCTCTAAAATTTGATGATGTAATATAATATTATTTTATTACCTCAAAATTTCGCTAATGGCATGAATTCAAGATACTTTTCATGAAGAAGTACTTGTCAGAAAGGTACTATGATAGTAAATCCAAGGAATTCTATGAGCTAAAGATGGGATTGATGACATATGAGGAGTATATGACAAAGTTCCTAGAATTGTTGAGGTATGTATCGTATCTTAAGGATGAGAAAGCCATATTTCATATATATTTTTAGGGGATTTCCATTAGCATTTAGAGATTTGATTGAGTATGATGAGCCTCAGTCACTTGAAGAAATCATTGGAAAGTTGAAACATTGTTATGAACAATAAAGGAGAAAAACATAAAATCATCAATGTTGGAAATGGAAAGACAAGACTAAAGGTCAATGGCCTCTGAAAAGAACAAGACCCTAGGATGTAGGTGAAAAATAGAATGTTTGTACCTAATAAGAAGTTTAATGGACCTCATCCCGAAGAACAAAATAATAGAGGTGATGGTAGGAGATAGTTGCATTGTTGGACATGTGGTAAGGAGCATATTAAGAGAGATGTTTCATAGTATCAGGTTGGTAGACATCAGATTTACAGTGCACAAGAGGCGTAGACAGTTGGGGATGTTGTGCAGAGTATTCCTCGAATCTATGAAACATTGGATAACATGAAGGTGGATCACCAGGGATCTATTATCAAGATGGATGACAAGATTTGTGATGAAGTTGTTTCTATTTTGATTGACCCTGGATCTAACTATATTTATGTTATTCTTGACCTAGTGGATGCGTGTGGATTCTTGGTTAGTGTAGATGGCTATAGGTACAAAGAAAAGAGTTCACCATTGGGTAAGAGCTTATGCATTTGAGTTGAATGCTATGCCTATGTTAGCACATCTAGATGTACTTCCTTTAGGTTCATACTGTATGCTATTAGGTATGTATTGGTTGTATTCATAGGACTAAGGTGGACTATTATGATAAGTCTATTGAGTGCTTGAATGACAATTGGGAATAGAGAATATTGTAGGGTAAGAAAAAGGTAGCATCACTCAGAATTGTTACAACTATGCAGGGAAAGTGCAGTCATAGGAAAGGGTGTGTGTTATTTGCAGTACATATTTCTAGTGACAAAGGTAAATATGTTGAAATGCAGAAGTATTGAACATGTACCCGGTTCTACACCATTTTTAGGATGTATTTCCCATATATATTTCAAATTTTCCACCTCACAAGTGGAATTTTCTATTGAGTTGGTACTATGAGCAGCACCAGCATCTAAGGCACCTTCCAAGATGAGCACTCCAGAGTTAGTGGAATTGAAGTTGCAGTTGAAGGAGATGCTTGACAAGGGATACATTAGGCCAAGTGTATCACCTTGGGGTTCACCAATATTGTTCATGAAGAAGGAGGATGGTACTCTTAGGTTGTGTATTGACTACATGAAATTGAATAAGGTAATAATTAAGAATAGGTATCCGTTGCCAAGGATTAATGATTTGTTTCACTAGTTGAAGGGAGAAGCAATGTTCTCGAATATTGATTTGAGATGAGGATACCATCAGGTACACATTAAATAAGAATACATCTACAAGACTTCTTTCTGAACTAGGTATGGGAATTATAAGTTTGTTGTTGTTCCTTTTGGTTTGACTAACGCTCCAACTACTTTATGTGCTTGATGAATAGTGTATTGCTTCCTGATATAGATAAGTTTGTTTTTTGTTCATTAATGATATATTGATATATTCTAAGAATGAAGAAGAGCATGCCAAACACTTAGAAGCAATATTGAGATTAATAAGAGAGCATCAGTTGTATGCCAAGCTTAGTAAATGTGGTTTCTTTCAAATGAATGTGCATTACTTGGTACATGTTGTTTCGAGGGAAGGCATAGAAGTGCATCCAGAAAAGATAAGGGTTATCATGGAATGGGTAGCTCCTAGGAATGTGTATGAGGTGAGGTCATTCATGAGGTTAGCAGGTTAATATAGGAAGTTCATTAGGAACTTCGCATGGATTTCATATCCTATCACATCATTGCAGAGAAAAGGGAAGAAAATTGAATGGACAAAGGAATGTGCATCAAGTTTTGAGCAGTTGAAAAATTGTTGACAAATGCTCTAGTTCTAAAGATTGCATATCCAGATAAAGAGTTTGTGGTATGTACATATTCTTGTAAAATAGGACATGGTGGAGTCTGGATGTAGCAAGGATAGGTGGTAAGTTGTGAATCAAGGAAACTAAATGAGCACGAGCATAACTATGTGACACATGATCTTGAGTTGCCAATGATCATCCATGCTTTGAGTATGTGGAGACACAACCTTCTTGGTAGGTATTTCATCCTAATGAATGATCACAGTGGTTTGATATACTTGTTTTGCAGACCAAATCTAAATTTCAGGCAAGCTATATGGCTGGCCATGATCAGTGAGTTTGAATTCGAGATTAGGTACATTAAGGGAAAGGAAAACAGGGTTGCAGATCCTCTTAGCATAAGAGTGTAGGTGAATGATATAGCAGCTATAAGTTCATATGGGATAAATTTACAGAATCAAATCTTACAGGAAGGACACTAGGATGATAGGTATAGGGATTTGTTGTAGTGGTTCCAAAACCCTCCAAAATTTTTGGCTCACACTTTAATTTCGGAGCCTTACTTTGGTCTTCCCTTCTATTTTTGCAAACACTTGAGCTCATTTCATGAGCTTTCTTAGAGTCTTTTACCCCTTTTGCTTCTTTGATCAACTATCATCTTTTGGCATGTTTGATTTTTTTACCATGCTTGCGGTCCTTTTCTAGTGATTTCGAAGGTTGGTATTTTTGTATTCAAGTTGTTCTAGATATATAAACATTCATCCCACTCATACACAAAGTTTTAAGAACTGTCGCACAAGTTTCATCACGGTCTTCCTAAGTCCATCTTAAGTGTCACACTTGTCGCTTTTCGTTCTAGGATAGTCTCATAGAGGGTAATGCTATGTCTTATTGTTTCAATGGTTGTCTTTTAGCATGTTTGATTATTTTACCATGCTTGTGGTCCTTTTCTAGTGATTTCAAAGGTTGGTATTTATGTATTCGAGTTGTCATAGCTATGTAAAAATTTGTCCCATTCATACACAAAGTTTTAAGCATCATCTCACAAGTGTCATCACGGTCGTCCTAAGTCCATCTTAAGTGTCACACTTGTCGCTTTTCGTTCTAGGATAGTCTCATAGAGGGTAATGCTTTGTCTCATTGTTTCGGTGGTCTATTTTGTCATGTCATTGAAGTATGCTAAGTGTGTGATCACAAGTTCAAGTTCCTCACAAGCTCACCTTCCTCCCACACTTAGCCAATTCTCTGAAAATCCTTCTGACTGGGCAATTCAATTTCATTGGACCCTAACTGAATTGCGCACTGCACAGTCTTAGCCCTCAATGATGAAACCTTACTACCTAGAACTACGGAGCGCACAATCATTGTCCCCTAGGGCAGTTGCACTGCATAATTCTAGAGCTAAGCAACCTCCCTTCATCCCTAGATTTGTGTAGTAACTCCTCCCAGTCTAACGTGAACTGGGCATTTTGTAAGACCAGTCATCAAGCTTCTTCCATGCCTATTGGAACCCCATAATTCATAGAGGACCAAGCTTACCTTACCTCCCAAAACCACACATAAGTGTCTCCCCAATGTCCTCCCTCCGCTGGGACCCACTAATCTGAAGAACTACATAGACCTATCCTCCCAGGCCCCTCTACTGACCAGTCCTACCTTACCTCTTAAAATTGCATAGACCTACCTCCTAGGATCCCATCCTACATTAGCCATTGACTATCTCAACTGTGAAATCCTATCTCCTAGTGGCTTCTACGTAATTTTTCCCGGTAGTGAGTATTGTGCTCAGGAGTTCCTCATCCAAGCCTGAGTTGCACTCTGTGCAATCTCATTGACCAAACTCCCTCCTTGTCACCTAGAAATGCACAATGCGTAGTTACTGGGTCCTCTTTCCCAACCTGTCACCCATCCCGGGCCCAGTCCATCAATAACAATGCATCATCTTAGACTAGAGAGTTTTTGGATTTGATGTCGTTCTGCCATCAGTGAATTGTAGGAACAGGTACATTGTTAGATCATGACGAGCCGATGAAGAAAGAGAAGAAGGAACAAACATGCTAGAAGGCTCACTCATAGCTAAATGGACAATGAAACTTATCAAGAACAAGCAAAGGGAACACATGCATGCAACCACCTCTCAAGACCGAAGATCATTGAAGACCCCACATCATCAAGCTATGTTGAGGAGAAGAGAAAGCACATCCAAGGACACATTTATCACTCACCAACAACAAAGGCTTGACATTGCCACCTTAGCAATCTAGTCCATGTCAACAGTGTCATCTCAAGTTGTGTCATGAGTTGTCAAAGGCCAAGTCACTATTATGAGCCATGCTTATTGTAAATCAAATATAATAGTCCAATGGACACACATGGATATGAAGAGTAACATCAATTGAAAATTCATAGGAATTTGGACAATCATGAGGGTATTCATAAAGTCATAAGGGTCAAGCATCACCCCTTGTTATATATACCCCCATATTGTATGAGAAACAAACTTTTCACCTTGGCTCCTCCCACAAAGCATAGAGAGTTTCAGTCTGTTATTCGAGGGGCAAGGACTGGCTCCAATGTCCCACTACTGGGGCTAGTGATGTATGATGTAAATATGTGTCTTAGAATTTTGCTTAATACAAGAGCCTTTTCAAGCCAAAACTTTTCCATGCATGACTTATGGATGTTTGTAAGACTATTCTGTGAACATTTATATTTCAAGTTTGTTTCACATGTACTAAGATAGTTGAACTATTTCAATTGTTTTAGTGCTTATCTTGTTGAGATGGTGCTGTAATGGTTGTCACTATTGTCTCATCCTTGTGGAATATTCCACGGGATACTAGACATACATTTCCTACTCATCAGTTATAACAACTGTCACATCTGTTGTATGTTATTCCGCTCGATGGTAGATGGATATTTCCCTGTTCTTTCATTTTAATAGCTGTCGCATCCAATCTGGAATATTCCTCTAGATGTTAGACAGGTCTTCCTGGTTCACGTGTATCTCTTCCTAGGCGATGCTATTACTTATCACTTAGAGGCTCACTTTTCTCCCCCATTTTTCAATAAGAGAACTTAGACACAGTGGCATTGCACACTCACCAGGTACACTTGCCTTGCTTTTCTAAGGTACCATTGCAACACCCTCTTGTGCTGAAAGCTAGAGTCGAGACAAATCTCTAATTATTTCACAACCTGGCCATCATACCAGATGGGACTCCTACACCAAACAGTGTGAGGTTTATTTAGGACCTCATATCGGGGAGATTCCCTAAATGTTGGTGGATCCAACACCATCAACATTTCTGGCTCTAGAAGGAGGGCCTATAGTATTTTATGGCTGATTGTCCCACCGACTCCACTCATCCATTTTTTGGTCAAGGTAGTAACATTCACTCCCTCTCCCATACCCACAATTCTGAAGTTGGTAATTCCTCACCTCCTAGGCTTAAACGTGAAATCTCGTACCATCAAATCTGGGATCTTCGTCCCATCACCCGTTAATTTGCAAAATTTGTTGGACTGATTCTAGGAGGGTACGCTCTTCCATATCATCAAAATAAGAACAAGACTACCCCCATAGGAGTAGTAGTTACATTTGTTGAAGAAGCGACCCTTGCCACCCTTGAAGAGCTAGCAGAACATGTGGAGAAAGAAGAATAACCTCCTCTCTTTTAAGGAGAAGAATAAGGCCACCCCTTGCTCTTGAGTTTAGGTTTCGATGGAGGAGGCGGAGTGGAAGGAAACGAAGGAGGAGGAGGAGAAGAGGAGGAACCAACAGATTTAGAAGAGGAGTCATCAGATTCAAAAGAGGAAGAGGAAGACAACGAATAAGAAAACATGGTAGACCAAAATCTAGATTGGATGACTCGGGGCCCACTGGAACTTCTGAGTGTCCTGCACAATATACCAAGAGATGCAGAGAATCTCTTAACAAAATATGAACCTGACAAGACAGTGAAGGCAAAAGATCACTTAGACACTTTCTACCTACATTTACAGAAACTCGAGGTACGCTATGATGATGTTGCATCTAGATTATTTCCATGTACGTTGGATGGCAGAGTAGCTATGTGGTACCAAAACCTTCATCCAAACTCCATCTAGAATTGGAGGGTATTCAAAAGGATCTTTCTTGAGAAACTTTCTGAAGACAAGACCCCTGCCATGTGACTAAAGGAGTTGGGTAGTCTCAAGATGGAGTAGAAAGAAAAGGTCAAAGATTTCAATCAGAGGTTCAACCGTATTTTAAACAAGTTCTTAGATGACACAAAACCTCATAACTCCATCACTATCGACTACTACACTTCTGAATTTCCAACCAATATTGTGCAATTCGTCAATCGAGCTGCTAAACCAATGTTAAGAAAATACTATGAAGAGGCTATTACCATAGAGAAGGATTTGTGCACTATTGGAGTCATTGCAGATGATGAACCCACTAAGGACTCCAAAGATGTGGGTAAGAGGCCTCATACCTCTGTGAGCAAGGCCAAGGAAAAGGAAATGAGTGATATTGAGAATCTTACTCGTCTCATTAAGTCTCTATACACATAAATGGTTGAACTTAAACAGCGGAAAATCAAGATTATCGTGAGCAGCAAGCCCCCCAAGTACCCGCAAAGGAAGAATGTAGCTTCCAACAGTAGCAACAGCTATTTGGCCAAATCTACACAAAGCTTCAACATGGTTCTAAACATTTATAAAATCGGCACAGTTTTATACTACATGTTCCACCACGAATATAATTCAGAAAAAACATGCCCAGAATGGAACCTTGAAATGAATACTCTTGTTACACAGTTGTGTGACAAGGCCATGGTTGATGAACAGTTGGATCCTAATGAAGAAGAATAATTTTCTACATCTAATGAATCTCCAAGCACTGGGCATGTAGTAAAAATGTATCAATATGTTCTCGCAGCCTAGAAAAACACCACCGATAAGGAACCTCAGAGTGATGATCTGACCCTGAAGAAAAAAAACTGATACAACTTGAGGAATCAAGGGGCCACCACTTTGATTGAGGTACCAAAAAATAAATGCAGAGAAAAATTGTTAAGGAAAATGGGTCCTCTAGTCGACTCAACACAGAAAACTAAGAGAAATTCTATGAAGACAACTTTAATGAAAAGTGTTTCCATAACTAGTTTAGACAGAACCATCCCACCGAAAACCATGAATTCAGTTCCACCCCCGGACACCTCGTTGATTCTTCTTGCAACAGAGTAAAACATTGTAGAAGACATGAAGAAGGATCATGCAAATATTTCTCTGTTTGAACTTACAAAAATCACGAACTAGCGGGACATTCTTCTATGAGCACTCGGGAAAATCTCTACTGGTGATGCCACCTCTTCAAACAAGGGATATAGTAACAATCTTGACACTCTATGGTCTGTGCTTAACACGCTCTGCATGGAGGAGGCAAACTCACTCTTCCCACCTTTCTTGTTGTCATTTGAAATCTTTAAATTCAATGTCTACAACTGCTTGGTTTATTCTAGTGCATCGATTAATGTCGTGCCACTCTCTGTGGCCAAGAAAATCAATGGTCAATGGAGGAAGACAAATGTATAAATCATCCAAGTAGACAGAACTTGTGTTCTAGCAATTGGTGAACTCAGAGATGTGATCCTATGACTATCATCTAATGAAGGAGTTCATCAATGCATCAATATTGTAATTGTGGACATCCGAAAGCATATGGGGTATTACTGAGCCGAGACTAGTCAAGAAATATGCAAGGATATTTTTCCACTAACTGGTCACAGTTATGGCTTCCATACAAGGGTTGGAAAAACCAGATACAATTACTTTTAGAGAGCTACATGAAGCAAAACGTAACTCCCTTGAATGGGCATAATGAGCTGTTGGATTTCGCGGAACTTGTTTTCATCAATTAATTTCTAGAGACACAGTTGGACCTCCTTCCATGTTCAACTGGTGAAAATAAAACTTGTATAGTAAGTAGTAGTAATAGTAGTAGCATTAGTACCAGTGCGATGAGCAGTCCCTGTAAAGATGATATGTGGACCTGTTGAAGCCTCAAAATTTGTTGCGACAACATGGGGGATAACCACCTAGTCCGAACCTTAAAAGAAGCTCCTTTTCCATTTGGTATAGTGGCTCCGACTAGGGATAATGGAACCAGTTTCACATAGAGGATTGATTGATAATGTTGTTGCGGTGATATAAGATATAACGAAGAATGATTCAAGTAAGAATGATCTAATGTAAACAATAAACACATGCATCTATTTTATTCTAACGTTATCTTACTAAAAATATACCTAGGAGTAAACTAAGATATGTTTTCTACAAAGATATCTCAAATAAACTGGTAATGAAGATTATTCAACTGCTAAAAGAAATGAAATCGTGAATGATAATTGTTTTGGATAAATAGTTAGACAAAACAATTTAGAAAAAATTATCACATGTAGTAATTTTTCATGTATTCAATAAGTAATCAAAGCTGAAACATCATACGAAAGTGCAATAATGTAGAACTATAACTTAGATTTTCATACATAAGACAATCAAAGAAAGAATATTGCTAATGCATAAATAAAACATGATCATATGATAAAAGTACCATATATGGAAGGTTCTGATCGTGGGCTTAGCAATATTGATCCAATCAAATGCACTCTAAGAGTACAAAAGTGAAATTTCAGCAGAGCATGCTCAATATTCAAGAAAAATAGATCATGTTCCAATAATTTCATCAAAACCTTCACAAAAATACAGAAGTGTAATGTATTGTAAAGTGTTTTTGATAAAATCCTGGACCCCTCTCTAAATGCATGAGAGGGGTTTAAATACTATAATACATGCCTAAAAAATAGATTATTACAAAAAAAACTGAGGAGGTTTCAAACAACCTTCCTCGAAGTAAGAAAAAATAGAACTAAAAATAGAATTAAACTAATGACAATCTTCTTTCAACTTGAATTATCTCAGTTGGCTACTTGATCTTTCATATTGCAAATATTGATCATTGGTTTGACCTAGGGTGGTTGGCCGATTGTGGATTTTAACGGTCCTGCAAATATGGCATCTGATAGAGCTAGCACCATTTTCTGTGAAGAGGTAGTTAGCGTCGCAGAGTCATCCATTGGCTATGTGGTTCTACCAAATACTACGAGTATGTCTCCCAATCCAGTTTGGTCAGTTGTTTGATTGCTTCCTCTTTGATCTAAGTTGTTTGTTTCCACTGTTGTTATAGTTGTTTGATATCTGGGAGAGCCCCTCATATGCATTCTTTGAAAAGGTTGGTGCTGGGCTCTAGTATTGCAACAATAATGCTGCAACTCCTGGGACTCCCTTCTTTACTCTTATCAACCCGGTAGTTCGTAACAAACTTGGAAGCGACGATGCTGTATGCACAAGTACTAGCTCTTGCCGCAGCTATCACTTGGTCAGCTGGCACAAGTCCGCTAGGAGCTTAAGCCAACTTCTATGAGCTTTGAGAAGAGGCTTTCTAACTGATGGATGGAAGCTAACTCAAAGGAGGCTAACCTATTTGCAGAAAGAGACTGAAAAGCTAAAAGGAAACACAAACCCTAGCAAACCCTAATTTTACTAGCTAATCCTACTGATGCGAGAAAGAGGATGAAAGCTACTGAAGGAGATGCCATGGAATTCTGAGAAGGTGAAATGCATGTGTCTAAGCTACTTCTACAGTAAAATCTGGAAAAAACTTCTTTTTGTATTTTTCTGTAAAGTGTCAGAATTGTCACGCATGTGCTTTAACTGGTTTTTGATTGTGTAGAGGTGGATTGGCGAGAGGAAATGCTTGAAAGAGGTTGGGAAGGTTAGGAGAGGGCCCAAGGGGTCCCTAGCACCCTTCCAGAGAGTTTCACTGAGTTTGGCTATTAAGAAACTGCTTCCGTGAGCTTCTACAGGAAGTCTGCAGGGGTTCTACAAGATGTTTTGTATTTTCTACAGGATGTTCAGAAATGGGATTTCGGAGGGTGGATGGAGAGAGAAAGGTGAAGAAGTGAGTATGGAGGTAGGTTAAGGGTGTGAGGAGGTCCAAGACTTGGTGGATGGAGCTGAGAAGAGATGAGGATGGCTGGATTTGTTCAAGGAGGAGTGGAGCAATGTTGCACAAAAATATGGAAACTAGGCCAAAGTGAGGGAACGTAGCAAATGTGAGGCAAGAATCAGAGTTAGGGGATGGAACAGATGGAATTGATGGAGTACAAGTAGATGGGGAGGTGTTACAGGTGCTCTGCAAGTTACTTCTCAAACTGAAGAAACGATGACTTGGAAGACCAATGACCTAACTACTTTATTCTAATCTGGCCTAAGTAACAGTAAAGGAAATGAACAAAAGTTTATTTGCAATGAAATCATGTGAAATAGTTATGCAAACTGAGAAATCATGAATCTGGACGCTTAACCACAACTGGTATCAACTTCTACAAATGAGAATCTAACACTAATGATTGCATGGTGAGGCAATGACAGTGTTTTTGTTGGCAGCAAGGTCACCTTTGTCCCAACTCATGATCCCACTGAGGGAGAGGTGAGATCAGAGGTCCTTGATGGCCTTTTTCTGAATATCTTCCCTGTTAATAACCTATCAACTCAATATGAACATAAAAATCCTTTCTAATCATCAACAATGACCAAGGTAACCAGCAAGATTTTAATCTACTTAACAGAAATTATTTTGCAAAGACATAAATAGAAAATAACAGTACATAAAGGAATCCTTGGAACTTGGGTTGGGCCCAACCCCAAGAGCTATAGGCTCCTAAGAAAAACTCAGAACTGATGCCAGGTAAAGCTACTCTTCATTACTCAAAAATAATCATATCACAAGAAAGTTATACCGCAGTAGCTACAAAAATGAGCTGAGACAATGATAGCACTATAGTGCAAAACCCAACAGTTCCAAAAGTAAACTACGAAAGCTGAAGCCTTCCTATTTATGCACTACGAGGGTCCTAGAAGCCCTCCTTAACTCAAGGAGCTCGGCTGTTCAAATTGCCAGTAAACAGTCGCTCTTCACAAAGCTGTTCGGCTGCCTTTCGGATTCGTTTTGGTGACCTTGCTGAGCTCCGAGTCGAGGGTGGAGATTTCAAGGAAGGGCCATTTAATGCAAGAGACACCCTTCCTACGAATCCTCACCCTTGTTCCTTCATGCTTGGTTGTCACCTGGCTCATAATTTCTTGGCCTTGTTCCAAAATTTGTCTAAAAAACCTGAAATAACCACGTATTGGCCTCACAGACCACCCTTATTCATTCAAATAACATAAGCATACTCAAAAAACATGCATAATCTATGAAAAAGGGTGGATTGATGAAGAAAAGTAGGCAAATTGAGCCCAATAAGTTACCCATTTTTGGGGCTCATCATCAACCCCCTGCTAAATGGGTTGCTCATCCTTTGAGCAACTAATCTAGCTCATCATCCTTTATAGCTTTGACCGCCTCCCTCACGTCCCAGGCCTCTGCGGTGATATCTTCTTCCCCGTCATGAAATCCTGCTTTCCTTTCCACTTCCTCCACTGTCTGTTTTCATCCTCTTCCTTAACTCCTTCTAGCAATCCCAAAAGCAAGGGAGGATTGAATTTTAGGCCGATCCAATTGGCTGCAGATTTTGCATCGACTGTTTGTAGAGAGGTACCCTTGCCAAGGCCTCCCTCATCCTGGTGGGAGAGTGGTATTCTCTTATCTTCAAGCTGTGAGGCAGTGTGTTCCACCACCTTGTGAAGGCATGAAGGCAGTTATCCCCCAACAATCTCTCCATGTCCTCAAAGTGGGCAATAGCTTGAGCCTGTTGCTCAATGTATTCTGGTAAATCCCGAGGGCTGTTGGCCAAGTACTGGTGGGCGCTTATCACTATTGAGGGGTCCTCTAGCTCTGCTCGGATCATTAGTGGCTCACTGAGTTCCCTGCTCATAATACTGCATGCTGCTCTTTTTTCCTCATGATTCATCCAAGAGGCCATGGCCATAAGTTGGAAATCTCCTACCACAGTGTTGGGATGCCATGAATTCATGTTTGGAAGGGCTAAGTTGTGCAAACAAAACTCTGCTAATTTAGCCTTGTCCTCTGATGAGCTACTGTCACATAAAGCCACAAATTGATGATAATTTTGAAATGGAGTGATGCCCTTTTGGGACAAGGTGTTAATCTGAAACTGCAACCACTGATCCTTAAGGTATAGGGCATATGATTTGGCAGGTTGCCTACACTGCAGAGCTTCCATCGCCCAGCTAGCCATGCAGGCCAATTGGGCCTCCTTTTCTTGTACCGATTGTTTCATAGACTAGATCTCTTGGCCTGCGTGCAAGTCTTTCTCCTGTAGTTGTCTAGTTAGTGTCTCAATTTCAGCCTGCAACCCATCTCTTCTCTGCTATTCATCAGGGGTTTCTTTGTCTGTTGTGGGCTCCTCCTGTTTCTATTGTTCTCTCAAGATGTGAGGCATGTCTTCCTTATGCTATCCCTGTAGTTGTAGCTATTGTTTAGGAAGCTCATTTTCTTCCTGTAGCTTGGCCCGTTGGTTGCTTTCCACATGCCGTACCATAGCCAATTCCTTTCTCAACTCTTTGAGTTGTTCCTCTAAGGGACCTATATCTGCCACACCCTTGGACTTAGTGATCTTCATCCAAGTGTGGGTCCTCACTCTCTCCTCTTCTAATGCAAGGAAAAGTGGCACTGCAAACTTTTGGGGAATGATCTTTCCAACCTCTAACAAGTTATAGTAGGAGCCCAAGCTGGGCTGGGGGCTAGGTTCCACAATGTTCTCCACCTTTTCTTCCTCCTGTCGTGATTTAGCTACCTCTCCTTCCATTTCTTCGGTCTCCTTTAGCCTAGCCAGTGTTTCCTGTAGAATAGTCTCAGCATCCTGTAGAGAGGTCTTGTGTCCAGCATTTTCATCCTTTGTCTCCAGGTGGATGTTTTCGGGCTTCCCCGTTCATAGGTGATGGATGCCTTTGAAGGCAACCTTTCCTTTTGTTTAGCTGGGGTGTCCACAATTGTAATTGGCTCCTTTGATTGTGGCTGGGGTCTGCCAGTTTTTATTCGCATGCTCCTTCTGGCCTTAAAATACATGGAAGGCTCCCTTTTTTTCTTCCCTTTTTACTTTCGAGATGTGCTTAGGGCAGCCAGCACTGCTGCCGCCTCCCTGGCCAAAATCTTAGGCGATTTCTCCCTTTTCTGCTCCGTTTCCATGCTTCCTGTAGAAAGTCCTGTGTCGACTGTTTTCATGCTTCCTGTAGAAGCAATTTTCATGCTTCCTGTAGAAACTGCTTCAACAGTTTCGGTTTGCTTGGCTGGATGTGTCTTTCCTTTTAATTTCTGTGTGGTTGCCTTGGTTGTGCCCTCCTTTGTTTGGACTTTTTTAGTTCTCTCTACTCTACTCTGCAATCGTTTCTCCCTTGGTGTTTGTGCCTTTGTTCCTCCCACAGTTTTGGGCTCAGCAACTTGGCCTTTCCCTCGTTTCTCTTCTTGTTCTTTCTGTGGTGGTCTGTCCTATGTTTCTTTACCACTGGCTTTCTCTTCTTCCTCAGTGTGTTCCCTTTCTTCACTGCTGGATGAAGTGAGTTCCTCGGCCATAATTTGAATATCATTATCCCTGGACATGTTGCGGAAAATCTCCCAGAAGAGAGGGACAGTGTAGGTATGGAGGGCATCTTCCACTAGAAGCTTGATAAGCCCATCATGGGCTAGCTGATCCGGTGTCCCTTCCTTCAATTTTGTGCCACACTCAATTAATAATTGTAGGAGAAAATAGGGGATGCTTAACTTCTATTTTGGAGGTAAATCCATCCTATGTCTGAGTTCATTCAGCAACCGGAAGTGATAGTCATAGACAATACTGAACCGCCCCTCACAGGTAATGTATTTCATGATCTGGAAGTTGACTTCGCTCCAAAAAGGATGTAGGCTGGCTCTCTGGACCCCATTCTTGTCTTCTGTAAACTGTTCCTCTGGTAGAAAGAATTCTTTCTTGGCTTTTTGGCCCAATGCCCTCTCCTCTTTGCTCCAAGGTATCCCCAATGTGTTATAGACATTTTTGGGCACTACAACCCCAAGCATGAAATGTCCATAAACCAAGGGATCCTAAGTCCCTAAAAGTGTTGTTCTAACCCCTAAAGGAGCAAGGTCAACTGATTACAGCTTCTCCCAGAAGTTCTCCATGAAAAACTGCTCAGAACTGGTCAAAATAGGATCATTTCAGCTGCTCCATAGGCAAAGTGCATTGCATCTTACCTAAATACACTATGTGGGTGCGTTTAATTTCAAAAAGCCCTTCTATGGGGTGCGATGGACGAGAAGTGACAAATGGCAGTGTCATTCCGCGAGGTGGAGAGGCATGGAAACTTCCAAAAACTTCTCCTGTGACACTTGCCTCTCTGAATTCGACCAAGGATGAGTAAGAGATCATCAATCTCCAAGTGGAAGCAAGAAATATCAGAGGGAGGACACTAATCAAATCACAAGCTGACTCATCTCCCTTACAGATATCTATATATGGATCCCTCATCCCAGAGATCCAAAGGCTGGAATTTTGCATATTGTAAGGAATTGTTGTTGGTTTCTTGAGACAACATCAGATTGTTGGGTGATCTAAGCTTTGTATGAGGTGAAGAGGGGCTTCCTTGCTGAGAGGATGATGCTGGGTCAGAACAACTAGTTATAACTCCCTTGGCTCTTTCTTGTTTATCAATAAAAGCTATTCAAGTTTTCCTCCATACTCTTGTGTCATTTATGTTTTATGCATTTGTATGGTCAATTTACATCTGATCCTAGATTGTTTATGATTATAGATCCATGTTCTTGTATAGTGTTATGCTACTGTGATCTTACAGGTACTCTATGAAGTTGGGCGTGCAAGGGAACAAGTAGCGAAAGACTATCAAGAGAGAGAGGAATCGAACTAGGAGATTAGCGCAAGACAGAGGTTGGCCTTCTTTGTTCTTCTCTCATCTATATTTCATAAAGGAAAAACGAAAGTAGCTTTACTTTGTTTGTTTCTAAGGTAGCTATCACACCTTAGTGGGATAAGCAGTTCTGTGTAGACACTTTTCCCTATAACAAGATGGCGACTCCGCTGGGGACGAATTAGTTTGTTTGTTTATCTTCCTTGTTGTCTATTTTATAAACTTACAGACGAAGCCTGAAGTCGAGCCAGGTAGCTTTCGAATTGCATTTGCTATGCAAATGCAAAGTAGATAAATGCCGCTTTAGTCAATCTCCAGGATTCGTCTATAAATTAAACAACTGATTTACAAACTCTCTGATTGCCCCTTGTGGTAGCTCTTAGATCCTCCTTAGATCTACCCCTGATTGTTGCATTACTAATTACCATTTGCTCAGCCAAAACCCATGAACTGAACTGCAAACTATGACCCAGAACCCAAGAAAAGTCTCGTCTATTCAGCGCACTTCCCGAGTGTAGTAGGTGCGCTGCATTTCAAATTCCCTGTGTTACATGTGCGCTGAACAGACTAGGCATTGTTCAGTTTTGGTTTCTGTGATTCATTCTTTCTAGTTCTATTCATGAACTTTGTTGCCTATGATCAATATATCTCTATTTGAAACCCATTTTCCTTACTGTTATTCTGCCTCCATTGTACAAAAGAACTGCAAATGTTTATGTGTATTTGTTGAGTCATTTTCAGTTCTCCTTTGCAAAAAGTAACGTAATCGTACTGTCGTCCTTTGATTTAAAAGTGTCGCAAGTGTCGTTTTTAGTCATAGGAAAGAGTTTGGTTGCTGTAGATAGTCGATTATCCTGTTACTATTGTATCTGGTCTGAATTTGTAATTTTTTTAGTGTCGAAAACAAGTATTCATTTCCAAATCGTAAAGTGTTGTGATTGTCTCCATTTTTGATTTCGAAAAGAAACTTGTTGGTAATTGTCGCTTGAAAAGTAATTCAGATTTGTGCATTAGCTTTCTTTTTCCATTCACATACTAAGAAAGCCAAAAACAAATACATGCATGTGCATTTGCATTTAGACTATTTGATTGGTTTGATTTAGGACAGTGCATTTACAGTGTGCTCTTTGCTCTTTGTCAAATAATATTGTCTGTCTTTCCTTAGTAGCTAGGATTTTCATTGCACAAAGAAGATAAAAGACTATTTATCATCTTAGATTGCATTTTAGGAATTATACATCTACATCTTGCGGTGAACCGGAAAGGCAAATTTCATAAACAAGATCAACTATAAAATAAATTCAATGAATCTAACAACGCTTTGGAACCTAACGCACAACATTTAGAAGTCTAGGCTAGAGATGTATTACGGCGTCGTAAAGCCTGGTAACTGTTGTTCTCACTGATGGTTGGGTGATTCCTCCACTTTGACATGATAAGTGCCAGTACGGACGATAAGTGCTAGTACGGACTTGTGCAGACGATGAACCCACTAAGGACTCCAAAGATGTGGGTAAGAGGCCTCAGACCTCTGTGAGCAAGGCCAAGGAAAAGGAAATGAGTGATATTGAGAATCTTACTCGTCTCATTAAGTCTCTATACACATAAATGGCTGAACTTAAACAACGGAAAATCAAGATTATCGTGAGCAGCAAGCCCCCCAAGTACCCGCAAAGGAAGAATGTAGCTTCCAACAGTAGCAACAGCTATTTGGCCAAATCTACACAAAGTTTCAACATGGTTCTAAACATTTATAAAATCGGCACAGTTTTATACTACATGTTCCACCACGAATATAATTCAGAAAAAACATGCCCAGAATGGAACCTTGAAATGAATAGTCTTGTTACACAGTTGTGTGACAAGGCCATGGTTGATGAACGGTTGGATCTTAATGAAGAAGAATAATTTTCTACATCTAATGAATCTCCAAGCACTGGGCATGTAGTAAACATGTATCAATATGTTCTCGCAGCCTAGAAAAACACCACCGATAAGGAACCTCAGAGTGACGGTCTGACCCTGAAGAAAAAAAACTGATACAACTTGAGGAATCAAGGGGCCACCACTTTGATTTAGGTACCAAAAAGGAAATGTAGAGAAAAATTGTTAAGGAAAATGGGTCCTCTAGTCGACTCAACACAGAAAACTAAGAGAAATTCTAGGAAGACAACTTTAATGAAAAGTGTTTCCATAACTAGTTTAGACAGAACCATCCCACCAAAAACCATGAATTCAGTTCCACCCCCGGACAACTCGTTGATTCTTCTTGCAACAGAGTACAACATTGTAGAAGACATGAAGAAGGATCATGCAAATATTTCTCTATTTGAACTTACAAAAATCACGAACTAGCGGGACATTCTTCTATGAGCACTCGGGAAAATCTCTACTGGTGATGCCACCTCTTCAAACAAGCGATATAGTAACAATCTTGACACTCTATGGTCTGTGCTTAACACGCTCTGCATGGAGGAGGCAAACTCACTCTTCCCACCATTCTTGTTGTCATTTGAAATCTTTAAATTCAATGTCTACAACTGCTTGGTTTATTCTGGTGCATCGATTAATGTCGTGCCACTCTCTGTGGCCAAGAAAATCAATGGTCAATGGAGTAAGACAAATGTATAAATCATCCAAGTAGACAGAACTTGTGTTCTAGCAATTGGTGAACTCAGAGATGTGATCCTATGACTATCATCTAATGAAGGAGTTCATCAATGCATCAATATTGTAATTGTGGACATCCGAAAGCATATGGGGTATTGTTGAGCCGAGACTAGTCAAGCAAGATGCAAGGATATTTTTCCACTAACTGGTCACAGTTATGGCTTCCATACAAGGGTTGGAACAACCAGATACAATTACTTTTAGAGAGCTACATGAAGCAAAACGTAACTCCCTTGAATGGACATAATGAGCTGTTGGATTTCGCGGAACTTGTTTTCATCAATTAATTTCTAGAGACACAATTGGACCTCCTTCCATGTTCAACTGGTGAAAATAAAACTTGTATAGTAAGTAGTAGTAATAGTAGTAGCATTAGTACCAGTGCGATGAGCAGTCCCTGTAAAGATGATATGTGGACCTGTTGAAGCCTCAAAATTTGTTGCGACAACATGGGGGATAACCACCTAGTCCGAACCTTAAAAGAAGCTCCTTTTCCGTTTGGTATAGTGGCTCCGACTAGGGATAATGGAACCAGTTTCACATAGAGGATTGATTGATAATATTGTTGCGGTGATATAAGATATAACGAAGAATGATTCAAGTAAGAATGATCTAATGTAAACAATAAACACATGCATCTATTTTATTCTAACATTATCTTACTATAAATATACCTAGGAGTAAGCTAAGATATGTGATCTACAAAGATATCTCAAATAAACTGGTAATGAAGATTATTCAACTGCTAAAAGAAATGAAATCGTGAATGATAATTGTTTTGGATAAATAGTTAGACAAAACAATTTAGAAAAATTTATCACATGTAGTAATTTTTCATGTATTCAATAAGTAATCAAAGCTGAAACATCATACGAAAGTGCAATAATGTAGAACTATAACTTAGATTTTCATACGTAAGACAATCAAAGAAAGAATATTGCTAATGCATAAATAAAACATGATCATACGATAAAAGTACCATATATGGAAGGTTCTGATCGTGGGCTTAGCAATATTGATCCAATCAAATGCACTCTAAGAGTACAAAAGTGAAATTTCAGCAGAGCATGCTCAATATTCAAGAAAAATAGATCATGTTCCAATAATTTCATCAAAACCTTCACAAAAATACAGAAGTGTAATGTCTTGTAAAGTGTTTTTGATAAAATCCTGGACCCCTCTCTAAATGCATGAGAGGGGTTTAAATACTATAATACATGCCTAAAAAATAGATTATTACAAAAAAAACTGAGGAGGTTTCAAACAACCTTCATCGAAGTAAGAAAAAATAGAACTAAAAATAGAACTAAACTAATGACAATCTTCTTTCAACTTGAATTATCTCAGTTGGCTACTTGATCTTTGATATTGCAAATATTGATCATTGGTTTGACCTAAGGTGGTTGGCCGATTGTGGATTTTAACGGTCCTGCAAATATGGCATCTGATAGAGCTAGCACCATTTTCTGTGAAGAGGTAGTTAACATCGCAGATTCGTCCATTAGCTATATGGTTCTACCAAATACTGCGAGTATGTCTCCCAATCCAGTTTGGTCAGTTGTTTGATTGTTTCCTCTTTGATCTAAGTTGTTTGTTTCCACTATTGTTATAGTTGTTTGATATCTGGGAGAGCCCCTCATATGAATTCTTTCAAAAGGTTGGTGTTGGGCTCCAATATTGCAACAATAATAATGCAACTCCTGGGACTCCCTTCTTTACTCTTATCAACCAGGTAGTTCGTAACAAACTTGGAAGCGACGGTGCTGTATGCACAAGTACTAGCTCTTGCCGCAGCTATCACTTGGTCAGCTGGCACAAGTCCGCTAGGAGCTTAAGCCAACTTCTATGAGCTCTGAGAAGAGGCTTTCTAACTGATGGATGGAAGCTAACTCAAAGGAGGCTAACCTATTTGCAGAAAGAGACTGAAAAGCTAAAAGGAAACACAAACCCTAGCAAACCCTAATTTTACTAGCTAATCCTACTTATCCGAGAAAGAGGATGAAAGCTACTGAAGGAGATGCCATGGAATTCTAAGGAGGTGAAATGCATGTGTCTAAGCTACTTCTACAGTAAAATCTGGAAAAAACTTCTTTTTGTATTTTTCTGTAAAGTGTCAGAATTGTCACGCATGTGCTTTAACTGGTTTTTGATTGTGTAGAGGTGGATTGGCGAGAGGAAATGCTTGAAAGAGGTTGGGAAGGTTAGGAGAGGGCCCAAGGGGTCCCTAGCACCCTTCCAGAGAGTTTCACTGAGTTTGGCTATTAAGAAACCGCTTCCGTGAGCTTCTACAGGAAGTCTGCAGGGGTTCTACAAGATGTTCTATATTTTCTACAGGATGTTCAGAAATGGGATTTCGGAGGGTGGATGGAGAGAGAAAGGTGAAGAAGTGAGTATGGAGGTAGGATAAGGGTGTGAGGAGGTCCAGGACTTGGTGGATGGAGCTGAGAAGAGATGAGGATGGCTGGATTTGTTCAAGGAGGAGTGGAGCAATGTTGCACAAAAATATGGAAACTAGGTCAAAGTGAGGGAACGTAGCAAATGTGAGGCAAGAATCAGAGTTAGGGGATGGAACAGATGGAATTGATGGAGTACAAGTAGATGGGGAGGTGTTACAGGTGCTCTGCAAGTTACTTCTCAAACTGAAGAAACGATGACTTGGAAGACCAATGACCTAGCTACTTTATTCTAATCTGGCCCAAGTAACAGCAAAGGAAATAAACAAAAGTTTATTTGCAATGGAATCACGTGAAATAGTTATGCAAACTGAGAAATCATGAATCTGGACGCCTAACCACAACTGGTATCAACTTCTGCAAATGAGAATCTAACACTAATGATTGCATGGTGAGGCAATGACAATGTTTTTGTTGGCAGCAAGGTCACCTTTGTCCCAACTCATGATCCCACTGAGGGAGAGGTGAGATCAGAGGTCCTTGATGGCCTTTTTCTGAATATCTTCCCTGTTAATAACCTATCAACTCAATATGAACATAAAAAGCCTTTCTAATCATCAACAATGACCAAGGTAACCAGCAAGATTTTAATCTACTTAACAGAAATTATTTTGCAAAGACATAAATAACAAATAACAGTACATAATAGAAGCCTTGGAACTTGGGTTGGGCCCAACCCCAAGAGCTATAGGCTCCTAAGAAAAACTCAGAACTGACGCCAAGTAAAGCTACTCTTCATTACTCAAAAATAATCATATCACACGAAAGTTATACCGCAGTAGCTACAAAAATGAGCTGAGACAATGATAGCATTATAGTGCAAAACCCAACAGTTCCAAAAGTAAACTACGAAAGCTGAAGCCTTCCTATTTATGCACTACGAGGGTCCTAGCAGCCCTCCTTAACTCAAGGAGCTCGGCTGTTCAAACTGCCAGTAAACAGTTGCTCTTCACAAAGTTGTTCGACTGCCTTTCGGATTCGTTTTGGTGACCTTGTTGAGCTCCAAGTTGAGGGTGGAGATTTCAAGGAAGGGCCATTTAATGCAAGAGACACCCTTCCTATGAATCCTCACCCTTGTTCCTTCATGCTTGGCTGTCACCTGGCTCATAATTGCTTGGCCTTGTTCCAAAATTTGTCCAAAAAACCTGAAATAACCACGTATTAGCCTCATAGACCACCTTTATTCATTCAAATAACATAAACATACTCAAAAAACATGCATAATCTATGAAAAACGGTGGATTGATGAGGAACAGTAGGTAAACTGAGCCCAATAAGTTACCCATTTTTGGGGCTCATCATCAACCCCCTGCTAAATGGGTTGCTCATCCTTTGAGCAACTAATCTAGCTTATCATCCTTTATAGCTTTGACCACCTCCCTCACGTCCCAGGCCTCTGCGGTGATATCTTCTTCCCCGTCATGAAATCCTGCTTTCCTTTCCACTTCCTCCACTGTCTGTTTTCATCCTCTTCCTTAACTCCTTCTAGCAATCCCAAAAGCAAGGGAGGACTGAATTTCAGGCCGATCCAATTGGCTGTAGATTTTGCATCGACTGTTTGTAGAGAGGTACCCTTGCCAAGGCCTCCCTCATCCTGGTGGGAGAGTGGTATTCTCTTATCTTCAAGCTGTGAGGTAGTGTGTTCCACCACCTTGTGAAGGCATGAAGGCAGTTATCCCCCAACAATCTCTCCATGTCCTCAAAGTGGGCAATAGCTTGAGCCTGTTGCTCAATGTATTATGGTAAATCCCGAGGACTGTTGGCCAAGTACTGGTGGGCGCTTATCACTGTTGAGGGGTCCTCTAGCTCTGCTCGGATCATTAGTGGCTCACTGAGTTCCCTGCTCATAATACTGCATGGTGCTCTTTTTTCTTCATGATTCATCCAAGAGGCCATGGCCATAAGTTGGACATCTCCTACCACAGTGTTGGGATGCCATGAATTCATGTTTGGAAGGGCTAAGTTGTGCAAATAAAACTCTGCTAATTTAGCCTTGTCCTCTGATGAGCTAATGTCACATAAAGCCACAAATTGATGATAATTTTGAAATGGAGTGATGCCCCTTTGGGCCAAGGTGTTAATATGAAACTGCAACCACTGATCCTTAAGGTATAGGGCTTATGATTTGGCAAGCTACCTACACTGTAGAGCTTCCATCGCCCAGCTAGCCATGCAGGCCAATTGGGCCTCCTTTTCTTGTACCGATTGTTTCAGAGACTGGATCTCCTGGCCTGCGTGCAAGTCTTTCTCCTGTAGTTGTCTAGTTAGTGTCTCAATTTCAGCCTGCAACCCATCTCTTCTCTGCTATTCATCAGGGGTTTCTTTGTCTGTTGTGGGCTCCTCCTGTTGCTGTTGTTCTCTCAAGATGTGAGGCCTGTCTTCCTTATGCTATCCCTGTAGTTGTAGCTGTTGTTTAAGCAGCTCATTTTCTTCCTGTATCTTGGCCCGCTGGCTGCTTTCCACATGCCATACCATAGCCAATTCCTTTCTCGTCTCTTTGAGAAGTTCCTCTAAGGGACCTATATCTGCCACACCCTTGGACTTAGTGATCTTCATCCAAGTGTGGGTCCTCACTCTCTCTTCTTCTAATGCAAGGAAAAGTGGCACTGCAAACTTTTGGGGAATGATCTTTCCAGCCTCTAACAAGTTATAGTAGGAGCCCAAGCTGGGCTGGGGGCTAGGTTCCACAATGTTCTCCACCTTTCCTTCCTCCTGTGGTGATTTAGCTACCTCTCCTTCCATTTCTTCGGTCTCCTTTAGCCTAGCCAGTGTTTCCTGTAGAATAGTCTCAGCATCCTGTAGAGAGGTCTTTGTGTCTAGCATTTTCATCCTTTGTCTCCAGGTGGATGTTTTCGGGCTTCCCCGTTCATAGGTGATGGATGCCTTTGAAGGCAACCTTTCCTTTTGTTTAACTTGGGTGTCCACAATCGTAATTGGATCCTTTGATTGTGGCTGGGGTCTGCCAGTTTTTATTCGCATGCTCCTTCTGGCATTAAAATACATGGAAGGCTCCCTTTTTTGCTTCCCTTTTTACTTTCGAGATGTGCTTAGGGTAGGCAACACTGCTGCCGCCTCCCTGGCCAAAATCTTAGGCGATTTCTCCCTTTGCTGCTCCGTTTCCATGCTTCCTGTAGAAAGTCCTGTGTCGACTGTTTTCATGCTTCCTGTAGAAGCAATTTTCATGCTTCTTGTAGAAACTGTTTCAACGGTTTCGGTCTGCTTGGCTGGATGTGTCTTTCCTTTTAATTTCTGTGTGGTTGCCTTGGTTTTTCCCTCCTTTGTTTGGACTTTTTTAGTCCTCTCTACTCTACTCTGCAATCGTTTCTCCCTTGGTGTTTGTGCCTTTGTTCCTCCCACAGTTTTGGGCTCAGCAACTTGGCCTTTCCCTCGTTTCTCTTCTTGTTCTTTCTGTGGTGGTCTGTCCTATGTTTCTTTACCACTGGCTTTCTCTTCTGCCTCAGTGTGTTCCCTTTCTTCACTACTGGATGAAGTGAGTTCCTCGGCCAGAATTTGAATATCATCATCCCTGGACATGTTGCGGAAAATCTCCCAGGAGAGAGGGACAGTGTAGGTATGGAGGGCATCTTCCACTAGAAGCTTGATAATCCCATGATGGGCTAGCTGATCCGGTGTCCCTTCCTTCAATTTTGTGCCACACTCAATTAATGATTGCAGGAGAAAATAGGGGATGCTTAACTTCTGTTTTGGAGGTAAATCCATCCTATGTCTGAGTTCACTCAGCAACCGGAAGTGATAATCGTAGACAATACTGAACCGCCCCTCACAGGTAATGTATTTCATGATCTGGAAGCTGTCTTCGCTCCAAAAAGGATGTAGGCTGGCTCTCTGGACCCCATTCTTGTCTTCTGTAAACTTTTCCTCTGGTAGAAAGAATTCTTTCTTGGCTTTTTGGCCCAATGCCCTCTCCTCTTTGCTCCAAGGTATCCCCAATGTGTTATAGACATTTTTGGGCACTACAACCCCAAGCATGAAATGTCCATAAACCAAGGGCTCGTAAGTCCCTAAAAGTGTTGTTCTAACCCCTAAAGGAGCAAGGTCAACTGATTACAGCTTCTCCCAGAAGTTCTCCATGAAAAACTGCTCAGAACTGGTCAAAATAGGATCATTTCAGCTGCTCCATAGGCAAAGTGCATTGCATCTTACCTAAATACACTATGTGGGTGCATTTCATTTCAAAAATCCCTTCTATGGAGTGCGATGGACTAGAAGTGACAAATGGCAGTGTCATTCCGCGAGGTGGAGAGGCATGGAACTTCCAAAAACTTCTCCTGTGACACTTGCCTCTCTGAATTCGACCAAGGATGAGTAAGAGATCATCAATCTCCAAGTGGAAGCAAGAACTATCAGAGGGAGGACACTAATCAAATCACAAGCTGACTCATCTCCCTTACAGATATCTATATATGGATCCCTCATCCCAGAGATCCAAAGGTTGTAATTTTGCATATTGTAAGGAATTGTTGTTGGTTTCTTGAGACAACATCAGATTGTTGGGTGATCTAAGATTTGTATGAGGTGAAGAGGGGCTTCCTTGCTGAGAGGATGATGCTGGGTCAGAACAACTAGTTGTAACTCCCTTGGCTCTTTCTTGTTTATCAATAAAAGCTATTCAAGTTTTCCTCCATACTCTTGTGTCATTTATGTTTTATGCATTTGTATGGTCAATTTACATATGATCCTAGATTGTTTATGATTATATATCCATGTTCTTGTATAGTGTTATGCTGTTGTGATCTTACAGGTACTCTGTGAAGCTGGGCGTGCAAGGGAACAAGTAGCGAAAGACTATCAAGAGAGAGAGGAATCGAACTAGGAGATTAGCGCAAGATAGAGGTTGGTCTTCTTTGTTCTTCTCTCATCTATATTTCATAAAGGAAAAACGAAAGTAGCTTTAATTTGTTTGTTTCTAAGGTAGTTACCACACCTTAGTGGGATAAGCAGTTCTATCTAGACACTTTTCCCTGTAACAAAATGGCGACTCCGCTGGGGACGAATTAGTTTGTTTGTTTATCTTCCTTGTTGTCTATTTTATAAACTTACAGACGAAGCCTGAAGTCGAGCCAGGTAGCTTTCGAATTGCATTTGCTATGCGAATGAAAAGTAGATAAATGCCGCTTTAGTCAATCTCCAGGATTCGTCTATAAATTAAACAACTGATTTACAAACTCTCTGATTGCCCCTTGTGGTAGCTCTTAGATCCTCCTTAGATCTACCCCTGATTGTTGCATTACTGATTACCATTTGCTCAGCCAAAACCCATGAACTGAACTGCAAACTATGACCCGGAACCCAAGCAAAGTCTCGTCTATTCAGCGCACTTCCCGAGTGTAGTAGGTGTGCTGCATTTCAAATTCCCTGTGTTACAGGTGCACTGATCAGAGTAGGCATTGTTCAGTTTTGGTTTCTATGATTCATCCTTTCCAGTTCTATTCATGAACTTTGCTGCCTATGATCAATATATATCTATTTGAAACCCCTTTTCCTTACTGTTATTCCGCCTCCATTGTACAAAAGAACTGTAAATGTTTTTGTGTATTTGTTGAGTCATTTTCAGTTCTCCTTTGCAAAAAGTAACGTAATCGTACTGACGTCCTTTGATTTGAAAGTGTCGCAAGTGTCGTTTTTAGTCATAGGAAAGAGTTTGGTTGCTGTAGATAGTCGATTATCCTGTTACTATTGTATTTGGTCTGAATTTGTAATTTTTTTAGTGTCGAAAACAAGTATTCATTTCCAAATCGTAAAGTGTTGTGATTGTCTCCATTTTTTATTTCGAAAAAAAACTTGTTGGTAATTGTCGCTTGAAAAGTAATTCAGATTTGTGCATTAGCTTTCTTTTTCCATTCACATACTAAGAAAGCCGAAAACAAATACATGCATGTGCATTTGCATTTAGACTGTTTGATTGGTTTGATTTAGGACAGTGCATTTACAGTGTGCTCTTTGCTCTTTGTGAAATAATATTGTCTCTCTTTCCTTAGTAGCTAGGATTTTCATTGCACAAAGAAGATAAAAGACTGTTTATCATCTTAGATTTCATTTTAGGAATTATACATCTACATCTCGCGGTGAACCTGAAAGGCAAATTTCATAAACAAGATCAACTATAAAATAAATTCAATGAATCTAACAACGCTTTGGAACCTAACACACAACATTTAGAAGTCTAGGCTAGAGACGTATTCCAGCGTCGTAAAGCCTGGTAACTGTTGTTCTCACTGATGGTTGGGTGATTTCTCCACTTTGAGACGATAAGTGCCAGTACGAACTTGTGCTCCCACGTACCGTCGAGTATATTTTGGGAGACCACAATAGGCTTATTCCTTTATCCATAGGAAGCCGTGTCTGTCGCCCTATCGATCTCAATGCACTGAACACAGCATTCGGGAAGATTGACTGTCGTACCATAAAAAGTATTCTGCAGTTTTGCGATTGGTTTGGTAATCCCTCTACCTAGATTTCCAGAGTAGTCCCTTTCATTCCTTTTCAGACTCCTTAACAGAAAAGGTCCATCTGAGCACTTGTCACTTCAGGCTCATTAAAAATCGAATGCGACTAGAGTCATCTTTTGGCTTTTCTCGACTCTTAAAAATTGAAAAAGCAAGTTGTGTCAAAGCGTCTAAAATTCATCTAATTTGGAAACATACTTCCCCTTTATTTTTAGTTGATCGAGTAATCCGCAATCATGGAAGAAAGTCAATTGAAACCCCGTCGTTCGCAGAGGCTTACGGGTCAACCGTCTTTGTCTCGGGAATTGAAACAAGTACGGACAAAGCGAACTCGTTTAACCATTTCCAAATCTCCTGGTAAAGTTAGAACAAGTGTTCCAACAATATCAGAGACTCTGGTTACTCCAAACATTTCTGGTATCCCTGCCTTTACAGAAGAAGTTCAGCAGCCACAGAAGGACGGTAGTACTGATCCTAGTATGAGGGTGAACACTTGTATCACTGAACTAGTTCCTTATACAACCAGTTCGGAGAGTGTTGCTCCCCAAACATCTGTCGCTGCAGATTCCATACCTTCTTCGGCACCAGAAATATTCTACGGACCTGATGGTCTACCCCTTCCACCTGGTCTGATTTCTATAGAAGAGATTGTGGAAGATCCTCCATCTAGTACTGCATCGCAATTTGGAGTCGGGATCACTCTGTATCCTTCTTCATCAGAAATTAGTCTACCGCCAGCGGAAGCTCCTGTAGAATCGCTAGGTAATCTTTTGGATAGACTAGAAATGTCTGAACAACCGTCAACATCTAGGACTGTGTCGTCTGACATAGTGACGGCAGAACTCCCTGCTATCACTCCAACAATGTTCGCCAGTATACCATCTGTCCCAAATAGCTCTCAATCGCTAGAAGGAGCCCACTCAGGGGCCATTTCGACGATATGGTCTATTCCTGTTTGTTCATCCGGAATAATATCCGGAAACTCTTATGTTGAGTCTCAACAAATTGATCCATTTGGAGGTCAATTTGGGCAGTCCGGCCCTCAAGGGAAAACCATTCCCTTAAGTACCGGATTACCACCGTATGGGGGGCAGTATGCCCTTTCATTATCCCCTCCGGGAGGATAGCCATACGGGAGTTCACAACAAAATTCGGGTTATGCTGGAATTACTTTAAGCGGTTTGGTACCGATACTACCTCAACAACCAAGAGTTGTATATTCGATGCAACAATGCTTACCTATGTCAAGTATACCAACTACGCTAGCTATTGTGACGGTGTCGCAAGTTCAAGCGTTGCCTGTTGTATGCCAACCTCAGGTTTCTCAGGTTGTAATGCAACAGCCCCTTGACCCTGCAACTCAACCACAATCGCCGACTGGTGGAATGACACAGGTTCAAACGGGTACAATTACCCCTCATCTTGGTCAAACAATTAGTATCGGGCAACAACACATGGCTTCACAACCATGGCTAGTACAATACCAACAACCGCAGTTCCAACAAGTATACCAAGGTTCTGAGCAACAAATCTTTGCGAATAGTGGGCAACCGTATATTCAAAACGGTCAAAATCAACCATTTTACAATGGTCATGCCCATCAACCTTACCAAAGTTACCAGCATCAAATGCATTATGCTGGTATGCAAAGACCAACTGCTCAGGCAATCCCATCTTATCCGGGTATGATTCACCTAACCTGAATCAACAGTTACCCTTCGTGGCGACTTTAGAGTTACCTGATTTAAATCGGTTAACAAACGATCCAATCGCTTACGCCCCTTGGTGGCCAGCGATTCCGCATAAACTTCCATCAGATATTCCTAAATTTAATGGAAATCCGAGTGAAGATCCGTCGAATCATGTGATGACCTTTCATCTGTGGTGTTCATCAAACACCCTAAACGATGATTCGATTAGGCTTCATCTTTTTCAGAGGACGTTAACTGGTCCGGCAGCAAAATGGTATATCGAATTGCCTAGAGCTTCATTCGACAACTTCAGTACCCTAGCCACAACCTTGTTAACCCATTTTCAGTTACCGATAAGGTACGAAACGGGAACAGAACTTCTTACCAATTTCAAACAAACAACAACCACTCACATATCAGATCATATACATGAGTGGCGACGTCGTCGTAGAATGGTGAAAACGTATGTTCCCGATCAGCTCTTAGCTGAATGGTTTATTAAGTCATTACTGCCTTCCATCACGGAAGATGTGGCAAAAGGGGGAGTCGTCACCGAAGAGCAGGTTATCGCTCGTGCGCAATATTTGGACTTGATTTACACTCAGTCCAGCACACTCTACGATAAAATACCTGACACTCCTAGACTGTAATTCTCAGTTCCTCCTCCTAAATCAAACAATGACTCTCATGTTGGTGACGGTGTGATTGGCACAACAGACACGAAATCTACAAAGGCTACATCTAAAAAGGCCCGTAAGATTTCTGGTCAAAATGCAAAAGACGAACTTCTTGCCTCGGAAGTAAATGTCGTATCGACAGATAAAGGCAAAGAAACCAAGCAACCAGGGGGAAAGAAGAAAGGCAAAGGGAAGAAGAAGAAACAGGAAGAATCATCACCTGAAAAATCTTCTGCAAACCCTCCTGGAAATAGGAAACAAAAAAATCCATGCTTTATATGCGATGAGGATCATCGGACCGCAGATTGTCCACACAGAGTTTGAGCTTAAAAAATTCTTCAAGAATTCAAAAACCTCGGCAGTATTAACTGATCCATTTCCAAATCCAAGAACAAATTTGGTTGACAGTGAAAATGCTTCCCCGTCTCAAGTGCTAATGTTGTCGGTTTCCAAACAGAAAAATGATGCTTTGATATCGACAAGAAACAAAGATTATGGGAATCCACAGCTGTCGAACAACAAGGATAAAGATCAACCTAGTAGTTCGACAACAACTTCGAGAGAAGTTGCGCCACCCATCATTCTTTAGTTGACAATAAAACCGCCAAAGGGAGTAGTACACAAGTCGACGTTTAAACCCCGTGCTAGAGCAGCACAGCATTATAATATAGTGGAATATTTGGCCCAATCGCCATCTGCTAAGTCGACTCTTGAGGTACTACAAAATTTCCCATCCCAAAAGCAAGCTTTATTATCAGCCATTAGTGGGATAGACCCAAAGGATTCCAATCTTGTATCCTTCAATCATAAAGGATACAATCCTCAGTTACTAGCTCAACTAGCTTTCCTCGTTCAAGTGAAAGCCCTCAACAAAATTGTTCATCGAACCATTATTTATGAGGGGGCATCTACATGTATTATGTCGATGAGTTGCTGGAAAACTTTAGGATCTCCAACCTTGTCGCGATCTTCGACGACATTAAAATAATTTGACGGACGAACACATACCCCATATGGTATTCTAAGTAACTTGAAAGTTGAACTAGGAGGGAAAACAATAGAAATACATGTTGAGGTAATCGACGAAAATCTCAATTACAACATCCTACTGGGAAGACCATGGATATATGCTATGGCTGCTGTTGTGTTGACCTATTTTAGGAAGATTGCATTTCCCTTTCAAGGAGGGATTACAATCGTCGATCAACAAAACTTCCTCCCCAATGGTTCTCAAGTTACGGGAAGCATTCCAATGATCCATGGAAACCCCCATTCACTTCAAAATATCGGAGTAGGCCTACTAAAAGATCCTATATTAATGGGAACTTTCGCCCTTCCACCTCCAATCAATTTGGCGGAAGTAGCGTCGGTAGGAACCTACAACATGATATCTTCTAAAAAGATCTCAGAAAACGATATCGACATGGATCATGCGCATGTTTTTCCTCCAAGCCCAACAGAAATATTGTAGCAATCAATGTTCCTAGCATGGGAGGCAAACCCAAATCAACGCTCATCAAGCGTTTGGATAGAGAGGTCTAAGGAATATGGTAGCCCTTCAAATCCTTGGTCGCGAGTGCATATCACCGACGAAGGAATTGTTCAATCAATGGTACTTGAAGGGGCACCATGGGATGATTACCACCATCGTTCCCTTCTTCCGGATTGTGAAGAAAATACTCCTGATGACCTTTATCATCCTTCAGTTTTTGATTTCCTATCAAATACTGTAAACACGGTGGATTCCGAGCGAAACTTGTCCAACATTGAAGAGACTATCATCATAAATATCTCGACCAAAACAGATGTTGTAGAGAATATTTACGTTGGAAAATGTTGTTCTCCTTCAGAACTGGAAATATATAACGCTCTTTTTCATGAATTCAGAGATTTCTTTGCTTGGTCATATAGTGAAATGCCAGGCATTGACTCGAGTATCGTTGAACACGAAATCAAGATGTATCCAAATGTCAAACCAGTACGACAACGGCTACGACAGGTGCACCCCAAGAAATCCACTGCCATTAAGGAAAAAGTTGAAAAACTTCTCCATGCTGGTTTCATTTACCCGGTTCCTCTAACCGATTGGGTATCGAATATTGTCCCTGTTATGAAAAAACAAGGAACAATTAGAGTGTGCGTCGATTATAGGGATGTAAATCAAGCTTGTCCAAAAGACAACTACCCTACACCCTTCATCGACCAGATAATTGATGAATGCGCCGGATGCGAAATCTTTTCATTCATGGATGGATTCTCCAGGTATAATCAAATAAATATCCGCCCATAGGACCAGTCAAAGACTGCATTTATTTGTCCGTGGGGCACATTCGCATATCGAAAATTACCCTTTGGTTTAAAGAACGCAGGGGAAATTTTCAGAGGGCAATGAATTATGCCTTCCATGACATCAAAAACATCGTTCAACCATACCTTGACGACCTACTGGCTCATTCACGAAAGCGGACTGATCATCTGCAGCATTAAAGAGCAATATTTCTACGTTTCCGACACTACAAGATACGACTCAATCCACACAAATGTGTATTTTGTGTCAGTTCTGGTCGTTTACTTGGCTTTGTAGTCTTGAAAGATGGTATTCGTCTCGACCCATGTAAGGTTCAGGCAATCATAAATTTGCCTCCACCTTCAAATTTGCTTCAGATTCAGAAACTCCAAGGGAAAGCAAACTTTCTGAGGAGGTTCATTCCAAATTACGCCGAACTTGCTAAAGGTTATACGTGTCTTTTGAAAAAGGAAGTACCCTTTGTCTGGGATTAGGTTGCACAAGCTTCCTTTGATGCTTTAAAAGAATCCCTAATGAAAGCATCATTAATGTACGCTCCTGATTATCAAAAAGACTTTAACCTGTATCTGGCTGCAACGGATACAACCATCGCAATGGTTTTAGTTCAAGAAAACAACGGAATTGAACATCCTATATATTATTTAAGTAAGAACTTAAATGATACAGAAAGCAAATATTCTTATGTTGAAAAGCTAGCGCTCGCAGCTGTTCAAGCAATACGGAGATTTCGACACTATTTCCTCTTTCGAAAAACTACCATTCTGTCAGATTGCAACCCCATGACTTATATATTGTCGCGACAGTTGCTGGGGGGCAAATATTCAAAATGGATAGAAATTCTACAAGAGTTTGATCTAGAATTTGTAAAATCCAAGTCAAAGAAAGCTCTGGTTTTCGCAGAATTATTATGCGATCTCCCATTGTCGTCCAACGATGAAACATCCCAAGAAACGATCGTGGACGAAAATTTGTTTCTGATATCTTCAAGCAATCTGTGGTATGGGGATATAATCATTTATCTCCAAACCCAAAAATATAGGCCAAATACCTCTCGCTTTGAACAAAAACGTATTCGATACCAAGCAAAAGACTACATCATCGTCGGTGATACACTTTACCGTCATGGTATCGATACGGTTCTGAGAAGGTGCCTCACCCATGAGTAGGCTGAAAAAGTCCTGAATGATTGCCATTCAGGCGCGTGTGGGGAGCATCAATCCGGTTATGCTATAGCGCAAAAAATTTTACGAGCAGGATACTTCTGGCCAACAATGTTCAAAGTTGCCATGCTTGTCAAATTTTCGATAGCAAAACCAAAAGACCACCCGCACCTCTGCAGCCAATAGTTGCTGTCGGGCCATTCGCGAAATGGGGCATCGATTTCATGACATGTAACCCCACCTCGACCGGGGGGCATGGGTATATCATAGTCGCAGTTGACTATTTTACCAAATGGGCCGAGGCGATGCCTACATTAGATAATACTGGTGAAACAGCTGCCCTCTTCTTTTTCAATCATGTAGTCGTCAGATTCGGCATCCCACAAGCTATAGTCACAGATCATGGATCACATTTTCGCAATCACATGATGGTCGAATTAGCTACCAAACTAGGGTTGTCTCACGACAGCTCTACTCCATATTACCCGCAAGCCAATGGACAAGTTGAAGCAATCAACAAGGTCCTGAAGCGCATGCTGCAAAGGATGATTGGAGTTCACAAAAGAATTTGGCACCTAATCCTATGCTCAACCTTGTGGGCTTACCGAACATTGGTAAGGAATGCAACCGGGTCTACACCTTTCCAACTAGTATATGGCCTGGAATCAGTCTTACCAATCCAGTGTGAAATCTCGTCCCTCAAACTCGCAATTGACCTTCTCCCCGGAACTTCAGAAGAGGAGGCACGTTTCTTGGAACTAATCCAATTGGATGAAACCCATCATGGTGCCGCTTTGGCTAACAAAGCCCATAATAAATGAGTCAAAGCGCAGTTCGACAAGAATGTCAAACCCCGTGTCTTCTCAGAAGGTGACTTGGTCTTGCTTTATGACCAAAAATCCGATAAATTGGGGGCAGGTAAATTCAAGTCTTTATGGATGGGCCCCTATATTGTTAAGCGAGTGTTAGCAAAAGGAGCCTACCAGTTAATGGATTATGATAGAATTCCACTGGCACAACCTCGTAACGGGTTGTACCTCAAGCGTTACTATGCGTGATTCAGTATAGTAACCTGTATGCTTTGTTATGTTTTTGTTTCGCTAAAGTATTTGTTTTGGTCAAGTAATCCACTTTTTACATTTATTGCAGATGTCAAACCTATTGGAGTCATGTGTTGGATATGCCGACGGAGCGAGTCGTAATTCGCGGAACCTATCTTCCGCGGCCTAGGCCATTTTTGATCCAAGTGGCGAGTTAGTAAGTTTCAGAGGGGTATGTATTGGTCGATCAACGAATAACATCACTGAGTATAGCGCGTTGATAGAACTTCTCTCTGATGCCATCACACATGGTATACACTGACTGATTGTCAGGCTAGACTCACAACTCGTCATACTACAGATCACTGGTATCTACTCTGTCCAAAATCCAGCTATTTATCGCATGTTCCTAAGGGTTAAGATTTTGGAAAGATAATTTGATTTTATTAAATATCAGCATATTTCCAGAGCCTTAAACACATTAACTGACTCATTGGCAAATTATGTGTTAGATAGACATTTGCAACATTTATAAAAAGAAGCATACCATCAATATTTGCATTTGGATCATGTAACTTAACCAAAATAAAGCTTCAAAAATCAAAAATATATATATAACTGTTTATGGTTTACACATAATTTTCTATAACCAAGACAAAATTGGTCAAATGACCCAAAACTCAAAACGCTAGGGGGCACCCTAGTCTAATGATGCTCGTGATAGCAAGTCACAGCCTGTGCGATCATGCGTAAGAGCCGAGTCCATCGTCTTGGCACACCAGTAGTATGCCGCTGCGACCTCAAGGGCAGCTCGTCAGTCCTCACATCTGGAATACCAAGAGTGAGGCCCTCAACCTGTTCCTGTAATGCTGTGAGAGTCTCGGCCACATCGAGGTCGCGAAGGATAGCCCTTCCAACAGCCTCTCCTGCTGGGGCGGCCACTGGCACTCTCAGGCGTACTACTGGCTGAACGGGACCAACATCTTCATGAACACATGAGTTTGGTTAAGTCTTGACAGAATAAATCACGAGGACATTATAAAAGAAAAACGATAAATAGGGATATGGTCAAAGAATTTACCAATGGCGCCCCACTGTTCGCCAACCGGTAGTACTAAATATGGATCACCCCAGAAGTCCATACCGGCATATGGATACTCAGAATAAACCATCTCCTGACGATCAAACCACCCGAAGAAGGTATCAGAAAAATAAATCTGAGACTGACCAGCATGCCTAGACATATGGTCGACCCATCTCTGCATACGTGATTCAGTCGGTGAAGGTAAATCGAGTGAAATATACTGCGGCTGCATCAGTGGTATCTTTTCCAAGGAAAAGGCAGTCAAGATAGAACCATAACCAAAGTTCTTCAACCTCCCACTCTTTACCTTGGTCAACTGTTCTTTCATCACAAGAAGTACTACGTCGCACCAGTTGAACACCTTCGGTTGGAGACATTCCAAGGCATATAAGATTGGTTGGCTACATGAAGAGCCGCACCACCAGCCATCCTACCAAAAGTGAATAGAATAGTCCTGAGAGACCTGTCAGTGACATCACGGATGATGATCTTTCCATCCTTACTCGACTGAGATCCCTCTCTGCAATATCGGCGAACATAATCTCTCACAGATTCACCTCCTCGGGCCGAACCTGATAAAGAGATGGGGCCACCCCGCCTCGACAAGCCAGTCAAGAAATAGATGTCCACTACAGTCAAGTGGATGGATTTGCCCCTAATCTGGAACACCTGGTTGGTAAGATCCCAAGCATCGAGCAAATACTGCAGCAAGTTGATTTGTTGTCTCATGCTAGAAATGCGGAAAAACTTCAGCAAGCCACAGTTCCACAGTGCGTTTAATGTAACCGGATCATGTAAAGCAAGCATGTCCTCTTCTTCATGCTCACGTTCTCGCCATGTAATAGTCATCTTTCTCCAAAAAACTCTGAAAACAAACAAGAGAAGAGTTAGATCCTTATTTTGGTAAGAAACAGGCAAAATTTCCATCAAAAATTGTGCATAAAATTCCTTCCTCGCGCCCATCGCACCTACAGTAGTGCTCTGGGTGCGTTGCATGTCAAATTGCCAGTAGACAGGCCAACATCCAACGCGCCTTTCGATACACAAAGGGTGCACTGAAGCCAGGGCAAGTTTTTGAAACCCCAGAGGCTCAGAAAAACCAGGAATCAAGCTCAGAATGCAAAATGGAAAGCATGAAATGAAAGAGCTCAAGTTTAGCTCCTACCTGGTCCAAATGGCACCGAGAATCATCCACAGAATCTCTCGAAATCAGCTGATGAAAATCAAGGGGGGAAAGCACCTCCAAAGCTCCAACAAACCAAATTTCAAATGAAATGGTAAAATGAGAGGTAAAAGCACTTTTACATTACTTTTTACGTAATTCAAGTAAAATATTAGTGTTCTAACTCATTTTTCAAACATGTATTGTTCAGTTCTAACTAGTTTGATGAAGCAATTGAAAATGCAGTACAATCTTTGAAAGAACAAAGCTATTTATGGTAAAGTCAAGAAATGACCGATTTCATCGAGCAGTTTTAGCGCATAGTTCAAGCTCGTTAGAAAATAAACATAAGCCATGAGCAAATGTTTCGCCCCGCGTTTAAGCTCATTAAAAAATGAACTATTTCCCGGTAAATAACCATCGTGAATGTAGTACTTCAGCCTTTAAAAGCCTTGGTCGTGTTCTCATCATCACCTCCACTCTTTATTGGCCGATCATTCACCTCCATTTGATTGTTTACCCCTTTTGAGGAACAGCTGCGAAGAGTGATCTCACTAGCCATCCTTGTAACACTATCGTGATTGGAACATTCCAAACCTTACTTGGAATCAGCTGCTACCCAATTTTATCTCTCGTTCCTCAAAAGACAAGTCTTCTTTAAGCTCTTTTCAACTGACTCGTAAAATATGAAAAGATTGCCGAGCCATTGGCCTCTCCAGCTCGTTAAAGGGACCGGAAGTGCTATCCCTCCTCTAAATTTTAATCTTTTTGGACCTGAGGGATTATTACACAAAAAGATCGAGCGCTTGTTTTGTTCGGCTCGTTAAAAGTATCGAAAATTCATCCCTTCTGTATTGTTTTATACTTTTTTGGACTTAAGGGATTAGATGACGAAAAAGGAATTTTGGAGTTTCCTTTACGTTCCTTTTCAGACTCTCTAAAATTGAAAAGGGTCGAGTTATCTTTGTCGTTAAACTCGTTAAAACTTAATAGCAACAAACTTGTCCATTGCAGACAAGAACGAGTTTCACTATCGCTAGGCTCGTTAAAACATAGCGATGGGTTTGCCTGAAGGGAAAATTATAGAACAAGCATATGTTATCCTCCTCAAGCTTGAAAAAAATAAAGAGGTACTGGTCAGCAATGACTGGGGAAAATTGGGAAGAAAACTTGAAGAAACTTTGTTGGTAGCAAGTCGCTCTTGAACATGACACTTTCACTCCGCATCCAAGTCGGGCTGGGTTGTTTCATTCACCAGTCACATCACCATGATCCCATCACACCATCCACATTTGGGGTAATGCTACCAATCCATCATGTCAGTGTCGCCGATATGTTCAAGAGAAGTCATTCAGAGAATTCACCTATGTCTCACCCGCTACAATACATTTACACTCCATTCTTTCATGACTGCCACCCTGAACCGTATGTCATCAGATCGTTTTCACCTCCATTAAAATCATTTGCTCCGTTCCGTGTCATTGATGTGGGATTCATTAAGGCCCTCCTGTGATGGATCGCTTCTTGTCGACATCAGCTCATTATCCAAGAAGTCGATCTAGGAACACCCCATTCAGTACTTTGAAGCTTGCATGCCTCAATGGCAAGTTTCTCACTTCCAGCGATAGGTTTACATCAATGGCCTTCGACCGAAAGATTTTATGTGGTGTTTGATGCCAAGTCCTTTATTCACACCACATGAATTGTACTGCAGTACCTTGAGGGTCATTATCATTATCAGTGATTCCTCTCGTGCCTGTTAACAGCTTACATCATTGGCTGGTAATCAGGCGATGTCTTTCCATGTTCGACTCCACAACATCTCTCACATGGATAGACTTGTACTTCGAGTGAAGATTGAACGAGATTGAAGACCCCAGATCTAGTTTCATCCATCCGGGCTGCGATATATATTCAGGGAAATAAAGACATCAAATGTACATCATTGCTGCATAGATAATCATCCAATCAAAGGGATGATGGCTCTACCAGAATCATCAGTCTACACTCAGACGATTGTCTGTCCTATGTACATGAAGATGAATTTATAAAGCTGAGCATGGCAATGCCCGCCTCAGCTAGATCATGAAAATATTATGAAGATAATGTGTTGTATTGTATCTTATTACAGGTCTCCTCCCAGCTTGAAATAACTTCAGATCCTCATAATAAAGCATCTCACCCGACATCAAAAGATTAACGACCTCATGCTTTAGGGGGCAACTGTTATAAACATTTTTGGGCACTACAACCCCAAGCATGAAATTTCCATAAACCAAGGGCTCCTAAGTCCCTAAAAGTGTTGTTCTAACCCCTAAAGGAACAAGGTCAACTGATTACAGCTTCTCCCAGAAGTTCTCCATGAAAAACTGCTCAGAACTGGTCAAAACAGGATCATTTCAGCTGCTCCATAGGCAAAGTGCATTGCATCTCACCTAAATACACTGTGTGGGTGCGTTGCATTTCAAAAATCCCTTCTATGGGGTGCGATGGGTGAGAAGTGACAAATGGCAGTGTCATTCCGCGAGGTGGAGAGGCATGGAAACTTCCAGAAACTTCTCCTGTGACACTTGCCTCTCTGAATTCGACCAAGGATGAGTAAGAGATCATCAATCTCCAAGTGGAAGCAAGAACTATCAAAGGGAGGACACTAATCAAATCACAAGCTGACTCATCTCCCTTACAGATATCTATATATGGATCCCTCATCCTAGAGATCCAGAGGCTGGAATTTTGCATATTGTAAGGAATTGCTGTTGGTTTCTTGAGACAACATCAGATTGTTGGGTGATCTAAGCTTTGTATGAGGTGAAGAGGGGCTTCCTTGCTGAGAGGATGATGCTGGGTCAGAACAACTGGTTGTAACTCCTTTGGCTCTTTCTTGTTTATCAATAAAAGCTATTCAAGTTTTCCTCCATACTCTTGTGTCATTTATGTTTTATGCATTTGTATGGTCAATTTACATCTGATCCTAGATTTTTTATGATTATAGATCCATGTTCTTGTATAGTGTTATGCTGTTGTGATCTTACAGGTACTCTGTGAAGCTGGGCGTGCAAGGGAACAAGTAGCGAAAGACTATCAAGAGAGAGAGGAATCGAACTAGGAGATTAGTGCAAGACAGAGGTTGGTCTTCTTTGTTCTTCTCTCATCTATATTTCATAAAGGAAAAACGAAAGTAGCTTTACTTTGTTTGTTTCTAAGGTAGCTACCACACCTTAGTGGGATAAGCAGTTCTATGTAGACACTTTTCCATGTAACACAATGGCAGATTAGTAACTCAACTAATGAGTTGTGGAGTAAGCTTTAGGGTCAACCCTCTGAAATTCACAGTGGCCAGTGTCTTTGATTTAGGCTGCAGGGACATTAAGAACTCCTTCATTATCTCATCGTCATGACCCTGAATTCTATCACAAAAGGTCATCCAATTGACACGGGTGAAGAGGTTCACCACCTCGGGATGTTCACGCAATTTTCTGGAATCCAAGGGTTCCTTCCTGATAAACCCCCTTGGCATGGTGAGAGTGCTCTATTTTGTGCTCTAAGCAGAGAGGACTTGTTGTTTTATGGTTTCCTCCTTCGAACTTGAAGACAGTATCTCTCAAGTGTTTATATTTTAACCTTGCACCAATTCCCTGGTTTTAAAAACTCGATTGTCTGTGTATAAAAGGAAGGCTTAGGTTTCCCCAGACAGAGTGCAGAGCTCAACCTTCATCCCCAGCATACATATAACCATGTAAAATTCACATTTTTCCTACACAGGTTAGCCCTGACAGTGCTTTATCTTTTCTACAGGAGGAATTTTCTTAATAGGAACTGTGGAGGAAAACTTGGACGCAAAACCAATGAAGAAATTCCATGCAACCACAAGTAAACTACTATTTTTGACTCACAGGCGGACTTGTATCTAACCCTCCAATTCAAGACAGCTCAATTCACCATGTTTTCGAAATATACCATGCATGGAAGAGTGTTTTCAAGCCTACCTCTCTCGGAACTCTAAATTTGACGAAGAAAAGTCCAGACCTCTCTCCTCCGGAAGGCTATGTTGTAGCGCATGTAGAGCCTCTTCCTGTAGAATGCTTTTCCGGCTTCTGTAGGATATCACGGTGCTTCTGAACGAGCATGGGACGCAGGAGAATTTTGAAACAGGCTGAAAAGCTCAGGCTAACAGACTATGGAGGCAGAGGACGCGTACATCGTTGAGAACGGTTGCAAGTGCAAATGAACAGTGGTTAACGCGAGTCTTTGGCCGAGCATTTTTGAATTATGGCACAATTCGGGGCGAGGGGGTGAGGTGGTCAGGCTGATTCATTAGCCAACGTCACTACCATCATTCCTCTACGTGTCCCTGACCGCCATTACCTCTCCTCTGACATTAACTGCCACCACCACTGCCAGTCCCGCCGATTCTCCCCGACTGGACACTTCACACGTGTCAGTTGCACGTCTCGTTGGCAAATTCGAACGTAACCGAGCTTGTTCGAATCCCACGAAGCTATGCGACTGACTGTGGGTGGCCAGTTGACTGGCCACTGAATTCATTCAATCCGAACCATTTTCACAGACATGCAGTTTTTGAAATATAGTCTATGAAATTTGACGAATAAGGTTAGACACTTACCTGTGTGGCCGTGGATGTGTTCTACAGGCTTCGGGACTTGGAACGACTGCTTCGCTCGCAGCTGCTTCGTGCACAGGTGATAGAACTCATTCTTTCATTGGTTGATGTTGTATGCACGGCTTTGGAACCCGATCCTCGGTTGGCAATGCTGCATGCACAGGTGGTGTTTGGTTTTAGCCGTCGAGGATGTTTTCACGTCCAGGAGGAGCCTTTTAACATGTTTCCTTTTGTTGGTTTCAGCTGCCCCTGCCTCTAGAGTATGTCTTCGAGAGGGATCAGCCACTACAGGACTCCTGTAGGATGTCCTGTAGCTGCTTCTCCTCCTGGGATGCAGGCTAAACGAGCAGGGATGAATTCAGTGATGAAGAGTCCAGATGGAGCTTGAATAGGTAGAGTGTGCGGGACTTTGCTGCTTGATTTGTCATTGGAAAATTTTTCTGTCCATCTGAAGAAAACAGGATTTCTTGTATGACTGCAGGAATACATAACTAGGTGGTTCCAACGGTGGTGGAAAGAGATGAAACAGGTGATGGATGGAAGAGAGGGGTGGCTACAGGCCTAACCAACAGACTCCAAGCTTCAAATCCCCTTCCAAAATCGAATTTGGCCCGCCCGAAGGCTCTACAGGATGTTTCCTCTATAAATACAGAACTTCCTGTAGAAAGCCCAAAACTTCCTGTAGAAAGCCCAGAACTTCCTGTAGGAGGTGGAATCTCAACCCGAATGTGATCAAATCCTGGGAAAAGCGAGTGGCCATGGAGGGAGTGTTTGTAAGGAGGTCCTGTAGCCTGGTACGGATCCCTGTCCTCGTTTTGCGCAGCCTTCTTTATCTACAATGTATTCCCTGCAACCTACAATAATTTTACAGAGATTAGGCCTGTTTCTTTTTTCTTTTCTTTTTCTCTTTTTTCTTTTTTCTTGAGAGACAGCTGGGGCGCCTCCATGAGGTTTTCACCCCCACTATCTGCCCTGGGCGCCTCAGAAAGGTTTTCACCCAAGGATCTCTTTTCAGTCCATTTCTTTATTGTTGAGAGACAGTTGGGGCACCTCCATGAGGTTTTCACCCTCACTGTCTACCCTGGGTGCCTCAGAGAGTTTTTCACCCAAGGATCTTTTTATTCCTTTTTTTTTTTTTTTTTGACGATCAAGGTGTGGGTGGAATAGAGGCAGAGCCCTGCTCTACTACTAGCACTGATTCTTCCAAAGTTTCAATGAACTCCTGCCTTGAAAGGGGTTTCTTGTAAATTTTCAATCGAAGCCCATTGACAAGCATGGGGATGGCTTCTTCATCAATGGTCCTGATAAGGACTAAACCATTGTCATTGCATTTTTCCATTGTATATGGTCCTAACCATCTTGTCCTTAGCTTCCCTTTGAAATCCTTGTATCTTGAGTCATACAGCAATGCCCAATCTCCCGGCTGGAATTTCTTTTCACTAAGGTGTCGGTCATGCCATATCTTCCTCTGGAGTTGAACTACTTCTGAGTGGAGGAGGGCCTGCATTTTCTGTTCATCTAATCCATTCAGCTGCAGTAATATTTCACATTGAGCATGGCTAAGATCTAAGTCCAGCTGAGCTGCGACCCTCAATGTGTTGTACTCGAACTCTATGGACAACAAAGCCTTCTTCCCGTAGACTAGCTCATAAGGTGTGAAACCTATTGTAGTCTTCCAAGTGGTGTTGTAGGCCCAAGTGGCCTCAACCAGGTGATCTGCCCAATCCTTTCTGTTACTGCTCACCACCTTAGTCAAAATCCCTTCCAATGCTCTATTAATGACTTCCACCTGCCCATTTGCTTGTGGATGATATGGGGTGGAAGTCCTATGCTTGATCTTGTGATGAGCGAGCAAGTCTTCAATCAAGTTAGAGGTGAACTGGCTTCCTTGATCAGTGACTAACTCTCTTGGGTAGCCAAACTTGTAGAAGATATTTTGACTTAAAAACTCAACTACCTTTTCTTCTGTCGCTGCTTTGATTCCCTTTGTTTCTACCCACTTTGTCAGATAGTCGGTGCACACAATGATGTAAGACCTTTGCTTTGAAGGAGGGTTGATAGGACCCACAAAATCCATGCCCCACTTCTCAAATGGCTCGAAGGTCACTTGAGGTTGGAGAGGCATTTCATCCCTTGGAGTCGGTCTCCCCATCCTTTGATATCAGTCACACTGGCTGATGTATCTTTTGACATCTTGGTGAAGAGTATGCCAATAGTAGCCTGCCTGTAGAATTTTGAAGGCGGTCCTTTTTACTGCAAAGTGGCCCCCACAGGGCCCATCGTGATAGGTTAGGAGGATGTCAAAGACTTCCTCCTCCCTAACAAAATGCCTCAAGATCTTATTTGGGCCAAGTTTGAATAGGTTGCCCCCGATCCAAGTGAACGGGGAACTCTTCCTCACAATTCTGCTCTTCTTCTTTGAGGATAGATGCGGAGGGAACTGTGCTAAGACCAAGTAATTTGCTATATTAGCAAACCATGGAGAGAGTATTGAGATAGTAAACAGGTGTTCATCTGGCATCTGGTCATCCACTATCCCTTCTTCACCTGTAAGCAAATCCAATCTAGACAAGAAGTCAGCAACAACATTTTCCTTACCTGGCTTTTCAACGATAGTCAAATCAAATTTTTGCAACAAAAGTAACCATCTAATGGTACGAGCATTTACATCAGGCTTATTCATTAAATATCTAATCGCAACATGATCAGTGTGTACAAATGTTTGATAACCAGTGATGTAGTGTCTGAACTTGTTTAGGGAATGGACTACAGCCAGGAACTCTTTCTTGGTTACAGTATAGTTCATTTCTGCCTTGGACAGGTTTTTGTTGATGAAGTATATAGCATATGGTAGTTTCTCCTCAACTTGTCCTAAGGCTGCCCCTATGGCTTTGTTCGAGGCATCAGTGTGGATGTGGAAAGGTAGGGCCCAGTTTGGACCTCTTAAGATCAGGGCGGACACCAGCTTATCTTTCAACTCATCCAGAGCCCCTTGACAGTCGTCAGTCCATTTGAACTCAACATCTTTCCCTAAGAGGCCAAACAATGGCGAGGCTAGCTTACTGAAATCTTTAATGAATCATCTATAATATCCTGCTAAGCCTAGGAAACTCCGAACATCTCTCACCTTTTGAGGAGGTGGGACCTTCTGGATGATAGCAATCTTGTTAGGATCCACTTGTAATCCTTGCTGAGAAATTGTATGACCTAGCACAGTCCCTTCGATCATCAGGAATTCGCATTTTTCGGGATTGAGGGATAGGTTCATCTCAATACACTTGGTTAAAATTTTTCCTAGGTTAGTCAATGCTTCTTGGAAGTTAGACCCATAAGGAGTAAAATCATCCATATATATTTCTACCGAATCATGGACCAACTCAGAAAATATGCCCAATACTGCTCTCTGGAAAGTAGCAGGAACGTTGCATAGCCCAAAGGGAAGGACTCGGTAGGCAAAGGTACCCCATGGACAAGTGAAGGTGGTTTTATCTTGGTCCTCCGAGTTGATTTGGATCTAATTATACCCGCTGAACCCATCTAGGAAAGAGAAGAACTTCTTCCCTGCCAATCCATCCAACACTTGATCTATGAAAGGCAAAGGGAAATGGTCTTTATTGGTGGCTTTGTTAAGTTCTCGGTAATCTACACATATTCTCCACTTCCCATTCTTCTTGGGCACAAGCACTAGAGGTGAGACCCACTCACTGTCGGAGATGGGGTAAATGAATCCTGCATCCAACAATTTTTGCAATTCTTCTTTAACAATGTCTTTAAGGGTTGGATTCATTCTCCTCTGAGGCTGCTTGACTGGTTTACAATCTTCTTTAATGTAAATGTGATGGGTACAGACTGAAGGGTGGACTCCTTTCATCTCCTTAGAGCTCCAAGCGAAAGCATCCAGATGATTGTTCAATAAGCTACATAGCTCCTTCTCCTTGGAGGGAGATAGGGAGGAGCTGATCTTTAAGGTTCTTTCGAGGCCAAATTCCACATTCTTAACTCTAGGAGAGGTTGGATCAGTCACACAGAGGTCCACTAAAGCGTTGGCTTGGGTATCTTCCACCAACTCTTCTAAGGACAGTGCACTGGTAGGTGGATTTTGAATCAAATTCTCAATCAAGTCATCCTCATTTGAGGGCCTCCCCTGGTGGTTTCTACTGTGCACAATGGTGCAAAGTAGACCTCATCCTCATCTCCCTCTTCCAACCAGAGTGGTAAGTCATGTTCTAGCAGAGGTTGGGCAGGAGGGTATAAGACTAGCTTTTTGGACATAGGCCCATTCTTGATGGTCATGCTTCCAGCTCGACAACTGATGTAAGCATCCACAGTGGCTAACCAAGGCCTTCCCAAAATGAGGGGGTATCCAATGAGCTTTGCCTTTGGCTGAAGGACCAAGAATTCTGCAGGGTACTCCCAAGAGTCAACAGAGACCAAGACATCTTCCACAATCCCTTAGGGAGTCACGGTGGAGCGATCTACTAACTGCAGGACTGTCAAGGTCTTCCTTAAGGAACTCTTAAGGTTGAGTTTAAGCATGGTGTCCCTGGTTATCACATTAATGGCAGCCCCTAGATCAATCAAGGTATGGGGGATTATGGTTCCATTGATGTGGACATCTACTACAGGACTCCCAGGGTCCAAATACTTTGGACATATTACTTGCCCCAACATTAGATGAGACAGTTGTCCTATGACATTGATAGTTGAGGCATCTCTCTTTCGCTTGCTTGGGTGCCTGAAACACTTCTCCTTAATCAATTTGTTGTATATTGGTACATCTTTTATGGCCTGGAGAAGCGGTATTTTCACACACAACTGTTTAAGTTCTCCCAGAAGTTCAGTCTCCTCTGGGTTTGGTTGCATGGTTACTATTAGTCGCTCGAGAAAGGGCGGAATGGCTTTGGGTTCACTTTCCTGTTTCTCTTCCTCATCCTCCGGGGGAGGAGGTTGGCGATCTGGAAGGACCTTCCCAAATCGACGGCTGATCTCCTGGATCTCCACAGCATAGGTAGGGCATGTTGTCTCCCCAGTGTATACCTGCTGGGCCTATCGGTTGTTGGGGTTCGGGTTCGGTTGAACAGGCATTTGGGGTTGTCTTGGAGGAGCAGGAGGTAATGGTTGTGGCTTCGTCGGTGGTGGAGGAAGAATGGCGGGAGGAGAGTTGTATTGGGGCCTCCACCCTGGTTGAGGTGCATTCCACTGAGGTTTTGGCTGGACATGTGAGTGAAATGAATGAGCAGTGGGTTGAGTATGGTATTGAGATGGATAAGACCACGAAGGAGGTGCGGACCAGGAAGGATGAGCAGGGGGACCCCAAGAAGGTATGTGAGCAGATTGGTTGAGGCTATAATAAGCTTGGGATGTCCCTTGCATCCCCTCCTGGTAAGGTTTGGGCCCATGCGGCCTCCTTTGGTTGAGGAGGTAGAGAGGTTCAGGGGTTGCCTCAGTCCCTTGGTACATGGATTTAAATCCATGTAAGTTTGGGCATTGGTTTGTGGGGTGGTCTCCCTCACAAACAAAACATACCTCTACTGAGTGCAATGGACACTCGTTCCTAGGGTGCTTTCTCGTACATTTGGGACAGAAAATGGCCAAAGCCCTCTTAGCTTCCTCTTTCTTTTGTTGGATTCGGAAAGTATCAAGTTGCTTGGAAATGGTCTGTCTCACCTCACTTTTGAGGTCTTCCATCTGATTAGCAAACTCATGCTTGGAGAAGGCAGTACTAGCTGAAATCGGATTCCCCCTACCTCTTTTCCGGGCTGCCCTAGAATGGTTTCTAAACACAATATTTATGTCTTCATAAGGTAGTTGGTAGATTTCCCCTCCAGCTAGCAAATGGAGGGTATCTAGAAGGTCTTCAAGGACTCCTCAGAGCATAACCAGCTTCAGAGATTCAGGGTCAAGTGTGCACCTGGCCCGTTTATAGCTAAGTTGGAACCTTTCCTCGTAGTCTTCTAAGGACTCATCATTTCCCATGGTCATCCGGAAGATTTATCCCTTTGTTTCCTTGGACCTACAGTAGTCCCGGTATTTGTTGTTAAAGGCTTGCTGCATCTGAGCCCAAGTGGTGATACTATTTCCAGGTAACCCCATGAACCAGCGTAATGCTGCATCCTTGAGGGTAGAGGGAAAGAGTTTCAACTTTTGCTTGTCTTCTGCATAGTCATAAGTTCGACAAAGGACAACAAACTCAAACAGGAAGGTATCAAGGTCTTCAGTGGTCAATCCATGGAAATGAGGTAAGGCTGAGGGACTTATGTTTTTCATCTTCATGTCCCTGTTGGTCTCTCGGATGGGGAAGGTACCTTCTATTCTCTCATCATCTTCTCTACCGTTTTTGTTTTCAGCCATGGTCTCAAAAGGAATGTTTTCTTGCTCTTCTTCTGTTATAGGATCTTCATATATCTCAGGAGGTTCACCTATAGGTTCTTCTAGGTCACTGCCACCAAAGAAGAGAGAAGGGTGACTCAGTGAAGTGGTGGGGGTGTTGGGTAGGAATTTCTGGTATTATCTTTGTTCCTACGAGGCATGAAAAGATTTTTGGTTGCTTTTTCTTTTTCCTGCTTGTACCTACAAAACTGAAACAGATGGAATTGCAACTAGCTAAAATCTATCTTGCGGAAATGAACATGCAGAATTGAAATGAAAGCAGGAAAGGACTAATCTATTTTGCTGAAATAAAATTGCAGGAATGCAATGCTAGACTACGCTTGCAGAATTGAAATGCTATTCTATGCTTGCAGAATTGAAATTGCGGAATTGAAAGGCTAATCTATGAAAGCAGGAAATGTCTAATCTACTTTTGCAGAAATGAAATTACAGAATGGAACTGAAATAAACTACTTAGCAGAAGGTTGGAGTAGAAAAATAGAAGAAAAGCAGCAATCACAAATACTCTAACACTTCCCCAGCAACAGTGCCAAAAAGATGGTGGGCTCCAGTATTGCAACAATAATGCTGCAACTCCTGGGACTCCCTTCTTTACTCTTATCAACCCGGTAGTACGTAACAAACTTGGAAACGACGGCGCTGTATGCACAAGTACTAGCTCTTTCCGTAGCTGTCACTTGGTCAGTTGGCACAAGTCCGCTAGGAGCTTAAGCCAACTTCTATGAGCTCTGAGAAGAGGCTTTCTAACTGATGGATGGAAGCTAACTCAAAGGAGGCTAACCTATTTGCAGAAAGAGACTGAAAAGCTAAAAGGAAACACAAACCCTAGCAAACCCTAATTTTACCAACTAATCCTACTGATGCGGGAAAGAGGATGAAAGCTACTGAAGGAGATGCCATTGACTTCTGAGAAGGTGAAATGCATGTGTCTAAGCTACTTCTATAGTAAAATATGGAAAAAACTTCTTTTTGTATTTTTATGTAAAGTGTCAAAATTGTCACGCATGTGCTTTAACTGGTTTTTTATTGTGCAGAGGTGGATTGGCGAGAGGAAATGCTTGCAAGAGGTTGGGAAGGTTAGGAGAGGGCCTAAGGGGTCCCTAGCACCCTTCCAAATAGTTTCATCGAGTTTGGCTATCAAGAAACCACTTCTGTGAGCTTCTAGAGGAAGTTTGCAATGGTTCTACATGATGTTCTATATTTTCTACAGGATGTTCAGAAATGGGATTTCAAAGGGTGGATGGAGAGAGAAAGGTGAAGAAGTGAGCATGGAGGTGTAGAAATTTTGAATAATTTAACACATATTCAACAGAGATTATCCTGATCATGTACTATTGCGGAAAACATACACAATACATAAGCTCCTCTACGTTGATCATCAATATAGCAGCATCAATAACAATAAAACATCAAGAGCATTCACACATTAACACAGTATATATCCCAGGGAAAGCATCTCGCTAAAAACCCCAACTATCTGTATATTAATGATTGAGTCATGTAACATTACACAACATAATACTTCTCACAAGTATCTCCACCTCTGTTACACACAATACAGCTCAGATCTAATCTCCAAATCTCTTCCACTGCTTGCCTGCCTCCACTGCTCAATACCTGCTCAAGAACTGATGAGAATGGCTCACCAAACTCGTTTTTCACCTGCAAAATAGTCACTCAGACTTTTTTGGACGTGAGCACAAGCTATAATGTGGGAAAATATGTGAGCAAACTCATTGGCATACTCAATCCCTTGATTGTGCAAGATCTTGTGCACAACTATAGTCACAACTGATAGCAATCTGATTCTCTACCACCTGTCCCTGTTGAACTGAACATGCACTGACATGCAACTGAGTTAACTGATGTATACATTAGTTGTATTATGAGTTAATAACTTGTGAATTAATTAATAACTAATTCACCCAACTCATCTCTAGTCTATTTGCCAGTTAGACTAAATAAAACCAGTTTAACAAAGCTAAACTGAACACAACTCCATCAACTCCACAATCAACTCCACCAAACTCAACTGATTGAGTTCTAACTGAGGTCATGCATGCAACAACTCAACTGACTCATAAGAAAAGCGTATTTCCTTCTGACAGCTGCATGTGCCACCTTTGTAGCTCAAACTGAAGTGCTCCAAGAGAATAAGATTAAGTTTATAGTCCAAATATTATTGTGAGATAATAATATTTGACTTTTCTATTTTTGACAGCCAGTCTAAAAATAGACTTTGATCACTCACACTGTGATCATTCACACTTTCATCAAAAATAGAAGTCCATCTATTTTTTCCCAACTTGATCAATCATCCATAAACAGCAACCTGCAATCCATAGACATGATCCATATGTCTAAAAATAGACATAGTCTAAAAATAGACTTGCACCAAAAATAGCCTGCGGGCCCACTTAGTGAAGGCGAATCTTTTCACTAAGCTCCATCATCTTGTTGCAATCTCAACACTCCCTCTCGACAAGATATGGATTATCAGCAACCCCTATCCTACCTCAGTGGTACTCGAATTTTCTCCTAGTGAGAGCCTTCGTCAGAATATCAGCATCCTGATCCTCCGTTGGAATGTACGAAAGTAACATGATCCTCCGCTGCACACAATCTCTGATATGATGGTACCTGATGTCAATATGTTTAGATCTATCATGAAATACAGGATTAGCCAAGAGTTTAATGCAACTCTGGTTATCACAGTAAATCACAGTAGGATCCAAATGAGAACCGAACAAACCAACTAGGATCTTCCTCATCCATATAGCCTCACATGCAGCCAAACTTGCTGCCATATACTCGGCCTCCGCTAAACTGAGTGCCACGGATCTCTGTTTCCTGCTGTACCAAGAAACTGCTGTCGATCCAATACTGAAGACCCCTCCTGATGTGCTCTTTCTGTCTGTTGGGCTCCCTGCCCAATCTGCATCCGTGAAGCCACATAGCTTCACCTCATCCTCCTGTCTGTACCACAAACCATATCCCGATGTGCCTCTCAAGTAGCGTAATACATGCTTGCCCGCCTTCCAGAAGAGCTTGGTAGGCCTAACCATAGCTTGTGAAAGCTGGTTAACTACATAACATATATCAGGTCGTGTATTGACCAAATACATCAGCGACCCCACCAACTGTCGATAAACAGTGGCATCCACTTCTTCTCCCGAAGTGGCATCCTCCTTCCTCCAACCTCCAGGAAGAGGAGTATCAACAGGCTTGCAGCCATGTATGTTGAACTTCTCCAGTATCTCCCGAGCATACTTGCCCTGAGAAACAAACAGTCCACCACTGCGCTGCCATATTTCCAATCCCAGGAAATAGTGAAGGAGGCCCAAGTCCTTCATCTCAAACTCTGTAGCAAGATCCTTCTTGCATGACAGTATCAACAGCTCATCACCCGTTAGAATCAAATCATCAACATACAGTACAATGATAAGCAACTTACCCTCCACCACAATCTGGTATAGGTTCGGATCCGCCTCGCTCTTGGAGAATCCAAGTCCTGTGAAATAGCTGTCTATCTGTGTGTACCAAGCACGTGGTGCTTGCTTCAACCCATACACCGCTCTCTTGAGCCTGCACACATGCGACTCGCTGCTGAAGACTTCAAAGCCTTCAGGTTGCTCAATGTACACCTCCTCCTCAATGACTCAGTTGAGGAACGCAGTCTTCACATCCATCTGATGAATGTGCCACCCCATCTGCGCTGAGAGAGCAAGAATCATCCTTATGGAAGAATACCTTACGACAGGTGCAAAGGTCTCCTCATAACCGATCCCCTCAATCTGTGAAAAGCCTCGGGCAACAAATCTTGCCTTGTACTTCTCCACACTCCCGTCATCTGCCTGCTTAACTTTGTAGATCCATCTCGAACCCACCACTGATTTCCCTTCCGGTCTAGGAACAATCTCCCATGCACTGTTTCTGACAATAGGATCATACTCTTCCACCATGGCGTCTACCCATGCGGGATCCTCCACAGGTTCCTCGAAAGAGGATGGCTCAGTCACAACACACTTGCTCATAAGAGCCATGTATCCAGTGTACCGATCAGGTGACTGTCTCTGCCTGCGTTGGGCTGTAGGTGGTCCTACAACTTTCTCTGCATCTTGAGCCAGTCGCTCAGCTTCTGTCAAGCGCTTTCGCCCTCTAATGGTTGGCGCTGCATGAGTGGTCTCTTCCACTCCATGAACCTCGTCCTGTGGCTGATCCACGTCCTGAAGCTCATCCTTAGGAACTAATAGCTCCTCATCTACATGCAAGTGTAGCTCCCTCTCAAGAGAACACTTCATGGCTTTCTCCTCCTGAAATTTTATATCCCGTCGCACAACAGTTTTACCACTGTCTAGCAAATACACACGATAGTTGTGGGGCGTATCAGTGTACCCCACAAATGTCCCAACCTTTACGGTCGGCTCCAACTTCTTCCTGGCATCCTTCGTCACATGCATGTAAATGTTAGCACCAAAATCCTCAAATGAGAAAGATCAGGCTTCTTACCAGAATAAGTCTCCTCAGGTGTACTCATGCCAAGTATCCTATGAGGACAACGGTTCTGCACATAAACTGCTGTATTGCATGCTTCCGCCCACAAGTGAAGGGGTAGGCCTTGATCATGCAACATTGCCCGTGCAGCACCCACAATCGTTCTGTTCTTCCGCTCAGCTACCTCGTTCTGCTGTGGGTTATGGGGAGTTATGAGATCTCTACGAATCCCTTCTGTCTTGCAGAAATCCTTGAACTCGCTCGAGATGTATTCACCACCATTATCGCTCCTAAGAGCCTTCACCTTCTTCCCCGACTCCTTCTCGACCAGTGCTTTGAATTCACAGAACTTTGAATATGTCTCGCTCTTCTTCTGCATGAAGAAGATCCAGCACTTACGAGAGAAATCATCAACAAAAATCACATAATACCTGTGTTTTGTTGTCGAAGCAACTGAGAAAGGTCCACACACATCTGTGTGAATTCTCTCAAGGATCGTCGTGGCATGACTATCCTTCTCGTGAAAGGTGGCTTTCACAAACTTCCCCAAAGTACACCCCTTGCACTGATCTGACTGCGCAAGTGTGCCTTTAGGAAGCCCTGTAGTGATCTGCTGCAGTATCTTCAAGGCTCCATGGTGAAGGTGACCCAATCTCCTATGCCACAACTCGCCATCATCCCGGCTGACCAATCCTTCTACCTTGCCTGCCATTGTTGCGCATCCATCTACATGCAACTGATGAAGGTTCCTCACTCAAACCCCTATCTTCCGGGTCTCACCAGTTGTCTTGCTGCGCAGGAAGGCCTTTCCCTCGCTGAAAACAACATCATACCCCTTGTCTTCTAACATCCCCACTGAGATGAGATTCTTCTTCAATCTTGGAACATGCATGACTTCCTTCAATACAAAGGGTTTACCAGACTCCCTCTCAAAGGAAATGGTACCGATACCGGTCGCACTGTATCTACCATCATCGCCCATCTTGATGTGCACTCCAAGATCTTTGTCCTCCAGATCAGAGAACAAATCTCTATCTCACGTCATGTGAAAAGACGCACCACTGTCCAAGAACCACACTGATCCCATCACACTTGAAACCAAGCATACGATCAATGAAAAATCAAGCTCAAATTGTGAGGCTAGAGCTTCTCCTGCTGAAGATCCAGCAACCTGCTTGTTCTTCTTCTTCTGCGGACAATTAGTGGCATAGTGTCCGTGCTGATGACAGTGAAAACACTTCACCTTGGACATATCCTGCTTCTTGCCTTTCGCACTAGACTGATAAGCTTTCTTGCTCTTCCCTTTCTTTGCTTTGGTAGCCAAAGCACAATTCTCTTCATCAGATACCTTTGATGAAGATCCATTCTCACCTTTATTGTTTCTGAGTTTATCCTTGAGCGCCCGGTCGCTCTTGCTTTAGAATAACATTTGCAATCCGTTGAAAGACATTTCAACAACACTGCTACAAATTCGATTTCCACCAGCTCCAAACTCAACCGCCTCCGATCTAAAATTCGTGAGAACACAATATTTCTCGTACAGAGATTGACTGTATGGGCATTCACCGGATATTTCACCTTCCAAAGGAAGGATGAATCCAGAGGCTACCTGGCCCGATTACAGACTCTGCTTGAAGAAATAGAATGTAAACACTTCCTAAATAGTATATCTGATGATCAATCCTCGCTTGATATCCTGTAAAAATCTCTTCTACAAATCAAGCTGCTCTGATACCATGTAGAAACTTTTTCTACAATTATCTAGCTCGCTCTGATACCATGTAGAAATTTTGAATAATTTAACACATATTCAACAGAGATTATCCTGATCATGTACTATTGCGGAAAACATACACAATACATAAGCTCCTCTACGTTGATCATCAATATAGCAGCATCAATAACAATAAAACATCAAGAGCATTCACACATTAACACAGTATGTATCCTGGGGAAAGCATCTCGCTAAAAACCCCAACTATCTGTATATTAATGATTGAGTCATGTAACATTACACAGCATAATACTTCTCACAAGTATCTCCACCTCTGTTACACACAATACAGCTCAGATCTGATCTCCAAATCTCTTCCACTGCTTGCCTGCCTCCACTACTCAATACCTGCTCAAGAACTGATGAGAATGGCTCACCAAACTCGTTTTTCACCTGCAAAATAGTCACTCACACTTTGTTGGACGTGAGAACAAGCAATAATGTGGGCAAATACGTGAGCAAACTCATTGGCATACTCAATCCCTTGATTCTGCAAGATCTGGTGCACAACTATAGTCACAACTGATAGCAATCTGATTCTCTACCACCTGTCCCTGTTGAACTAAACATGCACTGACATGCAACTGAGTTAATTGATGTATTCATTAGTTATATTATGAGTTAATAACTTGTGAATTAACTAATAACTAATTCACCCAACTCATCTCTAGTCTATTTTCCAGTTAGACTAAATACAACCAGTTTAACAAAGCTAAACTGAACACAACTCCACAATCAACTCCACCAAACTCAACTGATTGAGTTCTAACTGAAGTCATGCATGCAACAACTCAACTAACTCATAAGAAAAGTGTATTTCCTTTTGACAGCTGCATGTGCCACCTCTGTAGCTCAAACTGAAGTGCTCCAAGAGAATAAGATTAAGTTTATAGTCCAAATATTATTATGAGATAATAATATTTGACTTTTCTATTTTTGATAGCCAGTCTAAAAATAGACTTTGATCACTCACACTTTCATCAAAAATAGAAGTCCATCTATTTTTTCCCAACTTGATCAATCATCCATAAACAGCAACCTGCAATCCATAGACATGATCCATATTTCTAAAAATAGACATAGTCTAAAAATAGACTTGCGCCAAAAATAGCCTGCGGGCCCACTTAGTGAAGGCGACTCTTTTCATTAAGCTCCATCATCTTGTTGCAATCTCAACAGGAGGTAGGATAAGGGTGTGAGGAGGTCCCGGACTTGGTGGATGGAGCTGAGAAGAGATGAGGATGGCTAGATTTGTTCAAGGAGGAGTGGAGCAATGTTGCACAAAAATATGGAAACTAGGTCAAAGTGAGCGAACGTAGCAAATGTGAGGCAAGAATCAGAGTTAGGGGATGGAGCAGATGGAATAGATGGAGTACGGGTAGATGGGGAGGTGCTATAGGTGCTCTGCAAGTTACTTCTCAAACTGAACAAACGATGACTTGGAAAACTAATGACCTAGCTGCTTTATTCTAATCTGGCCTAAGTAACAGCAAAGGAAATGAACAGAAGTTTATTTGCAATGAAATCACGTGAAATAGTTATGCAAACTGAGAAATCATGAATCTGAACGCTTAACAACAACTGGTATCAACTTCTGCAAATGAGAATCTAACACTAATGATTGCATGGTGAGGCAATGACAGTGTTTTTGTTGGCAGCAAGATCACCTTTGTCCCAGCTCATGATCCCACTGAGGGAGAGGTGAGATCAGAGGTCCTTGATGGCCTTTTTCTGAAGATCTTCCCTATTAATAACCTATCAACTCAATCTGAACATAAAAATCCTTTCTAATCATCAACAATGACAAAGGGAACCAGCAAGATTTTAATCTACTTCACAGAAATTATTTTGCAAAGACATAAAAAGAAAATAACAGTACATAAGGAAGCCTTGGCACTTGGGTTGGGCCCAACCCCAAGAGCTATAGGCTCCTAAGAAAAACTTAGAACTAATGCCAAGTAAACCTGCTCTTCATTACCCAAAAATAATCATGTCACAAGAAAGTTATACCGCAGTAGCTACAAAAATGAGCTGAGACAATGATAGCACTATAGTGCAAAACCCAACAGTTCCAAAAGTAAAATACGAAGGCTGAAGCCTTCCTATTTATGCACTACGAGGGTCCTAGCAGCCCTCCTTAACTCAAGGGGCTCAGCTATTCAAACTTCCAGTAAACAGTCACTCTTCACAAAGCTGTTCGGTTTCCTTTAGGATTCGTTTTGGTGGCCTTACTGAGCTCCGGGTTGACGGTGGAGATTTCGAGGAAGGGCCATTTAATGCAAGAGACACCCTTCCTACGAATCCTCACCCTTGTTCCTTCATGCTTGGCTGTCACCTGGCTCATAATTGCTTGGCCTTATTCCAAAATTTGTCCAAAAAACCTGAAATAACCACGTATTAGCCTCCTTGGTAAAGTGACCACCCTTATTCATTCAAATAACATCAACATACTCAAAAAACATGCATAATCTATGAAAAATGGTGGATTGATGAAAAACAGTAGGCAAAATGAGCCCAATAATTTACCCATTTTTGGGGCTCATCAGTTGGCATTGTGGAGGTTTTCATTAACGACCTCAATTATGTTGTTTGTTGCACCTGCTAATATTGTTGTCACCCTTTCTGCCTGCTTTAAGTGTGTATCACAATCTACAAATAGAATGTCTTTGTGGGATTCTTCTATTTTTGGCAGACCAACCTTTCTTCCCTCATTATATTCCTACCAAGTAATAAATTCAGAAATTTTTTTATGGATTTCTTCATATTCAAACCTCAGATCAATCACTTGGTTTGTCAATTTATTACTTGTCTCACAGTAAGGATTGATTTGTTAGATTCTCTGGCAGAACATCTCTGTTGTTGTATCAATAGGGAATTTAGCTTGATTTCTTCTTTGATGAACTCATATGTCTCAGGGTTATCTTTAAATATGTCTACCTTGTCTTGCATTTGGAAAATCTGTGAGTCATTTTCTAACATGCTTTCCTAGTGTTGTAACCTCATTTTCTCGAATTCCCTCTGAAGCTGAGCTACCCGTTGTTATGCTTAATGATTGGTACTCTGTTTCTCTTGTTCCAATTGTTGTTCAAGCAGTTGAATTCTCTGTTCTTTCTCTTTTGGGAGTAGTCAAACTTTTGTTTCTTTATCAATGGTCGTTTTGGCATAAGTGCCTACAAACTATGACAACTTCATAAGGTTCTCTGATGGGTCAACAGGAGTGTCTTTCCACACAACTTCCATTGATTCGTTCTCTGGAGTTTCAACAGTTGTGGTGTCCAATTTCATCTTCTTTATTTGTGTTTTAACCACAGCCTTATGTGTAGGGATGTAGAATATGTCGAGTGGATGTATCTCTTCAAATTTTAAGACAACTTCAAAAGTGGGAAAAGTTGGAATAACCTCAATATCTTGAGTGTTTGTAGCCTCTTGCTCTATTCTCTCTGGATTTTCTCTATGCTAAGTCTATTTGGGGGTCTAAAATCCAGATGTTTCCTCAAGACTTGTGCCTATTTGGAGCTTCTGATTGAATTTATCCCATTCCTTGTCTAGGTCAATGACTGGAATTTTCCCTGTTTGAGTTGAAGTGGAGCCGACCTCTATTTGTTTCTTGGCCAAGGCCTATTCGGTCGTTTCCTCAATATTTCCTCCTGTATATTTCTTAGAACCTTTATTAGGACTCCCTTCTCCATTCTGATATTTTTTCTCTGACTGTTCCGACGCATGAGTTGCTTTTTCTTGTGTTTCCTCAGCATAATTTTCCTTTGAACTTCCCTCCAGGCTCATGCTAGGAGTAGGTTCTCTTATTCGCTCATTTTTTCATAGGTCCAATGGGACCTTTAATAATATTTTATTCCTATATACATGAAAAAAATTAATATCATCTAGGCTTAACTGTAGTGATGCTAAATGTAGGACTTGTGCAAATGATTTAGCTCAATGAAAGAGGTCATCAAATGGATCCTCTTAATGCATAAATTATCTAACTGGTGAAGTATTTAGAAACTTGAGTTGGGTCATACCGTTTCCTTGGAATCGTGGCCAATTTTAGAGATGTGATATTATCTATTTCTCTTATTGTGTGCCCATAGTCATGTAGTGCAAAAGTGCAACACTGAAGTGGAAAGGTTGGCCAAATATTCTTTTTCATTTCATTCAGGGATTTGGTTAAACCATCCCCTGCTGTCTGGTAATTTATCTCTCTTGCCAATACCTTGTCTAGAACATAATATGGGAGGACATGTGGAGTTGCAATGCTCCCAAAAACTATGATATAAGTGAATGTTTCTTCACTAAAACATGTTGCGACTGGCAAGATGTCTATCTTGGCTTCTTCGGAAAGCCTGGGGGTTGTTTTATCAAAAATGGTTTTCTAAATAGGCAACATATTACCATGGCAAATTTTGTAAAAATGGGAACTGAATTGGGATTCTCACGAGATTTTATGATACACATGGATGGGGGGGGGGGTTTTGTACAGTCCACTTCCAACCCATGTTTGGAAATTGAAAGCTAAAACAAATGGCGTCCATTACATAAGCGCTCATATAAAATGGGGGAATAGTTCTCGAGGAAATAATTCACTTTTGCCTATATTCCCTAATAGCCATAGCTAAATTGTTTGATAAAGTCTGACTCCAATTCATAATCATTGCGTTAACTATTGCATCAATTAATGGAAGCCACTCTATAGAAAATTTGGTACTATCGGCTTTCACAAATAATCTACACATTATCCTAGGAGCGAAATTATGTGGAGTCGAGAGGGATGAAATTGGGTACGTACCAGATTTCTCCCATTTGAACTTGCCTAAGCCTGACCTCCGGGTCTTTGTAACATCCAATGGGTCCTTGTTCTCTTTGGAAAAATGCTCAAGAAAATCTTTATCATAAATATTTTGAGGCTCTGGTAGATGGTACATCTGGTGCAAGTTTTCTGGTGTGAAAGATCCCATGACCTCATGTCTTTCATTTTTGAAAGTTCTATCTGAGATATTTACATTGTCAATTACCCATTTCACCATATATGTATATGGTAATATCTTGGGCCTTGTAACTATTCTATGTAAAAACAATCACGCTGCCTCAGAGTAGGAAGCATCAGATGATACTTCGGCATCAGTTGCTACCTTAGTTTACAATGGCCTAGGTTTCTCTTCTTCCAATAGGTTATACATGTCTTCCAATGTGGTTCCTCTGTCTTTACTGCAAGTGGTATCAAAGAAGAGTGGTGTCATGTCCAATTTCTCAGAAGTAGTAGCTTTTCCCTTTTTCACCATCTTTTCAAATGTTGTTTCCTTTGGAGGTTCCCTAAAATTAAGCAATGGAGATTATCGGATAAACATCCAGAGCGAAAATTACAGTGAAAATGCAATGATATAGTTAATTCCGAAAGATGACAAGGAAGAATCTTTTATTCGAAAATGCTGGTGAAAAGATATCAAATCACATCGAGCTATTTTAAACATAAATGACATTAAAACTCATTAAATACACACTAAGATCTTTTCATTATTTCCTTTATTTCTCATTTAAACCATCGTATCGCAAATGGGTAAGAAATACTTTAAATTGATGAGTTAAAGCCCGCAATGTCAATTATGTGATTGCGATAAACATTATCGCAATATCACAAATCGCAACATCGCACTTTCGGTTACCGATTATTTGAAGTTATTTAGTTTTTTGTGACATGTGATGTGAGCGGTGTACCTTTTATCTCTTTGAGTGCATTTCGTTTGAATGAATAATTATTACATAAAGTGACTTTTTACTATGCGTCGGACGTAATCTAAGTTATAAAAAAATTTCACATACTTCCATCAGGTTTGGGTCATATCGCATTTCATAAATTTTCATGGTTCACGAGATTGGCCTTTGTGTAAAATCCGCTATGCGATGAGTGTTTGGCTTGTTATGTCGCAATATCATAAATCACATATTCTAAAGGTTTTGTTTGTTTTTTCTTTTATCAATGCCACTATGTGACTGCGATAGGTATTTTATTTTGTAGGAAATGCTTTTAAGCCTTAGTTTTAATGGAAAGTTTAATGTTACCATAAGTCTATTACGGTGGTCCCTCTTATCGCAATTCACAGATATCGATTTTTAATTAACCTTGGACACCCATGGTCCAGCGATATGTGATAAAGTGAGAATAGCTAGTCACGAAGGGATTTTGGCTTGATACGTTATGTTTATTTAGAAATTTATTTCTAATAATTCAAAAAGGAAGCACTTAAGTGCTAAGTTTTTTGGAGAATATTTATAAAGAGTCCCCATTTATCAATAGAATATTAACTATTAAATCAATAAATTGGGGGGTTGTTGAACAGTACAACAGGACCATGTAATTTGACGGATCCAAAACAAAGAAGGGATCTAGAGATGGTTGTGTTTTAATAGACTCTCTGCCGAGAAAACATTTAATCTCTAGTCACTTTGAATTTGAGTGCACAAACAACACCACCGAGTATGAAGCACTCGTCTTAGCTTATAAAAATTTGTTGACCTCAATGTTGTTGTTGTCCTGGAAGTGGTAGGTGACTCTGAAATCATGGTGTGTCAGGTACGTAACACTATACACTGTGTTTCACCTCGTCTTAAGAGTTATCAACAAGAGGTGCCAACAAAAGGCACCCCAAACACCTGAAAGTGGTGTTAGAAGATCTACCAGGATAAGTAGACCCCCTGAACGATACTCTCCTTCATTATATTATTTATTGTTGACTAATTTTGGTGAACCTGAATGTTATGAAGAAGCAATGCAGGTTGAAAGCAGGAAGAATTGGGAGGTATCCATGGAAGAAGAGATGGACTCCTTAATGCATAACCAGACTTGGGACTTAGTCAGGTTTCCTGCAGGAAAAACTACATTGAAGAATAAATGGGTTTACAGGCTGAAGGAAGAAGATGGAGGAAAACAGAGGTACAAAGCTAGACTTGTGGTGAAGGGGTTTGCATAGAAGAAAGGTATTGATTTTGATGAAATATTTTCTCCTGTTGTTAAAATGACTTCAATAAGAACTATTTTAATTCTAGTAGTAGCTGAAGATTTGCATCTTGAGCAGTTAGATGTTAAGACAACCTTTATCCATGTGGATTTCGAGGAAGAGATATATATGTAGCAGCCACAAGGATATGAGGTAAAATGGAAGGAGAAACTAGTGTGCAGGTTGAAGAAGAGCTTGTATGGATTAAAACAGGCTCCAAGGCAGTGGTATCTAAAATTTGACAAGTTTATGTCTGAACAAGGTTATACTAGATGTCACTCTGATCATTGTGTTTATCTGAAAAAGAAAAAGGATGGCAGCTATATTATATTGTTATTGTATGTAGATGACATGCTTGTTGCAGGGTCTAACATGCAGGAAATAAATGTGCTCAAAAGAAAATTGGCAAATTCATTTGCAATGAAGGATTTGGGAGCTGTAAAAGAAATCCTTGGAATGAGAACTAGAGACAGGAAAAATCGCAAATTAACATTGTCTCAAAATGAGTACATACAAAAGGTGTTGAAAAGATTTAATATGCACAATGCAAAACCAGTTAGTACACCTTTTGCTAGCCATTTCAAACTTAGTAAGGAAATGTGCCCAAAGACCCAAGAAGACATGGATTATATGTCTAAAGTTCCATATGCATCAGCAGTTGGAAGCTTAATGTATGCAATGGTCTACACAAGGCCTGATATTGCACATGCAGTGGGAGTTGTAAGCAGGTACATCAAAAATCCAGGAAAGGAACATTGGATGGCAGTGAAATGGATTCTCAGATATTTGAAAGGTACCACAAATCAAGCATTATGCTTTGATGGTGCAAACATTTCTCTACAGGGATATGTTGATGCAGATATGGCAGGTGACAGAGATAACAGAGGATCACTACAGGATATGTATTTATTGTTGGTGGAACAACTGTCAGTTGGGTTTCAAAAATCCAAAGTGTTGTTGCACTTTCAACAACAGAAGCAGAGTATGTTGCTGCCACAGAGGCTAGTAAAGAAATGATTTGGTTACAAAGGTTTATGGGTGAATTGGGTAAGGAGCATGATATGGGCACTTTATACAGTGATAGCCAAAGTGCCATTCATCTTGCAAAGAACTCAACATTTCATTCCAGGACTAAACACATACAGTTCAAGTACCATTTCATACAATCAGTGTTGGAAGATGGAGAGTTGAAGCTGGAAAAGATACACACTAGCCAGAATCCTGCAGACATGCTAACAAAAGTTGTAACCAGGGAGAAACTGAGAATATGCTCAGTTTCAATTGGTCTTCAAGGATGACGATGAATATGAGAAACAGCCAGGTCCAAAGATGAGTCATTGTCCAGCAAATGAAGCAGCAGTGGAGTTGCTACAATCATTCTCCAAGTGGGAGATTGTTGTGTGTGGAGCATGATTGTTCAGAGGTCTTTGTTTCAGTCGGATGTATACCCCAGGAAGTTTATACACCCCTCCACACGGGGGGTGTGGGGGGGACTTGTCCCCCCTGCGGGGGTCTAGGGGGCAGCGCCCCCGAAGCTAAAAAAACAGATGTAAAATTGCCTTGTAAAAGTATAGTAATTTCTAGTCAATCTGTGCCATTCATTAGGTGGATGATCTGATGGTAGAACTTATGTTTAGTTTAGGGTTTTTTTCCCTAGAAGGCAACCCCTCTCTTTGTATGAGGGCATTGTATTTGAGGCTGTGTAACAGATGTGTATTCTGTGAGCGAGAAACAGAGAGGTGAGACTGTGAGAGAAAATAGAGGATATTACAGCTGATCTGCTGTAGGTTGTGTCTCTTCATTTTTTTGGATAATAGAAAGGAAGGACTGGCTGTTCGGGGTGGACGTAGCCCAAACTGGGTGAACCACGTATATCTGTGTCTCTCTTGTTTTATGTGTTTTTCTGTGTTTATATTTCTGCAATATTTTATGTGTTCTATTGCTCCGTAATATATAATTTTATAACATCATGGTGCCATTAATGCAATGATAAACAAAATATGTATAGAAATGAAGAAAAACACTCAAAAGTGATGATTCAAGATTGTTCTTCAAGAAGATTAGCATAGCTATAAGAAACCATGTAGTTTTACAAGAAACTTCTACATAAAATTCCAGATTGTGATTTAAAGAAACAACTTTTTGTAAGGTCAAACATTCATTAAAGGGATTCCTTTTTTATTATGGAAAACATAATAACCACTTAAAACAACTAGAAACATTGATAATTCAACCTTCTATAGGAACATGAAATATACAACAATCCCTATTCCACTACAATAAAGAGAAACATTATGAACAATTTAGCATGAAAACATGTAAATGACAAGGAAAGTCGTGCACAATGGTCTCTAGAGCTCTTGTGGGGAGCCTTCTCCAAGGTGCTTATAGGCTTGCAAATATTTAAGTGTAAATGGATAGAAAATAGAATTTACTTCTTCATAAACTTACTAAAATAAAATAAATATAGTTTGATGCAAAACCTTGAAAGTCTACAAAGTGGTTGGAATATAATAGAAAGGTTATGACTATCTTGAGGCCTAGAATTGAGTTATATTTATATAATAGTATGGGGGGAAAACCTCCTTGATTGGAGGGCTAATATCCCTCCAAAAACCATGAAATTTTGGGTGGTTTGTCTCTTTAGATTGATTTCATAAGTAAACTCAAGTATTATATTATTGACATGTCCTAAAACTCGAGCAACCTTGAATTTTTTTGGAGGGGCTAGTCGACCAACTTCATTGACTAGCTCCTCCAGCAAATGTCATGCCACCATATTATGGAACAAACTATTAACTTCTTGCAAATTTTTTGGTGGGCTATTTGTAGGATATTCCTTGTACAAAACATGTCAAATCAACTTGCTCTACTTCCAATGAACATAGAAGAACATGACTGTGATCATATCACCTTAGAAACTTACATAACTCAAGGTTTAACACATAAAATATAAAAAATTGTGTATCAACAAGGTTAAAATGATTTTTTTAAGGTGGAAATAGGGTTGTAGACAGGCCTTCAAAACATCCATTCCTATGGCCCATCATACCCCTTTACTTAGAGTATTTCTCATCCTTGGGAAACTGTATCTTTTAATCTTGCTGCTCTTTCTATTGTTCATCTTGGTCATGTTTCCTCTTGCATTATTTCCTAGTATATCAATCCATATATCTTGTGAACTCTCTTGGATGATACAATACTATTGTCTCTTGAATTCTTTTCCACTCTTGGTCCTCTCATACTTGGTTAAAATTTTGTTTAGGCCTCAACAAGAGAGGCGGGTTGAATTTCAAATGCACCCACCTTGTGCCCATGATTTAAATTTATTTCTTATACAATGAGGTTCTTGCCATGGATACTTGTAGGTTGAGAAAACAATGTGGTTCCTAGATTTGGAGGCTATATGGTAGTGACTACCAGCTTCTTTGATAAGCCAAAGTGGAATCTTCCCAATATCCCAAATGTGTATTCTAGGTGTGATATAGCCTCCTCTTTCCTTTTTATCCATATAGGTACAAATGCCTAATTAGAAGAGAGGATTTCATGGCCTTCCGAGATGAATTCTGTTTTAGAAGGTTCAACCCTTATCCACAGAGAAGTGGACAATTATTCCTAGTTATATCTCTTCATCTCTTCAACTCTCCTTTCCTCATACCTCAACCATGACATTGAGGCCATCATTTATATAGACCCCATATAAGGAATTGGATCCCATGTTTATGGGTGAGAGAATATAAAATTATGGAGGTAAATTTCACATATCTTTTCTTTCTCCTCCATGTTTTTTTCTTGAAATGGTTGTATCAATGCATGAGGTGTCTGAAGGTTAAATTTGCCAAGTTGTGCAATATTGGTGACCTAATGTTTTCACTATTATGATTTGAGGAATAAGGTGAATATCTTGGATAGGGGTATATACTACATCTCTATATTCAGGCGATTTTTTATCCTCAAGGATGCCTCAAATGTCTCAATTATGCTATCTTTGATTGCCAATTATTTCCTGATTTATTCCAATACTTGCTTGAGAGCTCTATTTCCTTTAAGTGGTTGTTTCTTGCTACTCCCCCCTTGCAGTATTAAGATCATCATTTCTTCTCACAATTTAACCCTTTTTTCTTATATTTTCACATAATATTTCTTTCCCTTTTCAGTAGCTATCCTCCTCAATTTGTATGCTTCAATTTTTTCCTTTTCAACCTCTAATATTGCATGTGGCCACACAAATTCAAGATTGATCCTACTTAAGGCTAACGGGGCTATGGTGGGAATGGGTTCCCCCAAGGATAGTTTTGGGGCTAAAAGCCTATGTTTTGGGTTAATTTTGTAATAAAGTTGTAAATTCTTCGCATTTTGTGGTTGCGGAGCGCGAAGGTGTCAAGAGTCATAAAGGGTTGTCCGCCCTTATTTTGTAAACTTGTGTAAAGTCAGTTGTAAAGAGATTGTATAAAAAAGGAGCTAAGTAAGTAAGCTCTAAGTAGTCTTAAGTCTTTAGTGAAGAATGAAGTGAAGAGTCTTAGGAGAGAAGTCTAAGTGTTTCAGGTCTTAGCGTAGGTAGAGGCTCTAGAGCTGAGTGCACAGAGGCCTAGGGTGGAAGTCCGCAGCTGAGTGTGCAGACCCCTGCAGCTGTGTGCGCAGGGCAGATAGAGTTTGTATTAAACTAAAGATATCAATAAAGAGAAGTATTCTGTAAATTTTGTGTATTCATTTGCTGTTACTGCATCTGGTTATATTGCATTTTGGGTTTAATTTACAATGCTTATGTGATGCACGAATATATGTGATTATATTGGTTAATTGAATGCAAGTAAGAATAACTGTTTACGCGACGCTAACTGTGAATGCTTAGTAAGATAAGTAAAAAACTTAAGATAACTTGGGAACCTGTACAATACGTTGTCATAGCAACGCGAAAGTACCTAGACCGCAGGTTAAGGCTGCACGAAGGTCAATCATACACCTTCGCAGAGGTATTGAAGGGCGGAATAAAGGGGCAGACTGATAGAGCCCTAAAGCTTAATGACCTGCGCTAAAGTAGGAACAAAGGGTATAAACCGACATCACGACCATCTCAGGGTGCGGAAACTTGGTTCCAACATTCCCCCATACTGCTTCGGGTTAGATGTCGATCCGCGCTCCGCGAGCTGCTGCTGAAAGGGCCAGTAGTGTAGGGATTTGTTTGGCTAACTAATGTTGAACCTGGGTTAGGCTCCATACAACCAACAACTGGTTCCGTTGTCGGGACTAGAATATGTATGAGAGATGTGTGATGTTGTATCACTTGAATCCAACTAAGAAAGAGGTAAAAGACTAGTTGGATAGGAAGATCCATGAATTCGCGGCGCAGGAGAACAGAAATCCAAGGTTGACAAAGGAACAGTGGCTGGACAGGTACCTGTATACAGAAATCCATGGGATCTTTTTCTGTTCCTTTCTAGTTGAGTTATACGAGTGGATCGCGAAGCTAACGGATAGCCAAGGAAGGTGGAAACTTGACGGTCCTATTGTCTCGACCCTAGAGGTAGTACAAAGACTGGAATCCTTTTAGGATAAGATCGCCCATGCTGTCAATCATTGGTTAATCGCATCATAGGAGGATTTGTGACTGAATTCGCGGTCGATACCTAAGTTAGTTACAGCAAGGCGGAGCGATGCTTTTTCAAAGGTTCGCGAGTTAAGTACTTGAAGTCTTTAAATACCTGGATTAAGATGTTATTGTGCGAAAAATGGGTTATGCAGCTACCTTGATGTTTGGAACTATGCGAAGTGGAAAGACTTACATAAACGAAGGAAGAAAGGGTCATGAATATAGCCCACTAATTTCACCTCCATTGGGTGATGAAGTGGGAGTAGCGCAGGCTTCTTCGCGAAGTGCAATTCAATTAATAAGACAGGGATTCCCGCAACTTCCACCTCCACCCACACCACCTCCAACTTCACCACCATCACCTGCACTTCTCCCACACCACCACCTCCACCGTAGTTGAACATTGAAAATTTAGTGAAGCTGCCTTTGTTTAAAGGCTTGGGAAATGAGGACCCGGACCAGTTTTGGTTCGTTGTGCAAGCTGTATGGGAAGCTCAGGGCGTCATAGATGACCATATGAAGAAGGTGACATTGGTTAGTGCTTTGCAAGATGGTGTTCTAACTTGGTACATCAAGTACTCTAATGATAACCCAAATGCTGGGTTGGCAGACATCCAGACTGCGCTAAATAAAGAGTTTAGTAGGCCTAAATCCAAGGCACAGTTGAATGTGGGGTTCAAGGAAATCACGATGAAACCAGATGAGACACCTTTGGAATTAGATCAGAAGTTGAAGTGTAAAATCCGTGAAGCTAATATGAACTTAACAGATGGAAAACACTGCGAATGGTTTGTGGCTTCACTCCTGCCTCACCTAAGGGTTGCACTGTCACAGCAAAAGATTACGACTTAGGCAGAGGCCTTGGAGATTTCAATGGGACTGCATGAAAAACTGATGCAAGATCCGAATCTAGGGGTTCAACAGATCCATGTGCAGTTGCAAAAACTTTGCCTTGAAATGAAAAGTTCTAAGCAAGACATAATAGTTCAGCTAGAGGTGCGTGAAGAGATATGGTGCCTGAAATGTAAAGGTCAGAGGCATGACAAAGACCATCGCCCGGTCTTTGCGGACTATATTGCAGGAGGAGGACCAATGCCTTTGAGGCCGGAATCCCAAGCAGGACTGATCACAGGGTCTGCGTTGTGGTGCAGTATATGTTAGGTAGCAGGGAAACATATGACGGAGAATTGTCATTTGGTGCAGAAGTTTGTACAAACACCCCAACAACTATTATGCAACTTCTGCAGGATAGTATGGATGAGCGCAATTTCAGAAGTTATGAATTGATGATGGATAGAACACCTGCCTATAGGGCTCAGTCAGAAACATGCCCCCCCTGACCGGAGCACTAGGATGGCGCGAACAGGCTTTCAGGGGCGCGGACGAGGCCAAGGCGAAGGAGGACTTGGCAGAGGTCGGGGACAACTAATCTGCTACAAATGTGGAGGACCAGGACACTATGCCCACGAATGCATTAATCCAACGCGTCCATCGTCCAAATATTGTACTCAGTTTGATCATGAGACAATAGACTATCCTACACTGATAGCAAGGATACATGATAAAGGGGTGCTACCACCTCAGTCGACTCAGAACCTGCAGATGATGAGGTATGAGCCTTGCAAAGAGGATCCAAATGTGAATATACTGCTCCGAAGTGGAATTGCAATGGGCGACGATAAGGGGAACAACCCGAAGACAGCCCATGGGTTCGCAAAGCTTCAGCGAAGGAGGCTAAATTTGATTTGGAGCGTGCATGTGAAACGTTCATGGAATCAAAGAAGAGTTTCGATGAGGCCTCTACCTTAGGGAGCAAGGATAAGCTTGATCAGGAGATGGACCCTTTTATGCTTAAAACCTTTCTAGAGACCTGCATGAAGCTTCTGCACGATAGCAAGGTTGTGAAAGGGTTATAGGAGCTTATAAATAGATGCATCGGAAACACTTCGGGTGAACCTCACATGGTATGGAAGATTGGTAAGCATAAATCAAGGACAGGATGAGAGATGAGACTGACTGCATAGATAGGAGAATATGAAATGGATCAGGGTATTTTGGATCTGGGGTTATGTTAGTGCCTAGATTTACCTCAAGCTGAAAAGGTAGGATCCAGGACCAACATCAAACCATGCTCAGCCTGGTAGCTAGCCCTACCAGGTCAGGAGAGGGCTCTCTCCGGGTCAATCTCAGCAAATGATGATCTATGGGGCTTGAGATGACTGAAATAGCTTATTATTTTAGGCTAGGTATAAGTGCAAGAGATTTTGACTGAATAAAATAGTAATTTGTTGGCTCAGAGGGAAAGACACATTTTGGGGTGTGGGGATTGAGGCTCAGTTCTGCAGAGATCTCGATGGGGCAAGGTAGGCAATCATTTTGGCACTTAAATTTTAATGAAATGGAGGGAAAAGACAGGTGAGGTGTTGAAGAGGGCAAGAGAAATCATGAATCCTCCCCAAACAGCTGAAAACATCAAACAACTAAAGTAAAATTCAAGTAGAGCATTGCACTTTCAATGAATTCTACTTACACTCTTGTTTGTTTAGTTCAAAAGAAAGAAGAAGCACTATACCAAGACAAATTTCCACATGAATCCCAAAGAATGCTGCAAATCTTGGTCTCTATTCCTTAGCAAAAATACTGAAAATGAATGTACAATGAAGCTCAAGGCTTTATCAAGAGTCCAACCATGCTAATGACTGAAAAACAACATAATATAGAAAAACATAACTCATCCTTGCCTCTAGGGGTCGAGCTCACAAGTTTTAGGGGCTGATCCAACTGATTCTAAACTGAGAACTAGAAATTAGGCAACATAACAGCATGCCTCTAGAAACAAGGGAATTGATTCATTCAGTTCCAAATAACCTCTAAACTGATGCGTCTACCTATACAAGTGAAAATCCAACATATTTACATCATAATCCATCAATTTTCATCAAATTACATCACAAATTTTCCATTAGGAAAGTGAAAAATTCAAACTAGGCGAAGCTGGGCGAAAAACAGAGCAAAACTTGGTCAAACTAGCAATTTTTTCTCTATGCGCCGTGCCTGATTCTCTATGCGTAGTGCTTGTTTTGACCCACTTTTGGAGGCCTTCCTGATGTCCAAATGAGCTCTAGGTGTTTTTGCTGGAAAGGTCTGCCTGTCTACTTTCCAACCCAAGTGGAATTTTTCAATTTGGCCTCCATTTGGCCCCCCAAAAGTCCATTCTCCCAACACTGCTTCCTGTGTGTCAAAATAGGGGCAGTGAGGTCATTTTTTGAGTGTTTTTGACCTTTTTGAGGGCTCAAAACCTGCCCAAATTTCTTGGACATAGGTAGAAAAGTGTAATTTTGCATGAAAAATCCAAAAATTCCTTGATAAAATCCAAAAATGCTGAGTTTTTGAGATTTGGAGGCCTCTAGCAAAAGCGAGTGCCACGTGGCATGGCACATAGGGCAGAAAAACCTGTTTTTTGTGCCAAAAATTTACAAAAATGAAAAAATTGCTCCAAATTTCTTGAAATTTGGGCCGAGTCTCCTCTATAAAGTGTTGTGATGGGCCAAGGAAGCCTCAGCTCTAAATTCCTCCATCTTCTTTTTGCCTCCTTGATGCTCTCTTCAACTTTACTTTCAAATTCCTGATTCTCACTTGGCACACCAAGTTCCGTGACAAATAATGATATGACAAATTTCTAAGCATATTCTTCTCATTTATCGCCTTCTCCAACTTCCACTCCAAGTTGATATTGACTCTTTCGAGCCATGACTCCCTATCGGCATTGATCTCTTGCTCCAAGGAAGTGAACTCCACCCTCCTCCTACGGGCAGCTTGGCGGTTTTGCCGAATGTTTTGTAACTCCATCACCACTTGTTGATCCTCAAGCTACTTGCTCCTCTGCTCCAAATACTGTATAGTCCATTGGGTTCTATCCAAGTTGGTAGACAAGGCATCATTGTCCGCCTTCTACTCCTTAATGATCTCTCTAAGATTTGCGCTTTGCGGGCCCATATCGGTAACATCACCCTTAATGAGGATGAAATCAGTCTCCTGCTCACCTGATGGTCCTTCCTCCTCTAGAGGCCTCTTGCCTCGGTCCTGAACCTGTTGTGCTGATGATGGAAGTGAGGCCCCTTCCACCCTGGGTGGAGATAACACTCGCTTTGCTGTTGCAAACAACCGTCTAGTGCCCCTCTGATAGGTAATGAACACCGGCACACTAGCGGTCTCATGGCCCTCATGCTGATAAGAAGGTCCACCTGTCTCATGCCCAGCCTCTGAAGGTCCCTGTGAAGCTCTGAAAAACTCACGAGAGATGAAGTCATCCCAAGTGATGCCCTATAAACCAAGCTGATGAACGACCACAATTTTGATGAGAGCAAAATGATAAATACTGTTGAATTGCTACTAAGGGGTCTTGTGCTACACAAGAGTGGTCATCTTCTCTATGTTTCGGCATATGAAATAAGGAATTTTCATCATCCACACCCGAGTAAAATGCATCAGCAGCCTGATGTGATAAGCATAATAGTGGGAGAACCAGCCCTCACAGTTGAAATACTTCATGATGAGTTTCATTAAAGGAGCATACTCATCCTTGACAAACCGAAAAGGAAACACTCTCTTGAGCTGTCTCAAAAAAACGGGTTTGATATATGGTTCATAGTGTTGTCGGTCAATTTTCCGCCTCTTATTCCATGGTTCTCCAATGTTTGGTATGTCGGTTGCCAATGAAATGGTTTCTAGTGTTAATGTGAAAGTAACACAAGTAAGAGTGGCTTGATCACCATGTAAATACAACACAAATAAGTGGGCCAACTCATGATGAAACTGAATATTAGCAACCTTCTCGCAAAATTCATAACATGACTGATGCTGGAAACAAAAGATGGCAAGAGGGCAGGCTTGCAACTCAGCAAGAGTGGTAGGTTCTTCTCTGATATGTTTGCCACCTCTATGAGGCCTCCTGGGTGCATGTTCCTCCGTGGGTGAGTCACTTTGGGTCTCCTCTTCATATTCATATGAAGGATCAGATGCCATAGCTGCTGATAGACAAATTTGCTTGGAGAAATAGGTGCTGATGTGTCAAACTATGTTGGACTACCTTTGATGATTGTTTCACCTCTGCTACCAAGGGAAAACAATGAAACAAGGGACTGTTAGGAGAGGGAAAAATAATGGGAATTTAGGGACTGTTGGGATAGAGTTAGTTAGGGAAATATGGGATATTTTTGGAGTTTTTGTATAGGGTTAGGGTTTGGGATTTTACAATTAGGATTTTGGGAAAGGAAACTTGGGATAGGGGATTAGTGAATTTATGGGGGTGGGGGAACTTAGGGAACAATGAAATCAAGGGATAAATGGGATAGGGAGTAATGGAGGGATGATGAACTTGGTAGAAAAATAAGTTTTCAAACCCTAGGCAGCAAGTTTCTTCAAATAGTAGGGTTTGATTGTTTTTTACAAGCACCATAAAACAAGCACCACAAAACAAGCATCAACTTGGATAGAAAATAGTATTTGGAGTTTCTACCTACTTGTTTCAAGACCGTTCCAAGCAATTTTGAGCGATTGGAGCGAGTTTGGACAAGGTTTGGGCTCTCTGGCTGTGTGCGCCATGTAGCACGCCCAATGCGCCGCGCCCCACCTATGCGCCACGCCCTTGTAAAAATGAGCTGAGTGCTGAGGCCCAGTGCGCCGCGCTGGCTGTATGCACCATGCCTCCTGCCCAGTGCACCGCACCGGCAATCTTACAATGATTTTCACCCAATTTCTCTCTTACTTACCAAAATTGCTCTGCCTTGCTTCTTTTTTGCAAATGAACTTGTCAAATGAAGGAATAGCTTATAAACAAAGAGCTTTTGAAATTTTGGCTCATGAAACCCACTTTCATAATGTTTTGGATTTGACTTTATTTCTAAACTCTGTTTTCGGACTTTTTCACTGCTTTTTCACTTTGTGATGAATTTAATGACCTGAGCTTTGCTTGTTTTTGTAGGTGTTGGAGCTTTTGGGCTAAGGAAAGAAACCAGGATGCAGATGAAGGAATTTACAATGAAGATAACAAAATTTTCATGATTTTTAACAATTAAAGCTAAATACTCTATTTTTTCCTCAAAACAGAGTTTTGAGGAAAAACACATTTTCGAACACTTGGCGATGCAATTTATTGATATTAAACCCTCCTCATCGCCTGCTGGAAATTATTGGACACTTTGACACATTTTTTGATGAAACCCTAGACCTAACTGACCATGAAACCCTAAAGACAATCTTTGCAATTTTCAGGATAAAAAGGAGACTGTATATGTTTTTTTTTAATGAGCAAATATGAGCCAGCAGGTAGATAACATGAGGGAAACTAAAGGAATGCCACTACCGTTAGATGATCTATGCGCCTAATGGAATGCAAATGACTGGGCGAGACACCTAATATGAAATGCAACAAAAGGATTTGATCTCTGACGGAGGGATGAAGAAACTGACACTAACAGGTTAGACACGGACGTTTTACCAAAGCAGACTTGGGAGCGGATAGGGAAACCCGCGCTGTAGTGGTCTCTGATTCAGTTAAGGATGGAAAATTAGCAGAATATCATCCCCATGGGACGATTGCAAAGAGTAATTGTAGATATTGAAGGCATGAGTGCAGTGGCTGACTTTGAAGTAATAAAAATTGTGGATGATAGCAACCCCTACCTTGCGCTCCTTGGCATTGATTGGGAATTGCTTCCAATATCCAGCACCAGAGTGTCAAGTGATGGTTGCAAGTGGAGGAACGATAAATTTCTCTGTAAAGTGCCATAATATCAAGCTATCTATGGGAGAATATGTATTGAATAGCCCGATGCTTTCCATTCCAATGGGAGGTGTTGATGTTGTACTATGAGTCCAATGGCTACAATCCTTGCGTACAATAGCTTTTAAATTTCAAGAACTTTTCATGAAATTTTCTGCGGAAGGAAAGGAAGTTGAATTAAGGGGTATTGCAGGGAAACCGGGAAAGATAATCAGCTCTAACGGTATGACAAAGCTTCTAAAAAAGGAACAACGAGGTGTAATTGCACAATTATGTTTTCTAGATGTTTCCACATCGAAATCATCTATTTCTAAAGATCTCCAAAAAGTCTTGGACAATCATTCCAAGGTATTTGAGACTCCCAAAGGTCTCCCACCTATTTGTGATCATGATCATGCTATTCACTTGATTCCAGGAAATGTTCCTCCAGACATCAGGCCATACAAATATCCCTATGCCCAAAAGAGTGAAATTGAACGTATGGTTGTAGAAATTCTAGAGGCTGATATAATTTAACCTATCCAAAGTTCTTTCTCTGCTCCAGTAGTATTGGTGCACAAGAAGGATGGATCATGGCGCATGTGTCTGGATTATAGAGAGCTCAAAAAGCTCACTATTAAAGATAAATTTCCCATTCCTATCATTGATGAATTATTAGATGAATTGCATGGATCAATTTACTTCACCAAGTTGGATCTTCGTTCAGGATATCATCAAATCAGAATGAAGACTGAAGACATTGCAAAAATAGCATTTAGAACTCATGAGGGTCACTATGAATTTGTGGTCATGCCTTTTGGCCTTACCAATGCACCTTCTACATTTCAAGGTTTGATGAATTCCATTTTCAAACCCTTCCTTAGAAAATTTGTGTTAGTATTTTTTGATGATATACTAATCTACAGCAAGTCTTGGAAGGATCATGTTGAACATGTTGACATGGTGCTACAACTATTGGAGGAGAAACAATTATATGCAAAAAGATCCAAATGTTTCTTTGGAGTACAAGAGGTGGAATATCTGGGTCATATTGTATCTCATGAAGGAGTTAAGGTAAACCCTAGCAAAATTAAAGCCATTAAGTAATGGAAAATCCCCACATCCATAAAGCATTTGCAAAGATTTCTCGGGTTCACAGGGTATTATCGCAAGTTTGTTAAGAATTATGGGAAAATAGCAGCACCTCTAACAACATTATTGAAGAAAGATGCATTTTCATGGACTCCAGAAGCAACAAAGGCCTTTGAACATCTTAAAGATGCAATGTGGCAAGCACCGGTCTTAGCTAGTACTTCACAAAAACCTTTATTGTGGAATGTGATGCTTTAGGAAATTGAATTGGTGTTGTTTTAATGCAAGATGAAAGACCCATTGCTTTCAAAAGTAGTCCAATCAAGGGAAAGTATTTACACAAAGCTATTTATGAGAAGGAAATGTTGGCAATACTACATGCACTTAAGAAATGGAAACCCTACCTAATGGGAAGGCACTTCAAGGTAAAAATGGATCATGATATGATCCCGATCTTGAGGGGGAGGCCCCCAAGATCTAAAAAAATTGAAATGGATCTTGGGGGAAGAGACCCCCAAGATCTGAAACCTTGAAATTCCAGAAGAAAAAGAGGAGAATGCCCAATAAACAAAACCACAAAGAAACTTTTATTCAAAATAGTAATGAAAATAAACCAGCTAGGGCGATGGTAGCTTATCTCTGAGAAGAGATGTGGTGGCTACATGCCTCTAAACTGTAAAGGCTACATTGTGGCGGACAATCTGTCCTTTTACAAAATGTGACTTGTTACTTATAGTATTTTTCAGTTACAATACCACGGGTCAATTCCATGGGTGAATGAATACCATGGGTGGATTTTACAATACCACGGGCGGATGCCATTTACAATACCATGGGTAAATTACATGGGTTGATGAATAATATGTTTGAATGAGTACCATGGGTTGATTCCATTTTCCATTTGGATCATTCCTCCCTCCTTAAGAAGCAATGGTCCCCATTGCGTAAAGTTCCCTCCTGCGAAGCCTTTGTAGAATATGAAGAGCCACTGAAGATAAGGGTTTTATGTGGTTAACCAGAAACCCTGATAAACGAAGATCCGAGGATAGAGATACCCTGTAATGCTTGTGACCAACTGTGATTCTGACAGTGTGCGGCCTAGCAAATGGACTTCGATGACAAGGATTTTATGCGGTCAACCCATAACCATGATGTTGGTTGCTGATGAAGTAGCAGGTGCCTACATAGCCTGGGGTGGGAGGGCACGTCTCCAAATAACCCAAGCCGAATGCTGCTATGTTGAAACTGATGAATGTGAAGCAGGTGCCTACTAAAGTGGGGTGGGAGGGCACATCTCCAATGGGAACCCACTCCAAATGTTGCTCCAAAATTAAAATGGGCATAACTCAGTCAATATAACTCAGAATATTTATTATACCCTATTTTTGGAAGCAGAAGGATCATTTTTCATCTTCCCATGAGTTGGAAATCCTTATCTGGACACTCTGAGATCTCAAATTCGCGCTGCAACAGTTCCGCCGTCACAAAAATTCTCATAAAATAGCTGATTTTAAATCAGCGATATCTCCCACATCCGAACTCCGATTCGACCCATTTTTTTTAAATTGGGTGATTTATCGAGAGGAATATAGATCTGGTATTTGTTTTTGTAAATTTTGTACCAAACGTTTCAGATCTGATCTGAAAAGTCGCCGCCCATGGAATCATAACCTGCTCTGATACCACTGATCTCGATCTTGAGGGGGAGGCCCCCAAGATCTAAAAAAATTGAAATGGATCTTGGGGGAAGAGACCCCCAAGATCTGAAACCTTGAAATGCCAAAAGAAAAAGAGGAGAATGCCTAATAAACAAAACCACAAAGAAACATTTATTTAAAATAGTAATGAAAATAAACCAGCTAGGGTGATGGTAGCTTATCTCTGAGAAGAGATGTGGTGGCTACATGCCTCTAAACTGTAAAGGCTACATTGTGGCGGACAATCTGTCCTTTTACAAAATGTGACTTGTTACTTACAGTATTTTTCAGTTACAATACCACGGGTCAATTCCATGGGTGAATGAATACCATGGGTGGATTTTACAATACCACGGGTGGATGCCATTTACAATACCATGGGTAAATTCCATGGGTTGATGAATAATATGGTTGAATGAGTACCATGGGTTGATGCCACTTTCCATTCGGATCATGATAGCCTTAAATACTTTTTAGAACAAAGATTATCCTCTGAAGAACAACAAAAATGGGTCACAAAGATGTTGGGTTATGACTTTGAAATCATCTACAAAAAAGGGAAGCCAAATGTTATGGCAGATGCACTCTCAAGAAAGGATGAGGATGTGGAAGCATTGTTGTGCGCCATTTCTATTATCCAACCAGATTGGATAAATGAAGCAAGGGAGGAAGGGAAGAATGACGAAGAAGTGTGGGCACTTATTCGAAAGTTACAACAAGATTCCAGTACATCTAATACATTTAGTTGGAAAAATGATTTGTTATGGTACAAAGACCACTTATACCTGTGTAAGAATTCCCAAATCAAACAAAAGATTCTTTTGGAATTGCACGCTTCTCCCTTAGGAGGGAACTCAGGATTTTTAAACTTACCACAGGGTTAAGAAGGAATTTTTTTGGGATGGCCTTAAATCAGATATTCAAAATTTTGTGGTGGAATGTTTGGTTTGCCAACAAAATAAAGTTGAAACAATTAAGACACCAGGTCTATTACAACCTTTATCCATTCCAAGCCAACATTGGGAGGAGGTTTCGCTGGATTTTATCACAGGTTTACTCAAGTCCGAGGGAAAGAGTGTCATCATGCTGGTAGTTGACAGACTTACCAAGTATGCACACTTTTGTGCATTATCACATCCATTTAAAACCAGTACAGTTTCTATTTCATTTATGGAAACAATTCAAAAGCTACATGAAAACCCAAAGATTATTGTAAGTGACAAAGATCCCATTTTTACGGGAAATTTTTGGACATAATTATTTTCTTGTCTTGGTACTCAGTTAGCTCATAGCTCATCTTATCATCCTCAATCTGATGGGAAAATTGAGATAGTAAACAAATGTTCGGAAGGATATCTTCATTGATTTCTATCTGATAAACAGACACAATGGGTCAAATGGTTGTCTCTGGCTAAATGGTGGTATAACACTTCCTTCCATACTGCAACAAAAATGACCCCATTTATAGCACTTTATGGATATCAACCACCATCCATCACATCATATTTAAGAGAAAACTCTAAGGTTCAAGGAGTGGAACATCACATCGAGCATCAACAACAAGTTATCCAACTCTTAAAGGATAACCTTGTGTTGGCACAGAATAGAATGAAACAACATGCAGATCAACATCACAGTGAAAGAAGTTTTGATGTAGGTGACTGGGTATTCCTACCGCTACAACCATATAAACAAATGTCCCTCAAGCAAGCTAAGAAGGATAATAAATTATCACCAAAGTATTATGGTCCGTACAAGGTGTTGCAAAAGATTGGTACTATGGCATACAAATTGGAGCTTCCTGCAGCTTCTCAAGTGCACCCAGTTTAAAGAAGGTTATAGGCAACAAGCTCCCAATTCAAAGAATGTTGCCAGAACTTGACGAGGAAGGAAAAATTATATTGGAACTGGAAGAAGTCACAGAAACAAGAACTCGACAGCTACGAAATCAATCCATTTCGGAGTATCTCATCAAATGGAAGAACTTATCCGCTGAAGATTCCACATGGGAGGATGAGAATTTTATACAAAAGCATCCAGAACTACTCAAGCGTTGAGGACAACGCTTTTTTGAAGGAGAGGGGAAAGTTAGGTCCCTATAATACTAGTGATGCCCCCATTACTATTGTAGTTGTATCCCTTATTAATATTCTTGTGCCCCTATTGTCCCCGTATTGTTATTATTGTGCCCCATAGAATTCCTCTATTGTTATTTTTGTGTCTTTATATTATTATTGTTAGGTCGGCTTGGTTATATTGTGACCCCTTGTGAGTAAGCCTAGCAATAGGAAACTTGGTTTATACACTCCACTTCTGGTACCTTCACATCCTTGGGAGAGTATCTCAATGGATTTTGTAGGAGGTCTTCCATTGTCAAGGAGAGGTCATGATTACTTGTATGTAGTTGTAGACATGTTCAGAAAAATGTGCATACTAACACCATGCAAAAAGAAAATTACAACTAAACAAATAACTCATATTTTCTTCCAAAACATTTGGGTTCATTTTGGTCTTCCTAATTCTATTGTAACTGATCAAGATTCTCGATTTGTTCAGAATTTTTTGTCAAATTTGTGGAACATGATGGACACAAAGTTGAAGAATAGCACAAAATTTTATTTTATTTTTTTCACATGTGGTTCACGGATACCCATGGTCAATGGGCAGCCGCTACGTCCACGGTAAGAACTGGGTAGCTCATACCCCGAAGGGGAGCACACCCCTCGGCCTATGCTGACCTGACCCCAAGAGCTTTCGGGAATTGACCCTGTGACCTCCCGATTGGCGAGGCACTGATTTGATCGATTGAGCTAACTCTTGGGGCTTTATAGCACAAAATTTTATCCACAAACAAATGGAAAATCGAGGTGGTCAATATAATAGGTATTCATCTTCTTAGAGGATATTGCAGCAAACGTCCCACATTGTGGGATGAACAGTTTCATTACATACAACATGCATACAATAGGGCAAAGCATTCTTCCAAAAACACATCGCCATTTGAGGCATGTTATGGGTACTTTCCAAGATCACCATTGGACTTCATATTTGAGAAAGATGTTATCATAGAAGATCATAATAACATCGATAAGGCAAGGAAGTTCATAGAGAAAATTCATTTGATACATCATACAGTGCAAGAACAACTTGAGAAAAGTGAAAGCAGCTACAAGGAAAGGCATGAAAAACACTGGGTTGATCACAAATTTCAAGTTGGCGACGAAGTTTGGTTATATATTAGAAAAGAGAGACTTCAAGGGGAAGGTAAAAAGCTTAAACCAATCTATTATGGTCCTTTTAAAATTCTGGAAAAGATTGGTAACAATGCATTTAAGCTTGATTTGCCTCTTTATATGAAAATATACTATGTTTGTTAAAGTTGAGAATTTGAGATTGTTTGAGCCTCCTTTGATTGATGATCAAGGAGAGCATGTTCAGCTACCATCAATAAATGATTTCTCGCCAGAATATCTAGATGAGCTTCAGCGGGATCTCATACTTGACAAAAGAACCAGGACTTCAAAGAGAGGGGATGTTGAATACCTTAGAGTGGGACTCAAGGGACAAAAGCATTCTCAAGCCAAATGGTTGCAGACCGAAAAGGTGAGGGAACTGTACCCTCACTTGCTAAACAATTGATAGTATCTTTTGGGATCCAAAAGGTTTCTAGTGGGGAGGAATGATCAGGTGCTTAGTCTTTAGCTCAAAATTAAAAGTTCTTAGATTGGCTCGAAACCTAAACGACTGCATCCGTCTCAAAAAAATGATCCTAACGCAACTCATTTCGTCAAAAACCGTGTTTGTATGAGGAAGTTCTTGTGTTCTAATCACTTTGCTAAACAAGCGAAATTTTCAAAAAAATGCCCAGTCATTGCATAGTCAATAATCTATACTGCTGACGCGGCAGGTTACTAAGCATGGTTAATGATTGGTCAATAGCGAATCAGGGATGGACAAGTTCCAGCAATTAGTTGGGTTATACAATGGTAATTAGGCGCATTCTTATTGGTGCATTTTAGACCAATGGAAGCATGCCATGTGGAACCTCCCAAGGGTCATATTGGTCTTTACATTGGAGAAAAAATTATTGGCGGAAGTTGGGGTCTAACCCACAACCTACCACCTACCAACCTCAAGCCTTAACCGTCCGCTCTACATGAAGTTCTTAACCATAAGATTTCACAATTTATATTTTCTTTGTATTCATTTGAAGGTTGGCAGTTAGGGAGGTCCAAACCCCAGGCTAGCCCTCCCCCCATGTGAACACAAATCCACAAAACTGCCACAGTTAATGTACCATGACGGTTTTCCAAACCACAGCTCCAACATTCAATGCGACAGTTTCATGTGAATGCAGTGAGGTAATGCCTAATGGTTGCAGTCTAGCTCCAACAGTCAGTTAAACCAGCGGTTCCGGCCACCACTTCGTGATGGTTGCATGTGAACAAGGTCATAACTCCGTCGGTCAATTAACCCAACAGTTTCAATAGACCTAACTATAATGTTAATGCAACTAACCATTCCATGTGAATAGTCCAGCATTGTCGTCGAAGGTCGCGGTTAATGCGTAGCTAATCCGGTTTTGTATTAATTAAGCGCAATTTTAAATTAATTAACTGCAGTTTAAACTAGGGGTGATTTTTGGCAGTGCCCTAAATTCGGGCCTGCCACCAATTTTAGCAGCACTAACTAGAGATGTTCCAGATTTAGAGGAGAAAATGTAGGAAAATACTGACTGAGCTCTAGAGAAGTCAATTTTCAAGCAAATTGAGCTCAGAAAGAGGTTTTTTTCACTAATTTGGACAATCTGAATACATTGGTACAGGTATCAAGAGCCATAGAGCTTTTTAAACAACAATTTTTCCATATTGAGCTAATATAGAGGCCCAAACCATGGAAGTTGGACCAAGGAGATGTAGCCCAGGAGGGGTGAACTCCTTCATCAAAACATTGTGTTAATGTGTCTCTTTGATGGTTTGGTGCACTGTACATGTTTGATGTTCAGTATTTGTTTCTGAAGCTATTTTTCTCGTGAATGTCTTTTTAAGTTTAAGGAAATTTACCTGATTGTATGCACAAATAGCTAATGAAACGTCAACACAAGAAGCAATAAGCATGCACATATTTATAAATATGTAACTGTTATTAGCACAACAAAACTAATCATACAAAAACAGATCATTGTTGCAATTACTTGTTCCAGAACATAGCAAGACATAACTCAAAAAAAAAAATTGCATGGTCAACTGATCGATCTCCTTGAATTTTCATAGCATCTTTTCCTTGTGATTACCATAGGAAAATCCATGGATTTCATTGATGGATTTGTTTACCACCTCAAATGAATATTTAAATGTCCTCACTCGCAAAAATTCCTTGGGAAATTTGATGGGTTTTCCCATAGTTTTTTTATTTCTTCACCAATATGCATGGTTGAAAGGACAACATGACTTTGTAGAGACTATCATCGCATGGATAACACTTCTTGCTAGTGAAATTGGAACATGTTTTCACTATGCAAGCTCTCTTCCTAGTGACAATAGGAAAACTTTAAGAAAATTTGAGATCCTCTGCCCAGAACTTTGCAATACTACTGCATCATTTCACTAGGCATCTCCAGAGCTTGTTTAATTTCCTACAACTCCTTTGCAGTACTTCATAACACCAACACTCATCAGAGCATCATGAACCTATTCAATAAAACATCAACAATTTTACTGCTAATCACTAAGAGTGTAATAAGATCACGATCTAGATTGACATTAAGGCCAACAAACTAGCCATAATTCTAACAATCTCTCCCTTTGGCATTGATGTCAACCTCCTGCAAAACACTAGGTAAACCTCCTTCTCTCCCCCTTTGAAATCAATGGAAAAGGGTAGGTCAAATTATAGAATCATCATGTTGACATATTGCGTCTTTAGTTCTATTGATCAAGATCCCCTTGAACATGGAGCGGAACTTCAATATCTTGCACACATCACGCTGCCTTGGCCTTGTTTCCATATATAAGAAGGGGTCAGTGATATTTAGGTAAATACAAGGATACATCATGGAATTTCATTGCTAATGTTTTGAACCAAAAATGAATCAAAATTTATGAAATGACCATCTCATGCATACATGAACTATTCTACCATTTTTCTTCAAAACATATACCTTGTCTGCATTTCTAACACCTTTTGCTATAACATTTCCAATTTCTTCTTCTATAAATTTTCCATCCTCTTTAGGTAAATATCACTATAGGTCCTATATAATTCATTTGACCCACACTCGGGATATTTTACTTTAGCCCTTCAACCAATAATACATTAACTGCTTCTATATTTTTAACATCTAGATGGGCTTTACCTTTCCCTGGAACCTTTAATGGTGCACTGTTACCAATAATAATAACGTCACCACCCTTGGTTTTCATGAGAGAGATAAATATACTCTACTCATCAGCGGAAACCAAAATTGATCGATGAAAACACTAAGAAAAAAAGGAAGAATTTCAATCGCACATAAAACAATATTTTTTTGGGGAAAACAAATGCTCAAAACCCCAACTATCTATATTGCATTAACCATAAGATCTGAGAAGAAAATACAATGCTTGTTCAACCTGAACAATTCTTGCACAAGTACAATCTATCTCTCTGCTTCACAAACCAGCTCAAGCCAACACTTAGCCAAATTTTTTGCCTGCCAAGCCCCTACTTCCTTGCGCAATTCCTAATAGAATTAGCCATATTTAATTGGGAAATTCTCACTCCATAATTGCGCAATCCATCCATAGGCCCTCCACTGATTGCATGCACCATTTGTACAACTTGGAAAATTATACAATTGATAGTACACCATCCCTGAACTCTAATCTCAACTGGGTCTTCCTTTGAACTGACATAAATGAGTTATTTATGGGTGAATATTCAGTTCACTGGTAGAGAAGTGAAGCTACACTAGTTCTTGTCCCCACTACTAGACCTCCTACTAATTCCTCCAATTGTTTGAACTAGTTTAACTAACTATAACTCAGTTAGACTGAGTTAATTAATTACAACTCCAAAGAACTCAAACTGGACCCCTAAGATTTAGGAATCACTCTACATGACTCTAGATAGACTTCCAACTTGAATTTACTGAGCCAAGTAAGTCAACTTAACTTAGTTAATTGTTACAAGTTGTTATGAGAATAGAATTACAATATAATTCCTAATTTAATTCAAGGAAAAATTAAATTAGGATTTCTTGTTGTTATTTTTAACACTCCCTCTCAACAAGAAATGGATTATCTATTAACCCAATCGTGCCTCTGTGAAACTCAAATTTTCATATTGACAAGGCCTTTGTTAAAATACTTGCATCTTGTTCCTCCATGGGAATGTACTCCAACAACATGATTCTCCTCTACACACAATCTCGAAGATGATGATATCAGATATCAATATGCTTGGACTGATCATGAAAAAATCAATTCTCAGAGAATTTGATACAAATTTGATTGTCACAATAAATCATTGTTGGATACATCTAATGACCAAACAAACCAACAAGAATCTTCCTCATCCAAATAGCCTCACAAGCTGCTTGACTAGCAACCATGTTCTTTTATTCTGTTGAACTGAGTGCAACTAATCTTTGTTTCCTGTTGTACCAAGAACAACTACTAACCCAATACTAAATATCCAACCTAATGTGCTCTTCCTATCAGACAAACTCCCTACCTAATCTACATCGGTGAAGCCTTGAAGCTTCACTCACTTTGTCTGTCTGTACCAAAGACCAAACTGAGTGGTGCCTTTGAGGTATCTCAATACATGTTTGGCTGCCTTCCAATACAATTTGGTTGGCTTAACCATAACTTGATTAAGATGGTTAACTACATAACACATGTTCGTTCATGTGTTCACCAAATACATGAGTGAACCCATAAGATGTCTATAAATAGTAGCCTCAACTACTTCATCGGAAGTAGCATCCTCCTTCCTCCAATGACCAGCTAGAGGAGTATCCACGGGTTTACTACTCTCCATGTGGAACTTCTTGAGAATCTCGTTGGCATACTTTCCCTGAGAGACAAATAGTTCCTCATCACCTTTCCGTACTTCCATACCCAGAAATTAGTGCATGCGCCCCAAGTCCTTCATTTCAAAATCTCTTGAAAGATCCTCTTTACATGACTTGATCTACTTATCATCACCTGTCAAAATCAAATATTCGACATATAAAACAATAATCAACAATTTACCTTCAACCACAATATGGTAAAGGTTCACATCTACTTCACTTTTGGTGAATCCCAACCTGGTGAAATAGCTATCGATCTTGGTGTACCAAGCACGAGGTGCTTGTTTCAATCCATATATCACTCGCTTGAGTTGGTACAGATGCGACTCTTTGTTGAAGGTCTCAAATCCTGCAGGATGCTCAATATACACCTCTTCCTCAATCATGTTGTTGAGGAATGTTGTCTTTACATCCACCCGATGTATCTTCCATCCCATCTGCACTGACTATGCTAGAATGGATCTTATTAATGAGTACCTTACAATAGGAGCAAAAGGATCATCGTAATCAATCCCCTCCACTTAAGAAAACCCTTTGGCCACAAACATTGCCTTATGTTTCCCCACACTACCATCAGTTGCTTTCCTTACCTTGTAAATCCATCTAGAACTCACCATTGAATTGTCTGTCGGTCTTGGGACCACTTCCCAAACATTGTCCCTGATAAAGGAGTCATACTCCTCAACCATAGCATCAACCCAAACTGGTTGTTTCACTTCTTCCTCATAAGAGGGTGGCTCAATCTCTACACTCCCACTCATCATATCCATGTAGCCAGTGTACCACTCTGGTGACCTCCTCTACCTATGTTGTGATGTGGGTGCTCTCACTTTCTCTCTCACATCATGCAATGACCTATCAGCGTCTCTGGTTCGCTTTCTCCCATCTCTAGAAGACTTTGCAAGAGTTGGTGTTTCCACTCCCTGTATCTCTTCATGTGGTCTCCACATCATCCTAAGGTTCCTCCTTTGGAGCTAAAAGCTTCTCATCCGCATGTAGCTTAAGCTCCCTCTCAAGGGAACATCTCATAGCCTTCTCTTCATCAAATTTTACATCTCTCCGAACCATTTTCATTCTGTTGGTTGGAAGGTACACCTGATAGTTGTGAGGTGTATCAATGTACCCCACAAATATGCCCAACTCAACTGTTGGTTCTAGATTTTTCCATGCATATTTGGTAACATGGCAGTAGACTAATGAACCAAAGATCCTGAAGTGTGCCACATCTTGTTTCTTCCATGAAAAATCCTCTTCCGGTGTACTCATCTCGAGAATTCTATGAGGGATTATGTTATGGAAATAAACAATTGTGTTGCATGCTTCAGCCCACAAGTGTAATGGCAGGCCCTGATCATGCAAAATCGCTCGTGCCACTCCCACAATACTCTTGTTCTTTCTTTTAGCCACCCCATTTTGTTGTGTGTTATGAGGTGCTATCAACTCCCATCAAGTGTCTTCTAATGCACATAAGTTTTTGAACTCATTCGATGCATACTCTCCACCGTTATCGCTTCTGAGATTTTTAACTTTCCTGCTAGTATATTTCTCGACAAGTGATTTGAATTCACAAAACTTTGCGAACATCTGATCTTTCTTCTGCATGATTAAAATCCAACACTTACAAGAAAAATCATCAATAAATATAACATAATACCTATGCTTGGCCATGGATGTTGTCAAGAATGGTCCACACACATCTAAGTGAACTTGATTAAGGATCACCTATGCTCAACTATTTTTGTCATGAAAGGAAGATTTGGTGTACTTCCCTAATCTACACCCTTTGTATGTGTCTCTTTGCTCTATTGTACCCTTCGGAAGCCCTGTAGAATTTTTTTGTAATATATTCAAAGTGTCATGATGCAAGTGACCCAATCTCCTATGCCACAACTCACTAATGTCTCGGCTCTGCACCTTATCTACTTTAGTGCTCAAAGCAGTGCAATCTTCTACGTCCAATTTGTAGAGGTTCTTCACTTGAACACTTATCCTCTTCACCAGTCCTGTGGCTATGTGATGAAGGAACGCCTTTCGCTTACTAAATATCACATCATAGCCTCTATCCTCCAACATGGCAACAAAAACCAAGTTCTTCTTCAAACCTGTAACATACATAACATCTCAAAAAGTGAGGGGAGAACCAGACTCCCTCTAATAGGTAACCGTACCGATCCCGATTGCACTATACCTCCCATCATCACCCATCTCGATATGCATCTAGAGATCATTCTCCTCCAAGTTTCTGAAGAGATCTTAGTTACCGGTCATATGGAATGAAGCTCCATTGTCCAGGTACCACACACTACCCATCCTTGATGACACCATACAAGTGATGAGGGTAAAATCTAGTTCGAACAGTGAAGCACAAGCTTCACCTACCGCTCCTCCTAAGGGCTTCTTACCGGCCTTCTTGTGCGGACACTTTTTGGTAGTGTGTCCAAGCTTGTGATAGTGAAGACACTTGACTTTCGACATGTCCTTCTTCTTACCACCCTGACAAGAATCTGATCTGGAATGGGATGACTTCCCCTTCCCTTTATTTTCCTTACCTGCTAAGGCATAATTCTCCTCATCATCATGATTTAAGGAGGATCCGTCTCCGGTGTTCTTCTGAATCTCTTCCTATACCATGTCGGACCATAATCACTCCCACCCTCGTAGCTTCACCTTCCCATTAACCGAGTCATGGTAACAGTGTCAACTCTTTGGAAGTACTAGAAGTGATAGGTTCACCAGATCGTTTTCGGAAACAATAGTCCTGACACTTCCAAGCTCATCCCAACATTGGGTGAAATTGGTAAAGTACTTCATAATAGAGTCACCCTTCTCCATCTTGATCTTTATGAGTTTGTCCTTCAGTGCCAGCTTCCTGTGGTCACTGTTATTTTGAAACAGGTTTTCCAATGCCTTCCACATTGCAAATGGAGTTTCCTTGCCGTGGAGATTCGAGACAATATGATCTTGAACTCCTTCTAGGATAATCCTTCTCGCCTTTTCCACACACTCTCTCCATTCATCCAAATATTTAGCATCTAATCTTGGAGGCTTCTAAATATCATGATCTATGAATTCCTTCATCCTGTTGTCTTCCAACACTGCCTCCATCCTATCCTTCCAAGCTATGTAATTCGAGTTTCCCTCCAGGGCATACTCAAGTCTTAAACCATAGAATGATGTTCTGTTGACTGTGAAGTATGAACTACAAATTTGATTTCACCTGCACAACAAACTTGAATTCTCCTCTTCTATAATGTCTTTAGTTCTAATACCATGTATATTTTTACTTGTATATTCAACAACATATGTGATATTAGCAGAAACCCAAATTGATCGATGAGAACACTAAGCAGAAAAGGAATAATTTCAATCGCACATAACACACTATTTTTCTGAGGAAAGCAACTGCTCAAAACCCTGACTTTCTATATTGCATTAACCAGAAGATCTGAGAAGAAAATACAATGCTTTTTCAACCCGAACAATTCTTGTACAAGTACAATCTATCTCTCTACTTCACAAACCAGCTCAAGCCAACACTTAGAAAAATAGGTTATCTGCGAAGCCCCTACTTCCTTATGCAATTCCTGAGAGAGTTAGCCCATATTTATATGGGAAATTCTCTCTCCATAACTTCTCAATCCATCAATAGGCCTTCTACTGATTTCATGAACCATCTATACAACTCAGAAAATTATACAACTGATAATACATTGTCCCTAAACTCTAATCTCAACTGGGTCTTCCTTTGAACTGACATGCATGAGTTATTTATGAGTGAATATTCAGTTAACTGGTGGAGCAATGAAGTTTCCCTGGTGCTTGTTCCCACTACTAGACCTCCTACTAGTTCCTCCAACTATTTGAACTAGTTTAACTGGCTATAACTCAATTAGACTAATTAATTAATTACAACTCCAAAGAACTCAACCTGGACCCCTCAAATTCAGGAATCACTCTACATGACTCTAGATAGAATTCCAACTCAAATTTATTGAGCCAACTAAGTCAACTTAACTTAGTTAATTGTTACAAGTTTCCATGAGAATATAATTACAATTTAATTCCTAATTTAATTCAAGGACAAATTAAATTATGATTTCTTGTTGCTAGTTTTAATAGACATGTGATGAGATCATCTGGTGTCCTATGTAATAGTGATATGCTCTTCTTGTGCACACAGAGCAAGACCACACTTCTCTTGCTGCTCTTTCTTTTTGTGCCAAGTTTTCGTATGAGGACTGTTGATGGAGGAGTCTTCTTTTGGGATTTTGTTGAAATTGTTTTGGTTCATTTGCTTGTCTTGTTGTCTTAAATGTATAAACAAATTCATTGGCTTGCTCCTACATTATTTTTCCACATGTATAAATTTATTGTATGCATAACCCCTTATGTGACTAGAGAAGTAGACAAAAGGGTCATAATACTTTTGCTTCATGGTTCCTTTTATGACCAAATAATATGCATGTAGAACAATATCTTTGAAAGAAACTTGAATACTTGGGAATCAGTGATATTCTTGTGGAGAAATTGTTCGCTTGAGGTCTGAACCATATACTTCTATAATCGGCTGCAATGTGTCCAAAATTGTGATAGAAAAAACACTCAATGTCATTGATCAAGGGAGAGAAATAATTTTTTTTCTTCTTTGGATGCCTACATTTCTGCCATACTCATTCTTGGGCACAAATGATTTTCTTTGACAAATCAATTTTCTTTGTTGTTGGTTCAACTGCCTTCTTAATTCTTTACCAAGATTTTCAGAATTTTCTTTGTTGTCTTTAACACTACCTGCACATACTTGTGAGTTGGATTCTTCCTTCACAATTTCATGAAAACCAAGGCCTAGTTTAATGGAGGGAGACCTTTGACTACTAAGAAGATTGTCCATTATCTTGGTACTATCTTGAAATCTCGATTGTTTTTCCTCTTCTCTTAATTTACTTCTTAATGAGATTATCTCTGTTTTTAATTTATCACAATCATCCTCTTTTCTCTTGGTTATTTTCTTATTTCTTTTTCTTTTTTTTTCCTCTTCTAGCTATGCTCGTAACTCGAGAATTTCCTCTTTAATCCCATTTTCTTGTTCTTCAAATACTTGAAGTAGCTCATCATTTCGTTCATTTGAGTTTTCTAGATTAGACTTCATAGAAATGATCTTATCTTCAAGTCCTTCACATTGTATTTTCCTTTTGTTAATTTGTTCAATTATTGTTTTAGTGTTTGTTGATTCATCATGATCCTTGTTTTCATATACCTACAACTTAACCTTGAGATTGTCAATCCTTTTCAAAGAAAAAACAAACTTTCTTCTGACTTTGAATTCATTCTCTAACATTTCTTCTTCTGAATCTATAACTCCATTTAATATAATGGAAGTTGTTTCATGGCCACACTTGTCTCATGATAGGCTACAAGTTTCTTCTTTAGATACATTGAATGTTTCGAAAGCAAGATTACATATTGATTTACCTAATGAATTAAATTTTTTCCTTAACTATATTGTCTTCTCCTTCATGTATGGCCTAAAGATTATCCCATGCCTCCTTCACAGTTTCACAGTGCATAATTTTCTCAAATTTTGAATCATTTATGCTACAAAATGTTGCATTTAATTTATGATCATTCTTTTGCAGTTCTTAACCTGATGGGGGAGTTTTAGTATAACCATTACATACTAAATTCCAAACATCATATATGAGGGATATTACCTAGACTTCATCCTTTCTTTTCAATCCTGATAATCTGCATCATTAAGTAGAATCATACCTTGATTATAAATAGTTCTTGACATGACTTGTTTCCTTACTGATTGTCCTTGATTGATAATTGCAGATATTTCCACTACATGTGATACATCGCTTGCACTATCACGGTTCTCTTAAATTGAATTATTCCTTTGAGTTGTCTTCTTCTTGTGCTTCTTTTCCATGGTCCATGATATACTCTCAATTATTTATATGCATTAGATAGAACCTGGTTTGATACCAACTGTTTGAAATATTGAGGAGGGGGGGGGAGGGTTAACTAGTATTTCATGCAATTCAACTTGTACTTAATTTTTTCAATCTTTTTTATAATATTAACTGAATGAAAATAGATCTATACATAAGTACATAACTCATGTGAACCATGATAAATATAAATGCAAGTGAATCATAAGAGAACAACACATCAACATCATCATCATCACATAGGGACACTAGATATTAGGTGGAAAATCCAACTGGGAAAAACCATCAGTGTTGTTGTCTTCATCTTCTTTTATTAATATTCAAAAATATATTATTTTATTTCCTTCACTGGCACAAACTTCTACCAATGCACAGGCTCCTACCTGATGGAGGCTACCACCTACTATCACTCCAACTACCAATAAAAGGAAGACACCACTTCCTAGTCATATGTACCAGCCACCACCGGAAGAAAGTTGCCACTCCATTATCAAAGGCTTCAACCCTTAGACCCTTTGTGAATCACGTTTCAAAATATTTCACACTGGTTACACCTAACTCAATCACAATTCATGCATGCCACATTTCATCCAATTTTTAAACTAGTCCCACAAAGAACATTTTTCTCAATCTCAATAACCGAATACACATATGACCTCTGCACAAATTTCAACAAAAAATCTCTCTGCAATAACCAAATCATCTATTGGCAAGTTGTAGTTGCATACATCAACAATCAATCAAATCCTATTCTCATACCATCCCCACTAAAATATAAATTCCCATGAACCATCAACAACATATACCCATAAAATTCCCCCTTACTTAGTCATGACGTCAATGTCGAACCCTAATCTAGTAGCATCATTTGTTCATACATGACTTGACTCAACCTTCTGTCACTCTAGCCAACACTTTGACTTTACTCAAGCCCAACCATTAGATTAGCTCATCATACATAAAACTTATAAGTATTTTTGCAAACTATCAAGTCATAGCAACAATGCATCATAGACAACATCATCACTTTAACCAAGGAAATTTAGGACAAATACATCAATCAATATTCTCACGTCAATACCTTTTCCAAACCCTAATGATAGAATACTCTCATGAGAAAGAACACAATAATACATCAAATTAGATGAAATATGGAAGATATGACTCCACTGAAGGATTTTCCTGCAACCATGGCATTTTATGACAATATCTTTACCAAACATATCTTTGAAAAATACTTTAATAACAAGCAAAATCTTACTCATCATAAACATCTACAATCATCAATGCTACAAAAGGTTCCAACCAAAGACTCTACCAAAATAATATTCTGAAACTGAAATTTGTTTACTACAATTATAATGATATCCTCTAAACAAATGTGTATTCATTTTCTTGCATCAAATCCCTGTAATAAACACATTAGTCTGCATTCACTGTAACACTTGTCTCGTCATCAAACTATTCTTGCCATGAAGCTACATGAAATCATCAATACAATATTTCTGAGGAAAACAACATTACACCGATCAAGTTCATAAGCGGACTTTGACATAGAAGAACCTTTGATCTCTACATTGTGCATTCAATTAACCCATGCAACAAGTAAATTAACATACAGTATCTACCATACCTCTGTCACTACATACCCCTTGACAATAGAAACTAATAAGCATAGAATGTCATCGATCATACAAGGGAATATCATCAATGTGTTTATTCAAACATGTAGATCAATAAACAAATGTGAATATCTTCATAGAAGTCTCTCTGACACTGCAACATACAAGGTCATTAAGATCATTTCAGTATCACTGCAAACTCCTCATGTCAGTTACAACACCTTTATCCTCTCTCTAACTTAGAATTTTGATTTATACAAAACAATCCACTCATAAAAATAAATTTTTATAAACTCAGTGCATTCACTATGTGACCTCATAAAACTTTCACCAAATATGTTATCTCATAGCCATGAGAACTGATACTTATTCATATCTAAACATATGATAAGTGGAACCATTCCAAAGATCAAGATTAATCTAGGACAAAACAAAAGGGGTGAATAAATTAACTCTACATCTGTCATATACTCTATATTGACACACTCAAAACATAAACACCTTTGCTGGCCCAAATAGCATCTCAAGACTTGTGCACAAAAATATAAACAACATATCTTCATATCACTCAATACTCTATTGAATATTACCCTTGTGAATTGGTTCAATTACTTGTTCCAGAACATAGCAAGACATAACTCAAAAAAATTGCATGGCCAACTGATTGATCTCCTTGAATTTTTATAACATCTTTGCCTTGTGATTACCACAGGAAAATCCATGGATTTCGTTGATGGATTTTTTTACCACCTTAAATGAATATTTAATCATCCTTAATTGCACAAATTCCTTTGGAAATTGATGGTTTTTTCCATAGTTTTTTAATTTCTTCACTTATAGAAATTGTTGCAAGGACGGCACAACTTTCCAGAGATGACTCATCGCATGGATAACACTTCTTCCTAGTGAAATTGAAACACCTGTGCACTATGCAATCTCTCTTCCCATTGAGAATAGGCAAACTTGAAGAAAATTTGACATCCTTGACCCATAACTCTTCCATACTACTTCATCACTTCACTAGGCATCTCCAGAGCTTGTTCAATTTCCTACAACTCCTTTGCAACACTCGGTAACACCAACACTCATTAGAGCATCATGAGCCTATTTAATCCAACATATGAAATTTTGTTGATAATCACCAAGAGTGTAATAAGATCACAATCTAGGTTGACGTCAAGGCCAACAAGCTAGCCATAATGCTAATAGGGTTGAATCACATAATTGATCTCAAAGAAAGATACTCACAATAGCACGATATGATATTAATAATTAAATAGTGTATACATTACAATGGAGTTCACCTTCTTAGATATGATTGCTCATTAAGCAAGACATTTTCACTTATGAATGTAGGATAGATTGCTCTACACAATAAGTGGACAAAAGCGTAAAATATAAGCTAATTTCATAAAGTGACTTTATTACAAATGTAAGCCCCATATCCTAACACTACCTAAGGTTAAATAACTAGAAATTACTTCAATAAGCTAAAATACCTAATGATGAAATGGAAAGAGAAGGAAGAGAACTCAACTAAATTTTTATGTTATAGATTATGGAACTCTTAGGGTTGATAAAGAGATTTGTGATACTCCTCCATTATAGTTTTTGCATAATATCACCCCTCATCCTCACTAGAGTGATCCATGTCATGATATGACTTGAAAACTTAGCTCCAAATTCCTTCAAGAGAGGACTTACCCCATTATCAAATATAAGGATATATATGCAATATAACCAATAAACAGTGATATACTATTTTAAAGATAAATCAATGAAGTATGCATGATAGGTAAACCTAGAATCCTCAGAAGGGATGATACCTCCCATGCCTTAGTTGTGATGGAACCTCCCTTAAGGTTCATGGTTGAAACTTCCACATTATGTGTAAAGCTATGGAAATGAAAATTTTCTAAGATGAGTAAATTAAGCCTGTAAGATTAAAACTAAGTTGGCCAAAGAAGTCCCTTTAAAGGTGCTAGAGATGATAGGTGCAACTTGCAATCCTAGTTATTTCAGGAAGGAGATCATTGATTGACCCAAGTATATAGCTAAAAGTTAGGATTTTACAAATATGAAGAGAAGAAGAGCTGAAGAGTATTTAACATGGGAATAGAAAGGTATATACAAGAAAGAGATTGAGATCAAGGTGTAAGAGAACATTGGATTAGTTTATATGGTACTTAGTTGGTATCGAATGTCATAACACACCCTTTTTTTATGTGCCATAAGTTTGTTTATAGGAAAATGATTAGTTTTTAGGCCCAAAGCAAAAATCTCTTGTATGACTTACAAGCGGAAATTATAGTGCCATAAAGGAATTTGTTGTATAGTTAGTGGCAAGAGAGAAATAGGGTTTAGGGGGTTTGACACGAGTTTAATCCATAAATAATGAGTTTGGGTGGTTGTGCACTTGATCTAAGGAATCCCATGTGACTAAGGTTCTTGGTTGATGGGGGCAGGGGATTTGAACTCCCGGCTAGAGATAGTGAATGCCTCATACAACTACTCTAAGGGGTCATAATGAGGAAAAATGGTGATCATGGACTAGTTTATATAGAGGTAGGACAAGGATATAAGAAACCCACCTAAGTGTTAGATATATTAGTGAGATTTTGGGTGAGGGGGGCTTTAGGAAGGTTATACATTACATTAGAAAAGTAGTTGAGAAGTATCATGTCATTATTGGATTGATCACACATAAATTTGACACAGGGGAGGATTGTATATAAAGGCACCTCATATCCCCACCCTCGACCCCACCTTACACAAGTTATTATCCATGGTATGCGAATAGTATCAAGTTAGAAAGAAGGGAAGAAGCAGTAGATGCAAAGGACTAATTTTAGGGTTCTTGTAGTGTAATGAAATGCATCTATATTATGATATAATTATCCATTGAATAGCCTATATATGCCATAGTACGTGGGGAAGCAAGCGTACATTCCCTAAGCATCGATGCAAGGTATATAAAAAAGGGGTCCTTCATGGATTAATATGATGTCAATTATGCAAAAGAAAAAAGAGAAACAAATATCAACAAGAAAGCGATGCAAATAAGGTAAGAATGTTAACATCTTAAATATGATGTAAGAATGATGACAATTATACTAGGAAATGTAAATGACAAGATAACAACAAATAAGCCTAACTATCATGTAAATGATACAATAATTAAAACACGATTTTAGAGGTCAAATAATGGCTAGAACATTTAAAAGAGAATAAGTGAATGTCATTTTAATAATGGCAACTCAACTATAAAATCATCAGTAATATGAAGGGTGATGGTGTTTTAGGTAAACTTGACTCGGGGGTAGAGTCAAAATTGACCAGGTTAATAGTAGTGATTTTGGGCCCATGGGTTTTTTGTTTATCATGGTAATTTACCTATGGAATTGCATGTGATGGGGCCTTTAAAAGGTTGGGAATACTTCATTATAATGGGTCAAGGGAGATGTGCAGTGAAGGCCCACATGGCTAGCTTGGCCAAGGGATATAATAGAATTTGATTAGGCTAGGTTTTTCCCTGAAGTTGTGGTTTTCCTAGGGTAAATTTTGTGCACTGTGTTCATGTGTTTTGTTGTTGGTTATTTTTAATTTAATCTCCATAAATATTTATTTTATATTTGGTAATATTTCTGCACAGTGGAGTTCCATAAAATCACTCACGGGTAGGCAAGGCACAATGTAGGTGCATGCCAAAGCAAGCTATGTAACTACATATCAAAGGTTAGAAGTTTTTTCCAAGAGGTGTAGGAATAATGATACTATCTCTCAGAGAAAGGATGAAAGACAGAAGGCCTAAGGAATTTATGTGGGGTGACAATTATAGGGTGATTCTAATGAAAGAAAGAGAAGGAATAAGATTATATTAACCTAAAAATTGGAAATGGGGGGGTTAGGTGACATATGTGGATAAGGGATAATGTCAGTGGATGATGTGACACATATTAGTATGGATTTTTCATGAAAACAATGTTATATATGGTAATTTTGGGTTATGAAAAGCATGGGAGTTGAAATAGATGGGTTTAGGATTATCACAATAATGGAGGTCCCAAAAACTAGCCAAGGACATAGTGTGCATCCCATGTGACACGCATAATCTAATAAGTGAAAACATAGGAGGAAACATACACTAACCTAAATTCTTCACTTTCCTGAAGTTAATGTATGATAATATATATTTAGTATGAATACAAAAGAAAAAAAATGCATCAATAGGGATTTTTTGTAAGTATGGGAGGGAATATGCCAATAGGGAGTTGATTTCAGTGTGGGAAACAACATACATCAACACAAGGTCATAGATAATTCCAAAAAGACAAATTACAAAGATGTATATGTAGAGGAAAATAAAGTGGGGGGGGGGGGGGTGGGTGGAGAACACCACTATAGAAGGGGATTCATAACTATTGGCCATGGAACATAAATAACTAAGGGGGCATCTCAAGAGAGAGACTAGATAAGGAATAGCTGATCAGATATAGGGGGAGGTTATCTTGAGTAGGGTTGTACCCAACATAATGACATAAATGGGCCCTATTTATTAATGATGTGACTATAACAAAGAGAAATCAAAAGGAATTGAAAAATGGGAAAATATTTCCCTAATAATTCAGGAGACAAACATAGGGTAGGTGGGGAAAATGGGTTAGAATTATAGGGGAGGAAGAAGGTGAGGGGAGAGATATGGAAGGCTAAGTGCTACTATGTAAAAGTAACCCAAAGCTAAAATAAAAAGTTCCAAGTTGGAAAAAATAATGTTCCCATTAGGAATCAAGCTCCATTGAGCTTGATATATCCATGTTAAAACACATACCATTTTTTATGTTAGCAAAGGTCAATTAGGGCACTGATAGAAAGTTGAGAAAAGGAAGGAAGGAAAAGCGAATGTGAGAAAGAAGAGGGTTACCTAGAAAATATCAATTTGTTTGTAAAGGGGAACAAGAAAAAGGGTAAGAGGACAACAAGGGTGTCCTTGGGATCAACCACTTATCATATTTAGGGTGTTGTAGAGGAGGTTCACTATCTAAGTATTAAGAGGTCATATTGAGGGATATCATAATAAAAATACTAGGATTAAGGGAATTATAAGGTACAACACTTCATGCTTGTGATGAAGGTTGCACCATGAAGTCTTTTGATGCAGCCTTGCGTTATGTTGGCATGTGGGGAGGGGGTTGCGGTATGACATCAAATGGTTGAGAAGGAGAAACTTGTCTTGAAGAATCGCTAGTTTGAGATGTATTAGTTTGATTATTGCATTGTTGAGAGGTAGGAACATGGATTAAGTGAGATCTTAAGCCTTTCTTGAAAGAAGAAGAGTGCTTCTTTTGAATGAGATGACATTCATATATGTTGGGAATGTTGTTATAATGATATGTGTACAACTTGTTTGAGTTAGGGAAAAGGTTAGAACCCAAGTCTCTTTTATAAGTCATATGAATACTTGTCTTAGAAGAGAACACCTCATGGTTCCCATGGTATATGGACAAATAGATGCAGGGATTTGAAGGTGGGGATATTAAAAGAAAGGATGGAGATTTGGTTTAGTCAAATTGTTGAGGAAAGTTATTCTTGATAAATTCTTTAAGGTTTGGAAAATATTTCAAGTTATCACATATAAGAATGAGCTGGTCACATGATCTACATGGGATAGCCAGTGTATGTTTCCTTAGCTAAGAGAAGGAAAAGTTTTATGATAAATGTGTGATGGGTGTGGTACGTTTGCTTGGCTAGGATAGGTAAAATTTGTATAACAAACTTTTTTAGGAAAAAGGAAGGGTGTCATGTTGGGAGAAAGTGGTGGATATCCTCCATGGTTATCTAGGTTCACAAAGTATGGGGTAGGTCCTCCAATGTTACAATGTTAGGTTGGAGTTTTCATATGAGTACTTGGATTACTACTAGGATACATGCTAAGGATACTCATATAAGTGGGGTGTGATACATTGGACATGTTTTGGAATAGAGGTATTTAACCCATATGCATAGAACTGGGCATAACACACTCTAAACCAGGTAAGAAGAGGACTCTATTTATAGTCCAAAAGGAAAGGAAAGAGAGGGGGTAAAAGGGAGGAGACAAGATAAGAACTTTATATATAGTTTGAATGGAATGGAAAGAGATGGGAAAAGGGACAAGGAAGCATTTGCTCAAATTAGGGAGGGGTTGATGTGAACTCTCTGATGGAGTCACCAAAATGCAGTAAACAAACATGTTTGTGCTAGCATGCATAGTGCAAGAATAGAGTTTGCACACACCCAATAACACACTAATAAAGGATGAAAAGAGGAAAGTGGAGTTGCCACACAATTTTAGGTCTAAATTAAGAAGGCCTAGAGTAAGACAAAATAGGATAGAAATAGGAGGGAAAGCCATTAGATTAATTAGGATAGATCTTATTAATAATAACTTATGATTATAGATGATTAAGATAATTGGATTAGGTTTTAGAGTAGGTTTTACCAACAAATTTGCATAGAAAAACATGATAATTAACTAAGGTTAATTAATTGGCAATTCCTTCAATAATTTAGAAACCTCGATGCCAGAAGTGGAAAGAGATTATGGAATAGAAACCACCCGAATTTATTTCTCTAGAAAATGAAGCTCTTTTTCTTGAATTGAAGAATTGTGATCTAGTGCTCTAAGAGTGATCCACATCCTAGTATGATTTGCAAAGTCAACTCCAAACTCTTACAACACAGGGCTCACCATAATCTCCAACACAAGGATATATGTGCAATATAACTAATAAAATATATATCTACTATTTTAAAGATAAATTATTGTATGTATAATAGATAGGCCTTTTTCCCTTAGAGGAGACGACACCTCCCTTGCCCTGTCTGTAACAAAATCTCTCTTGAGGTTTTATGGTTAAAAATTTCAATGTATGAATGGAGCTATGGCAATTAAAATGCTCTAGTATAAGTCAATCAAACCTACAATATTGGAACTAAGCTAGCCAAAGAAGTAGTTATATAGGTGTGGGATATTATAGTTGCAAGTATCCCTAGAGGCTTCAATAATGAGATCAACAACTAATTGAAATGCGCATATGAAATTAAGGTTTTCCGAAAATAAAGAGAAGAAGAGTTCAAGACTTCAAGTGTGTTTACAAAGAGGAATATAACAGTGTATATAAGAAAAGGAGCAACCTCAAGGAATAAGGGAATGTTGGGTTAGCCATTAAGGTACTTTGGTCATACAAAACCATCATATGACATCATTTTGTTATGATTTTGGTTTTTACAGTTCCACAATTTTTTAGATCCAAACGGCCCTCTATTATGCAACTTGTGAATTAATAGTTGTGATACCATAAAAGAATCTTCAATATAATAAATGGAAATATATCACGATATTTATGGGGTTTAAGAAAAAATCACACTATAAATAATAAGTAGCAAATGAGTTAAGGAACCAATTTAAGGGATCTTAAATGATTATGGAAATAGGTCAGAGAGTTTACACCCCAACTAGAGTCATGAAGTTAAGGAATGCCCTAGATAAGTTTTCAAGATATCAAAATAAGTCAAGCTAGAGAGCAAGAACTAAAGAAAAAAAAAAAGATAAGAACCTAAAATACCCACCTAAATGCTAAAATTTTTACTAAAATCCCACATTTATGATAAAATGAGAGAATTCATGAAAATGATTTGTCATGTTAAAACAATAATTAGATGATATATTTTCATCTCTAAATAAGTCTTTCATAAATCCAATACAAAAGTAAACTATGTAGGATATCTTTCGATAAATTAACATATAAATTTAATAAATTATATTAAATAATCCATTAATTTATAAAATTTCAGTCATGATAAAAAAAATTTAAATCCTAATACAATGTAAATGTAAATATTTAAAAAGTGATACAATATGAAAATACAAACCAGCCATTAAATATATATTTCTTCACTAACTTTCTTGAGCATTAAAATTTAGATAGTAAGTGGCATTGAAATCATTGAGAAAGCTATACCATTCAATGTCAAGAATGAACTTTAAATAGTGTGACATAAAGTATAATATCATATGAAAAAAAGGATATATTTGTCGGTTTCTTTTATTTCCTAATACATATTATTTGTCGGGTTCAATCTTTTCTTCTCCATTAACGAATTTGACGGAGTCATTAATATTATTGTTTACATTATTGTGGAAAAGTCTTTCATAATTTATGCAAGGAATTATGTTAAAAAAATATTTTATAATTTAGTGGAAGAATTATGTTAAAAAGTATTTTATAATATAGTGGAAGAAATATATTAAATTATTATTTTTATATATTTAAATAAAATATATTATTTATATATAATGAAATTTAATATAATAAGATATTATATTTAATATTTAAACGAATATAGTTGACTTTTAGTAGCACAAGTGATTGAGAAAAGATTTTATTAGTTTAAGAAAAAGTTTTGTTAATAAAATGGTTTCTGTTCACACTTCACTAGATTGATAAATACGTGAGAAAAAAAATTATTTAATTTAATTTAATTTAATATATATATAAACACATGCTTATCTTACTAAGAAAGTACCATTTAAAACATGTAATAATTATGCTTTATTATAAATTAAAAGATATCACTAAAAGGAAAAGGATAAACCAAGAGTAGTTGAGAGAAGAAAAGAGAAAGAGGAGGTGTAGTTGGGAAAGAAAAGTACGAGAAGATTTGGTGTAAAATATTTTTTTAATGAAATAATTTATTAATTAATTATATAATTTTGTTTTATTTTATATTTTAATAATTATTAGGTTAAGTGTTATTAAAATGAAATATTTTATTAATATTAATTAAATTATAAGTGTGTATGAGATAAAATGTTTATTAAAATTGTTTTTATTTTTAATTAAATTTACTATTTTTATAAAAAACATTATTTTTATTTAAGTGAGGATGGTATAGGATGTCTAATTTGGATTAGATTATTGGGAAATAAAAGAAGAGGTCATCTTGTTGAATAAGGATAATATTAAAAATATAGAGAAATTGTGGAGTGATAAAAATTTGAGGAAAAAAGAAAAGTAAAATACTATAAAAAAGTGATCTACCTAAATTTTGAAATAAAAAATATCAGTGTGTTTTCATTAGTGTAAACAAAAAAAATAAATGATGTTAAAATAATAAAAAAAATCTCATGAACTTCATAGTGATTTCCCAAATATTATGGGATGTAAACAAGAAAATAAATGATGTTAAAATAATAAAAAAATCTCATGAACTTCATAGTGATTCCCCAAATATTATGGGATGAAAAAATATCTTACTTTGAAATAATAAAAAGTTTAAAAATAAAAATCACTTTCTTAACTTGTTCAACTTTATTTATATTTAATTTAAATTTCAAGATATGTATTTAATTATTAACCTTTTTGATTGGTTGAATTAACAAAATTATGATAATCTTAGAACAAATAATACTTTTTAAATATAAAAATAATATATATATAGATATTAATAGTATTTTCTTAAACTTATAAACCATTTTTATTTTAATAAATATTAATACTAATAATCATCATTAATAAAAAATTGTAATAATAATTAATATAAAATATTCTTTATAGAGATGGGAATTTGCTTTGGTAGTAAAGAGGGTGGTGGTATTCATGTTTGAGATTATTCGATTCTCTTTAATGAATGCTAGCTTTTCATGGACCCTTACACTAATGCACCGAAAAAATATTGCACATCAAATAAAAAATATTCCACATCAAATAAAAAATTAGTATGAGGAGTATTGATTTTGATTTATATTATTAATTTGGAGTAGGCCCATGTTAAGGGGAGTAGGTTTATGCTTTTGTCGTGGAGCCATTAGAAAATGTGAAACCACTATGTGACCCCTCATTGTCAAGGTCAATGAGCCCATGGTTTGCTAAGTCACTTCATCAAATAAAAAAATAGTATTTAAAGTATTGTTTCTATTATTAGTTTGCAGGGATTTAAGATCGAGCCAAAAAATTTGGAGGCCCATCACCATGTTGAGAGAAGCAGGTTACACTATAGGTTGGGCAGCACATTGGAAAATGAGCACATCACTACGTGACCCTTAGAAATGAAAATCAACGAATTGATGATTTCATAGGAACCACAGGTAGAATTAATGAGAGAATTAAAATGAGTTTTAATGGGAAGTTGTGGATTTATATGTATTGAAAAAGATAATAGAGGACTTTGTAAGAAGGTTTAGATCTAGTATATGATGGAAGAGGTGAGATGGATATATATTTAGTATGTACGAGAGTAAATGAATTATAAGTGGAAATAATTAAGGGAGGTAAAGATGGTTTTATGAGAATGTATAATCTGGTGTAGGATAAAGATGGTAAGATTTTGGTGATAAGGTTAGGATATTATTGGGGTTGGTAAGAAGGTTTAGATCTAAGTGGGAGAAAATGATCTTATAATGCAATTAATGAAGAAGGTAAGATGAGTTTGGTGAGAAGGTCTAGATATATTATATGTGAGACGTTGAAATAGAGGATGTAAGATGGTTTTTCTTTGAGGGTTTTGATTTATATGTGATGGAGGAGGTAAGATAAGTTTGGTGATAAGTTTATGATCTAGTGCATGTGGGAATTGATGAACTATTTGTGAAACTAATGAGGGGATAAGATAGGTTTGGAAAGGAGGTGTGTGTCTAGTGCATATAGGAGAAAATAAATTATCAATGGAATTAATGAAGGAGGTAAGACAAGTTTGGTGAGAGGATTTAGATCTATTTTATGGGAATTAATTGACCACTAGTAGTATTAATAAAGGAGGTAAGATGAATTTTGTGAGAATATTTGGATCTAATTCATATGGGAGTAATGAACTGCTAATGGAACTAATAAGGGAGATAGGACGATTCTCGTGATAAGTTTTATACTAATATGTGTAGGAGTGGATGAATCAATAGAAAAACTAATGAATGACATAACATAGGTGAGGTGAGAAGGTCTATATCTAATGCACATAGGAGCAAATGAATCTCTTGTGGAACTAACGTTCAAGAGATAAAATGGGTTTGGTGAGAAGTCCTAGATATAGTGCATGTAGGAGTAGATGAATATGGAGTAAGGACGTAATAGCAATTCTAATCAATACCGATGAAAATATGGCCATTCTAAAGTCATAACCTTGAAACCTTAGCTACATAAGGGATCTCCATTGAATGTAAGCTTCTTTAGTTTCTATTTTAAAATCTAAGCTTTCCTACTTACAATGCCCAATATTCCATTTAACATAGATATATTAACCCTTATCATTAGAGCGTATCTAGGTCATAGTATTCAAAACCAAAACCAGTGACTGGACCAGTCCACCTAATAAACTGGGTTTCAAATCGGAACCGATTAGATCTTATGAACTAGTTTTAAAAAACTACATGAAATAATTAAATTTTAATGAAAAAAAGGTATTTTTAAGATTTAAAACTATGATTCCAAATCAATAGAAACAAAATATGCAAATTTTTCTCATCTATATACCATGTAAAGGTGAATATATCAAAATGGCACCGAGTGCAATACATATCAATACAAAATACATAATCAATGTGGCTATAAATGGCCTCTAGATTCCAAAAGAAATGCTACAAGTTATGGGGCCCCTAGCCTACTACAAGTCTACATATCAGTGATCAACATTATCACTTCTCATCATGATCAAACTCAGTTGGTTGAGTCTTGATTCTCAAACTTTTCAATTGTTTGAGTCACAAACTTCTCAGTTGGTTGAGTGACTTGAGTCCCAAAATTCTGAAGGTATGCTACCCTAATATGCCCTATTACTTCATTTGCCGCTCTACATGGATTTACATGGTCTACTATCTTATCCAAGTTTTGCTTGAACCTATTAATACCCACTTGTTCAATATATTTTTGGCAATATTTGCAAACCATTTTGCCATCAATCATATCACAATGAACCTGGATGCACTATCCTTGTCTTTTGGAGGCATGGTGGGTGCATGGTGGCTAGTACTCAGCCCAAACTCTTTGTTTTTCCACTACTCCAACAAAAACTCAACACTCTCCAAGCTCACAATGAAGCTCACAAAAACTCCAAATGAGATGTGTGAGGCAAATGAGAGGGGAGACATCCTTTTAAAGGCTTGGAGGGGTTGTTTTTGGAGGGAAACAACCCCTAGTTTCCCTCAAAACCACTTGAAAAATTGTGAAACAACCTTCCATGGGGTCCACAACCAACCTAGAAATAAATCGATCGGTTTATGGCCAGCCATACCCAAAAAACACACCTAGCCCTAGATGACCCAATTTCTCAACCAGTTTGAACCAGCTAGTTTTAAATATTATGATCTAGGTTTATATGCATTTTATTTGAAACAAGTTTATCTTGTAATATTTCTTGAATATTATATGGAGTATAAAGTATGTCAAAAGAAGTAGTTACTTGAAGTTGAATAAATTTCTTAGGTACAACTACATGATTCAACTCTTGAAGTAGTTCATATAAAACTATTAATTTTATATAACTGAGTATGTGAATTGTAGAAAACATGAGAAGAAATCGAAAGATCAGAATTATTAAGACATAATGAAGATGATTATACAATAAATATATCCAAGTAATGTGAGGAGGATTGCGAGGAATGACATATGGACAAATTTTCATGTATGGTAAAAAAAATACTTTTCTACTTATCTTCGATGAATTTACTCCATATGAAGTGACCATCATTGAGGGAAGCCACAAGAAAATTATGCCATCTAGTTTTTTATTTAGTGCTCCCTCTAGATCAATAACTAACCTTTTGTATCTATGTGGATGATCTTTTGGTTATGGATGACATAGTATCTTGGTGGAAAGATGTTTGGATCCATATGACCATGGTGATAATATTTAACAAAATCCTCATGTCTATTCATCAATTTCATGTGTGATTAGTTGGGACGCAACATGCACACTTGTACTTAGGATATAATATTATGTAATCCTTTCTTGGATGACTTCATTGTCAACATTGAAGAAAACATTTATACTTGATAGTTGGATTTTTGGATGCATTGCTTGGATGACTTCATTCTTAGTGTGGAGTGTAGTACTTATACATGGGACCTTGGTTTATGGATGAGCCCTTTATGGACACACTTCTTGGACTACTTCACTCTTAAGGTTGGGGTCAATGCCCATACTCAAGACGTTGGCTTATGGAGATACAGCATAGATATAAAATTTTAGAGCAATGTGTTTCAAAGGGGATGACATGGTGGAATCCCCCCTAGTGATGTAATGGGGTCCATAATGGTTAATAATATTATAAGTATGGTGTTCATTTAATGTAATGTATACAAAGTTTGTTATGTTAGTTATTATTAAATAATCCATACTAGGCAGTTTTCATGCGATAAATGTAATATGGCCTATTCATAGCATAGGCATCAATAGTGGTTAAAATTTAGGTTTTATAAATGAATAATGTTTGAGTCGTCCTTATTGGATTTGTTAAGTATTGTGATTGTATTTGAGCATTAGTTCATTGGGAGGTTGCCCTTGAATAGGAAAATGAACAAGAGTTTATCTTTCCATAAAATGATTACCGTACCTTCTTAACTTACCTTAATGGTTTTGGATTCAATGAAGTAAAATGAATTTTTATCATATTCTTAGTTATGTTCCTTGTTATTCATCTTCAACACTAAGAAACATAATAAAACCACTAGTGTAACTAAAGAAGGGAAAACATGTCCAATGAGAATATTTTGATGAATTGCATGTGGTAGTCATGGACCATAGGTGGAACTAATGAAAAACCTAAAACAAGTTTGTTGAGAAGGTTTAGATCTAATGTGTGTGGGAGAAAGTGAGGGAGGTAAGATGAGTTTGGTGAGAACATATGGTTATAGTGTGTGATGAAGGAAATCTTAAGATGGATTTTGTAAGGTCTAGATGTAGTGTATATGGGAGTAAATAAAATAGTATTGAAACTAATGATGGATATAATATAGGCTTGGAAATATGACGTCCGGGAGAATATGAATAACTCTTGGAACTAATGAAAGAGGTAATATGGGTTTGAGGAGAACATGATCTAGACCAATAGTGGAACTAATGATTTGGTGAGAAGGTTTAGATCTAGTGGAGTGAATGAACTTTGAACTGATGAAAGAGGTAATAAGACTTTGGTGAGAAGGATTTAGTTTGTGATGAAGGAAGTAATACAATTTTGGTAAGAAGGTTTAGATCTAGCACTTGTGGAAGCAATTACCACTTTTCATGGATGGTTGACTCTAAAGGTATTAATTAAGTTCACAATAATGGTGAATGTTATAAAAGAGGTAAGATGAATTGAAAGAAGAAGTTAGATTTAATGCATGTGGTAATACTAATGATTAATTTATAAAGATATCGTTTTAGCTAATAATAATAAGTAAATCAAAATTTAAAACTTTCATTTTCTCTTTTAAAAATGTTTTTTAAACTTATAATAATGAGAAAAGTCCATTCTCTTGGAAATAAACATTTCTAGTTAGAGCTTAACCATATTCACACTAGATACTCGATGGGTTATCACTTGCTATTCAAAAAAGAGAAAGGAAAGAAGCAATATATGACCGAATGATGTATTCGTACCCTTCAAGCAATGGACTGATATTCCAATAACTTCAATCTTAGACGAGGCTTTAAGAAATGATAAAGACCCCACCTTACTAAACATGAAAAGCAAAGGTTGGAAAAATTAAAGGCAAAGCAGAATGGGGGTATAGAAATTTGGCCCTTTTGTAAAAGAAAGGACCCATGGGCTGACAGACCAAACTCGTGTGATAAAGCATTTGACCAAATCTAATAGCTAAATGTTTGATTACTTCTACCCAAACCTTGCTGTTATTATTAATGCTAATGATAGAGGTTGATATTTTGCTGTATATGATGATTATACCTTTGCCCTCACGCTAAGCTACGCAATTTTGATGGTATCTGAGTCATTTGGACGCCATACATTAACCACGCTGTTTACAACTGTTATCCATTTCATAATTTTCGCCATGGAAGTGAGGTATTAAAAAACTTGCACAGTAGAAAGTGAATTAGGAATTGCCAAGGATTGATGTCACTCGTATGTCTATTCAAATTAGTTTTTGAAACTGACTACACAGATCCAGATCGAGGTAGTTTTAAGACAAGTAAATCTAGTAGAGAGTATATAGCTTATAAGGGCTAGAAGCTTGAAACTCATCTGAGTTTTTTGTTTGCAGATGTGGGCAATATAGACCTCAAGTATGACAGCAATTGGATATATATTCAGGAGTGGTGCTTGAAATGAGAGAGCGTCTCGAGAGAATTGCAGTCATGCCATTTACAATTACGTGTGCTACTCCTTCGAGTATTGCAATCAAGGAACCTCAGCGTATCAGAAAGCCCTCCAGGGAATCGATTCCCTGTTCGCCTGCTAAGAAGTCTGAATTCAAGTATGGAAATGCTGCAAATCGCTCGTTAGAGCCGAGCAAATCTCTTCAGAAAGGTGATTAGTTGTTCATATTTATGAGTTCTTTTAAACACAGTTGGGTTTTTTCAAATTATGTAGATATTTTATCTGGCGTTGTGTGAATGGGTTGTCTGTCAATTTGGCTAGGTGTCTGGTTAGAATTTCCTGGATATTTTGCTGGTTCTTTAGAGAAGGTATTTAATTAGGATGTGTCAATTGGGTTATATTGGGTGGTTGAGTTTATTAAGGTATTCAATTATCAATTGGGTTTATGTGGGATGGTTAGACCTATGAATATTGGTTTTAAGTTTTCAGAATTTTTTAATATACTCTAAGGTTAGGGTGGTACTAACAACCTCATTTTTGTCACTGGACTTGCAGAGAAACTAATTTCTTTTCTAGAAAAAAATATTAACAACCTCATTTTTGCCACTGGACTGGCAGAGAAACTAATTTCTTTTCTAGAAAAAAAGATATTAATAATAATGCATAAATGTAGGAAGTATCCTTGAAAGTATTTTTAGTATAAAATTTATGAATAAGATTCATGGATTGCAGAACAGATCTATTTTTAAATGGTTTCTTCCTGTTTTTTTTTGCTCATCTGACTTGCAGAACAGTCTGTCTCTCGGTCACCTGCAGTCGAAAGTTCCGTGTTTACATTTTCTCTTTCAAAATCTCATATATCCAGCAAGCTGCAGAGATTGATAAAGAGTTTCAGAGCGCTCTCCCAGCTTTTTGGTGAGGGGATATGATCATGGTTATCTATGTTTTCACCTTCTATTATTAAAAAATTGATATTGATCTCTGAATGTTGCTCTGTAGTTTACAAGGATGAGGAGGAGGAAGAGATGCAGATTGGTTATCCCACAGATGTCAAGCATGTTGCTCACATAGGCTGGGATGGCCCATCTGGAACTGGTAAAAGCTGGGTATGTATTCATGAACAGAGAAATTGTTGATATCTTACCATTTTTTTTTTAAAGAAAAACAGCGTTAGATATACATGAATTTCCTTCGTGAATATAATGAACATAAAAAATTAATTCTATTGTAATAACTGGCCATGTTGCTATCATTAAATTCACAGCAAATTAATTGAGATCTTGCATGATTAGTATTTGTGGAGCACAGGTCAGTTTTGAGCACTTGGATATTTTTCATAGAAAATACTTAAAATCTTGTATAATAAGTAATCTGTGGAATAAAGATGTTGTCTGTGCTCTGGATAAAATGCAAAGGAAAAAAATTGATGTTATATAAATAATAAAGCGTAATGAGTAATCTGTGGAATACAGATCAGTTCTCTTTTATGTGCTCTGGATAAAATGTAAAGGGAAAAAGTTAATATTATATAACTGTTAAAAGATACTTTATATTGGGCATAGTAAAATAAAGAGATGGGAAATTTTCACATAATTAATTTAATATTTTATAACTATTTGCCCCGTGTATGGTTTACTTTAATCTGTTCCACTATTCATCCCAAAAAATTAAAAAATACTTACAGGAGATTTTAATACAATTTATAATCTGAAAGATCCAGATTAGATTTTTTTATTCTGTAATTTAATAATTAAAATAGATTTAATATAAAAAAAGGAGTAATTAATATAAAACTTTAATCGTGTTGAGGAATTTTTATCATAATTATATTTTTTAATATAAGTAAATATGTATTAATTTTTATTTTAAAATTAAAAATAAAAAGTTTCAATTTAATATAGTTAAACATACATCAGTTTGAGATATGGTTTCCAGGATAATTACATTGAAATTTATTTGAAAGGTAAGTGTGGTTCAGACCATAAGATGAAGAATTAGACCAAGAAACAATCAATTTGACCAAAAAAACACAGCTATAATTGATTGGGCAACAACTATATTTGACCTAATCAAAATTTAGGAAAGAATTAAAATTATCTATCCATTTTCTTAAAATATAAATAAAAGAAAAAAAAATGGTTATAATATTTTATAATTGAATTAATTTAAATCATTTTCATTTAGTACAGGATGTTTGTGGTTTAGAATTATTTTATGAAAATGGTGTAATTTTTTAATTTTTATTATTAAATTAATACAATTTTCAATTATATTTTTAAATAGATAAATAAATTTTATATTATATTAAATTTTATAAATAAAATATTCAAATTTTCATTTTCAATAAATTTCAAACCAATGTAATTAAAAAATACCATGGATGACTACCTTTAAAATAGGTCGAAAAAGGTTGTCCTCTTTTCTTAAATTTACTATACTTCAGAATCTTAAATGTGTTTTTAACTAATCAGTTTTCTTCAATTTATAATTGCCAATTTTATAAATAAATATGATTGCTGAGAATGTGGCACTTGATCATAGATCATGGGTTTAGAACGATCAACATCATCATTATAGTGGGGTTTCAAGATCCTTCCTAATAATCTAACAAGTTCAGAATCAACGTTAGAATTATGGTGTGAATTTATTAAAATCCCCATTTTTTTTCAAATTTAGTGCATGCAATAATATTTTCTAAAACATAATCCAAAAGGGATTAGCATTGTACTAATGAAGAATCATAAATGTTTATACAGATGGGTGACTTAACCGGAACCGCTGATCGTCCATCAGATTTCGAACAACCTCGGTGTTCAAGCTGGATGGAGGATTCTTCATCTATTCCTACTTGGGCTTCACATGGTCAGTCACATTTCCTTTATAACAATGTAGGTTTTCACAGTTAGAATTCATGTTATTTATTAATTGTTTTTTCAATAAATTATATGGTCTATAAGTAATGTTCAGAATTTATTGTCTATGATTAATGTTTTTATTTTCAATAGACCCTCCACCTACCATCAAAATAAATGAAAAAAGAGATTTCACCAGAAACATGAAACTCTTCCTACCTGCAACACAATTTTTTGCTGAACAATTGATTGACAACAGGAATAGTAACTTCCATTAGATTGACCAGAGTCATTCCCCCAACTGCATAGCAGTTTTCTACTGGACAAGATTTGTTGACACCAAATGTATTATGTGTGTGATGTGATCTGCAGACTTGCATAGCAGTTTTCTACTGGACAAGATTTGTTGACACCAAATGTATTATGTGTGTGATGTGATATGCAGACTTGTTGGGAACTCTTGGGCTCTCTGCAACAAACCATCATCACGCTGATGCTCCTCAGTTTAATGTTTTCAAAGCAGCTGATGCAAAGGCGCAGAAATCCAAGCATATGCCAACCGAATCAAAACAAAGAAAGACAAATCCTTCATGATTTAAACATTCTTTTCCATTTCTCATGATGAGTCATACCACCTGCACCTTCAATAACGATGTCATGGTTTTGTTTAGTGGGAATATGATCCCACCTGCACGTTTGGTGACAGATTCATTTTAAATTACTATGTATATATTGTCTGGTGTTACAGATTGGATTGATGTTAGGCTTACTTCATCATTACAAAGGATGATGTAACAAAAAACTGAGGTGGGGATAGTTGAGGCTGGTGACCCAATTCTATACGAGTACCTCTGGCTTGCTTGCTTCGATTGGAACAGATATCAGGAAAGGCATTGAGTGCCTCTTTGAATGGAAGTTATAAAAATTATTCATGACCATTTGTGTTTGACAGAATATATGGACATTGTAGATATGTATTGTTTAGTGTGACAGATTATATGGAGATTGTAGGTATGTACTGTTTAGTGCGAGTGGAATTTTAGATTTCATATTATTTTCAGAGAATGGACTCTCTTTTCTCTTTTTGTGAAAGCTTAATTTATTTTTTCCTTTGTCTAATGATAATGTTGATCCATTCTTTAATTTTTTTTTTGTGTTGGTCTATCACTTCTTCACATGTGTACTGCTCTCCGAGGCCTATAATATAATAAAAATGAAGTGGAAAGGTCTCGGAAGAGTGGAAAATATGGTTGATGTGTCTTACTTAATGCTAATATTTATGCATATAATATTATTAACCAACCTGCTCGTTCCTTTTCAATCATTTTATTTGGAATATCACTCTCTGTACATATGTACAATTATCAGAGGCACATAATATTATAAGCAAAGAGGTGGAAATTATTGTTGAGTTGTCCTAAATCATACCAATAATTATGCATATAATATTATTAACAAAGAGGATGAAAAGTATTGTTGAGGTGTCCTGCACATAATTATAATCATTATAATCATAACAGTAGAAAAGTTGAGATGATTCTCCCATGTGATTAGACTTGTATGGTATCATACATATCGAGTCAGGCTTGATCTTTATCAGCTTTTGATTACAAAAGGTACATTGAAATCTAAGAATATCTAGATGTGTGTTGTGTTATGTATAAAAAATGATTTACTTTTCACCATTGTTTTGACTTTACTTCATTATTTTGACTTAAGTTTTGCTGGTTAATAATGGGTTCGTTTTCCAAGAGAGAATCTTACCATATAGTCTCTTCGTTTTACCAGGAATGAACAATTCAAAGATGCAATTTCACCGCATTTAATAATTTTACTTTCTTAATATTCATTTTCATTTAATACCTAATCTTTCATTTTCATCTCATATTGAAGTGATGGATGAAAAGAAAATGAAATGATAAATTGATGGATGAAAAGACAATGAAATGATATTTATCATTTCAAATAGATATGTATTTACATTTATCATTATAATTAAAATTTCATTTTTCTTATTTTTTTAATATTATTAATTTTAATTTTTTTATTAAAAAAGTTTTTATTAAAATTATTATTTTTTTAATTTTTATTAAAATGTTGTTCATAATTAATATTTATTAAACAGCATGGTGTTTTAAAAAAATTTAAAATAATATATTATTGAATTTTTTTAACATTTTATTTACATGTTTTAAAAGTATTAAGAAAAGTGTTATAAAATCACTATAATTTGTACTAATTGAATACAGGTATAAGATAGACAATTTAAGAAAAAAGTGATTTTCAATCCTCTTAGTGTTATAAAGTTGAAAGATTCTTTGATCCGATGGTGTTTCACTATAATGCTCATGAGAATTAGTTCTTTAGTTTAACAATGTTTTTTTTCTTCATATTACTCAAGAAAAAAAAATGTTTTCGATTTTTTAGATTGGATTTGATCACCTTTTTATAATGTCTTTCTTTTTTCCCTCTAACTCTATATCATTCCAGAATTTCTCCTTAAATTTTGATGTAATAATATTTTTTATATTTTCCTTATTTTGCAAAATGAACTTATCATTTATCATCCAAATAAATTACTTGTAGGTTAGTTGATAATAAGGCAAATAGTTAATGAGTTAATGAATAATATATTATGAAACTATATTATTAGCAAACAATAACCCATATGTTGGTAATATGTAGTGAATTATTAAGTTAGTATATTAGAAGTTAATAAAATAGAAATCAATTAATTAAAAGTTAGTATTTGATGAATTAGTAATTAGTATACTAGTGAATTAGATAATTAATCAATTTAATTATTATTGTTAACTTTTTAATAGAAATGCCTAATATTGTGATGCAAATAAGTAGTAATTTAATTGGACAAAGAGTAATGTATCTTTACAAAAATCATTATTGTGTGTCTAAATATAGAAAGTGTCAAATCATTCTTCACACTTTATAAAAGACATCTAAAATTAATATTACTCTACATATTGTGTAATACTAATTTAAGCATGTTTGATGAGAGCTTTTCCTTTGAACTATATTAGTGGGATGAGATTCTTAGTTTCCCAAGTCCATGAATTTAATCATTCTATGAATTAGTTCCCCTTCCTTTAGATCACTGGGAGAAAATTTGATTTGACATTTTGTATGTTGAAGCTATTAAGTGATAGTCTTTAATAAAGTTACAAACCATGTTCCCTAACATTTATCCTTTAATTTTCAGCATTTGAATTTGTCTCTTTTGATGCATAAAAGTGTCCATAATTATTGCATTTTGAGATATAAATTGATAATCATTCACTTATACTTTAATAACCTCTCAAAATACATAAAACTTGCTATTAATGTTACAATCCTTATACATGTTGCGTTTTTTATATTTCCTTCTAATTCATAATCCAAAAATTTCACATATACCCGAACACAAAGTAAAATATAAACAATTCCAAAAAACTAAACCAAAATTTCTCAATGAATACAAATAACAAATCAGATTAAAATATCAACCCAAAATGTAAAACACATAATAACAACGACAACGACAACGACAACGACAACGACAACAACAACAACAACAAATTATAACAAAAAAATAAAACAACAAAACAAAACCAAACCAAACTTAGCCTACCCTGATACCCCTATTTCCAAAATTACTTAGTAAAGACTCCACTCAAAAAATATAAAAATTAAAAATTAAAAAAAAAAAATCTAATACTCCAAACAATAGATTAAATTCCAAATAAAAAACATCCCATCAAATTAAAAATCATTATAATCTAAATCTAAATCTAAATCATTAAAAAAAAATAATAATAATAATAATAAAATTCAAAAATACATACTTCCCAAAATTCTAACTAAACCCGAACATCACCAAGTTTTCATACCATATATAATACCTGCACTCTAAACCATTATCCCACCTTTCCCCACATAAATTTTCCAAAGCTTTATAATTTCGACTGATCATAAAGACTACACTAGCGTTATGATACACTTTACATCTTGCCTCCCACACTGTTGTATTAACAAAGTCAAAAGCAGTCGTCTCGAAAATTTACACGTAGGGATGGGAATTGGAGCGAAGATAATTTCACGAGAAAACGTGGAAATGCCACGAGAAAACGATCTCCCGAAGTGATGTTCCACCGAATTTATGTCGAAGACAACCGTGAAAATTGAAAAACAGATCGGCATAAATTAATGTGGACTCTAATCAGAGTATGTATACATTAAAACTCACTATCGTAATTCATTTGTCAAATTAGTGGTGGGAATAATTATTATTAGTTGCGATTCAATAATGTAGTGTGATTTATCACTGTTATTTAAGGAAAATTATGTTATTGAGAAATATCTTAATTTATTTGTCAAATCAGTTGTGGAAACAGTTATTATTGATTATGATTCATTAAATGTAGTGTGATTTATCATTGTTATTTAAAAAAAATCATGTTACTTGAAAATACTTCTGGTGGAGGGAGGTTTTAGCTCCTGCCATATGTCTTTGGATGTTGGGTCATTAAACTGTTTCCTTACATCCTTGGAAAACAAACTCTTAACTAAATAAAAACAATTTTAAGACATACCTAATTTAATATATATTACACATTTCAAAAAACAATTCAAAATAAAATACAATTTAAATAAGTAAATTTTAAGCATTTTAAATAAATAATAATTTAAAATTCTAAAAAATTTAATTTTTAAATTTAAAATAAAAGAAAATAAATTAATATTTTTATATAAGTTGAGGAAAAAATATTATTATTATTATTATTTTATTTAATTAGAATATAGATTATATTTATTTAAAAAAAGGAGCATTGAAATTAACCATTTTTAATTTTGAATGAAATATAATAAAGTTTAAAAATTATACTAAAATGTTCAAAACTTACAGACAAATATAAATTCTAAGTGAGCTTACAAGTGGTTTATTTTACATATTTCCTAAAATGCATATTATCCAAAAATACATATCATTAGTGATATAAAAGAACACTTTGTTTCTCTTTTTGCCTCTCATCATATTGAGGGGAGCTTGTGCCTTCCATTTCTATTGGGCTGTAAAGATGATTTTGAATCATCTCAACTTCGTATTGAATAGTTTGAAATGAGTTTCCAATTCTTTAATTTTTAAAAGCCATGGAGAGAGATTTCATTCGCCAAGTAAGAACTAATTTTCAGAACATATTGTACTTAGAATCTATTGAATGCAACTTTTATAATTTTATAGTAAAAAAATGTTTATTACATTGGCATTGTGTGCAGTGCATCCTAGTTACAGTTTAGAAATTTTAGAGGAAAATACCATTAAAGCATTACAGTTGACTTGATTGATCTCTTCATGGTGGTTTAAGAATTTACAAAGTTTTGTCTCTAACAATAGCATTGTCCATAGTAACTCTACCTTTGAGTATTTTAAGGTCAAGAACAATAGAATCGTTTAGATACCGATTATTAACAAGAGTTTTCCAAAATTTGAGAGATGCAAACCTTAACAAAATTAAAAAAAAGAAACAAGTTATTAGCCTTAGACCATGCAAACCCATGATTTTGACTATCGGAAAAACAATGGGCTTAATATAGGATAAATAATCTATAACCTTTGAACTTTCCCTAAAAAAAACCAACTTGAAATTTTCCAACCAACTTACAATATTTTCAAATGGAAAAAGCCAGTATTTTAGATTGTGCTTTGCTTAATTTTTGAAACTGGAAGATGAAAAAGAAATTACCAACATCTGAGAGGAGCAAATTACCTAAGCCGCAAACTCTTTAGTAAAAGTTTTCTTCAATTCAAATGGCAACGAAGCTTCCCCATCCCACCACCTCCCATCTTCAAACATGATTGTCACAGGTGCACCAAAGGGGACTAGAACCAAAAGGGAAGGAATGAAGATTGGTTGAAGATACTTAGACTTGTACATAAAATAATAAAACACCTATAGAGATCATGAACCAACAAAAATAGAGCCATAAAGTAACCTGAATTTAACCATGGAAAATGACATGACTTGGCCAAATTCAGACAATGGCTATACCAAGGCATTCAATGCATTTAATAGCCACGAGCCTAGTGTAATTTTACATAAGGACCAATTGAAGGGAACTACACCAACTATCTTTCCCAAGGCTTTCCCAACTTGTCACATTGAATTCTTAATGTTGATAGTTGTGCATATTAAGGATCACTTAATTATGAATTTAGGGGATTGTTATAATGTCATAAACCCCACATTTTAATAAATTTCTAACTCTAAGTTCAAACACTAATTTAGTCCAATGATTCACTTCCTCATTGAACTCTCATTTTATATCAAAGAAAAAGACTTTTTTGAATAGATGATCTCGCGTGATTATGGAAAGGACAATTTTTAATTTAGACCCTCTTGGATTGGTTAATCATTGTTCTCCAAAGATCAATAAAGGCATTGCTCCTTCCTCCTTATTTATGACAGACTACACCACAATACATATACTTCAATAAGATTTTATGATATTTGGAAGACCATGGGAGTAATCAATTATCACATTTCTTCTAGGGTCATGAAGAGTACCCCACACTTGCTACTCATTTTACTTGCTACTCATTTTGATAAAAAATATTTTGAATAAATAAAATTACACATATTAATGAGTAAAACTAAAATATCTATATTAAAAATAATAATTTCAACCATTCAAAAATATAATTTTAATAAAAACTGATTTCAATATAGTAAATTAAACAAAATCAAAATCATAAAATATTTCACTTTATAACATTTTATATTTTTAAATAAATATAATAAAAATAAAAATTAGAAAAACACACAAGGCTTTTTTTTTCCGTTTTTCCCCTTGTTTTGTTAGTGACCATATAAATGACTTATAAATCTAAACTATGCTCTAAAAAACCATGACACACAAATATCTACACAACTACAATTGCTATTTAAAAATAACCATAAGCACCTGCACAACTGCAATTGTTATCTAAAGACATATAATGAATATGGAAACTTAACATTTTTATAAAATAAAACCATTAAAATTTAATTAAAACAAGGGGCGCAAGCAGCGGTAGTCCCTACCCGATATGAAATTTTTTAATCGTTTATTAAAGCTTTAGATAGTGATATAATCATGTTCTAGCTTGGGCACAAATATTTGTAGAATTTATTGTTGGAGGTAAGGTGGTACAATGGATGGATGGTGTAGCCGTGTTGGGTGGATTGAGAGAATATGGTTTACAACAACTTGCTTATTTACAATTACAGTGTTAAATGGATTCAATTCACCGAGGTCATTATGAGAGAGATTTAAAAACACCCCATTATGACGAGAACGAAACAACCCTGGAAAGAACAGTAGGCATTCCCACTTGCCTCCTTGACATAATACTTGCCCTAGCGATCAACCCACTTTAATTTGATAGAAGCATCTCACCTTGAGCTTAGAAAATAAGGATTGATTGTTTCGACAACCCACATTGTAGGTAAGGTTGGACATCGGACAAACAATGGAGAGTGAGGTGAGGCAGTTTAATGAACTACTCCCTTTGTTGTGAGATAAGTTCTGTAAATTGCCGAGGGCTATAATAGTTAAAATAAATTGCACACTTGTAAAAAATTGTAATACATGCAGATATTTTAACATACAAAAAAATTTGGCAATTGAATTAAATAGAAATCACCACAATCTGACTCTATGGTGCCATGATTTTTCCACCTATTTACCCCTGTGGGCCCACACGAATTTACCAGTTATCCCTCTTTACCATAACTCTATGCCCAACATGCACTATGCACAAGTGGTGCTTAAATATCTTGAGCCATTGTGTTTATCTATCTGCAATTCGAACCAGGGTGGGCATTGCCTCCTTAAAACGTGCAGCGCTCTTAGATAAACCTTTTTTCGATTGCTTACCGCCCCGAACCAAGAAACTTGAATTCGTCTATTCACCTCTTAGCCTTATACGCAGAAAAAATGTCTCAAATCTGCAATGAACCAAGAAATTTGAATTCTTCTATCAAATCTACACTAAACCAAGAAATTTGAATTCTTCGATTCACCTTGCAGCCATATATGTAGGAAAAAATGCCTTGAATGGTCACTGTATCGAGTAGTAGACTCGCCCGATCTACTGCTCCCAAAAGTATGCTGGTCTATTGGCGATTAGGATTCTCCAGTAACAACAACACATGAAATTTGAAAGAGTTAAAAGGGTTGCGATTACAAGAATGGCTAGCTAGTCTTTCCACCACCGAGTAGGTAGTTAGTTAGAATTTGTGGGGATTTCAAGTGTCTTCCAGGTGGTTGCACCTTCCTTGAAGTGAGGGAACAGATCTATTTGAGCTCATTGATTACATCTAACTACGGCTCATTTTTTTTGTATGTGAGTAAAGTTTGTTCTATGAATTTGCAAGCTTTCATTGTCTGCTTTCAGTTTACTTTTTTTCTTTGTCTTTTATGTCATAAGTTTGCAATTCCTTAGATGCTTCTATTATACATATCAGGCCTTTCCTTAGTTGTTTCTATTATCTGTGTAAGTATAGGGATTTACTTTCTGTTGTTCTTGTTTTTCTATACGATTGGATTGGTCTTTATCCCTTTTCCAAGAACAAACACTTACTAAGCTACGACATGGATGGCAGCAAAAAAGTCTTATTTAAAAAAATGGAACAATTAACTTAACAACCAAATCTGTCTCTATCTATCTAACCAAGGCCTCTCCTATCCACTCTCTATTAGAGTTGGTCTACACTTGTGAACCCTTGAATAAAATAACTAGCATTTCGACCATAATCTGATATGTACAAACTCTGTATGTTGCTTGAAAGCTCAGGGTACAGAAGGTTGACAGTTGGTTAGATGTTGTACCAACAAAAATTGTGATTTAGTCACCTCAATTTAAGGGGTAATATCTGAACATAAATTTCGGATGAGAAAACTGCTCCACTGTCTGCAATTGAATTTTTTGCAGGTGGAAAGAAAAAATAGAAGACTTCTCCACTGTATTTCTCCATTGTTTGGAATTGAATGTTATCTATTAATTCAATTAGTTTCAAGCATAGAGTAAATGAAATATGTGCACAATAACACCAACACTATTCTTGCCTATTCCTGGCTGAATTCATTTGTTGATTTGATTTTGCAGGTGGAAAGAAGAAATAGAAGATTGGTCGGGCACAGGCAGTGAAGGAGGTGCTAAATCTTATCGGCAGAGGCGGTGAAGGAGGTGATCAAGCTTATCGAGATAGAGAGTCGGTTAAATCATTAGAAAAAAGAAACAATATGCTAAGATTCTTTAACTGTGCAAAAACAAAACAGGTCCATAAATTTGTGTGACTATTATACAATACGTTGGAAAACTAATTAGTAGCACCATAGCTATATTATTAGCATACAACCAAAGGACTCATAAATTATCGTTGGGTGAGGTCAAAATCTCTCTAAAATAGCAAGCACAGACAAACATATTTGAAAACCACCCTGCAATCAACAGAAATATATGCATCATTTTGTTATAAGTTATATGCATCATTGATTTTTGAATGAAGCTCTTGGGGTTTATGAACAAAGGGGACTTGAACGATGGCCTTTGCAGTGGAGGAAAAAATTTTCTTGGCCTGCTTGCATGCCCAGCGAAGCCTCCTGAGCATTATTTCATTTGGGGATATGCAGACTTTGTATTTCCTTTGAAATTCCTGTAAAAAATGTTGAAACAACCTATTGTAAAAGTATTCACCTATAACCTAGTGTAAAATTATTCACCTCCAAGATGCATGTCTCCGTTCACTACCTTGATCTCTATTTTGTACTTGTTAGTTTTAAGAACAACGACATCCAAAGTCTTTCTACCCAAATCAAAGATGAGAACATTCTTAAAATTTTCATATCAGGAAGCCTTTCCATACCAATGAAGGAGGTGATGCGGTGAATGTGTCCGGAGGTCGGTTGGCAAGCAATTCCTCACCGAGCTTGTCTGGTATACATAAACAAGAAAAACAGGGGTTGCACAAACAAAAAATCAATCATCTAGATAAATTGTCGAAGAAATAAAACATCAAATAGGGAGATAAACTGCCGAAGAAAGCAAACAACAAACAGGGAGGTAAACCGCTGAAGAAAAAGATCAAAAGTTTATAGAAGATTTAATTATATATATGTACATTGAATAGGTGTGAAAGCAGCAGGACATGTGGAGGAGAGTTTCCAACATGTGGACAAGAGCTAGCTATGAGAGGAGTGTGAGCTTGACATGGGGAAGTCTAAACCTACTTTCAAAACTTTGCATAAACACTTTGCATAAAAAATTAAAAAGCATCCCATTCAATTGTTGGACATCAAAATGTTCCAGCTTTGGATAAAAAGTTAAAACATTGCATGACTTTTTTAAAACTTTGGTTAAAACTTAGTTGAACATTGAAGGTAGCCTCGGGACAAGCGAAGGTTCTAATAAGAGGTTGAAATCAAAACTTTGGGAAAAAAATTGATGAACCGAAATTGCAAAGAGAAAGTTTGGAAAAAATTTAGTGGAGCAGAATTTTTTTGGTCAAAATATGGATTAATGGTTGATAAACCCTCTAGCGATCGCTAGAGTCCCTGCAGTGTCGAAGGCAGAGACTAATAATAAAGTTTAAGTTTAAATTTAAATTTAAATTTATTTATAAAATAATATTTGTATTCTCATGCCATGATTTCTAATTAAATTAAAGGACCCATACGAACCTGCAAAACTACCATGGTTATCTAAACACATATAATGAATTTGAAACCTTAACATTTTTATAAAATAAAACCATTAAAATCTAATTAAAATAATGAAGTTTAAGTTTAAGTTTCCTAATAAAATAATATTTTTATTCTCATGCCATTTAATTTCTAATTAAATTAAATTTTGTAACTAAATTTATAACTATCGAATTGGTGGATTAAATAATAAATTGAATTCTCATTACACTTTAAATGCACAAATTGAAAAATAAATATTTAGTAGTAATTGTAAAGTTGTTTTTCAATAGAAATTGTATTTCTATTAAAAATGGAATATTGTTATTTATAATATTTAATTAAAATTTGAATCAGTATAAATTTCTCCTACAATCACTTAATAAGTAATTATACATATAATCAGATGAAAAATATTTAATAATAAAGTATAAACTTGTCCCATATCACGTAATAAGTAATTATACATATAATTAAATGAAAAATAGTTAACCATATATTGAGGATTTTTAATAGAATTTATTTATTATAATTTTGAAATAAAATACATTAAAAAGTTAAAATAGGTAGGACAATTGATGTACTTTAAAATGTTGATGATTGTTTTCTCATTGAATTCAGGAATTATCATAATGTTATATTTGCATTTGAACAATGTTTCACGTCATCAAGAATTATCATAATGTTATATTTTCATTTCAACAGTGTTTCAAGTCATAAGGATTATTTTTGTTGCTAAATAATTTTTTCATACATCAAAAGCCTTTTTGTAGGGTATGTGTATGGTAAAAAGGCTCTATGGATCACTGGTAAGTTTAAGAATATTGGAATAATAGTTTTAAACCTTTTTTTTTTTACATAAAATTAGGTTACAAGATCCATCATTGTTGTTCCTTATATATGAAATTAGGTCATGAAACCCATCCTTGGTACTATAACAAAATCTGCTAAGGGTACTCATATCCCACTATAAGGCTAAAAGTCCCATGAGACATCATATATGGAGGTTTAAGGCCTCTTTTACGTCTTTCTAATACTAGAGTATTTATATAGATCCTAAGGTTTAGGTTTCCTCCCTTGATCATGGTCAAGGCCTTACGACATTTTCCTAGTTCTCAAAAGTCCTAATGGTAGTCAAATGTGCACTTAGAACCTAAAGACCCTTTGGAGAGGTATTTTATAATGGTTTGATGCTTTGTTCCTCCCTTGACCATATTCGATGCCTATAGAACCTTTCTTGGTGCTCAAAAAATTATAGTGGTAGTCATGTACATACTCAAAGGCCAAAGGTCCACTAAAGAACTATGTTGTACTGGTTTAGGAACTTGTTCCTAACCTTCAAAACAAACAATATTTCTTGATTAGTACCAACAACTTAGGTTTCTTATCTTGAAGGTCATGAGATCAAACCTTTATAACCAAAACATCCTTATGGTGTTGATGTCTCCAATTGGAGGCCAAAACCCCCCTATAGAGGTCCTTTGTACTATTTTAAGGCCTCATTCATGGCCTCTAGAACTCTAGAATATTTAATTATTACCTACGTCCCAATTTATCTTAATTGGAAATGGTTAAGGACAAAAAACCATCCCTGATGCTCAAAACCTCTCAAAAAGACCCATATCATGACTTGAATACTAGTTATCTGACAAACGTCTCGTGTAGTAGTTTAAGGCTTCATGAATGGACCTAGAGCCCTAAAAGTTTCATGTAGGGTCTAGGGTCCAAGTTTTGTCCACCAATTGTATTTACTGGTCCTTTGACACTTCCTTGGTGCTTAAAATTATTCTTTTGATCCTAATGGTGTAGGAATATTCCATACTCAAAGAGTAAGAATCCTTGAGGGAGGTCTTCTAGATGGCTTTTCATGACCTCATGGCCCTTAGCTTTAAAAGTTTCCTATAGGTGTTGGGGCTTCACTCAATGAACTTTTGACATATCACGTGCATTCATGGAATACTAAATAGTACCCCTAATTTGACTACATATTGGAAAATACCTCTAAAATTCACATTATTTAACCCCCTACCAATATGAACCTAATACACTTTCCCAATTTATAAAATCCCTACTTTCACTAGATATTTAGGTATTGCTTTTTTCATTAACATTTTTTATACCCCTTTATATTTTTCAATAACTTTGGGCTCCATTTTTTATACCTGCCAATATAAAAACCCTTTACCCCCAATATATTATGTCATTTTTTCTTCAGTATATATCCCCCAATATGAACCGACATGGTATGGTATTTCTCCCCCAATGATGCCCCGTGCCTATAGGGTGGGTAAGGATTATATTTTCCTCCCCCGTTCTTATCAAATGCACATGATCGATTCTTGATTCTGAAATCCTTTTAATGAGAACCCATAACTTCATAAGGAGTCCAAAGAACCTCTTAATAGGTCCTATGTGGTGGTTTGATGCATTTTTCATGGCCTTGAACCTTAAAAGTTTCATCCAGGGAATAAGGATTTGGTATCGTATACTACCCATGTTCAAAACCCATTATTGATGCCCACATCCTCATTTGGAGGTAGAATCTCCTTAATGAAAGTGACGTGATGTAGTTGGAGGTTATGGGGTGTCATAGATCCCCCATGTGGATCGATTATGCCCAATCCTTTTTTAGTCTCCATTCTTAAGGTGTTTGGGTATATTTCCTTTATAGTCGATCCTTGCCATGTCATGCATTTATGTCTTAGGTAGGCATGCAGACATTCTTGAGATGGATCTCCTTGGACACATGATTAAGGGGAGCCCTTATTTAGTCGCTTAAGTTATTTTTATATAAAGGTGATTACAATATGTAAGCGTGGAAACTCCCATGTTTAGTGCAATTATTTTTATTCCTCACATGGACCATGTTATCTTATGTATCCACATCTTTTGCTTTGGTTATTTTACATAATTATTTTTACATGGAAGTATCATGAAGTGTTTGTGTTTAAAGCTTTACCACTTTGTAGTGTTTCTTTCATGGATAAATGACATTTTCGTTATGCATAGAGATGCTTTTATAACCTTATCTATAAAATGTAAATCATAATTTAAAAAAAAAATGAAATTAAAATATATCAATCAAATGTAAACAAAATTCATGTGTACACACATATTGGAATATCTTGTAGAGAAATATAAGAGATGCTTCCCCACATTTATGAATGGAATCCTTAATAATCTTGTCCACGTAAACTAGTAAACTAGTGCATCTTAATGAGGTAAATTCAAATTAAATGTAGGTTGGCATTAAACTAGAAAAATTCTAAACACAAATGGCAATAATTAGTTGAGCTTTAATTTGTTGAGATTTAATCCAATATAGAACTAGCCCAATGCCCAATGATATACTAACAAATATTTAAATTAACCATTTAAATTTCATATAAATATATACATATAATAATAATAATAATAATAATAATAACTTAAAAAGTCTTTGAGAAAAACTCTATAATTATTAATTCACATTACATAAATAAATTCATAATAAATGTTATTGGAATGCAACACATATTACTGATTTGGAGATTTAGAGAGACTTCACCAAAATTTAACCCATGACATCTCATCATTCTTCACATTAATTGGTTGATATGGATTAAGATAACTCATTGATTATGAATATAATTGTACATGAAAAATAATAATAACAACTTGACTATTTATCACTAATATTATTTAACTAGGAGATTAGGAGGAAAACTTGCTAGCCATAAGGATACTTATAACATTAAGGTGAACATTTAGATGTAAATGTTTAATTACATTATGCTCTGCATTAAGGGATCAAATAGATTTCCTTATGTAAAAAAAATGATGTTAATGTAAAACTATACATTAAGCCAATATAAATAAGAAATTAAATTTTTGAGTGTAGATCCTATAGACTTCTTAAAAAAAAATTGTTGAGATTATGGATTTAGAGTCGTGACAATTAACTCTTTACCTTTATACAAAGTTGTTGTTGTTGTCATGATGTAGCAACACTATTTGGTGGATTTCAAGCATTTTCTATATATGTTAGCCAAAACACAAAATCAAGGTGCTTGAAAAGGTACCTTGTGAATCTCAAGTAAATATGTATTCCTTTTCAATGGAAGAAAAAGTTTATAATATTCAAAACTAATTGCATAATCTCAAAAAACCTTGCAAACCTAAACTTTATTACCTTTTTTTAATTATAGTTTTTTCCTATCTATAACTACACTATAAGATTTTACCCTCACAGGCCCATATGTTTCCTACCATCCTTTCAATTGGATTATGTCCATTGAATATATTTGATGACCATCGATTCACTCTATGTCCATGCACAACATGGGACAATAGCCTTCTCAATTTGTTTACATGGTATTTCCATTTATTCTTTGTTTGTATGTTATTACATATATTATTTGATGTTGAGCTATTGAGTTAGGGTTTTGGAGGTTTTCTATTATTTGAAATGTCATATATTGTTGTAGAATTTCAAGAATGTGGCATGCAATGGACATGGTTTCAAAGCCTTGACTTCTTCATTCCATACAGTTAGAAATAACTTAAATTTGTTTAGTATCTACTAGTAACTTCATTCTTTGTATTTCTAATTATATGGTATGTGGCCTTGTCATTTGGAATAAAAATAGATAAATTAGATGGGGTTCCAAATTTTGTGGAGGACTCATTTTCCATGGTCAACCATGGTCCAACATCGCATTGTGACAAAGATTGTCTTGATATGAAAATCAATCATGCTCAACCATGGCCCAATGTCGCATTGTGGCAAAGATTGTCTTAGTATGAAAATGAACCATGGTCAACCATGTTTATTTTAGGATTTATAATATTTATATTAGTGTTTATGTGCCTTTGGTTTATAATATTATTCCCTTGGATTTATAATATCAATTCCTTGAGCTTATTAATCTAAGGGTTCATATTCCTAGGGTATAATATTATTCATAAGGTTTATAATATCAATCCTAGTGTTTAATAGTAATACCTTGGGTTTATAATCATGGTCAACCATGTTCCAATATCACATAGTGACAAATATTGTCTCAAGATGAAAATCAAGCATGGTAAATCATGGTCAACCATGGTCCAATAATATCAATATGTTGGGTTTATTAATCGAAAGGTTCATATTCCTGGGGTGTAGTATTATTCATAGGGTTTATAATATTAATCCTTGAGTTTAATATAAATCTATTGGGTTTATAATCATGGTTAACCATGGTCCAACGTCACATTGTGACAAAGATTTTCTCAATATGAAAATCAACCATGGTCCTACATCACATTGTGACAAGCATTGTCTCAATATGAAAATCAAATATGCTCAACCATGGTCCAACGTTGCATTGTGACAAAGATTGTCTCAATATGAAAATGAACCATGGTCAACCATGTTTATTTTAGGGTTTATAATATTTATGTTAGGGTTTATATACCTTGGGTTTATATTATTAATCCCTTGGGTTTAATATTATTCCTTTGAGTTTATAACACCTTAGGGCTTTAGAATTAATCCCTTGGGTTTATTAATCTAAGGGTTCATATTCCTAGGGTATAATAGTATTCATAAGGTTTATAATATTAATCATAGGTTTTAAAATAAGTCCGTTAGGTCTATAATCATGGTCAACCATGGTCCAATGTCACATTGTAGCAAAGATTGTCTCAATATGAAAATTAACCATGGTCAACCATGGTCCAACGTTGCATTGTGACAAATGTTGTCTCAATATGAAAATCAACCATGATAAACCAGGGTCAACCATGTTTATTTTAGGGTTTATAGTATTTATCTTAGGGTTTATATACCTAGGGTTTATAATATTAATCCCTGGGGTTTATCATCCCTTAGGTTTTTAGTATTAATCCCTTGTGTTTATTATTCCCTTGGGTTTATAATATCAATATGTTGGGTTTATTAATCTAAGGGTTCATATTCCTAGGGTGTAATATTATTCATAGGGTTTATAATATCAATATGTTGGGTTTATTAATGTAAGGGTTCATATTCCTAGGGTGTAATATTATTCATAGGGTTTATAATATTAATCCTTGGGTTTAATATAAATCCATTGGGTTTATAATCATGGTAAAACATGGTCAACCATGGTCATATGTCACATTGTGATAAAGATTTTCTCAATATGAAAATAAACCATGGTCCAACAACGCATTGTGACAAATATTGTCTCGATACGAAAATCAATCATGATCAACCATGGTCCAAGGTAACATTCCAACAAAGATTTTTTTCAATATGAAAATGAACCATGATCAACCATGGACAACCATGTCTATTTTAGGGTTTATAATATTTATCTTAGGGTTTATATACCTTGTATTCACAATATTTTGATCTCGTGGGTTTATAATACCTTACGGTTTTTTAATTAATCCCTTGGGTTTATTAATCTAAGGGTTCATATTCCTAGGGTATAATATTATTCATAAGATTTATAATGTTAATCCTAGGGTTTAATATAAATCCCTTGGGTTTATAATCATGGCCAACCATGGTCCAACATTTCATTGTGACAAAGATTGTCCTAATATGAAAATCAACCATGGAAAACCATGGTCAACAATGTTTATTTTAACGTTTATAGTATTTATCTTAGGGTTGATAGACCTAGCGTTTATAATATTAATCCCTTGGGTTTATAATATCAATCTGTTAGGTTTATTAATATAAGGGTTCATATTCCTAGGGTGTAATATTATTCACAGGGTTTATAATATTAATCCTTGGGTTTAATATAAATCTCTTGGGTTTATACTCATGGTCAACCATGGCCCTACGTCACATTGTTACAAAGATGTTCTCAATATTAAAATCAACCATGATCCAACATCGCATTGAGACAAAGATTGTCTCGATATGAAAATCAATCATGCTCAACCATGGTCCAAAGTCACATTTTGAAAAATATTTTTTCAATATGAAAATGAACTATGGTCAACCATGTTTATTTTAGGGTTTATAATATTTATATTAGGGTTTATATACCTTAGGTTTGTAATATTAATCCCTTGGGTTTATAATTCCTTGGGGTTTTAGAATTAATCCCTTGGGTTTATTAATCTAAGGATTCATATTCCTAGGGTATAATATTATTCATAAGGTTTATAATAATAGTCCTAGGGTTTAATATAAATCCCTTCATTTTATAATGATGGTCAACCATGGTCCAATCTCACACTGTGAAAAATATTGTATCAATATGAAAATCAACCATGGTCTAACATAGCAAGTGACAAAGATTGTCTCAAAATGAAATCAACCATGGTCAACCTGGTCCAACGTCACACTATGAAAAAGATTGTCTCAATATGAAAATCAACCATGGTAAACCATGATCAACCATGCTCATTTTAGAGTTTTTAGTATTTATCTTAGGGTTTATATACCTTTGGTTTATAATACTAATCCCTTGGGTTTATAATATCAATTCCTCGGGTTTATTAATCTCAGGGTTCATATTCCTAAAGTATAATACTATTCATAGGGTTGATATTAATCCTATAGTTTAATATACTTGGGATTATAATCATGGTCATCCATGGTCAACCATGGTCCAATGTCACATTATGACAAAGATTGTCTCACTATGAAAATGAACAATTGTCAACCATGGTCCAACATAACATTGTGGCAAAGATTGTCTCAATATGAAAATCAACCATGGTCAACCATGGTCCAATGTCACATTGTCACAAAGATTGTATCAATATGAAAATCAACCATGGTAAACCATTTTCAACCATCGTCAACCATGGTCAATCATGGTCAACCATTCTCCAACATCGCATTGTGACAAAATTGTCTCAATATGAAAATCAACCATTGTAAACTATGGTCAACCATGTTTATTTTAGGGTTTATAGTATTTATCTTAGGATTTATAATATTAATCCCTTATGCTTAATATTATTCCCTTGGGTTTTTAGTATTAATCTCTCGAGTTTATTATTCCCTTGGGTTTATAATATCAACCCGTTGGGTTTATTAATCTAAGGGTTCATATTCCTATGATGTAATATTATTCATAGGGTTTATAATACTAATCCTTGGGTTTAATATAAATCCCTTGGGTTTATAATCATGGTCAACCATGGTCCAATGTCACACTGTGACAAATATTTTCTCATTATGAAAATCGACCATAGTCCAACGTCGCATTGTGACAAAGATTGTCTCAATATGAAAATCAGTTATGCTCAATCATAGTCAATCGTGGTCTAATGTCGCATTGTGACAAAGATTGTATCAATATGAAAAATGAACCATAGTCAATCATATTTATTTTATGGTTTATAATATTTTACTTAGGGTTTATATACCTTGGGTTTATAATATTGATCATTTGGGTTTAATATTATTCCCTTAGGTTTATAATATCTAGGGTTTTTAGAATTAATCCCTTGAGTTTATTATTTCCTTAGGTTTATAATATCAATCCTTTGGGTTTTATTAATCTAAAGGTTGATATTCCTAGGGTATAATATTATTCATAAGGATTATAATATTAATCTTAGGCTACAACTAGATTACTTTGCATATACCGAGTTGCATGTATGATTTCCTTGTTAATTTTGGCATGCATGATATATTCATGTGCTTATTTGGTTATGATTTGTTATTGGCATGGAGGATTACCTGGATTGACAGTGGTTTTTCCTAGCCTTTCCATTTCCTAGATAATCATGGTATTGTGGGTTTCCCACTTGATTGTTTTTTTATTGGTGCTTATGTTCCTTATGGTTGTGGGTTGAGTTACTAGTTCCTAGAGCCTTAGTTGGACAAACGCTCTGGAAGCCCTGGAACAATTTGGGTTGAAATACTAGTCATGGAAGCCTTGGTTGGGCAAACACTCTAGAGACCTTGGTGGGTTGAGTTGCTAGTCCTAGAGCCTTGGTTGGAAAAATGCTTTGGAGCCCTACGATAGCTATGGGTTGAGTTACTAGTCCTAGAGCTAGGTTGGAACAAACACTCTGGAACCCTAGACAACTTAAGCATAGACTAATCTGGTGATGGTTAGTGATGTCCGATAGTGAGGTGAAATCAATGGTTGAGGGTTGAGGTGGTTTGGCCTCTGGAAGCCCTAGTTTGGTTTTGCTTGGTTTATTCCATGAGATCCCACACTCATGCTTGGAATATGGCATAGGTGTGATTGGTTGAAAGAGAGATTTAGTTCAGTCTAATATATGGTCGAGTGGTACGTGGAAGTCCCTGACTTAGTTGGCTTTTTCATATGTTAATAAGAGCTCTTTTCCTCTTGTATTTTATGAGTAAATGTACTTTTATTATGTTGCTTTGATGGTTGATTTATCATTGTTATTATTATGGTCATATGTTGGTTATAAGCATGGTTTTATGTCAGATTATAGTTATGGATCTTATCATGTTTTGATTGGTAAATGAATGGTTATTGAATGCATGACATAATAGATGTATTGAAGCTATTGTGAGAGGGAATTAGAACTTCTTGATGAATCTCAAATAAGCACCATACCCCTATGTTTAATTATGCATTCATGACCTGTAGATTTCATGTTTTCTATGTGTTTAACGAAATGTATGTCATGGTTAGGCCTGTATAGGTCTTATTCTTGACTAAGTTTTTCATTGATGGCTTTGTTCTTGTTTCATTCATCATTTTGGAGGGTTATATCAAGTTATGGGAAGAGGTCTGGATACTAGCCCTGACAAGTGGCTCAGAATTCGGGGTCACATGCTCAGAACTAGGAAATCTAGACTGCAGTTGCTAGGAGGCAGGGTTATCCTTGTGACTGGAGGGTTACAACCACTGGATCACCTCGTTATGCAAGAAAATGGTAGTCCAGGTCACTAAAAATGCAAGTTAGCTCAGGATTTGGGCACTTGGAGTGGTTTTTTATCTCTAGTGGGTCTTGTAGCTCCTGAGGAAGGTTAGTAAGGTTTCATCTTGTCCACTCCATTTCCTTAATGTGATCTAAGATGCTGAGTCATGTCATAGTACTCCTCCTCTCATGTTTTACCTTGGTATTCTGGTGAAAGTGGGTAAAGGTGGGAGGGGTGGTTACAGGGTGGTATCAAAGCTCTAAGGTTTGACACTTGGACTAGATGGGTGGAATATGTTTTTCATGCATGCTTGTCAGTTGTATATGTGTTTTTTATGAATGCGAGTGCCTATATGTTTGCTATGCATGTATTGTTAGGGTTATGACTATCTTGCATGAGGTCATGGTATGAAATTGGTGTTGTCATGCATGATGTCGGCATATTAATATGATTATGTATATATACATATATTTTTCTAATCTAGATTTCTTTTTTAGATGAGATAACATCCCCTAAACTTCACTAACGTATGTTATATTGTGGATATATTTTACTTAGATGACATAGTATGTTTGCAGGAAGATGAGGATCAAAGATGACAAGTGAAATGGTGGACTACAATTCACGCTATTCTCCCTACAGTTTGGATGAGAAGAATGGTGATGAGATACCCTCACATATCATATACATTGAGAATTTTGAAAGCAAAGATCGAGATTTGTAATGTAGATAAAGATATGATCATTCAGTCATAGGAAATGCTTACTATGGAATAGAAGAAGCAAGAAGAGGTCAATGAAGTGATTATTCAAAGTTTATCATATTTAAAGAGACAAGGACCACTTAGGATCAGTTATTGATAGGAGGAAATGACAAATGGCACATATGGAAGCAAGTCTCAATTAGGACACAGGTTGGATAGAAAGGATACAATCAAATGTGGTAGATTTCTAGATACACCTGACTGAAGGGGTAGTGATCATGGGTTCTACCCTAAATCTAGTTCAGAGAGATAGTATGATCATCACCTTCACACAAGTATAGGAGGAGTTAGAAGCAGTATTTTCCAGAAGAGTTCAAGAAAGAAAATCCACCCACATTTGATGGAGAAATGAATAAGTCACAGGATGTAGAAGCTTGGTTGCTTGGGATGAATAAATTTGATTGCATGAATATTCAAGAAACATGAAAGACAAGATAGCTACCTTCAATATTAAAGGTAAAGCAAACATTTGATGGGAATATGTGAACAATGTGAGAGGCATTCTAGAAGAGGAGTTGACTTGGAATGAATTTGAGAGACTTTTCAAGAAGAAATATTTTTCTGAAAGGTACTATGATGACAGGGAAAAGGAATTCTATGAGTTAAAGATGGGATCTATGACTGATGAGGAGTATACTAGCATATTCTTGGATTTGTTGAGGTATGTGCCTTATCTTAAGGAGGAGAAAACGAAGATTCAGAGATTCATCAGTGGGTTATCAGTATCGTTCAAAGACAAGATTGAGATTGATGAGCCTAGATCGCTGGAGGAAGCCATCAGAAAGTTGAAGACTTGTTATGAGAAATCGAATTGCATGTCTAAATCTAAACAGGATTGGAAAGGTAATGACAAGAATAATGGAAAATGGGATAAGAAGTAGGGAAGAATATAGGACATAGGTAACAAAGAGAATGCAGCATCGCACAAGAAGTTCAATGCATCTAACGGAGGACAGGAAATTCAGTTTGAAGAGAAGAACAAAGTTGATAGCAGGAAGCCTTTACAATGTTGGACAAGTGGCAAAGATTATTATAGGAATTATTTCCCACAACATAAGGGTGGCAGACCGCAGATTTACAGTGCTCAGGAGGTAAAAATAGTGGGGGATGTTGAACAGAGTATTCCTCAGATTTATGCAGTCTTTGATAACAAGTAGGAAGACCACAAGGAATCTATTATCGAGATGGACAATAAGCTTTTTGATCAAGTTGTTTCTATTTTGATTGACCCTATATCTAATTATAGTTATGTTAACCCTAACCTAGTGGATAAGTGTGGTTTGAGAAAAGAATTGTATGCAAAGTCTTGGTTAGTGCACTTAGATGCAGGTACTAAGAAAATATTTCATCATTGGTTAAGAGCTTGTGCATTTGAGATAAATGGTATGCCTACATCCGTGCATTTGAATGTACTTCCATTGGGATCACACAATATGATTCTGGGTATGGATTGGTTGTATCTTCACATGACTAAGGTGGATTGTTATGAAAATGCTATTGAGTGCTTAGATGACAATGGACAACAGAGAATCTTGCAAGGTAAGAAGAAAGTGACATCAGTTAGAATGGTTACAACTATGTAGGAAAAGCATAGTCGCATGAAAGGATGTGTATTGTTTGTAGTTCACATTTCTAGTGATAAAGGTAAGGATGTTGAGGATGTTGACGTCTTGAAGTGGTATCCAATGTTGCAGTAATATCAAGATGTATTCCAACAAAGATTTCAAAGTTACTGCCTCACAAGGAAGTGGAATTTTCTATTGAGTTGGTACAGGAGAAGCATCGACATCAAAGGTAACTTACAGGATGAGCACCCAAAGTTAGTGGAATTGAAGTCGCAGTTGAAGGAAATGCTTGAAAATGGATACATTAGGTCAAATGTGTCACCTTGGGGTGCACCATTTTTGTTTGTGAAGAAGAAGGATGGTACTGTTAGGTTATGCATTGATTACATATAGTTGAATATGGTGACGATAAAGGACAGGTATCCATTATTGAGGATTGATGATTTGTTTGACCAGTTTAAGGGAGAAACAATGTTCTCAAAGATTGATTGGAGATCAGGATATCATGAGGTGCGCATCAAAGAAGAGGACATCTACAAGACTGCTTTTCAGACCAGGTATGGACACTATGAGTTTTTTTTGTTATGTTTGGTTTGACTAATGCGCCAACTAATTTCATGTGTTTGATGAATAGTGTGTTGTGTCCCTATCTAGACAAGTTTGTGATTGTATTCATTGATGATATATTGATATATTCTAAGAATAAGGAAAAGAATGCAGAACATCTAGCAACAATGTTGAAACTGCTAAGAGAGCATCAATTGTATGCCAAGCTTAGTGAATGCAGCTTCTTTCAGACAAAGGTACATTACTTGGGACATGTTGTTTCCAGGGAAGTTATAGCAGTGTATCCAAAAAAGATCATAGCTATCATGGAATGAGCAACTCCTAGGAACATGGATGAGCATGATCCGGATTATCCACAGTATTATGTTCATTCTGTCGACATTTCGACAGAATGAACATAATACTGTGGATAATCCAAATCATGCTACTCCAAAAAACCACCACAGAAGCTTAAAGTCTAACGTGGATGAGGTCATATCATTCATGGGGTTAGCAATTTATTATAGGAGGTTCATTAGGAACTTCTCACGGATTTCCTATCTTATTACATCTTTGCAGAGGAAAGGAAATAAATTTGAATGGACATAGGAATGTGCAGTGAGTTTTTAGCAGTTTAAGCAATTGCTTACAAATTCTCCAGTTCTAAATATTGCAGATTTGGAAAAAGATTTTTGGGTATGTATAGATGCTTGCAAGAGAGTACTTAGTGGGGTTTTGATGTAGGGGGGATTGGTAGTGTGATATGAATCAATGAAAATGAATGAGTACGAGCAGAATTATGTATCACATGATCTTGAGTTGGCAGTTATCATCCATGCGCTGAAGATGTGGAGACACTATCTTCTTCACAGGATGTTCATCTTGATGAGTGATCACAGTGGATTGAGATACTTATTTAACCAACCTAATCTGAATTCCAGGAAAGCTAGGTGGTTTGCCATGATCAATGAGTTTGATTTCGAGATCAGGTACATCAAGGGTAAATAGAACAGGGTTGAAAATTCTCTTAGCAAAAGAGTACATGTAAATCACATAACAGTTATGAGTTCATATGGGACAGATTTACAAGATCATATCTTGTAGGCAGAACAACAGGATGACAGGTACCAACAACTTAAGCACTGGTTACAGCAATAGGGTACAAGTGATCATGATGTGGACTATCATCTCATGGAAAATGGTTTGGTCATATTTAGGGACAAGATCTGTATGCCAGACAACAATGACCTCAAGAATCTTATCTTGAGGGAGTTTCATGTCAAGCCATATTCAGGTCACTCAGGATATCAAAAGACATTGATAGTGGTTAAGAATTTCTACCATTGGCCGAATTTTAAGAAAGAGGTGGCAGAGTTTGTTGCGAAATGTTTGGATTGTAATAGGTAAAATCAGAGTGTAAGCATCCAGGTGGTTTACTACAGTCGATTTTGATTCTAGAGTGGAAATGAGAGGTCATTTACATGGACTTCATTACAGGTTTGTTGAGGACATCTAGATAACATGATTCTATTATGGTTGTGGTTGAAAGGTTGACAAAGGTAGCGCACTTCATTCTAGTGAAGTCTACAAATTCAGCTAGTGAGGTAGCACATGTCTTTATTAGAGAGATAGTGAGGTTACATGGTATTCCTAGGAATATTGTGTCAAAAAGAGATGGTTTTGGAAATATTTATTTGCAAGTTTGGGTACAGAGTTGGCCTTTAGTACAACTTATCATCTGCAGATAGATGGACAAATAGAAAGGGTCAACAAGATTTTGGAGGACATGTTGAGAATGTATGTTATGCATCAGCAATGATAGTGGGAAGAGTAAGTTCCACTGGTGGAGTTTGCGTATAAGAATGGGTATCACGAGTCACTAAGGATGATTCCATTTGAGGCACTTTATGGGAAGATTTTTATGACTCCCATCAGTTGGAGTGATCCAATTCAAACAAGTTACTGATTGGGTCAGACATGTTGGTAGAGATGGAACAAGAAATGCAGGTAATCAAGAAGAATCTAAAGGTAGCACAAGATAGGAAAAAGAGTTATGTATATCAACATAGGGAATTTAAGGAGTTTCAAGTTAGGGAGCATTTGTACTTATGCATCAAGCCCAAGAATAGCTCCTTGCGGATTAGATCATGTGCCAAGCTGGGACCTCGGTATTGCGAGCCTTTCAAGATTCTTGAGAGGATTGGACCAGTGGCATATTGACTTACACTACCTCCAACAATGAAAGTCCATGATGTTTTCCATGTTTCATTGGTTAAAAGATATGTGAAATATGTTGATAATGTGATTGACCGGTATGTATTGCAGGTGGAACTAGAAGGAAAATTCCAGTCGTAACCTCAATGCATTTTGCAGCGAAGGATGCTCATGCTCTGGAATCAAGTAATCGAGCAAGTTAATGTTTGGTGTGGAGCCTGATTATCTTCTGTATTCAAAGGTTTCAGCTGGATGTATACCCCAGAAGACTATACACCCCTCCACGTGGGGGGGTAAATCCCCCCCGGTTGGGGGGTCCAAGGGCCAGCAGTCCCCTGGCGGGGGTTTAGGGGCAGCACCCTCGAAGCTAAAAATAGATGTAAAATTGTCTTGTAAAAGTCTAGTAATTTCTAGTCAATCTGGGCCGTTCATTAGGTGGATGATCTGACGATAGAAGTTATGTTTAATTTAGGGTTTTTTTCCCTAGAAGGCAACCCCTCACTATATATGAGGGAATTGTATTATGTCTATGTATATCTGTATTCTAAGTGAGGAAGAGAGAGGAGATTGAGAGCGAAGAGGGTGTTACAGCGGATCTGTTGTAGGTTGTATCTCTTCAGTTTGCTAGATAATATGATAAAAGAAGGACTGGATATTTCTCCATGGATGTAGCCCAAACTGGGTGAACCATGTATATCTGTGTCTCTCTTGTTTTATGCGTTTTCTATGTTTATATTTCTGCAATATTTTATGTGTTCCATTGCTCCGTAATATATAATTTTCTAACAGTTAAAGTGGAGTGGAAGAACTTTAGGCCCGATGAAGCTACATGGGAGATGGTTGATCATATGTGGGCTACGTATACTTCTCTATTAGCTGGTTGAGCGGATGTATTTTGGTATATGTTTTGATGTTGTGTTTTGGTTATGTCTATATATGTATATGTTGTAAATATCACATCGAGTTATGTTATAAAGCTCCAATAAGCGGTATTGTGTTCATGATATGTTGGCTATGTATTCAATAGTATGATATAATGCAAATGTTGCATCGAGTTGTGTTATAAATCTCCATGGGTAGGATGTATTTTGTTTGTTTAATGGTGTCGTTGAACACTGAGGACGGTGTTACCTCAAGGGGGAGGGTTCTGTAACAACCTCGGTTAATAATCCATGTAATAAAGTTAATAAAGGAAAAATAAGACCAACGTCACGGGACATGTATTCCAAGTTGAATGTTGGGAAAAACATAGCGATGGGGATCACTGGTGATTAATAAATGGCTATGGAAATTGGCAAAGGAAAAGAGGCATTAATTCGCCTTTTATTTATGAAAATAATGGAAAATAGGAGAAAATGAAAGTGAAAGGTCATATAATTGCATGTGAGGAAAATTTAGGGAAAAATAGAGGAAAATGAGGAAAATGGAAGCATCAACGACAAAAAGGCTTCTAAGGATCAGTACACATCGTTTATCAGTTCAATATTTGGCACTCTCATACTTTTCTCTCTCTCTCTCTCTCATACTCTTGCACACTTAGAGAAATTTTGGAGAATTGTTGGAGCACTCTAGTTTTCATTGGATTAGAGAAAGAAGGAAAAGGAAAAGTAGGAAAGCGCAAGGGGACAACGGGATCAATAACTACAACTATATTTCTTTGCAGGTATCGAGTTGCATGTATGATTTCCTTGCTATTTTGGGCATGCATGATATATGCATGTGGTTATTTGGTTATTATCTCTCATTCGCATGGAGGATTGCCTGGATTGATAGTATTTTTTCCTAGCCTTTCCATTTCCTGGATAACCATGGTGCTCTGGGTTTCCCACTTGATTATTTTTTTATTGGTGCTCATGTTCCTTATGGTTGTGGGTTGAGTTAAAAGTTCTTAGAGCCTTGGTTGGACAAACATTTTGTAAGCCTTGGAACAACTTCGGTTGAGTTACAAGTCCTAAAAGCCTTTGTTGGACAAATGCTCTGAAGCCCTTGGTGGTTTGACAGTTACTAGTCTTGGAGCCTTCGTTGGAAAAATGTTGTGGAGCCCTGCAACAATTATGGGTTGTGTTACTAGTCTTGGAGCAAGGTTGGAACAAATTCTCATGAGCCTTGGACAACTTGGGTAGAGACTGATCTAGTGGCGGATAGTGATGTCCGACCAAGAAGTACAATCATTGGTTAAGAGTTTAGGTGGTTTGGCCTCTGGAAGCCCCGGTTTGGTTTTGATTGGTTTATTCCATCTGATCCCACATTCATCCTTGGAATATGGCATGGGGGTGTTGGTGAAAGAGAGATTTGGTCAAGTGGTATGTGGAAGTCCCTGACTTGGTTGCATCTTGCATATGTTAATAATAGATATTTTCCTCTTGTATTTTATGAGTAAATGTACTTGCTATTGTGTGGCTTTGATGGTTGATCTAGCATTGTTATTATTCTGGTCATATGCTGGTTATAAGCATGGTTCTATGACATATTCTAGTTATGGATCTTATCATGTTTTGTTTGGTAAATGAATGCATTAGGGGACTTTTGAGGTGTAAAATGGGCCTCCTAAGAAAAATGTACAACCAAAATAAGCTTTATAAGAACCAATAGGGTTCAAGATGATGATGTCAACCATGGGGGATGATTCACCATTTTTGGAGTAAAAAAGTAAAAATAATAAAAAATAATAAAATAATAAAACTACTTTTTCAACTTATATTTTTAACTTACCTCCCTAAGCTTTTACTCAAATTTCGAGTGGGAGTACTCATTGGATGCAAAATTTAATTCCTCATCCAGGGACTACCCATGGTGCGTACTTTCTATGGACCCTACTACATGAAAAAACAGAAAATTTACATGAAAAACGTTATTGCAATCATGTTTTTCATGTATTTCTCATTTTTCGTGTTGTAGGGTCCATCCCAGTATGCAACATGGGTACTCCTTGGATGAGGAATCAAATTTTTCATCCAACGAGTGTTTCTGGACAAAATTGGAGTAAACCCATAGGGAGATAATTTGAAAATAAGAGTTGAAAAATAGTTTTTTCTTTTTTCCCTCTAAAATTTGATGATGTAATCTAATCTTATTTTATTATTTCCACTATCATTTTATAATTTCCTTAGGAGGCCCATTTTAGACCTCAAAATTCCCCTAATGGCTATTGAATGCATGACCTAATAGATGTTATTGCAACTATTGTGAGAGGGCATTATAACTTCTTAATGATTCTCAGTTAAGTATCAAACCCCTATGTTTAATTATGCATTAATGACCTGTAGATTTCATGGTCGCTATGTGTTTGAAGAAATGTTTGTCATGGTTAGACCTAGATAGGTCAAGTTCTTAACTAAGTTTTTCATTGATGGCTTTTTCCTTGTGTCATTCATCATTCTGAAAAGTTCTATCAAGTTTTGGGCAGAGTTCTGGATACTCACCCTGAAAAGTGGCTTAGATTCCAAGGTCGCATGCTCAGAACTAGGAAATCTAGATTGCATTCACTGGGAGGTAAGGTTATCCACATGACTGGAGGGTTATAACCACTGGCTTTCCTTGTTATGCAAGCGATTGGGAGTCCAAATCACTAAAAAGGAAAGTTAGTTCAGGGTTTGGGAAACTAGAGTGGTTGTTTAGCTCTTATGCGTCTTGTAGCTCTGGAGGAAGGTCAGTAAGGTTTCATCTCGTAGACTCCATTTCCTTAATTTGATCTAGGAGGTCTGGTCATGTCATAGTAGCTCCTCCTCTCATGCTTTACCTTGGAAGGCTGGTGAAAGTGGGTAAAGGTGGGAGGGGTGGCTACAACCATGGTCAGCCATGATTATTTTAGGGTTTGTAATATTTATCTTAAGGTTTATATACATAGGGTTTATAATATTAATCCCTTGGGTTTAATAATATTCCCTTGGGTTTATAATATTAATCCCTTGGGTTCAATATTATTCCCTTGGGTTTATAATTCCTTAGGTTTTTAGTATTATCCCCTTGGGTTTATAATATCAATCCCTTGGGTTTATTAATCTAAGGGTTCATATTCCTAGGGTATAATATTATTCATAGGATTTATAATATTGATCCTTGGGTTTAATATAAATCCCTTGGGCTTATAATCATGGTCAACCATGGTCCAACGTAACATTGTGACAAATATTTTCTCAATAATAATTAATTAATTATTATATTAATTAAAAATAATTAGTATAATTAATTAATATAAACTAATAATTAATAATAATAATAATAATAATTTTATTATAATAGTTGTTTTTGTATTGTTATTATTATATATTTATCAATATGAATTTGAATATGAATATTATCATTATTATTAAATCTATACCATTAATGCTTATGGTGATTTTCAACCACATTCACTGATGTGGTTGTGCTAGCATATATTAAGTTGATGCCTATGGCATATATCAACCACACTTATCAATGTGGTTGTACTAGTCTACAAAGCAATTGCAAAAAATAAAATTTGATGGTTAAAATGTTTTAATTCATTTTATTATTCTATTATTTGGCCTTTCTTAACAGTATTTTTTGGTCAATTTTGTCAAAAATGTAGCAATGATTTGCTGGAATTGCAAGTTTAAGTTGTGTATTCTACACAATCAAAGTGCCCACAGAAATTTTCAAGGCATTTAATCTTTTTATGCATCCAAAAATGCAATTTAGAAATTGAATATATTTATGTGTTCAAAATGCTATTTAAATAAATAATGAAAAAATGACAAATGATATATGTACCATAAATTTATCAAGCACCACATTTTTTTCACTTAAAAGAGTTCATGTAAATCTCCCCGAATATGACGGTGAAGTGGCTTGCCCCGTCCAATTTTGTTTTCTTTGTAGACAGACCCACGACAGTTCCTATGCTTTCTCTGGCTTAACAAATTGTTTAAAAATTATGGCAACTACAGAAACACCATACACATATTTCTCATGTAAGTATGAGTATACCTAAGATCCATCTTAAATACGAATCTAACATGATCCGAGAGGGATCCAATTTCTTCACGTGAAATATTTTTTATGAGCCGATATTATTTAAATGTTTTGTATAGTTATTTAATTTTTTTAATTTTTAGATTTTAAAAAAATATTATTTTGGCTGACATGAGCAAAATTTCAACTTTAATGACAGACGGGTAGTGTTACACATCATACTGGCTATAGAATGAGTCTCTCAGCTCAATGAACTTATTTTTCACATGAAGTATTAAGTTTAGTTTATGAAAACCTGACATTCGAACAATTTACAACATTACTTTCAACAACCAATGGGTTGATTTAAACATTAAAACATTGACAACAATTATGTAGAGAATTAAGCATATTTTTTCAATTTATATTAATATATAAATTTATAAAAGTATCACTTTCAACCACTAATGAGTTGATTTAAACATCAAAACATGGACAACAATTATGTAGAAAATTAGATATATTTTTTTCAATTTATATTAATATATAAATTTATAAAAATATAACGATGAACAAAAAAATAAGTTTATAATAAATATATTTTTAAAATTTAATGTAAAATATATATTTTATATATTCATATAAGTCAAAAAATAATTTGATATGGTTTTTCCCAATGCAATTGGATATTCCACCCTCCAAACATCTATGGCTTATGGCTTTAAAGAATCCCGGTGAGAAATGAACTTTTCCCAAAATAAAACTCTTGATTTTCTATCATCAGATCTCACCCATATAAACATTAAAAAACCAATTTTAATAAAATAACATAAAAATATATTTAAAATATAAATGTAATAATTTATATGATTTTTTAATTAATATTATTATTATATATTTCAAAATAAATTCAATTTAAAAAATTCCTAACCTTTTTAACAAATATTCATATCATTATCAAGAATCTCATAATATAAATGTCATATTTATTTGATTTATTAAAATTATTGTTATTATTATATATTTAAAAATTAAATTAAATTAAGATTTTTTAATAATTTCAAACATTTTAATAAACACTTTACCGTTATCAAGAATCTCATAATAAATGGAGTATCCATTATAATATATTAATAATATATGTTTATTTTAGCTTTACATTTAATATATTTAAAGTTGCACCTTCAAAAATCTCTCGAAAAATGAGTACTTTTGACCAATGTTAACTTGAAGCATTTTAACTGCTAAATTGTTAAAATTGAGAGCAAAAGAAGATTATTGTTTCAATATTTTGCTCTCTTCATCACTTAATTAAGTACTACTTACAAAGAACGAAACAAAGTAAGTGTAGTGATTGAGAAATAAAACAATTCCATAGTTATCATATTAGATTTCTAATGATAACTATTATAAGTTTTCATATGGATGGATGTGATCATGTGCGTAAAACTAAAAGATCATACAGAAATGTTAGTAAATCTTTATTATGGATGATATTCTTTATTTTATTCAAGATATTTCTCATTTTTATTATAGATATATTTGTGATATTAAATTTATTATTATTATTATTATCTAATTTTAAAGTCACGATCAAGCCAAACACTAAATTGGTGTATGAGCTTTTTTTATTTATGGGACAAGAGACTCACTTTTGTATAACAATTCAACTATTAAATCTATGAAGGCATATATACTCTACTCCTCTAGTTTTCAATCCGTAACCTCTTAGAAGGAAACACATGCTCTTAACCATTAAACCCACTCAAACTGTATCAACACTTAAAAAAAAAAAAGATATCAACACTTTAGAATATTTAATCAAATAATTCTAAAAACATAATCATTATTATAAAAACATAATCATCATTGTAAAATAACAATGGTCAATTGAAAAACATTATAAAAAAAAAATTAAATAAATAAATAAATCTTTGAATGATAATCTAAATATGATTATACTTTCCTTTAAATTTCACATTCAAATAAACTTGGCCCACTATTGATATTGCAAATGCTAACAACAAAGCTTAACAACTATATCACACATTAACATTTTTTATAATTTAAGTTCCATGCAAAAAAGGAGAACAATGTATATGTCATAGTCATAATTCAAGAAAAACCATGCTTACATGCTTTTTCAATGACACATAAGGACACTTCTAAGTGAGACATAGTAACACTTCGAAGATCAATAAATTTGTTCCATGTATATTTTCTATGATCATATATTTTATATATGAATAAATATATCTTGAATTTTTGTGGTTACTTAAAATAATTTTAAAAATATTTTTTTTAATTAATTTTATAACTAGTATAATCATATTGGTTAATGTTGTTGATATATATGGATCGATATCAATCACATTAATAATTATTAAGCTTATATAATTATTAAGCTTATATAAATTTAAATATTAAATATAGAGTTTATAATGTAGGGTTTAATATTAGTGTTTATAATATTAGGTTTATAAAATCTTAATATTGGGTTTACATTATATAAATTCATAATATCAGGCTTTATAAAATTGGGTTTATAAACTCTTAATATTAAGTTTATGATAAGTCATGGTTAATACCAATTTAATGGACAATTCAATTAATACATATTATCCATTGATATTGAATTTCAATTTTAGTAGTAACACATATCAAGTTTGGTGGAGTGATGAGTAGTAAGGGGTAATTAACCTTTGTTCTTGCAGTGGAATAGATTGATAGAAAAAGAGGAGTGATGAGTAGTAAGGAATAATTAACCTTTGTTCTTGCAGTGGAATAGATTGATAGAAAAAGATACTAGTAGCACTACATATTATTCCAATCAAACTACATGTTCAACCATTAACTCTAGGGTAAATTTCAGTTTGGTGTTCAAATCGAGCAACCACGTTTCTAGTTATTAGATATTTTCCACTGGGTTGCTCATAATTAAATTTCCATGTGTTGATCTTGAGTTAGGTTTCCAAGTGATTTGGTGACAATGACTAGTATGGTTCCAGACCTCAAGTGATTATTAGGTGCAAATTAATGTGATCGCATGAGCTAAGTTGTAATGTTTCTTCAATGATTCACAATTTCTTGGATTGATATTAGACGTGTAACCATGATGGATCTCATTTCTAAAAAGATATTTACATCCCAAATTGTTAATTTAACACACTGGTTCAATAAGGCATGTTACAACTATGTTAATTTCTCACCGTCCATTCCCTATCACCAAATGATAGGTCTGCAATGAAATTAAAGTTATCTTTGGGTTTAGAATGAAACATAGATATGAATACAATTTATACCTTTATAATTCATAATTTAATTATAATCATGAGACCCAAACTTTGATTCTAGAGTTTTGCATTGAAATGAATAAACTATTGGCTTGGGTTCCAAGAAATAAAATTCTCTTGTGATATTGGTGGTCTATTCTGGTGGGTCATTAATGCCACCCTCATTAACTCTTCTTTCAATAAAGATGCACACCTAAATTATGATATTGCTTTCCTAAATCTCAACTGAACAAAACACAACATAGAATTCAATCCACGAGGATCTTCCCTTACACCAAATGCCCCCACGAATCATTCACAAAGACAATCTGAACGAACCAATATGAACATGCCATGTTCTAGTAACAGGAAATGTACACCTGTAACAGGAAGTGAACTATGGTCACATGAAAACCAAAGGAGAATCGTAACTTTTATAGCCAAAGGAGAATCGTAGCTTTTATAGCTAATGATTGGATTGGTTTTAAAACTCGGTTCTGGGATTTGTTAAGCCTTATTCACCCGCAAAAGTCCACACAGACAACAAACTAGTTCGCTTAAAAAAACAAATGCCATTGGAATACTTCTACGGCCTCGAATTAAAGACTAGAATTTTTGCCTCAACGTAAATTACCAGGGATCCATTGTCTCATTTCCCAAATGTGGCCACAAATATTTGCAACTCAATTCCCCTATTTCTCCACATAATACTAGTTCTAGAATATCTCCCATGACATTTCCATATTATTACACACACAAGTCTCAGTTCCAAAATTCCAACGGGGTGTTTACAGCCTCAATTTTCTCAATCGTATCCCCAACAAGCATACTTCATCGATCTTCAATATCGACTTCCCATGAGCATAATTCGATGTATTTCTCGGTCTTTTGAACTTTGTCACACCGTGGTGGAGTTTAAGTCATCAATATACAACCAAAACTCCATTCAACGTTGAATTTGAATAACACAGGGTATCTGTACAATTTGCTCATAGAATATTCAACACAAATTAACATTACATAATTTCATCTACATAATTTCATCTATGAAATTAGACTTCATGAACTTGGCATCAATTTCCCACACAAGATATCATCATGTTTCCAATACCTTGAATACATATTTATAGAGGTTACTTATGCAAATACCATCAACACCATACTAACCCAAGATGGGCCCAAACATAATACATATGCAAAATTCTTTTCATTAATCAGATTCAAATGTACATAATACTTGGCCTTATCTTCAATGTAGACATGCAACCTTTGGCCCTCTTCTTTACACACAGTTCCCTCTCTTCCTAATGCCCGTAAGTTTCAGTGCTTCATTAAAACCTTGAAATGATAACTAATTAGTTTTGATCCTATGCCAATATTTCTCTCCTACAATCTCTCATGCCCTAACTAACTCATTCTCTAGAGCTCATAAATATATCAACAACTAACTAACATGACTTTAACTATCACCTAATGAAGAGATTGAATCTTTTTTTTTTTCCCTAATTTATCAATATTCAAATATTATTCAAAACATAGATTTAATTACATCAAATGATTAAGTTCCTCAACAATTTTCGAGACACCTCCTACAAGCTTTGTCTTCCAAAATCTTAATGCCTTGGAAGCTAAATGCTCCTGCATCATTTTACCAGTTATCATTTCTAACATTGTTACTCAGTTCCATGGGATAGATATATAATACCATTTGGAGTTGAGCGTATATACAGTGCTTCTCACATATTATCCAATGAGTGTACTGCAATAAGATACATCGTGAGTAGGGATTTTAACCTTAGCAAATCCATGGGTAAAGGTTGCTTTAAACCAAATACATGATGATATACGAGGAGGTAGAGTTCGTCTACAACAGTCATGTTGGTTTATTAAAACATCAATTCTACTTAATGAATTCATGTGATGAAGAATTATATTCAATTACTCATAATAGATTATGTGGTTATCCTTAGAAACATTCATTATGATAACACATCCATGCTAATAGTAAAATTAGTCTATATATTAAATCACAATAAGTCATCGATCGATTTTAGACATCTACTAGAGTGTTCTTCCTATATTTTTATTGTTTACTAAAAATGAGGTGCCATTAGCAAGTTAAGTCCTCTCCTCAGCCTCCACCAGAGTAATGGTTTAAGAAATCACCACACAGTCCTTACAAATATTACAATAATAAATTACTTTGACCTCAAGATAATATGATGGGAGAATTTTTTTACTTGATGATTGTGATTACTTCTTTAAACAGAACATAGAAAAATCACACCATTAACTTTCGATTGCAATTGAGTATATTTTTTTCAAATGAAGAAATCACACCTAGAGTATCTCTCAGGCATACATAGTCCTGCCTGGGATTAGACCACGAAACCTGTTGGGACCAATCCTCCCCACCTAACCATTGGACCACAGCAGTAGGACTCATTGCAATTGAGTATATTATGGGTGTCTCAATGTAATTGGCTATATATAAAACTTTTAAGATATTGGAAAATATAGATTCTTCTACAGTGACTAATGGTGTATAATTATGAGAGGGTGAGGTTGTCACTATACTATTCCATTGTCTATAGGAAATTATCGACCTCTATTTAAATTGAATATAGTACACTTAATACATTCTCAAATATTATCAGACCATCGAATTGTAAACCATCTTGTTGAAACCAAACATAGTCCTCTATCCCTATGACCTAGCTGGATCTTGGATAAATTTTGAAGGCCTCTTGGATGAGAAGCAATTCTGTCCATTTAGCTCCACGAATTTTTTATTATACTATTTATCCAAACTTAAACAGGAATGCAAAAACTTACAGATATAATCATAAACATAGAAATGCAACATAAAACACTTCATTTCATTAATAGAAAAATATTGAACTATGTTTACAAACAGAATGGAAATAAGATAGCTTAGGCAATGGTAGCTTATCCCTGAGAAGAGATGTGGCTGATACATGCCTCTAAACTATGTTACAATGAGGCTCAAGGGCCTATTTATTATTGGAAAACATGAGAAAACCCTAAACAGCCAAAACCGTAACCCCGGGATATGTAACACAAAGAGTTTGTGGGCCCTGTTGGGGTTAGTTGGGTAGCCAACTTCCCTAGGTCGTAACGTGGTCATATTATCTCCGTTTGGCACGTAAGATACCTTGTTGGAAAGGTCTCTCTGATTACTACAGGTTTCGCCGCAAGCTTTTGCTGAAGGCAATGGGCCTACCGTGGACCCACAAAAAAACGTCGTTTAGGGGGTCAAAACTACTCCAGAAGTTGAGGTACCGAAAAAATACTAAAATAGTAAATGCTAAAATGAACAAGGAAATAGATGAAACGGACAGAGGGTCTAGGTGGAATAGGCGGGAGGACACAAATATCCACCTGGATCATTCCTCCCCCCTTAGGAAGTAATGTTCCCCATTGCATGAAGAGCCTCCATGATGTGAGGAAATTTTTGTTGAACCTAGCCCCTGGTGAACCACTTGCCCTGGTAAAGGAGTTGGCCTGCTTTGACAACTCAATATAGTTGTATCCTCTTTTGGCGAGTGTTCTTGATCTGTGTGTCCATGATATGATCAGTGGTGGCATATTCCATGCAGTCCGAGTTGAGCTCTGTTGGTGTGAGTTGTTCTGCAATGTCAGATGTGTCCAACAATTATGGAAAGTATGGTGAAGGTGATCTCCATTGAACACTGGGTGTAGACCAAGGAACAATGGAATGCTAAGCTCGAAGGCATTATCACCGACGACCTTGGTTATGGTGTATGGCCCATATCAGAGCGGGTGAAGCTTGCGGTGGGGTCCAACAAGGTGCTCCTTCTACAAATGTAGCCAAACTTTGTTGCCAACATGGAACTTGTGCGACACTCGATGTTGATCATGACGCTACTTGTACTTAGCATTGGCTCTATCCAATATATCATGGACCTCTTGGTGGATGTGTTGAATGCTCTCAATGAAGTTGTTAGCCCTTTCAACTTCAGACTGAACGTGAGTTGAATCTACCTGAGGGGTTGCAAATGGTATGGCCACATCAATGGGGCATAATGGTTGAAATCCCAGCCCTACCTGAAAGGGATTGTGACCTGTTGAGTTGTGGAGAGCTCTGTTGTAGCTATGTTGGACACACGGGAGACTTTCATCCCATGTGCATGGATGCTTCGAGTTTTACATTATTGGTGCTTCCCTTCTTATACTTAATGTTCAAATGGAATTGTTGGAAATAGGTGGACCATTTCTAATGGTGATCGTTATGAAACTTCCCTTATGTCTGTATGAATTGTAAAGGTCGGTGGTCTGTGTGGATGACAATTTCCTTCCCCATAATGTAATGCTTCCATTGATGACAGGCCTGCACAATGGAATACATTTCTTTGTCGTAAGTGGGGTACTTTCAGAAGTTGTTTGAAAGTGTCTCACTATGGTAAGCCATTAGATGCCCATGTTGAGTAAGAGCCGCACCAATAGCATAGTTAGAGGCATCTGTCTCAATCTCAAATGGTTGTTGCAGGTCTGGTAATGTGAGCATTGGTGTAGAACAAAGGCGATTCTTTAACTCAGAGAACACTTTTTGTTGGGTTTCCGATCAAAAAAAAATTCTTTTGCTCCGCCCTTGGTGACTTGACTTAAAGGCCAAGTGATATGACATAACCTAACGTGAACCTACGGTAGAAATTGGCAAGACCCAAAAAGTTGTGGAGCTTTGTTAGAGTGGTTGGGGCTGACTAATCCCTAATGACTTGTATCTTGGATGGGTCCACATGTACACCCTGGTCATCAATGATGTACCCCAGATATTGAACCTGGGTTAAGCCAAAGGTGCATTTCTCCAAGTTAGCACACAACTTGTGTTGGTGTAGGGTTTGAAGGACCTGCCGAATATGGTGGAGGTGCTCTTCCCAACTCTGGATGAAGATCAAGATGTCACCTAAATAAACACCACGAATGCATTGGTGAAGGGTCACAAGATGTCGTCCATTAGTCTCATGAAGATCGCAGGGGTGTTTGTCAATCCGAACATCATGACCAACCATTCAAAAAGGCCCTCCTCCGATTTGAAGGCAGTCTTCCACACATCGGAGGGTTCGATAGGCACTTGGTGATAACCTAACTTCAAGTCAATCTTGCTTAAATATTTGACCCCCTTGAGCTGGTCTAGAAGGTCATCAATACATGGGATTAGGTACCTATTCCGGACAGTGATCTTGTTCAGCACCCGATAGTCAATACAGAGCCTCTAGGTCCCATCCTTCTTCTGTACCAATACAATCAGGCTCCCATAAGGTGATGAGCTTGGCCTAATGTGCCCTTTCTGCAATAGTTCCTGAATCTACCTCTTGATCTCATCGTTCTCCAGAACATAATGTCAATAGATCGGTCCATTGGGCAGCGACAAGCCCGGGGTCATATCGATGGAGTGCTTGACCTAACAGTGCAGAGGTACCCTGGTGGGTGAGGCGAAAATATCCCTGTACTCCTCTACAACTTTGTCCATCTATTGTTGTTGTGCAGAGGAGCCCTTCCTGGAAGCCGTGGCTAGAACCTTCTTCTTGCCATGGGGACGAATCATAAGGAAAACAAATTTCCACGGGGGCTTCACTAGGGGAACAATACCATACCACGTGGGTTCATATTGGGGGTTATATATTAAGGAAAAAATGACATAATACATTGGGGGATATATGGGGGGTAAATGGGTTTTATATTGGCAGGTATAAAAAATGGAGCTCTAAGTTAATGAAAAATATAAAGGGTATCAAAAATGTTAATGAAAAAATGGATATCTACAATATCCAGTGGGAGTAAGGGTTTTTTAATTGGGAAGGTGTATTGGGTTCATATTGGTAGGGGGTTAAATAATCTGATTTTTAGGGGAATTTTCCAATATCTAGTCAAATTAAGGGTATTGTTTAATATGCCATGAACGCAGGTGATAGGTCAGAGGTTCATTGAGTGAAGCCCCCATGCAAATTTCTTGGTATGGGAAATTATCTTACTACATTTCTTTGCAGTGATCACAGAGATGGCGGTAAGCGGGGCTACCTCTGGTATCCTGTACAACTTATTAGCCAAAGTAATAATCATAGAGCGAGGTCTAGACTCATATACAGCATGTCGCTTCCACAAGTATGGTTTTCCTAACAATACATCACAAACTTCAAGAGGAGCAACGTCACATAGTACCTCATCCGTGAAGGGCTTGATGTTGTAGGGAAGGAGACACTGTTGGTTGATGAAAAGATCTCGTCCTTGGTGAAGCCACTCGATGGTGTATAGTTGTGGATGTGTTGTAGTCTTTAGGCCCAACCACTTCACGACCTCTACTAAAATGAGGTTCTTTTGACTCCCCTTGTCGACAATGAACTACAACGGACAAGCCTTCACTACGGGTTGTCCTAGGTAGCCCCACCTTGGATTTGTCCTTTGTTCTGTGGTTTGGGGGTGCCTTTTCCTTACTTTGAATTCGCATATCCAAAGTCCTGTTTCTTCTGTTTAAATTTCTGCTCAATCTTGACAACGTACCAATACGTCGTGCCGAGTGAGGAAATGTCCAGGAACTCCATCTTGTCCTAGATGTACTTGTGTAGATAGTCACGGTACTTGAGCACTAAATTCCGCTCAGTATCCTTGATACCGAGCTTTGTTCGAAGGGTATGGAAAGTATTTGTGAACTTTGGCACATCTTGGTCCCTTCCATGTCGTATCGTGGTCCACTTTATGTATTTGTCTTCATAGCTCCCAACAGGGTAATATTGTTCCTTCATGGCATCTCAGAAAGAAGTCCAAGTGGGTGCAACTGAAAATAGCAAGGGTTAACTCTCGTCCTTTTGGTCACAGTAGGTTTCTTACCAGTCCTTTACGTGTGGGGCGACTTTAAGAAGTGCAAAAGTAATTTTTTCTCGATTGGAAAAGTCATGAACTAAAAAATATCCTTCCAATAGATTTAACCATTTATCTACAACGTATGCAACTATCGGGCCTTTGAATATGAGAATATCGAAGTTAACGTGTACCTTAAAAGGAGTAGCGCCTCCAGAGTGGTTTATGGATGAAGATACATCGCCTGTCGGTAGTCGTTGAAGGATTTGGGAAAAGTTATCCATCATCGCATCCCTCTATCGTTCGAGGGCTTCCTTGAGAAACATTTTGAAAGGATCTCCTGCCCCCTCATCTTTCTTTTCTTCCACCATGGGAGGTCGCCAAGTTTTGCGAGGTTGATCTTGTAATGGTTCAACTAGATCAAGCCCTAACTCCTGATACCCTGACCTCGTTGGGGACATGCAAAGAAAAATAAGGAAAGAGCAGACCGCTCTGATACCACTGATCCGAACTTAAACAGGAATGAAACAACTTATAGATATAATCACAAACACAGAGATGCACCAGAAAAACACTTCATTTCATTAATAGAAAAATATTGAACTATGTTTACAAATAGAATGGAAATAAGATGGCTCGGGTGATGGTAGCTTATCTCTGAGAAGAGATGTGGCGACTACATGCCTCTGAACTATGTTACAATGAGGCTCAAGGCTCTATTTATTATTGGAAAATATGAGAAAACCATAAACAACCAAAACCCTAACCCCAGGAGATGTAACACCAAGAGTTTGTGGGCACCGTTGGGGTTAGTTGGGCAGCCAACTTCCTAGGGTCGTAACTTGGTCATATCATCTCCATCTGGCACGTACAATACCTTGTTGGAAAGGTCCCTCTGAGTACTACAGGGTTCGCCATAGGCCCTTGCCTATAGCTATGGGCCTATCGTGGACCCCAAAAAAAGGTCGTTTAGGGGGTCAAAATTGCTCTGAAAGTTCACGACTCGGAAAACTGCTAAAAATAGTAAATGCTTAAAGGAACAAGGAAATAGATGAAACTAACTGGGGGGTCTAGGTGGAATAGGCGGGTGGCCACCAATATCCAACTGGATCAACTATAAAAACTCTCGCTCGGATTTTGTACAGTTTAAACACACAAACACGATTATAAGGTCTCATATTTCTAATGATTATAGAGATACTATCGTTGAATTAAGAAAACTTACCCTCAAATCCTTTGTAACGATGGCATAAGGGGCATAATAAGGACTGAGGTTGTCGAACGTTTCTCAATGCTACTCAATTTTAGCTTTATAGATTTAATGGAGCACTAACTATGGTGATTGGTCCCTCCTTCAGCCCTGGGGTTACCTCCCATTCCTATCAACATCACTAGTAGATCATGGTGATCAAGGTGCAATGAGGAGTTAAATTGAAATCTCGACAAAAGACAATGGAATCGATAGATTAATAGATGGAAAGAAAGAATAATTCAATTTAATTTGTTATTCTTGGATTTGAAACAATTTTTTTTTATGTCATCCATTAGATGGTGTATACAACTAAGAATATTCCTTTAAGATCAAATATCCTCCATCCATTTAATTAAAAAATCAAAATTCTTGCACCCAAATTCCAATATAAACCACACTTATTGGTGTAATTATGGCACCAACATCTTTCCCATGTAAGTATTTGTATAGATATCAATGTATTTTTCATGTGAAGTATTAATTCTAGTTTATGAAAGCCTAGCGTTCGAACAATTTACGGCATCGCTTTCAATAGGTAATGGGATGATTTAAAATTCAAAATATTTTTTTTCTAATAAGAGAGAGAGAGAGAGATGTAGGAATTTACAGGGTAATTTCCTTAGATTGAACACCAAAGGACACCACTCACAGGCAAATCACATATCAGTACACCAATATTCTTGACGACCTGAGCCAACACGACCACTTCAAGCAATATTATTAATGTAAAAGAAATAAAATTTACATTAGCTTCTCTCATGAACGGTCATAGACAAATGACCCTCCATGCTATTTAAATAGAGATCATGGACTAATAAGGTGTTAAGCCACAGATCAAGTATCAGTAATATCGAGGAGAGAATGAACCGTTGGATCATTTCATGTCTAGAACATATCATGACCATCGGATTTGTAAGCTACAAAAAATACATATTAAATAGACACACTTTACCTAACTATACACTAGACCAAGTTATACTTAATTATTTCCTATGTGTCGGAATATCCTAACACCCCCCCTTAAGAACAATGTGGGATATGATTGACGGATGTACAAAGATGACACAATAGGAGAATGAAGGAGGCATTAGAGCCTATCCCTCTGTAATGTCAACTTCTTGAACTCCAACCATAAATCGAAGTTTAGTAAACTTAGCCTCTATGAGAGCCTGTGTAAAGATGTCTACAACTTGATCATTGATTGAACAATATTACACTTCAAGAACATGGTCATGAATGAGCTTTCTGATGAAGTGCATGTGTAGTTCAATGTGTTTGTTGCGTTGATGTTGGACTAGATCTTTACATAGTTGAATGGCACTTTGATTATCACACCAAAGTGTAGTCGAATGTTGCTGTTGAAAACCAAACTTTAACAGGATTTGACGAAGCCACAGGGCTTCCTTACTAGCTTCAACGACGCCACGATACTCTGCTTCTTTTAAAGAAAGAGAAATGGCACTTTGTTTCTTGCAAGCCCATGTAATAGGTCGAGAACCAAGAGTGAAGACATAACCTGCAGTAGCCTTCCGATCATTAGGGTCACCAGCCCAATCAGAATTAGTGAAAACAACTAATAGAGGAGATGCTTCTACATTGTAATGAACCCTAAACGAAACTATACCTCGAACATAATGAAGTATTCTTTCAGCTACTTTCCAATGAATTTCATGTGGTTTGTGCATAAACTGAGCAATAAGGCCAACAACAAAGGAAAGGTCAAGACGAGTATGGGTCAGGTACAAAATTTTTCCAACAAGATGAAGATATAAGGTAGCATCAACTTCAGGGGAAGTACAAGTGACCGAAAGTTTGAATCCATTCTAAAAGGGAGAAGGGGTTGGCTTACAATCTTCCATGTGAAAGTGGTGTAGAAGATCACAGGCATACATGAATAATGTAAACTTTGAAATGGGAACTGATATTGTTACCTGTTTTGTAGAGATAGCAACAAAGTGACCCGATTTTGAAAAGGGGTGATGCAGAACACACGTCTTTTTTAGAGCATATTTTTGGCACTTCATATTTTTTTTTATGTACATTACGTTTTAGAATGGTATTGATTTTCATATTGATTTTAAAAAGTGGTAATTCTGCATCAGGCCATTTTTTTAAAAGACCTATTTTTTGACTTTAAATTTTCTAATGTATGAAATGTAAATAATTATTTTCTAAATTTAATAAGTTTTGAAGTGGTCTTCTTCTTCCTATTTTCTTGCTTTTATTTTAATTTTATTTTTTTTGTAGTGAGGTTTTTATTGTTTTGCATATTTAAAGAAGAAGGTCGATATTTTGAATTTTCGATATTTTACATATTAATACATCGTTAATTAATATTTCAATCCAAATGAAATAATTGTCTCGAAAAAACAATAATTTTTAACAATTGACAAAAAAATAACCATTTTTAACATAAATATAACTAAAAAACTACACGTTTTGATAATTTTTTGTAATTTTTTACTAGAGATGACATGTCAAAATCACAATTTTTATAGGAAAATTTTAACTAAAAATGGTTAAATAATAGTTTTTTTATGAATTTCATGTCAAAAAATAATAATAATCACTGTTTTTTTTCAAAAAATAATGATTAACATAAAAATGAATACGAAAATCACATAATACAACTATTGAACACATAACAACCTTAATTGAGTGCTTATTCTTCTCATAAAATGTCAAAGTCAAAACATTACAAGTATAACTAATTAATAGTTTCCAAAAATGAGCTTGATTTCCAAGCATAACTTAAATTTAATCAACAATGTCACGTAATCCAAACTCTTCGTCCTATGAAGTTTCATCATTGACTTCTTCCACAATATTTTCTGCTTCATTTTGCTCATTTTCCGCCTCTAATGGATCTTTGATGTCTGCGAATCTCTCAATGTATGCATTTCCAATCATTCCGTGTAATGGGGGTTGGGGTTCCTTTGCTTTTTTCGCCACACGTGATTCATTAAAGTCCCCTTTCTTCAACCCAATTTCTTTGGTTGCATCTGGAAGAAATTGAAGAGCATTAATTCTTTGCTAAATAAAATTGCACTGTATTGGATCTTTTTCAATGGCAATGCAATTTCTTCCTTTTTCAAAGGCAACGTGCTAATGTTGTATCTAATTATCAAGCACAAAAGAAATAATGAAGTAAATTAGTACAATGACATATAAATTAATAAATAACATATTGAAATTCAATTCCATATAATAAAACTTACCTAAGCCAGAAAATAAATCCAAAACCCAATCTTCTTCATTTGACTGCGGCAAAGAAATGGCTAAATCGAGCTCCTAAATAACATTGGGTTACATTGTTTAAGTGCTCAAACGGATCGATCGAGTGCTTAAAAAGGATTGAATCAAGCAATCATTTTTTCCACCCAAACATGCCATCTCTTGCCAAAAAGTGTAACCCAGCTCCATGCTTTCACCCTTATAGATTATGAATTTCTAACAATCTATATCCTAATTATTATTATTATCCAATTTTAAGGTCATAGCCAAGCTAGACACAAAATTGATGTATGAGACCCTCTTGTTTGTGGGACAAGAGACCCACCTCCACGCAACAATTTGATTATTATGTCTACGAAGGCATACCTACTCTAACCCCTTCTGTTTTTTGAACCTGTGACCTCTTAGGGGGAAACACATTCTCTTAACCATTAGGCCTATTCATGCTCTAAGAAAGTGGATTTGATTAGCTAAATATAGTAATCTAGAAACTCACAATTATAACTCATGATCACAATATATAACATACATGTAACACACCTGTAAGATTACAAATTATGATAATATGTTTGAGAATACAAGCATAACTATTTCCTTTTATGCATCTCCAATGGGAATGTAATTATGAACTAGAACAGTCCTGCATGTTTTTTTTCCATTAAGACGTTCATGCAAGTTAGTATATTGGCGGCAACAAAAAAGTTGGATAAAGGACTTTGGTTAACTATTATGTAGTCAAAGAAATCATTTTTGGTTAAATCATGATCATTCATTATTTAAAATATAATCTTTAACTATATATAGATTCAACACTTAAAAAAATCCTTAAAACTTTTTAACTAAAAATTTAAAACCTTTTAACTAAAAACTTATAATTGAAATTTGTGATTTTTACAAATTCCTACCAACTTATAAATAAATTCAACCAACAAAATATACTTTAAAAACTCTAAACCATATAACACTAACACAACACATGAGATAACATGGATACAAGTTGCCGCAGTGATGTGACCAGCGGTGTGTACTATGTAACTGTCACTTGGAAGTTACAAACTTATAAACCATAAACCCAAATAAATTTATGAAGGTTTAACTACTCCAAAGAAATATCTGCGGGTCGAGTGGAGGTAAGTGCAATGAAGAAATTTTGACTAAATCGAATAAATTAAATATAAATTTACATTGAAGTAGTTTTAAAGAGTGATTTACATTACTTAAATTTTAATTTTAATTTAGGTTGTTTAAACTAGTTTTTAATAATATGATTTACTATTATTCTAGATAATTGTGAAAAATTCACTTGTAAAATTTGATATTTTAATAAATCTTACTAAATTCTAAACAAATTAAATCCGTAAAAACAAAGAAAAAAAAACAAAACAAAAAACAAAAACAAAAAACAAAAAAAACAAAAACAAAAAAACTTTTCAGAAAATCACACTTAACAACTCAACTCAGAAAAAAAAAAATAAAAAAAAATAAAAAAAAAAAATAAATAAATAAATAAAATAAAAAAAAAAATAAATAAAAAAAATTGTATCAATGATTTTTTATAACTACTACGTGGCAGGGGCTAATAATTCCACTTCCCACGTCTTTTTTGCACTGTAAGATATGTTGCCAAGTCTTTTATTCAAAAAATAATATCACACCATAATGATTATTATAACTACTACGCGGCAGGGGCTAATAATTCCACTTCCCATGTCATTTTTACACTGTAAGATCTGTTTCCAAGTCTTTTATTCAACGTGTTTATGGTTTTATTCCAAAACTAATGAAAAAATATTCTAACAAAATGTTAAAAATTATTCAACAAATAAGTTTATTACGAAAGGTTATTCATGGAAACCCAGAAACGATGTGTGCAATACCTATTATCTCGTGCAAAGCACACATGAAAACGTACTATCTAGAAACGCCCAAATTGGCGAATGCGAACGAGAAGTGGATGCTTCGCCCGTTGGAACCTTCACAATATTTTCCCAATCTTCACTGTTTTTAATGGCAATTTCACACTCTTCAAGGAAGCGTTTTACAGCACTCTCAGCGTATAAACAAGATTCTGCAACATTATTAGGGAGTTCATCTGGATAGCTATCTAAAGTGTGATCTCCATTCAATTGAGCTGCCAGTTGCACCAATTCCATCTGAAAAGCATGTAAAGTCGTGTCTTCCTTCGCCTCCGTTGGTCTTAGCTTCGTTGGTTTCGGAAGCTCATCTAATCTCACAGCATCAAATCCAAGTACCCAAAAAATAAATAAATTACCTTATGACTTGGCAGAATTCAATCATAAAACGTTTTCATTATTCTACAAATATAGACAATAAATAAATACCTGGGTAGCCTGTTCATGGGCTGTCACGAAGTTGTAAAATGCCTTCGAAAGTGCCAGCCCAAGCATCTCTCTTTGTCAAAAACTCTGATTTCAAATTAACGATTTTCTTAACAGTTGCAGGGATGGACGAGTGCTCAAATTCGAAGGAAGGATATGGGCCATTTGGTACATGTACCACTGCAAAATTTATTACTCGAATTCATCAATTAATGAAAGATTTCTTGATCATCGGATTATTATTATTGTAGGTTGTTCTTTAAATATTCTTCGATTGCTGTCAAGCTACACAGACCCAAGAAAGGATATGGAAGAAAGGATAATTAGAATACCTATTCCTTTGTTGATCTAAGGGGAAATCATGAAAGTGGGCACACGGATGCCCAATCTGTCGAATTTGAAGTAATAGGGCTCCGATCCAATGATATCATCTGGAGAGGGAACATTTGTCACTGGCGTGGGCGCATGGGGTGATTCTGAGAATCGCCCTCCCCTGTCACCCCGCGGGCAAGCGGGCCGCTAGGTGAGCCCTACGATATCATCTGGAGAGGGAACATTTGTCACTGGCATGGGCACATGGGGTGATTCTGAGAATCGCCCCGCCACCCCTAGATTCTCATAATCGACCCATGTGCCCACGCCAATGACAAATGTTCCCACTTGATATCATAATTACGATAGTTTGCTAAAGTAACACCACCAAAATAACTCGAAAATAAAGTCTCAGTAAAACAATACACGACATCCGAGTACATATTGGCCATTGAATCTCCGTTGATAAGGTTCACTATGATTCCAACTTTGACGGCAGTACCGTCCACAAAGAAATTGATTTCTGCACGAACATAATCGTAATATGTCAAATATCTGAGGTCGCTTCAGGATGGTGGTCTGTTATTTGTTCAATTGAACCCATCTTAGCACTGCCCTTATCGTGGATACCATACTCCTATCCCTTCAACCCCAATTTATCTTCTAGAGATTTCGTAACCCCGATCAGCCTCTCATCCTCGAGCTGAATCTCAGTACGGGTTTCCTATGGATTACCATTAATTGCATGCATAATATCGATTTTCTCCACTAAATCCATGGTATTACTAACTTGCACCGACCCTAAGCTATTGGTTCTTTTTGCATCCAGCAAAGCCAATCCATCAATCGAATACGCATTTGGTGGCGGGGCGGGCCGCCGGGTGAGCCCTACAATATCATCTGGAGAGGGAACATTTGTCACTAGCATGGACACATGGGACAATTTTGATAATCACCCCACCACCCCGCGATTCTTAGAATCGCCCCATGTGCCCACACTAGTGACAAATGTTCCCACCCGATATCATAATTATGATAGTTTGCTAAAGTAACACCACCAAAATAACTCGGAAATAAAGCCTCAGTAAAACAATCCATGACATGCGAGTACATATTGGCCATTGAATCTCCGTCGATAAGGTTCACTATGATTCCAACTTCGACAGCAGTATTGTCCACAAAGAAACTGATTTTTGCACAAACATCGTCGTAATATGTCAAATATTCGAGGTCGCTTCAGGATGGTGGTTTGTTATTTGTTCAATTGAACCCATCTTAGGACTGCCCTTATCGTGGATACCATACTCCTATCCCTTCAACCCCAATTTATCTTCCAGAGATTTCGTAACCCTGATCAGCCTCTCGTCCTCGAGCTGAATCTCACTACGGGTTTCCACTAGATAGTTTCTTACTGTTCTTCTTGCCGCCACGAAGCTGGAGAATCTGTCCACTATAAACCAAAATGTTAGTAGAAGGTTTAATAATATTTCTGAGACCCTTGGCCCTATGAAAGAGCCAACGCTATAATATACTGGTTCTAGGGATCCTCTACCTCCGTTTCCATTCATGTATTCTTGCGGAGCTTTCAAAGCCCTGGCTCTGACTCCTCTATCATTGGCATCTTTAGTGTTGAAAGATCTTACTAGAAAGCTTGTCCAGTCATCATGTTGGGCATCCTTCACCGGAATGGAGATACAAATGGACCCCATTGCATGGTTGGATCCGGCAGCGATATCATCAAGCATTTCATATACCACCCCAAGCGATAGTCTCTCACCATGGAAACCCTTTTGTAGGCAATGGTAACATGGGAGTAGGCAACAGTTACTAGGCAGTTCCTTCAGTGGCCTGGGCATCTGACTATGAAGCATGACGGTGATCGCTTTTAACGTGCCAAATATAATGCAGTTGCATCCATGGCTGTCCCTGCTGCATTCACTAATAGTGCCTTCTACATCATTCATTGCATTTTGCAAAGGCTGATATTGTAATACAATGGACCCCACATCATCACGAGCACTGGATATCAGGAATTGCTTCATGGAAGCATTCGGTGTGCCATTTGATAACATTACAATGGAAGCCGTATGCAGATCTCACCCTCACTTGCACCAACCCTAGGCTATTGGTTCTTTTTGCATCCAGCAAAGCCAATCCATCAATCGAATACGCATTTGGTGGCGGGGCGGGCCGCCGGGTGAGCCCTACGATATCATCTGGAGAGGGAACATTTTTCATTGGCGTGGGCACATGGGGCGATTCTGAGAATCACTCTGCCACCCCGTGATTCTCAGAATCTCCTCATGTGCCCACACCAATGACAAATGTTCCCACTCGATATCATAATTACGATAGTTTGCTAAAGTAACACTACCAAAATAACTCGGAAATAAAGCCTCAGTAAGACAATACACGACATTTGAGTACATTTTGGCCATTGAATCTCCATCAATAAGGTTCACTATGATTCCAACTTCGACGGTAATATCGTCCACAAAGAAACCGATTTTTGCACGAACATCGTCGTAATATGTCAAATATCCAAGGTCGCTTCAGGATGGTGGTCTGTTATTTGTTCAATTGACCACAAAAAAAACCTTGACATTTGAGTATCGACATTTTCAATCTCCAAATATTTTTGTAATAAAGTATTGCTATTTTATAAGAGTCCTATATTAACTACACTAGATGAGCTAAAACAATGTCCAATAAACTTATAATCTCTACACGTGATTCTAGTTGAAAAACCCTTAAAATCTAATTTATAAAAATAATTTTAACTAATATTAATGTCAAAATATCAAAATAGAATAATTACATTTTATAATATTAATATCATAATAGAATAATTATATTTTATAGGAGTATTATTCAAGTCAGACCGAATAAAAACAATGTCCAATAAACTTAAAATCTCTACATGTGATTCTAGTTGAAAAAACCTTAAAATCTAATTTATAAAAGTAATTTTAACCAATATTAATATCAAAATAGAAAAATTACATTTTATAATATTAACATGATAATAGAATAATTACATTTGATAAGAGTATTATTCGACTCAGACAGAATAATTACATTTTATGAGAGTATTATTCTAGTGAGACCGAATAATTACGTTTAATAAGAGCATTATTCTAGTGAGAGAGCATTTAATAAGAGCTTTATTATGCAAAAGCCATCCCCTTAAGACTTCTTTAGGATTTTTATGAAGAGATAGAAATTTCAGATGATATAGTCTTTCCTCACAACCCTGAGATAGTCTTTCCTCACAAATAACAGACCACCATCCTGAAGCGACCTCGGATATTTGACATATTACGACGATGTTCGTGCAGAAATCGGTTTCTTTGTAGACGATACTGCCGTCAAAGTTGGAATCATAGTGAACTTTATCAACGGAGATTCAATGGCCAATATGTACTCGGATGCCGTGTATTATATTACTGAGGCTTTATTTTCGAGTTATTTTGGTGGTGTTAATTTAGCAAACTGTTGTAATTATGATATCGGGTGGGAACATTTGCCACTGGCACGCCAGTGACAAATTTTCCCTCTCCAGATGATATCGTAGGGCTCACCCAGCGGCCCGCCCACCCACGGGGTGGCAGTGCGAGTGCGATTCTCAAAATCACCCCATGTGCCCATGCCAGTGACAAATGTTCCCTCTCCATATGATATCGTTGGACCGGAGCCCTATTTCTTCAAATTCGACAGATTAGGCGTTCGTGTGCCCACTTTCATGATTTCCCCTTGGATCAATAGAGGAACAGGTACTCTAATTATCCTTTCTTCCACATCCTTTCTTAGGTCTGTGCAGCTTGACAGCAATCAAAGAATATTTAAAGAACAACCTACGATAATAATAATCCGATGATCAAGAAAGCTTTCATTTATTGATGAATTCAAGTAATAAATTTTGCAGTGGTACATGGACCCAATGGCCCATATCCTTCCTCCGAATTTGAGAACTCGTCCATCCCTGCAACTGTTAAGAAAATCTTAATTTGAAATCAGAGTTTCTGATAAAGAAAGACACTTGGGCCGGCACTTTCGAAGGCATTTTACAACTTTGTGACAGCCCACGAATACACTGCCCATGTATTTATTTATTGTCTATATTTGTAGAATAATGAAAAAAAATTATGATTGAATTCTACCAGGTCATAAGATAATTTATTTATTTTTTGGGTATTTGGATTTGATGCTGCGAGATTAGATGAGTTGCCGGAACCAACGAAGCTAAGACCAACGGAGGCGAAGGAAGACACGACTTTACATTATTTTCAGATGGAATTTGTGCAACTAGTAGCTCAATTGAATGGAGATCACACTTTGAATAGCTATCCAGATGAACTCCCTAAGAATGTTGCAGAAGCCTATTTATATGCTGAGAGTGTTGTAAAACGCTTCCTTGAAGAGTGTGAAACTGCCATTAAAAATGGTGAAGATTGGGAAAAGATTATGAAAGTTCCAACGGGTGAAGCGTCCACTTCTCTTTCGCATTCGCCAATTTGGGAGTTTCTAGATAGTATGTTTTCCTGTGTGCTTTGCATGAGATAGTAGGTATTACACACATCATTTTTGGGTTTCCATGAATAACCTTTTGTAATAAACTTATTTGTTGAATAATTTTTTACATTTTGTTAGAATATTTTTTCATTAGTTTTGGAATAAAACCATAAACACGTTGAATAAAAGACTTGGCAACAGATCTTACAGTGTAAAAATTATTGATTGAGGTCTTGGCAACAGATCTTAATCGACTCTAAAGAATATTGATTGAGGTCTTTTAATCTATTAATATTATTGTGTTCTTTATAGTTAGGATATAAAATGACAAATTTCTAGAAAAAAATTATACCATTTCCTTTGTCTCTTTGCATCATCGCATGTGTTTTTCCAATAGTTCTAAACAATGGACAAACTTTTGCTAAATTTGAAGCATATATAATTTTACATAAAATAATATTATCTAAACATTGTTAAAATAATCATTTTGTGTTATTCATGCTCATTTTTCTTTTGTGTTCTTCATGCTCATTTTTTAACATGTCACAGCTCCCCCCCCACCCCCCGTGCCACCCTGGCGGCCCACCCGCCCGTGGGGTGGCGAGCCGTCCGGGTGGCGCAGGGGGAGCTGTCCCAGCCCCCCTGTTTGGTCAATTTAGTGATGTCTAAATTGCAACTTTTAAATGTCAACCCGGGGCTCGTAAGCTGATGAAGTGATGTGTATTGTATGTACTTAGGCAACTGTTTCTTAAGTTTTTGTCGTTTTTAACTTTTTAAGTTTGTTTTCAAATATATTTCGCCTATTGTGAGGTTGATGGAAATGAAATAAAGTGAGTGAAGTGTGTGTGATTGTGATGAGTTCTAGATGATTTCTTAAAACTTAAAAGTAATCTACAAGAAAGCTTCGAGCAACAACTGAAATGAAATTAACTCTTAAAGGAAAAATGAAGGCATCAAATAAAAGACCAATGGCATTGGCCCAGTACCTCTACTGCTGATAAAAATGAGATTGAAAATGACATCTACATTAACTCAATTAAGAACAAGAATAACTACTTTAACTCCTCAATTAAATCTTAAGCAATGTACAATCTAAGTGACAAATCACACCTTAATTTTCCCTTAACCTTTCCGCCTTCAGCTGGATTGATCATATAAGAAAGAGTTATGAGCAAGTTAGCAATGTGAGTCTTAAAACAAAATAAACCAAGCTGCACTTAAGTGATATTCTGGCTCCACTAAAAGTTAGTTGATTATGATAAAAAGAGCCATTAAAAGATGAACAACTTGATAAGCTATGAGCAGAAAATAAAGTGCAAACTAAAGCAATGATACTAATGGAAATCAAAAATAAAGATTAGCAGTCTAGATAAGACGATCACAAATGCCATTAGCTGTAAAAAGAGAAGAAAGAAAACTGTCCCGGGCACCTAAGAAATCTGCAAAAACACACTAATCAGTCATGGAAAAGTGCAGAAATATAAATGAGCAGAATTCAAAGTTATATACAGCTATTGTACATGATCAAAACATAGCAATCAAAAGCATTCTGTACAACTATTATACATAAACTGATAAGAAGAAATGCAGGAAACGAAAAGCACTGTACAGGCCTTAATAAACAGGGGCCCTCTGCCTACTCCGGCCAACTCAAAGATCGATTAAATGCTCAAATGGAGAACAGTCTTCTCATATATTATGTAGCAAAAATAGAGAGTACAGTGGGAGATCAAAATTACATATCAGCAACTAACTAATCAGCGTTCAGAGACGCTTTATTTATAGCAGAGAAAACAAAACGAACTTAACACAAACTACGCTATTCTATCAGCTGTGTAAAAACACGTAATCTAGCACAGTCCTCGGATTTAGGCAACGGTCGAGGTGGGCATTAAATCTTCTGTTGGATTCGTGTTTCCCATCATCTGTGTGGCTGAGGAAGAGGCCAGTTGTTCTTCACGTGCTCTAAAACCGAACACGCAGAGCCGTGCCACCGTCAATGACCTCCGTTTGACCGTAGTTGCCCCCTCGTTGACCATGGGTTTTCATGACTGGTTTGGCTGAGCTGGAAGGACACACACCATGTCCTTGGTTCCACGAACTTGCCCATGTGGCTCTTCTGCCCGGAGGACACCTGGAACATGCCGTTTAATAAAACAGCTGCGGAATCCGGGGTTGGCTGCGGAAACCGGGATCAGCTGCGGAAACCCTGTGTGAGCTGCGGAAAGTGCAGCACTTGACCAAAATTCTAAACCAACAACACAGTCATTAGCATAATTAACAAACCATGTAAAAGTCCTAAAATACAATGATTTGAGCAATTTGATGGAGGGAATGAGTGGCAAAAGAAGGAAATGAATAGGAAAAGGAGGTTGAGAGGATGTGTAAAGAAGTGCAGGTTTGAGGCTCAACATACCCCCACTGTGAAGGTGTTGCATGTCCTCATGCAACCAAAACTTTGTCATTGCTCTTCAGTCCATGTGCTCAGATGCTTCTGCCAAAACATCTAGCCTTATTTTCTTTCTTCTTGTTGCCAAAATTGTTCTTGGTTTCTTCACTAAACACTTGAATTTCAAATTGATCAAGGCCCTGCTCAGTTTCTTGCATTTTCTCTTCAATTTTCTATTCTTCTTCTGCCAGAGTCCTAGGTGAAGCATGGTGTTGTCATGGACAATTTTGTCCACCTTGCTTTGTTCTTTCAATGCTTCGTTTTCTTGTTTTATATGTCGGTTCAGGACTTCTAGCTCAAATACCTCTTGTTTTAAAGATTCAACTTGTTCATTAAGAGGCAATATAGTGCTTGGACCTGCAACTGATTGCTCCAAGGTCTCTAAATAATTGTATACCTCCTGCTGGTCAGGGTCAATTTCAGGTGATCTCTTTGGGCTATGCTCAAAATCAAATTCTGTTTGAAGTTCTGGCTGAAAGGGGCTCTCTTCCCGTGGAGGAGTGGACTCACGGTCAAGCTGAATTGGAGCCTTTTCAGGTGTACTTTCTCCCAAATCAATGAAATGTGACTGTTTTTCCTTAGTCACACTCATTCTTTCTTTAATTCTACTGCTTCTTCTCACTTGTGCACTAGTGCTCTTTGGTTTGGCACTCTGTTTTTCTTTTTGTTTCTTCTTTGAGAGGGCAGCAGTTTGAAGATGTGAGAGTCTATCAGCCAAGGTTTGATAGTCTTCTTCTATTGAAGGTTCAGGTGATGGACATGACTCTTGAACAATTGCTTTCCCTTTCTCCTTTTTCTGTTTCTTAGTTTTATCTCTCTCTACCTCTTCTTCTTGAGTAGTCTCCTGAGTTTCTACAATAGGAGGATCTTGGGCTACAACATCTCTTTTCATTCTCCTACTTCTTTTTGGGACTCTAGGAGAGCTACTAGCGGAAGCTTCAGTTACCTCTTGAAAATGATTCCTGATTAAAAACTTTTCCCATGTATCATTGTTGTTTTTCAATTGGTCCTCTATGAGAATTTTAATGAACCCATGATGATACAAGTGTAGTTCAATATGGCCTATATTCTTTTGGACAGTGGAACTCATTTTTGTTAGGCTTCTTAACAAAAAATAGGGTAAATTGATGGCATGTCCCTCCATGAAGTTCATCATAATTCTAGCATGGTACATATACATAGTGCCAAAGCGGCCCTCACATGTAACAAACTTTTGAACAAGTAATAACAATGGAGTCCAGTCTTCCTTAATCACATGTACAGGAATCCCTTCGGTGAATATTGAAGTGTCCATACCTGGATTCTTAAGCATATCTTTCCATCCCTGATCTTCCACTGTTCTGTTCTTGAACCATCGGTCTCCCATCTGAGGTAGGCTGGTTGCTGTTGCTATGGAGTTCTCTGTGATTGTAAATTTCAGGTCCCCTACTTCCACAGTATGTCCATTGAATGATCGAGCAAACGCTTTCGTTACCTCCTTATCATATCCTCTGAATTTTTGGATGAACTTCAACCATTTTGCCTTCTTTAATGCTTCCTTTGTCTGTGGGTATCCTTCTAGATACTTTGAACCTTCAGGTTCTGCTCTAAGCAGCTTCCCCATATTCGGTTTTCAACTTCGGCTGAGGCTTTTGACTGTGTATGGATGCTCAAGGAGGATACTCACGGGAAAAACAGGTGTATTACGGCCGTAAGTGGAATATCTGCAATGTAATGCGAGGCAATACGGGTTTAAAACAGGACTGTGGAGTTTAAAACAGAGCCGTGGGGTTTGAAATAGAGCCACGGAATTTGAAACAGAGCCGTGGAGTTTGCAGCGAAAAGGAGAATGGAAATGGTGTGAGTGCGAGTGAGTAGAAGACAAACACGAGAATGAGTTCAAATGCGTGCGGAAATGGGGTGATAAGAGAATGAAATAACGGCCAAATCCCTTGGAGTTCGGGTGGCTTACGCACACGTTTCAGTTATTGGCTGCGGAGATCGTGGTAGAGAAGAGACGTAGTACGATAGGTCTCTTCTTCCTTGTACGGCTCATAAATGAAAGCGCAGTCTCAACTTGAGTTGAACTAAGAGTGATTATTAGACCGTTAGGAGGGTATGAGGTGGATGAAGGACTATCGTGGAGGAGAAGTGGGATGATTTTACCGAATCATTGTATTTAGTAGCTCTGTCCACAATTTAATAATTATGCATGAAATGACATTTAAATGGTTGTTTGGAAAAGATTTTGATCATACCTTCATGGGTTTGCCATTTGTTGATTAAGGTTGCTGATCCATGATTGCCTTTTGTTCCTACAGGTGCCTCCTATCCTTGTTGCCTTTGGTGATGATGATGATGTTAACCTTTTTGAAACAGAGTACTGCTAGCTGTAGAGACAGAGTGGTACTGGCTGCGGAAATCGTTTCTGGCTGCGGAAACTGGTGCGAGCTGCGGAAACTGAACATCTCCCCTTTTAACTGCACAAAGTTAGTTAGAAAAAGACTAACTGAATGGAAATAATCCTGAAAGGGACTTTTATTAATGGAATGGGATGGAGTGAATGGAGTGAAGTGAAAAAAATGAAATGGAATGAAGTGAAATGGAGATGGAAAATGATGAAGGTGAAGTGAAATGGAATGAAGATGAAATGAGGATGGAAAGAGAGAGATTTTTTTTGGAAAATATAGAGTGTCAAGTGACCCTGATTTTCACTCCATATTTTCTGTATAAGACCGCCAATCTGAGATTGGTTTTCAGGCTTATACACATATTTTTATTTTTTTTTTCAATTCAGAATGAAACAAAGATTAGGCTGATGGAGGAGAAGAATTCTTCTCCACTAACCTCATTGCAGAATTCTCTTGGAATATTTTGACAAAGTCCTCTTTTGAGAGTGGCTTATGATAAATTTTCAATCGGTGGCCATTCACAATAAGAGGAGTTTGAAACTCATCAATAGTCTTGATTCGGACTGCTCCATTACTAAAGACTTCATCAATCTCATATGGCCCAAGCCAATGAGTTTGAAATTTCCCTTTGAAGTCTTTAAACTTTGAATCAAACAGTAGCGCCCAATCTCCTTTTTGGAACTTCTTCTCTTTGATATATCGGTCATGCCACTTAGTTCTTTGGTGCTGAACTAGATCGGTCCTTAGAATTGCATCTTGTCTTATTTCATCTAGCTCATTTAGCTGGTCCATTCTGTGCTTTTGGGCTTCTGATAAACTCATCCCCAACTGAACTGCCATCTTGAAGGTCTTGATTTGAAACTCAATGGGGAGCAAGACTTCTTTCCCATAAACAAGTTCATAGGGAGAATGTCCTGTTGTGTTCCTCCATGTAGTTCTATAGGCCCATAAGGCTTCAGGAAACCTTTCTGCCCAATCTCTTCTGTGGAGATGAAGAGTCTTGGTGATGATGCTCTCAAGAACTTTGTTTGTAGATTCCACTTGACCATTTGCTTGCAGATGGTATGGAGTAGATTTTCTATGCTTGATTTTGTATTCCTCCCTCAGCTTCTCCATCAATTTAGATGTAAATTGACTTCCCTGATCTATCACAATTTCTCTTGGGACACCAAAACGAGTAAAAATATCCTCAAAAAGAAATTGAACAACTGAATTTTCAGTGGCAGAAGGCAATGCCTTGGCTTCTACCCACTTAGTAACATAATCAGTGCAAACCAATATATACTTCTTTTGTTTAGATGGTGGATTAATAGGTCCAACAAAATCTAGAGCCCATTTCTCAAAGGGTTCGATGAGTACCTGTGGCTGTAGTGGCATTTCATTTGAAGGAGTTGGTCTCCTAACTCTTTGGCAGCTGTCACACCTTCTAACATATTGCTTTGCATCTTTGAAGAGAGAAGGCCAATAATATCCTAAAGAAAGGATTTTATAGGCCGTCCTCTTGTCAGCAAAGTGTCCACCACACGGTTCATCATGACATGTTTTAAGGATGTCATGCATTTCATCTTCCCGCAAACATCTTCTGATCACACAATCTAGCCCTGTTTTGAACAATTCATTAGAAATCCAAGAATACTTTGAGCTCTCCTAAATGATTTTCCTTTTCTCATTAGGAAATAAGTGTGGAGGTAGCTTCCCTGTAACCAAATAGTTAGCAATATCTGCATACCAAGGAGTTTTAGTAGTTACTGCAAACAGATATTCATCTGGAAACTTATCCTCTACGGGAGAATCTTCGTTAGTATTTTGAATTCTAGACAAGAAATCAGCTACTGTATTTTTCTTTCCTGGTCTATCTAACACAATAATATTGAATTCTTGTAGAAGTAAAAGCCATCTTGTAACTCTGCCATTAGTAACAGGTTTGTTCATAAGATATCTAATTGCATAATGATCAGTATGGACAAAAGTTTCATAGCCTGTTATATAGTGTCTAAACTTGTTGATTGCATGAACAACGACTAAGAACTCTTTTTCAGTCACAGTATAATTTAACTCAGTGGGAGTCAAATTTTTACTGGTGTAATAAATGGCATAAGGAACTAAATCCTTTTGACCCAACATAGCTCCTAGAGCTGTATCTGAAGCATCTGTAGAAATGTGGAAAGGGAGTTTCCAATTTGGCCCTCTCAAAATGGGTGCTTCAGATATTCTAGTTTTTAAAGTTTCAAATGCAGATTGACAGTCAGGATCCCACTTGAATTCACAGTCTTTGGTAAGTAATTTGAAGAGTGGAGATGCTATCTTGGTGAAGTTTTCAATAAATCTTCTATAATACCCAGTAAACCCAAGAAAACTTCTAACATCCCTCTGACAATTTGGAATAGGTAACTAGGAGATGACTTCGACTTTTGATCTATCAACTTTGATTCCATCTCCTGAAATATGATGTCCTAAAACAATCGCTTCAGTAAACATCATAAAACATTTTTCATGACTTAATGAAAGATTTGTTTCTTTACATCTGACAAGGACTTTTTCCAAATTTTCTAGTGCCTCTTCAAATGAATTACCATAAACTGTAAAGTCATCCATATAGACCTCTACACAATCATGAATTAGATCAGAAAAGATTCCTAATACTGACCTTTGAAATGTTGCGGGTGCATTACATAACCCAAAAGGAAGTACTCGGTAAGCAAAAGTTCCCCATGGACAGGTAAATGTGGTCTTGTCCTGGTCATCAGGTGCTACCTGAATTTGGTTGTAACCACTAAAACCATCCAAGAATGAGAAATACTTTTTGCCTGCTAGAGTATCTAATACTTGATCAATAAAGGGTAAAGGAAAGTGGTCCTTCAAGGTTGCTTTGTTCAATTCTCTGTAATCAATGCAAACCCTCCATTTACCATTCTTTTTAGGTACTATAACCAAAGGGGAAACCCAACGGCTATCTGAAATAGGGTAAATGAAGTTTACATTAAGTAACTTTTGGAGCTCTTCTTTCACTATCTCCCTAAGATTTGGATTCATCCTTCTTTGAGGTTGTCTAATTGGTCTACTGTTTTCCTCAATGTAGATGTGATGAATGCAAGTCTTAGGATCAATACCTTTCATATCGGTATACTCCCATGCAAATGCAGTAGAATGTCTTTGCAAGGTTTTGGTTAGCTCTTCCTGTTGTGATTTTTCCAAGTTTTTGTTGATGGTTAACGTTTTTCCTGGAAAGATCTCAATGGCAGAACTACCAAACTCTTCCATAGAGAAAAGAGACATTTGTCTAGATGATAGACACTCTATGTCAGAATCCAACTGAAATTGTGTGGAGTCATATTCTGAAGATGGTTCAAAATTTTCTAATGTATTCAGAATTTGACTATCTTCACTAATCTCAGAAATGGTAAAGACATGTTGTATAGTATCTTCATCATCAACCCACTCATTATCTCCTATTTCTGTGATTGCTTTTGCTGGAGGATACAGATTGAACTTCTTTGTCGAATTACCATCAGAAATGTACATATCCCCAGACCTACAACTTATGAAAGCATCAGCTGTGGCTAGCCAAGGTCTTCCTAAAATAAGAGGATGTCCTCCTAGATTACTCTTGGGAGTTAAAATCATAAAATCCACTGGATATTCCCAAGAATCTAAGGAGACAGGAATGTCTTCTAATACACCATCTGGTTTAATAATTGATCGATCTGCAAGTTGCAATAAAGTAGGTGTAAAAAGAAGATTAGGAAGTTTTAGCTGTTCCATAGTCTGCCTACTCATGATGTTAATAGTAGCCCCTAAATCAATCAAAGTATTTGGTATTTCTACCCCATTGATATGTGTTTTGACAATTGGACTACCAGGGTCTACATATTTCTGCATAGTAATCTTTCCCATCATGATGTCTGCAATTTTTCCTACCAGGTGGATCCTCCTGGTATCTCTTGGTTTCCTTCCTGGTCTTTTAAGGCTCAACTCCTTTATTGTTTTCGCTAGAATAGGAATTTCCTTAATGGCTTGTAACAAGGGAATCTTGATACAGACATTCTTCAATTCATCTAGGAAATTATAGTCAGGCAACCAAATTTGTTTTTCCACTCCTTTGTCAATTTGTAATCTTTCAGGAAAAGGAGGTGTGGATAGAGATGTAGGTTGCTCAACTATAGGAGTTGTGGGGGGTAATTCTTTTTCTTTTCCTTTTTGAGTGTTTGGGTTTTGAAGAGATGCTTCAGAACCCTTATTAGCTTCAAGAGATTCTTCCTCAAAAATGCTTTTCTCTTGAGCTTTTATAGAAGGTTTGTCTAAGACTCTACCTGATCTGAGTTGTACTTCATTGAGAGGAACAATCATATAGGTAGGAAAAGGTTGTCCTTCCATCATGTAAGCATTTTGAGGATTCTTATTGTTGGGGTTTGGCAATGGCTGAGAAGGAAGTTGATTTGACTTCTGTTGGAATGGAAGCAAGAGTTGAGAATTGGGATTCTGTTGAGAAGGTTGTTGTTGTTGTGGAAATTGTAATGATAGTTGTGGGTTTTGATTTGGAAGTTGTGGAGCTTGTTGGTTTTGGAAAGATGGAGGATATTGGTAGAATTGAGCAAATCTACCATAAGGATTCTGCATACCTTGTAGCAATGCTTGAAAAGGATTTTGAGCTTGGGGCCAAGGTTGTTGCCAAGGATTCCAATTTGGTGGAGGTTGAAAATTCATAGAGTTGTTAAACCCTTGATTTTGTTGCCCCTGCCAAGGTCTCCTTGCAACAAAACAGAGAGATTCGAGTGTACTTGGATCTTCTTGAAAGACAGCTTTGAGCCCAGGGATTGAAGGACAATCCTTGGTCTCATGATTTTCTGAGCAAATTACACATGTCTCTACAACTTTTTCTTCCAAGGGAAATTCCCTTGGAGCATGTTTCTTTCTACACTTTGGGCAAAAGATGGCCAAAGCCTCAGTTTCTGCTTTCTGCTTATTATGAATCTTAAGAGTGTCTATTTGTTCACTAAGACTCCCTAAGATATCAGTTTTAAATTCATCAAGCATACTGCCGATTTCATCCCTACTTACTAATCCAGTTGCAGATTTGTTTTCTCTGAGGAGAGAAGGATCTCTAGGCCCTTTTTGAGTTTTAGATTTCCCCCTTGAGAGATGGACACATAGTTCTGCTATATCATTGAGTGAAAGTTGAGATATATCTCCCTTCCCCATCATGTTCAAAATGTCTATCCATTCATCTCTAATGGCTTTTAACAAAAGGGTTTTCAGGGTCTCCTTATCTAAGTTGTTCATTTTTGCTCTTTTCAAGTTGTATTGAAATCTTTCAAGCAAATCCTCCAAATTTTCATCTTCCTTTTGTACCATTTTGAATACCTCATCCTTATGATTGGTGGGCATACAATAATCCAGGTACCTATCCAAAAATGTTTGTTTCATATCATTCCAGGACCTAATGGATTGAGTGAGTAATCCCATGAACCACTTCAGGGCTGCTCCTTTCAATGTTGAAGGAAACAGTTTGAGTTTTTGAGAGTCTTCCAGATAATCATAAGTTCGACAAACGACTTCAAACTCAAATAGGAATGTTTCAGGGTCCTCATTCCTCATCCCATGGAAATTTGGGAGGACAGATGGTGAGATGTTTTTCATGGTGGCTCGGGAGTCCTCATCAACTATAGGAAACCCGAATGAGTTATCTCCATCCCTATTTCCCCCAATGTTACCTCGACCTCCTCCATTGTTTCCTCCTCCTCCTCCTCTACCTCTACCCCTACCAAATCCAGTTGATCCTTCCTCTGTCATGATAGTTCCCTTGGAGGCTTCAGAGTTTCCTGGTTCCTCTACTAAGGGTGAACGAGAAGGAATTTCTCCCTCTTCTTCAGATGTTTCTACTTCTTCAATTACAATTTGTCCTCCTATGGAAGAGAGAAAAGGGTCTCTTTCTTGTTCAGACTCGATGGATGGTGTGGGAGAGTCAACTATTGCCTCTTGAATTCCAGGAATCCTAGGGCTAGGAGTGTGAGTTGGAGATGATGGAGGTGTCTCTTGTCTATTCCTTGGAGTAGATGGACTTGTAAAAATCGAACTCTTAGCTCTAGCTAAAAACCTTCCCCTAGAATCTCTTGCTCTATGCATGTCATTTTTTATTTTCCTTCAAGTCAGGGTAATAATTCTCTTTCTGATCTTCCAGATCACTCTAGGTGCAAGAAGAGAGCATACTCAAGAAACTATTAAACCAATAACTTTCTCTTTTCTGATCCTCCAGATCACTCTAGGTGCAGGAGGAGAGCATACTTTGAGAGGTTATTAATTTTCCTTCCTTGAAATTTCTTGTTTTTTTTTTTTTTTTTTTTTAAGAATTGGCTACCTAATTTTCACTTCCCCGGCAACGGCGCCAAAATGTTTGGTCAATTTAGTGATGTCTAAATTGCAACTTTTAAATGTCAACCCGGGGCTCGTAAGCTGATGAAGTGATGTGTACTGTATGTACTTAGGCAACTGTTTCTTAAGTTTTTGTCGTTTTTAACTTTTTAAGTTTGTTTTCAAATATATTTCGCCTATTGTGAGGTTGATGGAAATGAAATAAAGTGAGTGAAGTGTGTGTGATTGTGATGAGTTCTAGATGATTTCTTAAAACTTAAAAGTAATCTACAAGAAAGCTTCGAGCAACAACTGAAATGAAATTAACTCTTAAAGGAAAAATGAAGGCATCAAATAAAAGACCAACGGCATTGACCTAGTACCTCTACTGCTGATAAAAATGAGATTGAAAATGACAATTACATTAACTCAATTAAGAACAAGAATAACTACTTTAACTCCTCAATTAAATCTTAAGCAATGTACAATCTAAGTGACAAATCACACTACTTAATTTTCCCTTAACCTTTCCGCCTTCAGCTGGATTGATCATATAAGAAAGAGTTATGAGCAAGTTAGCAATGTGAGTCTTAAAACAAAATAAACCAAGCTGCACTTAAGTGATATTCTGGCTCCACTAAAAGTTAGTTGATTATGATAAAAAGAGCCATTAAAAGATGAACAACTTGATAAGCTATGAGCAGAAAATAAAGTGCAAACTAAAGCAATGATACTAATGGAAATCAAAAATAAAGATCAGCAGTCTAGATAAGACGATCACAAATGCCATTAGCTGTAAAAAGAGAAGAAAGAAAATTGTCCCGGGCACCTAAGAAATCTGCAAAAACACACTGATCAGTCATGGAAAAGTGCAGAAATATAAATGAGCAGAATTCAAAGTTATATACAGCTATTGTACATGATCAAAACATAGCAATCAAAAGCATTCTGTACAACTATTATACATAAACTGATAAGAAGAAATGCAGGAAACGAAAAGCATTGTACAGGCCTTAGTAAACAGGGGCCCTCTGCCTACTCTAGCCAACTCAAAGATCGATTAAACGCTCAAATGGAGAACAGTCTTCTCATATATTATGTAGCAAAATAGAGAGTACAGTGGGAGATCAAAATTACATATCAGCAGCTAACTAATCAGCGTTCAGAGACGCTTTATTTATAGCAGAGAAAACAAAACGAACTTAACACAAACTACGCTATTCTATCAGCTGTGTAAAAACACGTAATCTAGCACAGTCCTCGGATTTAGGCAACAGTCGAGGTGGGCATTAAATCTTCTGTTGGATTCGTGTTTCCCATCATCTGTGTGGCTAAGGAAGAGGCCAGCTGTTCTTCACGTGCTCTAAAACCGAACACGTAGAGCCGTGCCACCGTCAATGACCTCCGTTTGACCGTAGTTGCCCCCTCGTTGACCATGGGTTTTCATGACTGGTTTGGCTGAGCTGGAAGGACACACACCATGTCCTTGGTTCCACGAACTTGCACATGTGGCTCTTCTGCCCGGAGGACACCTGGAACATGTCGTTTAATAAAATAGCTGCGGAATCCGGGGTTGGCTGCGGAAATCGGGATCAGCTGCAGAAACCCTGTGTGAGCTGCGGAAAGTGCAGCACTTGACCAAAATTCTAAACCAACAACACAGTCATTAGCATAATTAACAAACCATGTAAAAGTCCTAAAATACAATGATTTGAGAAATTTGATGGAGGGAATGAGTAGCAAAAGAAGGAAATGAATAGGAAAAGGAGGCTGAGAGGATGTGTAAAGAAGTGCAGGTTTGAGGCTCAACACCCCCCTCCCCCTCCCTGCGCCACTCTAGCGGCCCGCCCACCCGTGGGGTGGCGGGCCACCGGAGTGGCGCAGGGGGGAGCTGTCGCAGCCGCCCCCCCTCGCGCCACCCCGACGGCCCGCCCGCCCACACAGACATCTTAAAATTGGAGGATGTTGACATACTTGTTTATTACTTCAATTTAACAAAGAGAGGAACTCTTCGCTTCAAGACGATAATGTAGGAATTTACAGGGTAAGTTCCTCAGACAGAACACCAAAGGACACCGCTCACAAACAGATCATAGATCAATACACCAGTATTTTTGACATGGTTAAAACCCTCAAAGAGGGAAACAGTCCACGGCCTGAGCCTATGCAGCCACTTCAGGCAATTTATTAATAAAATAATGAAAATTTACATAAGCTTCTCTCATGGACGGTTACCCTACAAATGACCCTCCATGCTCTTTAAATAGAGATCATGGACCAATCAGGTGTTAAGCCACGGATCAAGTGTCGATAATACCGAGGAGAGAATGAACTGTCGGATCACTACATATCGTGACCATCAGATTGTCAATTACAAAAAGTACATAGTAAAGAAACACACTTTACCTAACTCTATACTAGACCAAGTTATACTTAACTACTTCCTATGTGTCGGAATATCCTAACATCCCCCCTTAAGAACAACTTGGGATAGGATTGAAGGATATACAAATATGACACAATAGGTGAAGGAAGGAGGCACTAGAGCCTATCCCCCCTTAGTGACAACTTCCTGAACTCCAACCATAAATCAAAGTTTAGTAAACTTTGCCTCTGTGAGAGCCTTTGTAAAGATGTCTGCAACTTGATCATCTATTGAACAATATTGCACTTCAAGAACATGGTCATGAATGAGCTTTCTGATGAAGTGCATGTGCAGTTCAATGTGTTTTCTGCACTAATGTTGGACTGGATCTTTGCATAGTTGAATGGCACTTTGATTATCACATCAATGTGTAGTCAGATGCTACTGCTGAAAGCCAAACTCTGACAGGATCTGACGAAGCCACAAGACTTCCTTACTAGCTTCTACGGCACCGCGATACTCTGCTTATGCTCAAGAAAGAGAAATGGCACCTTGTTTCTTGCAAGCCCATGTAATAGGTCCTGAACCAAGAGTGAACACATAACCTGCAGTAGACTTCCGATCATCAGGGTCACCAGCCCAATCGGAATCAGTGAAACCAACCAATAGAGGAGCTGCTTCGGCACTATAATGAATCCCAAACTGAATTGTACCTCGAACATAACGAAGTATTCTTTTAGCTGCTTTCTAATGACTTTCATGTGGGTTTTGCATAAACCGAGCTACAAGGCCAACAACAAAGGAAAGGTCAGGACGAGTATGGGTTAGATACAAAAGTTTTCCTACAAGTTGACGGTATAAGGTAGCATCAACTTCAGGAGAAGTATAAGTGACTGAAAGTTTGACTCCATACTGAAAGGGAGAAGGGGGTAGCTTACAGTCTTCCATGTGAAAATGGCGTAGAATATCACATGCATACTTGGACTGGGAAAGGGAAATACCTTCCTTGGATTACAAGACTTGAAGACCAAGAAAATAATGTAAGTGTCCTAAGTCTATCATTTCAAACTTCTTTTTAAGGCTAGACTTCACATGGTTTATAAGGTTGGGATCACTACTAGTCAGGATAAGATCATCAACATAAAGAACAAGAATGATAAGAGACTTGCTCACTTTCTTGGTGTAGACAGTATTGTCAAAATGACACCAAGAAAAGCCAGTTTCTAAAAGAAAGCTATCCATTTTGGCATACCAAGCTCGAGGAGCTTGCTTGAGACCATAAAGGGATTTCTTAAGCCGACATACAAGGCTGGAGTCTGTTTGTATAAAGCCAATAGGTTGTTCCATATAGATTTCTTCATGCAAGTCCCCATGCAAGAAGGCAAATTTAGCATCCATCTGATGGACTTCCCATTTGAAAGAGGCAGCAAGGGAAAGAACAAGGTGGATAGAGTTCATTTTGGCAACAGGGGAGAAGGTTTCAGTGTAGTCAATGCCTTCAACTTGTGAAAAACCCTTAGCAAAAAGACAAGCTTTATGTTTATCAACTTTCCCATCTGGTCCATACTTGGTTCTATAAACCCATTTGCATCTAACAAGTTTTTGTCCCTTTGGTAGAGGAACAAGATCTCATGTATCATTTGCCAATAATGAATGATATTCTGCATTCATAGCTGCTTCCCAATCTAGATGACTTGAAGCTTCTGCAAAGGTGTCAGGATCATAATTCACTGAAGCTTGAGCCAGTAAAGAAGAGGCTCTATCAAACTGAGAACGTGTACGTCGCTGATCTGTAGGATCACTGGCAAGATCACCTGCTGCATCCTGAGTAGCACGGACCCATTTTGGAAGCTAAGGAGCTGAAGGAGGATCTTGAGAAGGTGGGGGAGGATTGTCATCCTCGCTTTCATCATCTGAAGAGGAAATATTTTCAAAAGTAGAAGAGATAGGGAGAGGTGGTACATCCGCCGAACTAGGCTCGTAGGCCGATATATTTTCAGCAAACTTTACATCTCTTATAATGATAACATTTTTGGACTTAAGTGGAATAAGTCTATATCCTTTGACATCTTCAAAATATCCAACAAAAATACATTTTTCACTCTTAGGTTCTAAAGCTTTATGTTTCTCATCTGGAATATGGGCCCATGCTTCACTTCCAAAAACACGAAAGTGACTTACATCTGGTTTAATTGAGCTCCATGCTTCTTCTGGAGTGATATTCTTTAAAACCTTAGTAGGAGTGTGATTTATTATGTAATTTGCATAGTTAATTGCTTCTGCCCAAAAATTAAGACCAAGTCCTTTAGATTGAAGCATACAATTAGCCATTTCCTTTAAGGTGCGATTCTTCCTTTCAGCTACACCATTTTGTTGTGGAGTATATGGAACAGTATGTTGCATTTGAATTCCATTCTCAGTGAAAAAGTTGATGAATTTGTTGTTAACATATTCTCCGTCATTATCAAATCTTAGCTTAAGAATTTGATGTCCAGATTGTTTTTCAACAAAGGCCTTAAAGGCAAAGAACATGTTAAATACTTCACTCTTGAGTTTTAATAAGTATACCCAATTGCGTCTGGAGAAATCACCAATGAAAGTTAAGAAATACTTGTAGCCAGAGAATGAAACAATTGGAAGTGGACCACATAAATCACTATGCACAAGTTGTAAAGGGGCTGAGGCATGCCAAGAGGCACGTTTTTCAAAACTATCCCGATGATGTTTTCCGAGTACACATCCGGAACAAACACCATCTCTGCAAGATACCATTGGAAGACCTGTCACCATATTTTCTTTACATAGATTCTGAAGGGAGCGATAGTTTAAGTGACCAAATCGCCCATGCCAAAGTTTGCTCACTTCGTCGTTATGAGCAACAAATACTGAGGGAAGATTTGATGACCCAAAGTTGTGAAACTTATACAACCTTGTAGAATCATTAGCAATGTCAGTAGCTAAAATCTGTCTAGGATCTCTTAGGTCATTAATTACAACATCGTGAGGTGAAAATTCAACGATTTTACCTTCACCTGAATGAGTTATGTAATATACAGATAGAAGGTTGCAGGATAAGGCTGGAACACATAATACATCATTAAATTGACCATTGTCTATATGAACAGTTCCAGTCCCTACAACACTAAAAGATCTATCATCACCAACATATATATTTTTGGTGTTACAATCATTTAAAGAAGAAAACATGGCTTTGTTTTTGGCCATGTGATATGAAGCTCCAGAATCAATGAGCCACTCATGAGAATGAGAAGAAGAAGATACATTTAGTGCATAGCCAGACCGAGATGCTTGACAACCACATGCAGAAAGTGCTATTCCTGAAGGTGAAGTTGAAGTTGAAGAGTGCTCCAAATGGATGTTATGCTTCTTCATTGCTGCTTCCAAGGCTTCCATATTCTTAAAGCATTTGGATTCTAAGTGGCCATCTCGATTACAAAAGTTGCAATGTCTATCAGTCTTCTTCCCTTTGTTTTTATTTGTCTTATCATTTTGTTGAAATGATTTTTCATTTTGAGGCTGAAATTGCTTAGGACCCTTGTTTGGTTTAGGACCATTCCTTTTAGGATACAACTTCTTAGGATTCTTTGAATTTGGTTGCTGTTGGGCGGCTAACGCTTTCTTAGAAGAGTTTCCAAGATTAAGAAGACCAAGGTGTAAGAGTTTTTCTTGTTCTCTTATTAAAGAATCACAAAAGGAATCAAAGTAAGGGGACTTGTAGGCTTGTCCTTGAGAAATGAAGGCTTCTCTTGTAGAATGGAAGGTGGAAACAAACACAGAATAGACTGGTCCCAACTTAGTAAGAATGGAATAGATAAGGTTACTATCTTCTTTCTTAACCTTAACACCTTCCAAGAGAAGTCTAAGGGTTTTGAACTTGGACAAAAAATCTTCAATGCAAGAAAAATTATTGGGGTCCAATGTAAGCAACTCATTTTCGAGTTGATGGGCTTTAAGTTCATTTTTAATTCCAAAAACTTTAGTGATCTGTTTCATTGCTTCCTTAGGAGTATCAAGTTCTGCAATATGGAATCTAAGATCTGGAGAAATAGACATCCCTATCAACCCATGTGCTTGATCTTGCCTATTTTCCCATTTAGCTGCCTTATCTTCATCTTTCGGTTTGGTTTCTTGGCCTGAGGCTATTCTATAGATACCTTTACTTCTAAGTAAATCCACAATGTAGAACCACCATTGGAAGTAGTTGGTGCTGTCAAGAATAACTTGGCATGAACTTTCCATTTTAACAGAAACTGAAGCTATAGATGTTGAAACTAAGTGTTCCAATGGAAATATCTCGAAAAATTAGGATGGTTAAAAAAAACGGCTCTGAAAACGGCTTCCGGATGAAGAAGTTATGGCTTTTTGAAGAAAATTTGATGAAGATGCCGACGAAGTGCGGGAATGTGCGGAAATGAATGATAATGTTATAAGTTAAAAAAAATCCACCTCCTTTCCAAACTTAATCTAATTAGCTCAACAAAAAGAAGACTTGAACTCAAGACCTCTACTCTCATAAAGTAGCTTTGGACCAAGTGAGCTAAACTAAAATTTTAGTAATTTTTGGAAAAGAGGAAGGGTTTTTTTTTTTGTTAGTCGCTGAAGCTTTGGGCTACGTGCTTACTTGAGAAAACTATTTTTCCCTACAAAACAAAAAACGGAAACCCCAACACAGACATACAAAAAAAAAAACCTCATGGCTTGAAGTTAGCTTTACTCGGAAACTAAATATTTTCCTCAATGTTTCTGATTTTCTGAGATCACACTAAGGCGTGGCGGAAAAGAGCATACGCATGAGAAAAATCCTTCCTCTCTGTTTCTGATTTGCCCAGATCGCACAGAGTCATAGGGCAAAGAGCATACGCAGAAATGGAAGGTATAGATCCGGTAATAAAAAAGGAGCTAAATAAATCGAAATAATAAACAGAGAGAAAATAACTAGAAACTGCAAAAAAAACATTGTATACCTCCAGATCTTAAAAATGACGTAGCTAGGGCTACCAGAAACATTTTCGTGTGAAACGAAAGGGGTTCCTCATTGGAACAGATGCTCCTAACACAACAAAGCAGTCATCTCAGCCCGAAAGCAGTCAGAAATAGTAGATCTAGGAAACGGTAGTCGGATGTAGTTCTACCGGCTTCAGATTTGGATCACCAATGGACGCGGCCCTCAAATAGCTCTGATACCATGTAGGAATTTACAGGGTAAGTTCCTCAGATAGAACACCAAAGGACACCGCTCACAAACATATCACAGATCAATACACCAATATTTTTGACGTGGTTAAAACCCTCAAAGAGAGAAACAATCCACGGCCTGAGCCAACGCGGCCACTTCAGGCAATTTATTAATAAAAGAATGAAAATTTACATAAGATTCTCTCATGGACGGTTACCCTACAAATGACCCTCCATGCTCTTTAAATAGAGATCATGGACCAATTGAGTGTTAAGCCACGGATCAAGTGTCGATAATACCGAGGAGAGAATGAACCGTCGGATCACTACATATTGTGGCCGTCGAATTGGCAGTTACAAAAAGTACATAGTAAAGAAACACACTTTACCTAACTCTATATTAGACTAAGTTATACTTAACTACTTCCTATGTGTCGGAATATCCTAACAGATAGAGATTCTGAAAAGGTTGTTACTAGAAGGAACAATGTTGAGATGGGAGTTTGTTGAAACCAGTCGTAAATCTAGAATAATTTTGAAACCTAAAATGGTGGGCATGCATATGGACTCAGATGGGACACTAGTTGATGAAAGAGAAGAATATGGAACATCTTCGTCTACATCCAGTCATTCATCTGAAGATGTGAATTCTGATGGTGTGCAAGAAAATATGAGTGATTTTGAATAGTTGTCTAAGACAGTTTATATAAGTGATGTTTGCATCGTATCTTGAAATAAAATTTTTGATTTCCATATGGTGTTAAATTAGAAGTTATGAGTCATTTTTATGTTGTTTGATTATATGTCTTAATTATGATAATTTTTATTGTTTAGAATATCTACAATGCAACATTAAATTAGAGATATAATGTATGTTTCATTCAATATACAAATAATGACATTTTGATTCATTTAGTCATGTAATTTGTTCATAATGTCATGGTTTCTTGATTTTATCGTTGAAAAATTCCAATTTTTTTTGTATCTAGCATGTTATGGTTGAAAACATGTTGAATTTATACTTAGGAAAGAAAAATGTTATTCTACCAAAAACATTAGTGTGTTTTTTTCCTCATAAACAACTGTTTTTTTGCACATAAAAATTCGATTTTACTAGCATTTTTTAAAAATGTTGAAAATTGACCCTAAAAAAAAATCGTCATTCTAGTATCAACACTTTTTCATTTTCAAGGTTTTTTTTGCACGAAAATTTCGTTTTCACTGCCATTTTTAAAACATGTTCAAAATTGACCCTAAAAAAAAAACCATCGTTCCAATATACACACTTTTCGTTTTTAACATTGTTTTTAATGTTTTTTCGAGGTTTTTTGGTGAGAGTTCTCGTTTTGAGTTTATAGTTCCCGTTTAAAAGTTTACATTGTTCATGGACTGAGAAAGGGAAATACCTTCTTTGGGTTGAAAGAATTGAAGGCCAAGAAAATAATGCAAGTGTCCTAATTCTGTCATTTCAAACTTCTTTTTAAGGCTAGACTTCACATGGTTTATAAGGTTGGGATCACTACTAGTAAGGATAATATCATCAACATAAATAACAAGAATGATTAGGGACTTACCCACTTTCTTGGTGTAGACAGTATTGTCAAAATGACACCTAGAAAAGCTAGTATCTAAAAGAAAGCTATCCATTTTGGCATACCAAGCCCAAGGGGCTTGTTGGAGACCATAAAGAGATTTCTTAAGCTGACATACAAGGCTAGAGTATTTTCATATAAAGTCGGGAGGTTGTTGCATATAGATTTCTTCATGCAAGTCCCCATGCAAGAAGGCGGATTTAATATCCATCTGACGGACTTCCCATTTGAAAGAGGCAACAAGGGAAAGAAAAAGGCAAATAGAGTTCATTTTGGCAATAGAGGAGAAGGTTTTAGTATAATCAATACCTTCAACTTGTAAAAAAACCTTAGCAACAAGATGAGCTTTATGTTTATCAACTTTTCCATCTAGTCCACACTTGGTTCTATAAACCCATTTGCATCTAACAAGTTTTCATCCCTTTGGAAGAGGAACAAGGTCCCATGTATCATTTTCCAATAATGAACGGTATTCTTCATTCATAGTTGCATCCCAATTTGGATGGCCTGAAGCTTCTACAAAGGTGTCAGGATCATAATTTGTTGAAACTTGACCCAGTAAAGAAGAGACTTTATCGAACTGAGAACGTGTATGACGTTGATCTGTAGGATCACCTACAAGAGCACCTATTACATCCCAAGTAGTGTAGATCCATTTTGGACATTGAGGAGCTGAAGGAAGATCCCAAGAAGGTGGGGGAGGATTTTCATCCTCGCTGTCATCATTTGAAAAAGGAATATTTTCAGAAGTAGAAGAGATAGAGAGAGGTGGCACATCTGTCGAACTAGGCTCGTAGGCCAATATATTTTCATCAAACTCTACATCTGTTCTAATGATTACATTTTTCGATTTAGGTTGAAGAATTCTATATCCTTTGACATCTTCAAAATATCCAAGAAAAATACATTTTTCACTCTTAAGTTCTAAGGCTTTATGTTTCTCATCTGGAATATGGGCCCATGCTTTACTTCCAAAAACACGAAAGTGACTTACATCTAGTTTAATTGAGCTCCATGCTTCTTCTGGAGTGATATTCTTTAAAACCTTAGTAGGAGTGTGATTTATTATGTAATTTGCACAGTTAACTCCTTCTGCCCAAAATTAAGACTAAGTCCTTTAGATTGAAGCATACAATTAGCCATTTCCTTTAAGGTGCGATTTTCCCTTTTAGCTACATCATTTTGTTGTGGATTATATGGAACAATATGTTGCAATTGAATTCCATGCTTAGTGCAAAAGTTGATGAATTTGTTGTTAACATATTCTTCGTCATTATCAGATCTTAGCTTAAGAACTTGATGTCCAGATTGTTTCTCAACAAAGGCCTTAAAGGCCAAGAACATGTTAAACACTTCACTCTTGAGTTTTAAGAAGTATACCCAAGTGTGTCTAGAGAAATCATCAATTAAAGTTAAGAAATAGTTGTAACCAGTGAATGAGACAACTGGAAGTGGACCACATAAATCACTATGCACACGCTGTATGGGAGATAAGGCATGCCAAGAGGCACATTTTTCAAAACTATCCCAATGGTATTTTTCGAGTACACATCCGGAACAAACACTATCTATGCAAGATACCATAGGAAGACCTGTCACCATATTTTCTTTACATAGATTTTGAAGGGAGCGATAGTTTAAGAGACCAAATCACTCATGCCAAAGTTTGCTCACTTCATCATTATGAGAAACAAGTACAGAGGGAAGAGTTGATGACCCAAAGTTGTTAAACTTATACAACCTTGTAGAATCATCAGCAATGCTAGTAGCTAAAATTTGTCTAGGATCTCTTAGGCCCTTAATTACAACGTCATGAGGTGAAAATTCAATGGTTTTACCTTCACCTGAATGAGTTATCTGTCATCACCAACATATATATTTTTGGTGTTACAATCATTTAAATAAGAAAACATGGCTTTGTTTTTTTCCATGTGATAAGAGGTTCTAGAATCAATGAGCCACTCATGATAATGATTAAAAGAAGATACATTTATTGCATAACCAGATTGAGATGCTTGACAACGACATGCAAAAAGTGTTATTCTTGAAGATGAGGTTGAAGTTGAAGAGTGCTCCAAATGGATGTTATGCTTCTTCATTGCTGTTTCCAAGGCTGCCATATTCTTAAAGAATTTGGATTCTAAGTGGCCATCACAATTACAAAAGTTGCAATGTCTGCCAGTCTTCTTCCCTTTGTTATTATTTGCCTTATCATTTTGTTGAGTTGATTTTTCATTTTGAGACTGAAATTGCTTAGGACCCTTGTTTGGTTTAGGATCATTATTTTTAGGATGTTGCTGGGCTACTAAGGCTTTCTTAAAAGAGTTTCCAGTATTAACAAGACCAAGATGTAAGAGCTTTTCTTGTTCTCTTATTAAAGAATCACAAAAGGCATCAAAAAAGGGGGGGCTTGTAGTCTTGTCCTTGAGAAATAAAGGCTTCTATAGTAGAATAAAAGGTGGAAACAAACACAGAGTAGGTTGGTTATAACTTAGTAAGAATGGAATATATAAGGCTACCATCTTCCTTCTTAACCTTAACACTTTCCAAGAGAAGCCTAAGGGTTTTGAACTTGGACAAAAAAAATCAATGGAAGAAAAATTATTGGGGTCCAAAGTAAGCAACTCATTTCGAGTTAATGGGCTCTAATTTCATTTTTAATTCCAAAAACAGTACTGAGCTTTTTCACTGCTTCATCAGGGGTATCAATTTATGCGATATGGAATCTAAGGTCTGGAGAAATAAACATCCTTATCAAATCACGTGCTCGATCTTATTTATTTTCCAATTTGGCCATCTTATCTTCATCTTGAGGTTTAGACTCTTGGCCTGAGGCTATTCTATAAATATATATACTTCTAAGTAAATCCACCATGTAAGATAATCATTGGAAGTAGTTGGTGTTGTCAAGAATAACTAGGCATGGAATTTATATTTTGAAAGAAACTAAAGTTGTATATGCTGAAACTAAGTGTTCAAATGGAAAGATCTCAAAAAATTAGGCTGATTAAAAAATAACGGCTCTAAAAACGACTTCCGGATGAAGAAGTTATGGCTTTTTGAAGAAAAGTTGTTGAAGATGCCAATGAACCACATATACGTTGGGAAGTTGATGATAATGTTATATTTAAAAAAAAAACAAATCCCCCCTTTCCAAACCTAATCTAATTAGCTCACTTTTATAAGAATTACTTTATGTGACCCACTTTTATAAATGAGTGAATGTCACTTTTATATTGGTACTTTATGAACTATCCACTAAATTGTAACTTAAATAAAAGATGAAGTGACTTTAGAATTATAAGTGACTCACTTTTTATAATGAGTGAGAACATTTTTACATAAAGTAACTTTAAAACATAAGTTACATGTGCTTTTTGAAAAAGTAACTCAAAAAAAAGAAAGACTTGAACCCAAGACCTCTATTTTCATAAAGTAATTTTAGCCCAAGTGAACTAGTTAAAAGATTTAGTAATTGTTGTAAAGGAGGAATGATTTTTTTTTTGCTCACTAAACCTTTGGGGTGCGTGCTTACTTGAAAAACTCATTTTTGTCTACAAAACAAAATAAAAAACCACACAAACCAAACAAACAAGCAAAATTATTCAAGCCTTATGACTTAAAGTTAGATTTGGGGTTAGTCCCTCGGAAACTAGATATTTTCCTCAATGTTTCTGATTTTCCAATATCACACTAAGGCACAATGAAAAATAGCATACACATGACAAAATTCCAGTCTTTATGTTTCTGGTTTGCCAAGATCGCACACAGTTGTGGGGCAAAGAGCATACGCAGAAATGAAAGGTATAGATCCAATGATAAAATTTGTATATATCACTATAAACTGAAATAAATACAGAGATAAATAACTATAATTGCAAATAAAGATTGTATCCCTCAAGATCTTAAAAATGACATAGCTAGGGCTAGCACAAACCTTTTCGCGTCAAACAAAAGGGGTTCCTCACTGGCACATATGCTCTTAACACAATAGAGCAGTCCTCTCGGCTCAAAAGTGGTTAGAAACAATAGATCTAGGAAATGAAAATCAAATGCAGTTGTACCAACTTCGGATTTGGATCACCAACGGATGTGGCCCTCGAATGGCTCTGATAGCATGTAGGAATTTACAAGGTAAGTTCCTTAGATTGAACACCAAATGACATCGCTCACAAACAAATCACATATCAGTACACCAATGTTCTTGACGTAGTTAAAACCCTCAAAGAGGGAAATAGTCCACGGCCTGAGCCAACACGACCACTTTAGGAAATATTATTAATGTAAAAGAAATAAAATTTACATAAGCTTCTCTCATGAACGGTCACAGACAAATGAACCTCCATGTTCTTTAAAGAGAGATCATGGACCAATCGGGTGTTAAGCCATGGATCAAGTATCGGTAATATCGAGAAGATAATGAATCGTCGGATCACTTCATGTCTAGAACATATTGTGACCGTCGGTTTTGTATGTTAAAAAAAGTACATACTAAAGAAACACACTTTACCTACCTATACACTAGACCAAGTTATACTTAATTATTTCCTATGTGTCGGAATATCCTAACAAGAAAAAGAAAGTGCACTATATTCCATCACTAGCTCAAAATACCCATGGCTTTAGAGAAGCCCTCATAAAAATTAAATATTACATAAATGGAAAAACTCCTCATTTTCTACCGTTGAATCCAACCCATGTAAACATTAAAAAAATCATTTTAATAAAATAACATGTTATTGAAGAGCATATTTAATATGTAAATGTAATAATTTATTTCAGTTTTTAAATAATGCTAAAATTAATAGCATTATTGTCATATATTTAAAAATGAAATTAATTTTAAAAATTTCAAATCTTCCATCGTTTTTAATAAAAATTCCTTCATTACGAAAAAAAAATTCATAATGTAAATGTAATATTTTATTTGACTTTTTAAAATTGTTATTATTATATATTTAAAAATTAAAAATTTGAAATATTTTCAACATTTTTAATAAATACTTTACTATTATCTAGAATCTCATGATGGATGATGAATGGAATATCACTCTAATTTATTTATATATAGGTTTATATTTAAAGTTGCATCTTCAAAAAATCTTTGGAAAACTGAGTACCTTCTCACTAACTACCAAATTATTATTCAAAATTGTGAGCAAAAGAAGTTTATTGTATCAATATTTTGTTTTGTGCATCACTAAGTTAAGTATTACTTATAAAGAACTAAAGAATGTGCAATAATCGAGGAATAAAATAATTCTATATTTATCATATTAAATTTCTAATGATAATTATTATACGCCTTCATCATAGATGGGTGTGATCATGTGCGGAAAAACTATAGAGAATGTAAAAATAAAAATAAAAATGGTTAGCAAATCTTTACCATACATGATATTCTTTTTTTAGATGGTGAAATTAACATTATTTTATTTAACATAATTTTCATTCTAATTATGGACATATTTGTTTTATCATAAATCTCTTTCATTAAACCCATGGAAAAGTTAAATGATATCAACATTGTCAAATAACAACAATTATAGAAGGGAAAAGCATAAAAGAGTTCTTTGAAATAAAACCACTACAATTTCCCATGAATACAAAAAAAACAATCATCATTATAAAATAGTGATGTCCCATTTAAAAGCATTATTTGAAATAGAAGGGAAAAGCATAAAACCATTCTTTGAAATAAAACCATTATAATTTCATAATCCAAATATGATTATACTTTCTTTTAAATTTCATTTTCCAATTAACTTTGTCCCACTATTAATGTTGCAAATATTAAACAACAAAACTTAATCTTCGCAACTAGACTCCACATTAGCATTCCTTGTAATTTAAATTCCATGCAAAAAGAGAACAATTTATTCCTAATTCAAGAAAAATCATACGTACCTACTTTGCTTTGTCAATGTGGGACTGTTAAGAACATTCTAAATGAAACATAGTAACATTTATAAGATATCAAAACTCTTCCATGTATATTTTTTTATGATATTCTATATATATAAATTTTATGATGTAATTAGTTTTGGTTAAATGTAATTAGTCTAAAAATTGGTCAAAAGTAATGTCGCTGTGATATTGCTTTTTTTCCAAGATGTTATATAACAATTTCTCTTTTTCTTTTAATGTGTCATCTACAAAGTCAATTGGTTCAAGAATTTTAGTGCTTTTTATGGGTGGCATTGGGAAAGATACAATGTAAATTTGATAATGTTAATTGTATCCCAATACACACTTCTGGCCATGTTAATTTATATTGACAATGTTTAATATTATTGAAACAATGACTTATATGGCTTAGTTGGTTTGAAAAATATTTGAGATTTCAGCAAAAAAAATTGGCAATGTTTTTTTAGATGGTAATTTCAATGTTTAAAATATTTAAAAAAAAATTGATAATGTTAATTGTACCCCGATACACACTTCTGTCCATGTTAATTTATATAGGCAATGTCGTGTTTAATATTATTGAAACAACGACTTATGTGGCTTAGAAAAATTAGATTTTAAAAAATAAAAAAATAAATTAAAACTTTTTCAAATGTAAACATTAGATAACGTGGTTTAATTTTTTGGTGAATTTAGATTTAATGTTGCGTTATTACCCTGTTGCGGCAGGCATGGAATAATAAGGGAGGATACGAAAGGTGCATTTTTAATATTTCCCCGAGGCCATTATTCTATATTCCTCTGAAATCTTGTAATCTATTTATCTTGTTTTTCCTTTGCAGGTATGCAACCATCCCATGCAGTCAATGCCAAGTGAATACCATAGGGACATGGGCCTCACTAGCACCGGTCAAGTGTATAATTTGATAAGAATAACTATAATTAAAGTTTAAAAACTGTGTTATAAAAACGCTAGTAAGTAGGTGGTTTCTCCATTTAGCTACTTGCAAAGATTTGAGCACTTTTTTTCTTGGCTAGCACTGAACTCTAGTTGCGTAAAGAAGTTTCAAGTTGTATTCAAGCATAGCTAGAATCAGTTCTAGATAGGACATGGGACAGGCCTTTGACCTTTGATATGTTATATATCATGCCCTAGGTTTTACTAGTCCTACTATAATTTTTGGATCATCCATAGAGACTGGTAATTCATCTCCCCCTATCTCTTTTCTTGTACCCTTGCCAATCTAAACTTCTTGTCTTTTTAGCAGGTTTTGTGTATCTCATAATCTATTATATATGTTTAATAAATTAAGCTATATTGATTTCCATCCTTTTTCAGATAAGTAACTAGTAGACTAAACCGTAACCAACTTGTAATGATTTTGCTTGTTCGTAATGTATCTCGTGGGTAGTTGAAGTCACCAACAAAAAAGGGACGACTGACAGACGAATCCAGCCATCACGCACTCGTGGACAAGTATGGGTAGAGCCATCTTCCTGTGATTGTGTTTGCCTCTAAAAGGAGAATTAATGGAATAGAATGCGTCTGTCTTCAACATATTCTTGAGTAGTCTTATTTTTTATGTTATTTTGTTTTTGGGGTGTCTTAGGCTTCCATACCCAATCAAGAAAAATAGGGATCCACTCCTCCTACAAGCTTCTGCAGCGTTTCACAAAAATTATCTAGCATATTCAAATGTGTTTGTGCAATTGTAATATTGTATAAAAATTTAAATTGATCAGAGGCAGTGTATAGATTTTTTGTTTGCAGTTTTAGTTGGCAGAATTCCAATGCAAGATAACATTGAGACTTTTAAGTCTAAGTAGTAATCTTATCCACCTCGCACATTTATCTTCTTGTTATTTTTGGCTATTTTTTAGCTATTATAAACATGATTGATGTGTTGTAAATTTCTAAGTAATGAACAACATTTTTTTCACATTTCAAAATTCAATAATTAAACTCAATGGTAGGGAACGATAGGTAGAGTAAATTAAATGTTTTTTTTTTAATGTATGCAACTTCCTGCCGCTTAGTTTGATTATTGAACTTTGAAATTAGTAAATTAAATGTTTTTTTAATGTATACAACTTTTTTGTATGTCATTCTGCGATGTATTCTTGTAGATTACAGTGTTGGAAATTAAAATTCCTACTTCCACAACTCTAGATACACAGCGATTTGGAGTTTAAAATGAACTTCTTGTTCAAATCACCAACGAGGTATTTCTCTGTAATAATATTGTTTCCATAAAATTATGACTTCTAATTGATAAAAGTTTCATTAAAAGTCCAAAATAAATTAATTAACATTATTCATCAAATTTACAAACAAACCACACCTACCACTAGATTTTATCTTTTTTCTACATAATTACGTAAAAAACCAGCGTAAAGTATATTTGCTTTTCATAGCCATTATGCCTTGACGAAGGATGTCTATTCCTCCCAATGTGGGTAATTTTAGTAAGGAAAGCCTAGAAAATTTATATGGTATGGAATGATACACCAAGGAAAATGATAAAAAGACAGGTGACATGAATCACAATACACAATGACATGAAGTATCGTTAATGTGAATTTATTAGCTTTTCGTTGATCCAAAATGTTTAGACTACCAACTTGTATTCCATAATAAAATACAAACAATCAACGTTGTACACGGGCTATGTCGGGCACTAGGAGAAGACACAAGCACTGTGTCACGTGCAATGGAACAATGCCTCCAAAGTGGCATCAAACCCAGGGCATGTCTTATCAATTTTTTCTAAATGATGCTAAATATAAGGATGCAAGTTAGTAATTAATTCCATGCGAATACAGACTTCTGCTTTAAACGTGTAAATACATATGCAAACTCTGCTTTAAACGTGTAAATACATATGCAAACATACAATATTGGCGTTGCAAACGGTCATTGCAAAATAAGAGCCTAACCAATAGATGACCAGAAAACTAAAAACAAAATATTTCAAAAAATAAAATAAAAAATGTTTTTATAAAGTTAACTTTGGACAAAGATTTTGAATTTTTAGTCAAATAGTTACTAATTGGGTAATCAATGATTTACCCAATACTTTTTTTTAAAATGGGAGGGGCTAGTTCCCTACAGAAGCATCATGGGCCCTCTTTTTTCTTTACACATATATAGGTACATATGCGTGTCAGAACCAACACATCGAAATTAATACGCCATCGCTAAGACAAATATGTTGCAGCCATCCGTAGGAATCGAACGTGGACGGGGGGTGTGCAAACCATCCGCCATCGCCGGGACAAATATGTTGCGGGCATCCGCAGGAATCGAACGCGGCCGGGGGGTGTGCAAACCATCCGCCCCGACCGCCACAACGTGCACTCACGTGCAATTTACCCAATACTTTATACCTACCCTACGACAAAGGTAATAATGAATAACTTAATATGTAATATAAACATTATACTTAAAACAATATAATATTAAATATAATCAAAATATTAAAAAACAATTTTAAATATATAATATAAACATTTTACATCAAACAATAAAAAACAAAATATATTATAATATATATTTTGAAATTTGAAATCATGTTTCATATTTACATTCATCATATTTTATATTCAATATTTCATTATCCCGTGTGTATTGATTACAATGGTATCTCTTCATAGTTTTGATTTGATAGGTTTTACACACAGAAAAAAAACATTTTATATATTTTCACATGTTTTCCATATCACATCAAAATGAAAAAACTCCACTATGTTTAAACCATTTTAATATTTACATTATTTAATATTCAATAATAATATTTACATTTTCTATTATTTAATAATTAAATTACTTAATATTATTTAATAATTATACTATTTAATATATATTATATTGATTTGATAGATTTTTTAATATATATATATATATATATATTTTTGAATTTAAAATAAGTAATTAAAATTTGATATTTCACAATATTTTACCTTTAATAATATAAATGAATGATTTAAGGTTTATTATTATATTTATATATATATAATTTTATTTACGCATAATTTTACATAAAATAATATAAAATTCATTAACATAATTATTCCAAACATAAATAATACATCTTGCATTGCATTAGATTCATGTCCAGTACTCTAAAGTCTGACGTCACGGTACATTTCCTCATAAACACTTTTAGCTCATCCGTGCATGTGTTGTTTCATTCTCAATTTCTCAGCCGATTATTCTCGAAATGTCAAATGAGGCAGTGATTTCCCACCTCCCTCCCTGCGCTGCAGAAAGAAGAAGTCTGAAAACATTTTTGAATACATCGCAATGAACTACAGAGACAGTTGCCTTAATTATGATTCCTATATGGCTGTGTAAATGGTCAGTGCTGCTGTGAGTACTAGGGTATGCCAGTGCTGTGAAATCATTGCAAAATAAGAACTTAATTAATAAATGACCAGAAAAACTCAAAAACAAAAATTTTAAATTTTTACTCAAGAGTTATTAATTAGACGGTCAATATTTTTCTCAGTACTCTTAGGGTTACTTGGGTGTAGTATGGAATTTGGTCATATAATTTCTAAGCAAATTACAAGTTTAAATGGTTTAAAATCCGTTTTTTGTTTTTTATTTGCTCATATAATTATTATTATTTTTTAATATATTCCCTTACATTTTTATCTATCTTTTTCCATCACATTTGTACATAGTCCAAATACTTTAATCAGTGATATTTGTCGTTTCTACTCGCTTCATTTTTGGAAGGGTGGCTCTGAGACTATTTATTATTATAATTATTTATAGTGAAACCCTGAAACTATTTGCAAGACTCCGTTGACCAAAGTTTGAAATAGGAGAATGTGCAGAGTCTACATAAATGAAATAAGGATGACTAGTGCAACCTAGCTTCCATGGTCATGTTCACTATATAGTGGATGCGACTGTGATGCTTGGACTAGGCCTTCGGGGTTTTTACTAATTTCTGTTGCTGCAGGTACTGTTTCTTTCAGTTTTTTAATGGATGTCAGAACTTTGATAGGAGGTGTGCTGATAAGGATGAGGATGTAGTGGCAAAATGGAGTGTTGGGTGTAGTGGTTGTTGATATGGCTTTACAATATGTTGATTTACAGTGGTTACAAGCACTGTGATAATATGTTGGCATAGGTTGTAAATGGTTTGTTTTTCACTCCTCGCTCATTACAGAGCAATTCTTTTTAGCTGAGGTGGGTGCTCCTGGTATGATATAGAGTCCCTGTCTACCAACTCTAAGATATGGGGGGCAAAGGCACCAAATTATTATATTGTGCTTAGTAGTGAAGTTAATATATGGAACTTCCACTCTCACTAGTTGTGGATTAAGCTTCGTTGGTGTTTGGGTTCGTTGTGTGGAATAATTCAAATTGGGATATTAATATATTCTGGTAGCGACATATCACATTCACTTAGTTTAGTAGGGTCTCTAGTTGGATTCCATTTTGGTAATGTGACTCGTTAAACATTGGATTCAAGAGATATCTAAGTTTATTTCATGCATTGTTGGCTTGAGGGGCCTGACCCAGGTTCAACGTTATTTAGCCAAACAAATCCCTACACCACTGGCCCTTTCAGCATCAGCCTGTGGAGCGCGGACCGAAGTCTCACCCGAAGCAGTATGGGGGGATGTTGGAACCAAGTTTTCGCACCCTGAGATGGTTGTGATGTCGTTTGATTCCTTCTATCCCTGCCTTCGCGCAGGTCGCTTCGCTCTAGGGCTTGTAAGACGAGCCCTCTATTCTATCCTTTAATACCTCTGCGAAAGGGTATGATCGACCTTCGCGCAGCCCTAACCTGCTACTCAGGTACTTTTGCGCTGCTATGGCAGCGTGCCGTGCAGATTCCCCAATTAATCTAAGTGACTTGCTTATCTTATCAAATAATTATAGTTAACACCGCGTAAATAGATAATCGTAATTGCGTTCAATTATTCAACGTAATTGCATTCATTCGCGCATCACATAAGCATAATAAAGGAAGTTCATTCACAACATATCAAGATGCATTAACAGAACAAAGACATAGGAATTGCCGAATATTTCTCTTTATTGATATCTTTCAAGGGTGTACAAACTTTGTCCACCCTGCATACACAGCTGTAGGGGTCCACGCACTCAGCTGCAGTGCCTCTACCTACGCTATGACCCAAGACTTAGACTTCTTACTTCAGAGCTACGACTCTCTTACATTATTCATCATTCTATGTCTCCAAAACTACTTAGAGCTTAGCTCTTTTTATGCAATCGATCTCTTACAACTGACTTTACTTTACAAAACTAAGGGTAGACTACCCTTTTTGACACATGACAACTTTGCGCTTCACGACCACAAAATGCAGAGTCTTTACAATTTTATTACAAAATTTGACTCAAACATGGACTTTTAGCCCCAAAATTGCCCTTGAGAGATCCCGCTCCCAACAGGGCCCCAACACAAACATCGTGACTCGCCCTCGAGTCACTCAGTAGGTGCAGAGATCTTTGCGTGAAGCCCATCCAGCTCAACCCGTATGACCGCTACCTCGGTCGTGCACTGAGCTGCTACCTGCTTCGCATCTTCCACTGTCTTCTCGGTCACTGCTCCTGCGCTATCAACTTGAAGCTTTTGTTATATCGCTTACAGAGTCGCAAGCTTGCCTTCAATATTTCCTGTGACTACGTAAGCTTCCTCTAGCCAAGGCTTTAGTCGCACCTTCAACACGACTTCCTTATGCAGCGCTACATCCACCTATTCCTTCAGTTGCTTGGCCTCTTGCAACTTGGCTAGCCTCTGTGTTAGCGCGACAGTTCGTACTGTGCCCTTAACTTTATTGTAACATTGTTGTAGCCTGCATGCTTTCATCTCTAGCCTCTGTATATTTGGGTCCTCCAGCAAGCTTTTCGGGAACTTAAATGATTGCTCGAATAACTACGTGCAGTCTGCTATTGCACTTTACACTGCTGCAACTTCCTTTGTGATAGCGGTCGCCCGTTGTTCCTTTACTTCTGGCAGTGTGGAGAGTTGGGCCCTCAACTGTAACTCGGTGATTTGCAGGTTCAACTCCAAATGAACCCGCGCCATCTCAGTTTGAGTGTCACGCACCCCTGTGGCCAACTTGCGGATGCGGACCTCAACTTGCTCTTCCTCCGAAATGGCCAACTCTGGAACCATTCTACATGCCCCCTCAATAACCTGCATGATCTTCTTGCTCTGGTTGGTTGCCTCGGTCTCAGTGGCGATGGCACATTTCTCTGTAGGGCCATTTGTTCATTGTTGATTCATTGTTTTCTAATCACCTGGAGGGCACGGTGCTCTCAGGCCCCCATTTCTGCAATTACTCGATCCTGCAAGAGGTGGAGTGCTTCATGCAGAAGTGCTGCTAGGTTCAGCCCAACTCCCTTCAAGGCACTGACAGTGGGCCTGTCAGCCTCATTTTTTGTGGTCAATGCTCCATCCGGCAACACTATCGCACTGGAAGCCTTCGTGCATAGCATATTGACAGCCTCTGAAGTGCCGATAGCCAAGCTGGTAGACACTGTACCAGCCTGCGACGCGCGGGTTTGCAACTCCTACAACCCAATCTGGATGGCCCCTAGGATGATCTGTTGTTGCTATTCAAATTGTTGCAAGGCCTCCGCGGTGACATCTCTGACTGTGTCACCGATATCATGTAAGTCGCCCTTCATCAATGTGATAGGGTCCAGTGAGGTCTTGGTCGCCTTGGATTTCTTTCTGGACCCTCCCTTCTCCAACTCTCTTGGGCGCTTAGTGCGGGCAGACATCTCCTGAGGGTTCGTGCTGTGTTGTTATGTTTCTTCCTCTTCTGTCTCAGGCGAAGGCGACCACGCGCCTTTGTCAGAGCCACGCTTTGTTCCACTTGTCTGCTTACCTACTTGCTTTTTTTCCTGTTCCACCTGGGCCTTCTCAGTGGCCTCCTTTTTCCTGTTTTCGACCAGCTGCGCCATCTTCTGCTTGGCCTCCTCCTTCCTCTTCTGCACAGCGAACTTGCTGCCACCCACCACCAAGTCCATGGTAGTGTGCCACTCCGCCGGCCATTGATCGAGCACCACATGGATGGCGTCATTCGTGGCCAGATACGACAAGTTGTACCACTTCTGTGCAGGTTCCTTCCGCACCCTGATAAATAATCGATGGAAATCGGCTTTGAACTTGGCATAGCTTTGCAGGTTAGCGTACACCATGGGTGAAAATCATGGCTTGCGATTGATGGCCATCCTGATATTCATCTCCATCAAGATCCAGAAGATCTTGTTGTCCCGAACTCGCTGCGCGTCCTTGGTTGCCCACAGTGAAGCATACTTCGCTGCTTCAGGGAGTTCTGGCACAACTGAAGGGAACTGGTTGTCCTCTGGTAGCTCCCACGCCACTAGCACAATCGAAAGCAATAACCACACGTAGTGGAATGTCTTGCTTTTCTCTTGTGCTTCGCAGTAGTTTGCCAGCAACTCTCTGCGAAGGTAGTCCGACCAGTTAAACTGGACTCCTTCCGCGCACTGTTGTGCGAGCGCAATGACAGGCATCAACACCTCATTGGCGTGGCACTTCTGCATCACCTTCCCTGCAAGGATCTGCATTGCTACCTTCACGACAGGGTCACAAATGCTAGAGATAGTGTACCTGTGCGGCTTCTTCACCATCTTGATTTTTTCCTTCATTGACTCTATGAGAGCCTGCTCACTGCCCTTGCCGCTGAATATCATCGCCAGATTCTCTCCTGTATAAGATAGACATGTTATTCAGTGAATCAACATATTGATGATGGGTATCGACTCCTCGAGCCACAGACACCCATTATGCACCAAGCACAACAGCTGCTTGATGACCAAAGCTGTCATCTGGGTGTGATTATAGCGCAACACCCAGAGCAAGTTGAGCAATCTTGCCTTCTCTATGCCCTTGAGCCACCTCCACGGCTCTAATGTTGTCATTCCCATATTTGTATCTATGATGCAGCGCATTAGTTGCTCAGTCACCAGGTGTGGGAACTTCTTGTGGTTCGCCAAGTCCCAGTCTTCAACCTTCAGTATCGGCACCTGTGCCAAACGCGGACCGTCGAAAGTGATTTCCTCCAGTAGCAGAGGGGTTTGCAAGGGAGTCTTACTCTCATCAAGGTCCTTTGGGACCTTGGACTTAGGCTTGCACAGAGGGACATACTCTAGCAACCGCGTAATAGGGTCCACACCCTGAGTTTCAACCTCCTCTACTTCCATTCCCACATCCTCATCGTCCAACGGGATGTCTTCGATATCTCCCTCCTTGGCTTCTAGGTTTATAGCCTTGCCTTTCTCTTGTGCAGTGGGCTTTGGTGGGTTTTGCCTTGGCAAGGTGTGCACCGGTATGGCAGGATGGTTGCCCTTCTTGTCCTTCACAGTCTCTTTGGTTGGGGTTGGCTTCGGTCTCGGCATTCTTGGTGACTTAGGGACCTCTGCCAATACTTCAGCTACTTCGGGAGCGGTTACTTCTGCCTCTCTCTCCATTTTATGTGCCGACTCTTCTATGACTTGCTCTGTATTGATAATTTCTGGGGGTGCTGACATAACACTCTCTATCAATTCTCACGATGTCTCAGGCAAGTTTGCAAATGCAGGAGTCTATTTGAGGGCCTTGAAGAACTCTAGGTCCATAGGTGTCTGAGAGCTCAACAACTTAATTCTCAAAATGCTAAGTGTTTCTTGTTGGACAACCACTTGTAATTTATAGGGCATTTTGAACTCAAATCTGACCTTTCCCCCCAAAATCAGTTCATTAATGCTGGATTGGCGGCAGATTTTCAAGGATCTAAGCCATAAATTTCGTCTTACATGCTGGTCACCCGCTCCATTTGGCCTCACTTCTGCCGTCTTTTCATGAAAAGTGACCGTAACGGTCACTTTCCGACCGACCTGCGCGAATTCTCCCTGGGTAGCGTAGCTCCCTCCGCGTTGTCGCAGACCCAGTGACACTCCATTGCTTCGCACCATCTTCCAATCACGTAGCTCCCCAACCCGGGCAATGTAGTTTATAGTCCCGTGCCTCCTTTCAGCTTCCTAAAGCGCTAAGACTATGCTACCTTCATCTAGTCACATGGCCAGATCGCTGGTGTATGGCTTCAAGCAACTGCCATTCACCTTTCCTAGGAAGAGTTCTCCATTTAATTTGACCAGTTGTACTGCTCCTCCGTCAGTAATCTCATTAATAACATAAGGCCCTAACTAGTGCATCCTGAACTTCCTTGGAAATTTATCAAACTTACTATCATATAACAAAACCAGGTCATTTACCTTAAATGTTTGCAGCTTGATGTTTCGATCATGCCATGCCTTTTCACGCTGCTTTTGGACCTGCTGGTGAAATTTGGCTAAAAGGCTCTCTTCTTCGAGCTCATCCAACTATGCGAGCCTCTCCTCCAGGGCTCCACAACCCATCATACTTGTGAGCGCTGCTATGCGCAGAATAGGCACAATGTATTTCATAGGCATTACTGCTTCAACCCCATAGATGAGCCTAAAGGGGTTTGTCCAGTCAACTTCTTGCATGTCGTTTGATAAGCCCATAACACTCTAGGTATGCGTAGGTCCCAATAACTTCGCTGAGCATTGCAAACCTTGGTCAGTGCATTTTCGAGCACTTTGTTGAACGCTTCCACCGTCTCGTTAGCCTTTGGGTGATAAGGCATGCTCTTATGGTGGTATACTTGAAATTCCTCCATCAGCGCGCTGATCGTCTCATTCAAGAAATGCGTACCACGATCACTCATCAAGATCTTTGGATAGCCAAATCACGTCAGTACATGCTCAAATAGGAACTTCGCAGCATTCGTGCCCATGCAATCCTTCATAGGCTATGCCTCTGCCCAACGAGTCAAATGCTCCGTCGCAATGATAATGTACCTTGCTCCCGTCTTTCCTTGGTGCTGAATGGGTCCCACAAAATCTATCGCCCACTTCTCAAAGGGTTGCAATGTCATCTGTGGATTCAAAGGCATCTCATCCATCTACGATGGCCTGCCAGTCCTTTGAAACACATCACACGCCTTGCAATATGCTATTGAGTCCTGATGGAGGGTTGGCCACCATAACCTTGCGAGTAAATCTTCTGCGCGTTTGCTCTCCCTGCATAATGTCCTCCCGTGGCGCCCCCATGAGCATCCGCGAGGATGCTGATTCTTTCAAACTCAGGTACATACCGTCGTAATATCTCATCAGTCCCCATCTTGTACAGATGCCCAGCAATGACAGAGAAATCTGTCGTGCGCACCACTAATTCCTTTTTCTGCTGGATAGTGTAGCCTTCCGAATCAGTACCTGTCATTAGGAAATGTACTATATCCTCAAAATGACCATCCGCGACACGCACTGCAAATAGTTGCACGTCAGGTAATCCTTCTTCCAAGTTGGTGGGTTCCTCCCCTGTTTCGGTGCGCGACAGATGGTCTAGTCCCACATTCAGTCGTCCAGGCTTCACGACAACTTCAAAATCATACTCCTGGAACAATAAGAGCCACCTGTAGATTCTCCCCCCTAACATAGCCTTATTGACCAGGTACTTCAACGCGGAGTGATCTGTATACATCTTAAAATGTCCTCCCAACAAGTAGTGCCTATACTTCTAGAGCGCATACACCATGGCTAGCCCTTCGCGCTCGGTGGTGGAATAGTTCTTCTCTGCTTTGGATAATATTCAGCTTGCAAACACTATAGGATGATCCAAGCCTTCTTCGCCAGCCTGTGTCAGTACTACCCCCAATGCTATACATGATGCGTCGACATGTACATGAAACTCTTTCTTCCAATCCGGGAAGACTAGAATTGGTGCGGTAACCATCTTTTCTTTCAATATAATCAAGCTCTTCTTACAGTCATCGTTCCAATAGAATGTGAAATCATTCTTCAACAATTTATCCATAGGCGCGGCGATCTGGGCATAACCTTTAATAAACTTTCTATAATATCTCGTATGTCCCAGGGTAGCGCGCAGCTACTTCACACTCATTGGTGCTTCCAAGTTCAATATCAGCGCTATCTTTGCAGGATCTACAGTTAGTCCCTATCTGCAAGCCACATGCCCCAACAAGTTCCCAAAAGGATCACAAAATAGACACTTCTTGATAATGAACGCAATCTGGTATCTTCGACAGGTATCCAACATCAGGCGCAAGCTCGCTACATGGCATTTAACCAGCCCAAATACAGTCCAGTCATTAAAATATACCTCCAGGAACTTATGAATAAATTCCTTGAACGCAACAAAAAATATGCGTGAGGAAATCACAAGCGCATTCTTCAATCCAAACGGCATTACAGTGTACTAAAAACAACCCCACTCAGTCGTGAAGGTTGTCTTGCTCCTGTCCTTCGGCGCGATTTTGATTTGGTGGTACCCAGAGAACCCATCAGTGAAGGAATATGCTTCCTAGCCACCTACATTATCCAACACTTCATCAGTGAATGGAGTCGGGAAAGGATCATGTACACAAGCGTCATTCAGCTTTCTGAGATCCACGCATATCCTTATTTCATCCTTTTGCTTCTTTTCCTGTACCACCATTGGACTTACCCAGTCAGATTCTTCCACAGGCTCAATGATGCCTGCCATGAGCATCTTGTCCAGCTCTAAGCGGACCTTTTCCTTATATTTCGGATTGAGACGGTAAGGCCTTTGCTTAACCGGCTTTGCGTTGGGTTTCAATGTAATCTTCATCATTCCTAGGTCCCCGATTATCCCTTTCAGGTCCATAAACTTGGTAGGGAATAAATCTTGGTATTCGTGGAGAAATTCAGCAACCTTATCCACTATTGCGTCGTCCCAGTAATCTCCAATCTTCATGAATTTGGGTTCTACCTCCGTACCAATGTTTACTTGTTTTGTTTTCAACGACGCGGTTATATCAGGGTTCTCAATCTACGGTCCTTGAACCTTGCGGTGACCTTCTGTTTATGGAATGTTAATCTTTTGTGGATCCTCATCCTCTTCTTTAGCAGTTACATTATAACATTCTAGTGTGTGACTCAGCTGAGTAGCCCATTCAGGCTAAATCAAGTCTAAAGGATCCTGCGGTATCCTAAATATTGTTGCTTTCACTTCTTATAGCGCTTCATCAATAATATCAAAACCGTCCTCAAAACTGAATGTCATCATGAATCCCTCGCGCAGGATATCCCATTCGCCTATCCCATGGCGAAGCTCGGTTTCTACATACCAGTTCATCGGGACAATATCCAGGATGTGACAAAATAAGTGCACCCATTCAGGTTGGGGCTTTTCTCCATAAGCTTGGGTCCATTTGGCCAAATGCGTGCGCGGATCATCATGCCCATCATACTTATCTGTCATTCACATCTTCAGCTTCCCAAAGTGAGTTCTCATCATCCTCCTACATTCACACCAGTCATGAAATATTCCCTTGTGCGTACCCCACCATCTTGCGGGCGTAGCGTGCAGGGCCCAGTCCAACACCTAGAAGCGTTGTTTTTCTGGTACCTCCCTTTCAAATGCATCCAAAAAGATATCTACCTCATTCAAACCATCATAAGTAGGAATATTTATTACCTCTGAGGACACACAGCGCAGCGATCGGGTCATCATGTTGCAGTTCAGCGTAGTCACTTCATGTAATCGTTTCTACCAGCGCTCTAACTCTTCATCGGAGTCCGAAGTGCAAGAACTCTCCCGATCCCATGTAATTTGTCCATCCATGGTCGGATTCACCCAATCTTTATCTCGCGCCGTTATCTTATAGATACAATCTAAATCGTCATCGCTCTCATAACTGCGGACTGGTTCCGTATAGCGTGATCCCTCAGCAAGATCTGGAGGTACTATTATGCGTAGTGATTTCTTCTCAAAGATCATCTTCCATTTCTTCATATTGATTAACCCATTCATATCAGTGGCCTAGTCAATTCCTAGGAGCACAGGATAGGGATTATTGTCATCCACTATCTCTATTACTTCAAAATCAACCAGTGCACTCGCTCCCTCAATATCCACAGTCACGCCTTACAGCCGCCCCATGGGGATGATCTTCTGCTAATTGGTCATGCTTAGCTGAATCATAGACCATTGCAGCACGAGTCTCCCCATTCGTTCCCAAGTCTTCTTCGGTAGGACATTCGTGGGGTCCAAAATAACCTAATCCATCTCATACTCTCCTATCTGCGTGGTCAATCTCATCTCCTGTCCTATCATTGTTTTATGCTTGCCAATATTTCTTACTACACGTGTCTCACCCAGCGCGGTTCCAACGCATCTATTGATGAGCTCTTGTAACCCTTTCACAGCCTTACTATCGCGCAGTAACTTAATATAGGTCTCCAGGAAAGTGGTGAGAATAGAGGGGTCCATCTCCTGCTCGGGCTTATCCTTGCTTCCTGAGGTGGAGGCCTCAATGAAGCTCTTCTTAGCTTCCATGAAGGTTTCACGTGCATGCTCCAAATCGAACTCAGCGTCCTTCACCGGAGCTTTGAAAACCCATGTATTATCTTCTAGCTGTTTCCCCTTGTCATCTTCTATCGTTATTCCACTTCTAAGCACTATATTTACATTTGGGTCCTCTTCGCGCAGCTCAGACCTCATCATCTGCAGGTTTTGAGTCGGTGGAGATGATAGCATCCCTTTGTCACATATCTTAGCTATCATTGTATGACAGTCTTCCGTTTCATGATCAAACAACGTGCAATACTTGCACGACGGACGCATTGGATTAGTGCAATCATGGGCATAGTGTCTTGGTCCTCTGCAATTGTAGCAAATCATCTATCCTCGACCTCTGTCAGGTCCTCCTCTGCCTCGGCTTCGTCCACGCCCCTAAAATCCTGTCTGCGCCATCCCTGCCCTCTTGTCAGGGGGCCACGTTTTGGTCTAAACCCTATAGGCGGGATTTATATCCATAATCAATTCATAACTCCTACAAGTACGCTCATAATGCCCTACCGACCTACAAAAGTTGCAGAACAGTTGTTACGGTGCCTGTACAAACTTTTGCAGCAAATGACAGTTATTCGTGGCATGTTTTCCTGCTACCTGACAGATAGCGCACCATAACGCAGGCCCCGCGCTAGGTCCTTCTTAAGCTTATGGCCTTAAAGGCATCGGTCCCCCTCATGCAATATAGTTCGCAAAGACCGAGAAATGGTCATTGTCATGCCCCTAACTCTTGCATTTCAAGCACCATACCTCCTCGTGCACCTCTGGTCGAATCGTCTTGTCCTGCTTCAGACTTTGCATCTCAAGGCACAGATTCTTCAACTGCGCATGGATCTGTTGAACTCCTAGATTTGGATCTTGCATCGGAGTTTCAAGTAGTCTCATGGAAATCTCCAAGGCCTCTGCATGAGTGGTTATGTTCCGCTGCGACAACGCAACCCTTAAGTGTAGCAGGAGCGAAGCAACAAACCACTCTCAATGTTGTCCCTCTATTAGGTTCATGTTGGCTTTGCGAATTGTACATTTCAACCTCTGATCTAGTTCCTAAGGCGTCTCGCTTGGTTGCATCGCAATTTCTTTGAATCCCACAATTGATTGCACCTCAGATTTAGGCCTACTAAATTCTTTATTCAGTGCTGTCTGGATGTCTGCCACTCCAGCATTCAAGTTATCATTAGAGTACTTAATATACTAGGTTAGCGCACGATCTTGCAGAGAACTAACCAGTGTCGCCTTCTTTATATGATCATCTGTAACACCTTGAGCTTCCCATACAGCCCTTACAACGAACCAGAATTGGTTCGGGTCCTCATTTCCCAAGCCTTTGAACAAAGGCAGCTTCACTGTATTTGCCATACTAAACTATGGTGGAGGTGGAGGTGGTACGGGTGAAGTTGGAGGCGATGGTGGTGAGGTCGGAGGTGGTGTGGGTGGAGGTGGTATTCATGGGAATCCTTGTCTTATTAACTAAATACCACTTCACGGAGAAACCTTCGCTATTTCTTCCTCGTCACCTCGCGGAGGTGAAATTAATGGACTATACTCTGGACCCTTTTTTCCTTTGTTCCTGTAAGTTTTTCTGCTTCGCGTAGTCCTGAACATCAAGGTAGTTGCATAACCCATTTTTCACACAATAGCATTTTAATCCAAGTATTCAAATATTTTACGTACTTACCTCACGGTCCTTTGAAAAAGCACCGCTCCGCCTCGTTGTAGCTGACTGAGGTGTCAACTGCAAATTCAGTCACAAATCCTCCTATGATGCGATTGAGCTAATGATCGACAGTGCAGGTGATCTTATCCTCCGATGCTTCCAATTTTTGTATTAGCTCCAGGGTCCACACAATAGGACCATCAAGTTTCCACCTTCCTTGGCTATCTGCTAGCTTCATGATCCACTCGTATAGCTCAATAAGGAAGGAGCAAAAAAAGATCTCATGGATCTCTGTATACAGGTATCTGTCCAACCACTATTCCTTTGTCAGTCGTAGGTTTTTGTTCTCCTGCACCGCGAATTCGTGGATCTTCTTATCCAACCAGACTCTGATCTCCTTCTTAGTTGGATTCCAGTGATACGACATCACACATCTCTTGTGCAGATTCCAGTCTCGACAACAAAACCATTTGTTGGCTTGAGGGGGCCTGACCCAGGTGCAACATTAATTAGCCAAAAAAATCCCTACACTACTGGCCCTTTCGGAATCAGCCCGTGGAGCGCAGACCGAAGTCTCACCCGAAACAGTATGGGGAGATGCTGGAACCAAGTTTTCGCACCCTAAGATGGTTGTGATGTCGTTTGATTCCTTCTATCCCTCCCTTCACGCAGGTCACTTCACTCTAGGGCCTGTAAGATGAGCCCTCTATTCTGTCCTTTAATACCTTCGCGAAAGGGTACAATCGACCTTCGCACAACCCTAATCTGCTGCTCAGGTACTTTCGCGCTGCTATGGCAGCGTGCCGTGCAGATTCCCCAATTAATCTAAGTGAATTGCTTATCTTATCAAATAATTATATTTAACACCGCGTAAATAGATAATCGTAATTGCGTTCAATTATTCAACGTAATTGCATTCATTCACACATCACATAAGCATAATAAAGGAAGTTCATTCACAGCATATCAAGATGCATTAACAAAACAAAGGCACAGGAATTGCCAAATATTTCTCTTTATTGATATCTTTCAAGGGTGTACAAACTCTGTCTTCTTTGCGCACACAACTGCAGGGATCCACGCACTCAGTTATGGACTTCTACCCTAGGCCTCTGGGCACTCAGCTACAAAGCCTCTACCTACGCTACGATCCAAGCTTAGACTTCTTACTTTAGAGCTACGAATCTCTTACATTGTTCATCATTCTATGTCTCCAAAACTACTTAGAGCTTAGCTCCTTTTATAGAATCCCATGGTCTGCGTACCATGGGTAGATCTCTTACAGCCAACTATACTTTACAAAATTAAGAGCGGAATACCCTTTTTGACACATGACACCTTCGCATTTTGCGACCACAAAATGCAGAGTCTTTACAATTTTATTACAAAATTTGATTCAAACATGGGCTTTTAGCCCCAAAATTGCCCTTGGGGGATCCCGCTCCCAACAAGCATATAACCTATATCATTCTTGGTGTGCATTCTGTGTTTGGATCTTGGGATGTGCCATGGAAAAGAGGTCTGATCCATTCGGGGATTGGCGACTACGCAGTAATTTTCATTTTTTGAATATTAAGTGGATCGGTGGTTGTTGGGGCTATTAGGTGAGATCAATTAATATTTGTCCTTGACTAGAGGTGCGCAATGCCAGAGGAAGGAAAATATTGTCATTGGAAATTGATCCTAGGGATTTAATAGTGGTGTCAGAAGGATTTTTCATCCAATTCACTTGTCAAAAAATTAATACTTAACTAGTGATGTGGGAGGTACTACCTTTCAGAGGTTGGTCGTATGACAATGGGCAATGCCATTGGACGATGAGATCTTCCATAATCATGTTGGGTCCTTTTCATAATCTTCACCCTTTATGATTCTTTATCGAACTGTTCCACTGGTATTTAATATCCCACTTGCAATAAAGGATTGGCATACATGTAAGAATCTAGTAGACGTGTTACCAGTTGTGATCACTTATCGACTCAGTGGAATCGGTGGATATCCAACTTGGTGTTTTTTGGCATGCTTGTCATCAACATGCGCTGGCTCATTACAGTTAATCCCAAGTGTTGGGTGTGACAAGTGTTGGGGGTCCTAATTGCCTCGATGGGTGGGGCACATGCAATGGATGGGCAGATGGATCTCTCTCCCGAAACTCTGATTGAAATCACTATTTAGGAAGATAAGTTGGCTCTCGAAACCTATTTTGCTACGTCTGGGATTCAAAATACAAGGAAGGCCGAAACAACTCACAGAAAGGGTGGAGATAGCAAGAAACAAAAAGCATTCAAGTTGGTGGAAGGGACTAAGGTTGTGAATCTCGGAACAGAAACATATTGGGACAACATCGAACAACTGAAACAGAGGGCACTGGTAGGGAGGTGGAAATTTACCAAGATGAATGGGGAACAAATCAAGACATGGGTAGATTCGACCTGGATGAAAATCTTGAAATATAGACCTAAGGTTAGTGTATTGTTTAATGGATGGACCTGTTTCCATTTCCTTAGCGAAGAAGATGCCGAACAGATTGTGGCAAGCCCATGGGTTCGCGGTAGGGGGTTTTTGATTCTACAAAGATGGCAAGCTGGTTTTAACCCCTTCAAGGAAATTTCGCATAGAAAGATCATTTGGGTCAAGCTCCCAGGCTTGCCACTCGAATTATGGAATAAGCATGTTATTGCTACCATAGCTAACTCTATTGGAAAGTTCTACTTTTGGGATGAAGCTAGTTTCGGTCAATTGGATAAGAGGATGGCTTGGGTATTGGTGGAGGTGGATTTCCATGGAGGCTTATTGGCGGAATTGGAGCTTCGTTGGGGGCCTTATTCTTTCAAAATTGGCATAGATTATTGGGGATTTTCGTTTATATGTCTTATGTTCCATGTTACAGGTCATTTACTTGGTTCTTGTCCCAAAGGGGTTCATGGCTTTGGACGTAGGCCATAACAAACTCAAGATGGTGCTCAAACAGTGGATGTGTCATTGGAGAACCACTATGCCCAGAATCCTATCACATCCCCCTATGGATGCGCCCTGGAACCAGGTATGTCCTTGAACATTAATCTCCAGAATATTAATTATGTGTTAAAGGTACCCATTTCAAGGGATCTTGATACACATTTAACTTCTTGTAGGAATCCTATTGACACCATAGACTCTGTGAAATTAGAGGTTGACACTAATTATAACTCTTCTCCATCGACTACATTATTGTGTGACTTTGATCTGGGGGGAAGTAATCCTTTGTTCGGGGAGGGGAAATGGGAGGAGAGAATCAAGCCTATGGGTATTGATGGGAATCCGTTAAAAGGGATGGACCCAATCATGGGTAGGGTACAATATCCCCTGTCACCTGACAAAGAATTGATAGACATCTCGCAATCAAAATTTATTGCTATGGATCCCCTTACGATTAAGAAATCATTCTTTGATTTTGATGATGCCATTACTCACTCCCCTGTTCATCGGAAAGTCACCACAAAGAAGAATAAAACCACTAAATATAAAACAAAATCTTCTTCTTCTCAAACATTGTTGGGCCTACAGAAGGGTATTTATGGAGGAATAAGAGTCTCATTTACACATGGACCCTCATATCAGTTCTAGGGAATTAATGAGTATGGCATGCACAGGTTCCGAGGTCCTTAGAGGGGGATTTCCTATTGTTCAGGGTCACTCATGATCCTGTTGGGTCCCTATAATACTAGTGATTACCCCATTACTATTGTAGTTATACCCCTTATTTATATTGTTGTGCCCCTATTACCCTCATATTGTTATTTCTGTGCCCCATAGAATCCCTCTATTGTTATTTTTGTGGCTTTATATTATTATTGTTAGGTCGGCTGGATTACATGGTGACTCCTTAGACTCCTATATATAGAAAGGAGGTTTTGTCATTTGTATCATCCAAGAATTGTTCATTTATGTAATGTAAAGGAGGTTGCCCCCTCGAAGAGGCTGAATTCTAAGTCGTGGATCTCTCTTTTCTATCTTTTTGTGAGCTGGTTTCATAACATTTGGTATCAGAGCTTTGGATTCTAGGGTTTCGCTGCTCCAAATAGGTCATCGTGGAATTTTCGCTATAACTTTTTTTCTGTAACGTTTCAGAAGTCGCAAAAAAAACCCATTTGAGAAGAATTGGCTCTGAACTTTGGGTCAGAATTTCAAAGCTTTTAGCGCGATATTTTCGGAGATATGATCTGATGAATTTGGCCTTTTTGCAGACTCCTGAATTACATTCAAAACAGGTGACCTAGGGAAAATCGTCATAACTCTCTCTCTGAGGATCGGATTGAAATTTCGTAAAAAGGTACAGAAAGAGGACAGACTGTAGTTTCTTGTGGGTGAGTTTCAGATTCAAAGGTTGAAACAGTGACTCGTGGAACGTCGTACAAGTTCGCTCTACTGAACCAGTCTAAAAGCTAGTCACTGTGGGAGATTTCACATAACTCTTCCTTGGAGAATCCAATTTAGCTCAGACTTGTGGCATTGGAAAGAGGACGCAGAAGGCTACTACAGATAGCAATTTCAGAACTGGATGATCCGAAATTACAGAGATACATCAGATTCAATATCAGGCTTCTATAAAGTGAAAAAAAAGGTGTGTAGTTTTTTTTTTTAAATTTTTGTGTAAGCTTGGTTTAACGGAATTCAAAGGGAATAGTAAAGCATTATTATCGGTAACTGATGCCCCGAGGAAAGAAAATGCAAACACCTAGTAAGGAACCTGAAAGCTCTAGCATGACTCATGAAGAAGAGGAAGAAATGCTACATGATATATCAAAATTACAAGAACAAGTGCAACAAATGTCACGCTCACAAAAGCTAACAGAAGCTAAGATAAGTGGCGTGGAATCTAAGATAAATGGCGTGGAATCTAAGGTAAATGGCGTGGAATCTAAGATAAAGGGCATGGAAGCTAAGATGGATGGCATGGAAGCTAAGATGGAAGCTAAGATGGATGGCATGGACGCTAAAATTGATGGCATGGATGATAAGATGGATGAATTGAAGAAGTTGCTACAAGAAAGGGTCACTAATGGTGAAAAGGTAGTAAAGGAAACTCATGATGAGAACAAAAGAAATGTTAATCATGATTCCATAGACTCTAATGTTGGATCGAAGACTCACCATGTTCCAAAAATCGATATGAGGAAGTTTGATGGCAAGGATCCAGCCACATGGATATTACAGATGGAGCAATTCTTCGATCTCAATAATGTGCAAAACCCACAAAAGGTACGTACGGCAACTTTATATTTGGAACCAAATCAGTTTGTATGGTATCAATGGCTTTGTTCTCGTAAACAATTTATCACTTGGGCAATTTTTACGGAAGAATTGATAGCACATTATGAGGATACAAAAAGCAACACTTTTTTTAGCCAATTGATAAGTCTCAAACAAAAGGGTTCAATAATGGAGCACATTGAGGAGTTCCAAAAATTGAACATAAGGGTAAAAGATATTCCAGAGGAGCATAGGATTGATGTGTTCATAGGGTCTTTAAAGGATAATATCCAACATGATGTGCGCCTTTGGGAACCTGATTCATTAGAGAAGGCATTCAGATTAGCAAGAAAAATGGAAAGCAAAATTATGGCAACTAGGAAGCATACCGTTCACAACTATAAAGAGGGAAGTGTTGTTGCCCATAGTCTTCCACAACCTACAAGGTTGACACCACAACAATTGGAAGAAAAAAGAGCAAAAGGGCTTTGTTACAATTGTGATAGCAAATACACAAAAGGTCATAAGTGTGGTGAGAAGAAATTATTTTACATAGATTGTGAAGAGGAAGAAGAAAAGGAGCAAGAAAGGTCAAAAGAAGAGGATATATTCCAGGAACAAAGCCTAGATGTAGAACAAATAAATCCGACCATATCTTGTAATGCATTGGCAGGAATTACCACTCCTCAAACCATCAAGATAGAAGGACAAATCAAGAAAAAAAAGGTAATAGTGTTGATTGATTCAGGAAGCACCCACAATTTTATTCATTGTAGGGTAGCAAAAGAATTGAATTGCTTCCTATATCCAGCACCAGAGTGTCAAGTGATGATTGCAAATGGAGGAACAATAAATTGCTCTGGAAAGTGCCATAATATCAAGCTATCCATGGGAGAATATGTATTGACTAGCCCAATGCTTTCCATTCCAATGGGAGGTGCGGATGTTGTACTAGGAGTCCAATGGCTACAATCCTTGGGTACAATAGCTTTTAATTTTCAAGAACTTTTCATCAAATTTTCTTCGGAAGGAAAGGAAGTTGAATTAAGGGGTATTGCAGGGAAACCAGGAAAGATAATCAGCTCTCATGGTATGACAAAGCTTCTAAGAAAGGAGTAAAGAGGTGTAATTGCACAATTATGCTCGCTAGATGTTTCCACATTGGAATCATCTATTTCTCCAGATCTCCAAAAAGTCTTGGACAATCATTCCAAGGTATTTGAGAATCCCAAGGGTCTCCCACCTATGCGTGATCATGATCATGCTATTCATCTGATTCCAGGAAGTGTTCCTCCAAACATCAGGCCGTATAGATATCCCTATGTCCAAAAAAGTGAAATTGAGCGTATGGTTGCAGAAATGCTAGAGGCTGGTATAATTCAACCGAGTCAAAGTTCTTTCTCAGCTCCAGTAGTATTGGTGCACAAGAAGGATGGATCATGGCGCATGTGTCCATATTATAGGGAGCTCAATAAACTCACTATTAAAGATAAGTTCCCCATTCCTGTTATTGATGAATTACTAGATGAATTGCATGGATCAATTTACTTCACCAAGTTGGATCTTCGTTCGGGATATCATCAAATCAGAATGAAGGTTGAAGACATTCCAAAAACGGCATTTAGAACTCATGAGGGTCATTATGAATTTTTGGTCATGCCTTTTGGCCTTACCAATGCACCTTCAACATTTCAAGGTTTGATGAATTCAATTTTCAAACCATTCCTTAGAAAATTTGTGTTAGTATTTTTTGATGATATACTAATCTACAGCAAGTCTTGGAAGGATCATGTTGAACATGTTGACAGGGTGCTACAACTATTGGAGGAAAAACAATTATATGCAAAAAGATCCAAATGTTTCTTTGGAGTCCAGGAGGTGGAATATTTGGGTCATATTGTATCTCATGAAGGAGTTAAGGTAGACCCTAGAAAAATTAAAGCCATTAAGGAATGGAAAATCCCCACATCCATAAAGCATCTGCGAGGATTTCTTGGGTTGACAGGGTATTATCGCAAGTTTGTTAAGAATTATGGGAGAATAGCAGCACCTCTAACAACATTATTGAAGAAAGATTCATTTTCATGGACTCCAGAAGCAACAAAGGCCTTTGAAAATCTTAAAGAGGCAATGTGCCAAGCACCAGTCTTAGCTACACCGGACTTCACAAAAACCTTTATTGTGGAATGTGATGCTTCAGGAAATGGAATTGGTGCTGTTCTAATGCAAGATGAAAGACCCATTGCTTTTGAAAGTCGTCCAATCAAGGGAAAGTTTTTAAGCAAAGCTATTTATGAGAAGGAAATGTTGGCAATACTCCATGCACTTAAGAAATGGCGACCCTACCTAATGGGAAGACACTTCAAGGTAAAAACGGATCATGATAGCCTTAAATACTTTTTAGAACAAAGATTATCCTCTGAAGAGCAACAAAAGTGGGTCACAAAGATGTTGGGTTATGACTTTGAAATCATCTACAAAAAAGGGAAGCAAAATGTGGTGGCAGATGCACTCTCAAGAAAGGATGAGGATGTGGAAGCATTGTTGTGTGCCATTTCTATTATCCAACCAGATTGGATAAACGAAGCAAGGGAGGAATGGAAGAATGACGAAGAAGTATGGGCACTTATTCGAAAGATACAACAAGATTCTAGTACTTCTGATACATTTAGCTGGAAAAATGATTCGTTATGGTACAAAGATCGCTTATACCTCTGTAAGAATTCCCAGCTAAAACAAAAGATTCTTATGGAATTGCACACTTCTCCCTTAGGAGGGCACTCAGGATTTTTAAAAACTTACCACAGGGTTAAGAAGGAATTTTTTTGGGATGGCCTTAAATCAGATATTCAAAAGTTTGTGGCAGAATGTTTGGTTTTCCAACAAAATAAAGTTGAAACAATTAAGACACCGAGTCTATTACAACCTTTATCCATTCCAGGCCAACGTTGGGAGGAGGTTTCAATGGATTTTATCACAGGTTTACCCAAGTCTGAGGGAAAGAGTGTCATCATGGTGGTAGTTGACAGACTTACCAAGTATGCACACTTTTGTGCATTATCACATCCATTTAAAGCCAGTACAGTTTCTACTGCATTTATGGAAACAGTTCAAAAGCTACATGGAAACCCAAAGATTATTGTAAGTGACAGAGATCCCATTTTCACTGGAAATTTTTGGACAGAATTATTTTCTTGTCTTGGTACTCAGTTAGCTCATAGCTCATCTTATCATCCTCAATCTGATGGGCAAACTGAGATAGTAAACAAATGTTTGGAAGGATATCTTCGTTGCTTTGTATCTGATAAATAGACACAATGGGTCAAATGGTTGCCTCTGGCTGAATGGTGGTATAACACTTCCTTCCATACAGCAACAAAAATGACCCCATTTATGGCACTTTATGGGTATCAACCACCATCCATCACATCATATTTAAGAGAAAATTCTAAGGTTCAGGCAGTGGAACATCACATCGAACATCAACAACAAGTCCTCCAACTCTTAAAGGATAACCTCGTGTTGGCACAAAATAGAATGAAACAACAGGCAGATCAACATCGCAGTGAAAGAAGTTTTGAAGTAGGTGATTGGGTATTCCTACGGCTACAACCATATAAGCAAATGTCCCTAAAGCAAGCTAAGAAGGATAATAAATTGTCACCAAAGTATTATGGTCCATACAAGGTGTTGCAAAAGATTGGTACTATGGCATACAAATTGGAGCTTCCTGCAGCTTCTCGATTGCACCCAGTCTTCCATGTTTCATGTTTAAAGAAGGTTATAAGTGAGAAGCTTCCAATTCAAACAATATTGCCAGAAATTGATGAGGAAGGAAAAATTATATTGGAACCAGAAGCAGTCACAGAAACAAGAACTCGACAGCTACGAAATCGATCAATTTCAGAGTATCTTATCAAGTGGAAGAACTTATCCGCTGAAGATTCCACATGGGAGGATGAGAATTTTATGCAGAAGTATCCAGAACTACTCAAGCGTTGAGGACAACACTTTTTTGAAGGAGAGGGGCATGTTGGGTCCCTATAATACTAGTGATTACCCCATTACTATTGTAGTTATACCCCTTATTTATATTGTTGTGCCCCTATTACCCTCATATTGTTATTTCTGTGCCCCATAGAATCCCTCTATTGTTATTTTTGTGGCTTTATATTATTATTGTTAGGTCGGCTGGATTACATGGTGACTCCTTAGACTCCTATATATAGAAAGGAGGTTTTGTCATTTGTATCATCCAAGAATTGTTCATTTATGTAATGTAAAGGAGGTTGCCCCCTCGAAGAGGCTGAATTCTAAGTCGTGGATCTCTCTTTTCTATCTTTTTGTGAGCTGGTTTCATAACAGATCCTCATCTCCTTAAACATTAGGGGCTTAGGAGCTTCCCATAAAACTCGCTCTCTTAAGGATCTCATATTGAGCCACTGTTCGACGGTGGTACTATTACAAGAGACAATGGTCTTGAAAGAAACATCGTGGGAGTCTTTGCTTAAAATGTGTCCATATTGGTTTGTATGTGCTTCTAATGCGTCTTGACTTTCTAGTGGCCTGGCTGTACTTTGGAACCCGAGGGAAATTAAACTTGAGGCTTATCTTTCATGTGCAAGTATTATTTTATCTAGTTATGTGAAGGGTAGCCACTCTCAGATTCGGATAGTCAACTCATATGCTCCATATAGAGGTCAGAAAAATATATTGGGATCACATTGAAAATTGTGGCTTTCTGGACCTTAAATCATTGATTGTGGCCGGGGATCTGAACTTCACTCTCGGGTCTGATGAAGTATGGGGCGACAAAGTTGTGAATGATCCACTTGAATCTTATTTCAGGGGACTCATAGATTCTAACAATTTGTGTGACATATCTCCCAGCCCCATGGCTCTGACATGGCGCAATGGTCGCTCTGGGTCAACGAGCATCTCCAAGCGCCTTGATCGTTTCCTAGTGAATACACAATTGGCAGGGTGCATGTATGGGATTCAATCATCTATTTTACCCATTTTCATATATGATCATATATATTTTATCTTATTGTCATGGGAAGGGATGAAAGATCAAAGAGCATATCCATTTAAATTTAATCATGCGTGGCTGAAGGAAAAATCCTTTGAGGAATTGGTTCAAAGATGTTGGACTAATCATAGGAACTCTGTGGACCAGGGGGCATTGGCTGGACTGGGACAAAAATTGAGGTCATTAAAGCTAGTTGTGCATGATTGGGTAGGGGAAAAAAGAGGGAGCTCAGGAAGGAGCTAAAGGATATTGAAGACATACAAATCATGCTATCAGATCTGAATGACCCTCAATATTTCTTTGAGTCATATAAGAGGTAATTCCTGGAATTCGAGACCCAGAAGAGGGAGATTCTTCATATGAGAGAAGAATAATGGTGATTAAAGAGCGGGGTCATATGGGGGACAACCAGTGATAAAACACCAAAGTTCTTTCATAGGCACGCCACAAGCAAAAAGAAAAAAATGGCATATGGGGGCTGTGGGATGAGGATAATAAATATATCTTTGCCCAACCAGAATTGGAACAAGTGGCTATCAACTATTTTAGGAACCAATTTCAAGAGAGGAATCACACATTCATGGATCATAGGGTCTTCTTAAATCAGATGTCAAATATGTTCACAGATGCTGATAACCTATCATTGGGGAGACCAATTTCGATGGAGGAAGTTGAAGGAGTTATGAATTATAGTGCCAAGGACAAGAGCCTTGGCACTGATGGATGGGGCGTTGAACTCTTTATACACTTTAAGGAATGATGGGGCCTGACATATTGGTGGTTGCGGAGGAATCCAGGACTACAGGATTCATTCCCGTGGAAATAAATGCCACATTTATCGCTTTGATTCCAAAAAATGAGCATCCAACAACTTTTGTGGAATTCAGGCCCATTTCCCTTTGTAATGATATTCATAAGCTCATATCTAAAATCATTGCAAACATAATGAAATCTTCTTTATCCAAACACATTTATCTGGAGCAGTTTGGATTTCTAGACCAACGATTGATACAAGACGTTGTTGCAATCACTCAAGAATGCCTTCATTCCATCAAGACCCAAAAAATAAATGCTAGTCTTATGAAGATCGATCTCAATAAGGCATATGATTGCATAGATTGGGAGTTCTTGCGATTATCACTATATAAGATTGACATTAACCACCAGAATATATGATGGATTATGGCATGTGTAGTGACTGCCAATTTTGCTATCATCATCAATGGTCTACCTACCACCTTCTTCAACTCTTCAAGGGGGATATGACAGGGATGTTCCTTGTCACCATTACTGTTCATAATTGTTATGGATGGATTGAGTTGGAAATTATCGAAAGCAAGGAATAGGGGTTTGATTAAAGGGATCAACGTATCAGAGGACATATATATTACCCACTCGATGTTTGTGGATGATCTGTTGTTGGGTGGAGAGAATAATGGAGTCAGATTTATGAAATACTAAATGCATTTAGTAAGGCTACATGCTTATACATGAACAAAGATAAATCAATTGCCATTATAGATTCACAGGTTGTAGTGTTTATTATGAATATTTTCCATATGTTTGAATTGCACAGATATAGATAGATGAGGGATTCAATTACCTTGGATATACACTGAAACTAAATAAATACAAAAATAAAGATTGGGAGTGGTTGTTAAAAAAATTTGAGAAGAAAAAAATCTTTTGGTAAAATAAATGGCTTTCCCTTGGGGGTAGACTCATCCTTATCAAATCTATCCTATAGAATTTGTCAGTCTACTAGATATATTTGTATTTACTGCCAAAGGAAGTAATACATAAGATCAATCAAATTTGGACTAGATTTATATGGGCGGGTAAAAGTATAGGAAGGAAATACCACCTGGTCTGATTGTCCTCCATTGCACGACCCATTCAGACTGGAGGTTGGGGTATACTGGACACGAGCGCTTTAATATTTCATTGGTCACAAAATCTTTTTGGCAGGCATTATATGGCACAAGTATTTGGAAAAATATCATGAAAAGGAAATACCTTCATCATATTGATACCACACAGTGGATTAGAGATGGGGTTAAGGAACATAAGGGTGTGTCATACATTTGGCGCAATATGATGAAAATAAACAGTGGCTCTTTGCTGGAATGAGATGGGAGATTGGCAATGGTTGTCAAATTCAGGTGGGTTTGGACGCTATCAAGGGTATGGATGGTTACCATTCACTTTCTACCCCTCTGATTTATCATTTATCTCAAATGGGTATTACTCATATCTGGCAGGCGGCTGCTAAAGTAAACAACAACTTTAGTACCCACACGTGGTAGAATGCGATTTCTATGGGATTGTCGAGGAGATGGGGTATAGAATGGAAGGATTACATCCAATGTTTAAATCAGACTGGAGTCTTTCTATATGAAGTAGAGGATAAATTTTGTTGGGTGGGAACACTTAAAAAGGGACAGATTGTTGTCAAGGATATATATTCCACATTTACTGTAGATACATTTGATGAAAGGCTCCAGTGGTTCCAAAAAATATGGTATTGTATCATACCCATGAAGCTGAAATGTTTTAATTGGCTAGTTCTCCATAACATAGTGCTCACTTGGGATATTTTAATACAGAGAGGACATAAGAGACCAGGCATTTGTTCCCTATGTTGGGCAGCCATGGAGGACACTCTTCATCTATTTTTAAAATGTCCATTTTCAATTGCTATCTGGGATGGAGTAATGTCACTACTCAACATCAAAGGCAGGTGGCAACAGGGATCGATTGAGGGAGTTCTATCTTCTTGGTTCATAATGCATAAGCAACACTCCACTTTACCATTCTATATATTATGGGGGATATGAAGATCCAGAAACAAAAATATTTTTGAAAAACAAGAACCAGACATCAGGACAACTATAATTAAGATTGTTGCATACTATGGGGAGATTGGACCAAATATTAGAAAAGGCCATAGAGGTAACATCAAGTATATCGATATTTGGAGTGAACTTCCAACAAGTTTCTTTGATGGGGCATGCATACATTCGAAATGTGGATGTGGGGCTTATATTGTAATGGAACCTGGTATGTTTTATCACTTTTGGTGGGAAGGAGGAAGAGGCACAAACAATCGGGCATAAATTATAGCACTATGGGGGACACTTCTATGTGAAAAATGGTTGGGTATTGAGACTATAAAGATATTTGTGGACTCAAAAAGTGTCATAGAATGGGTACACAGATCCTCTCAATTCAATCTTATCAATATTTCTGCATGGATGAGGCGTATCCGGATTCTGGAGCAAACCCTTCATCATATTACATATAGGCACGTGTACCGTGAACAAAATCAAGTTGCAAACATGTTATCAAAAAGGGGCATTGCAAAAGAAACATGTTTGATTCACTTTCATGCTTACCAACAGGGTTTAGTAATAAATGAAGGAACTATAGAGATCCTGTAGCATAGTAATTTTGTATAAGTGGATCTTATTGAGGCTAAGATAAAGACACTTCAAAAAATAGGAGTATGGTAATAGATTTTCAAAGTGGAATCAAAAAATAGGAGTATGGTAATAGATTTTCAAAGTGGAATCGTAGGTAGATATTGGAGATATGATAGATAAGTAAGTAGAATTTTGTACTAAGTTTTTATTGAGTACAATGACAAATATGTGATAGAAATGTTTTTTTTTTTTAAGAAAAAAGTAAGTCAGATACAAACTATTGTAATCACGTTCATTTTAATGAAAGATGATTTTTTTTCCACTAGAGAAAAAAAATGAATTAAGGAAAAAATAATTGCATAAAGACGGGAAGGGAATCCATAAATAAATATCTAACCTTCTCTGGGTGAGCTTCTTGAGGACTGTAAATGTCGTCTCTGAGATTTGCTCGACATAGAGGCCATAAGAACACTTCAAGGCAGTGTTCTGCCCCACCGACAGTGCACCCAAGTTTTCTTCGAAAGGAAAATTGGTTGCCAAATCTGCTTTGGTTTTCCAAATGGCTAAACTCGAATTCCAAGTCCTCTTCTGAGAGGTTTAGCTTCGCCAATATCTCCATTTTTAACCCTGCACAATCAAATTGCTGAATTCAGTTGTTGAAAGTTTCAGTTGAAGTCAAATTCATAGGAAAATCAAAGTTATGACAATTTTTGTATGAAATATTGGCGTGTTGTGAATCCATAAGTATTGTTTGGAAAACACAGATACAGACAAAGGTCGTTGCTCTCCTTGTTAATGTCACAGGAAGAGCGTTTGGATTTAATACAGGAACCTTAGATTGAAGATTCCTGCTGAGTATGCATCATTATCTGGGCTTGGCGGGTAAAAATTTATATAAATAATTTCAAAGTAGTGTTGTAGAATACTTTAAAAAATTCGCAGATCAAATCCTATCCAATAATATCAATTGTTAATGAAAATCCTTTGGTAGGTCTCACGTAATAATATGGCACAACAAGCTTTGGAAAAAGGTGATTGCAAGGCAGTTGATTTGCAATTCCAGCGGAGAGCATATCATGACAAATGGCACATAACAATATGTCATCATCACCAGTGCCTACAGATTCGACTAGAATGAAATGAATGAATAGTGATATGTGTGAATTGTGGTCGTGAATATATAGAAAACTGTGAGAACCTCTTCTACTTAGGCCATAGTTCATAGAACTCCAGATTACGTCGGCATTTTGGAGGAGGGAACTTTGAAGATTATGTGGACAGAGCTGAAGTAGGAGCATGTGAATTGGATTGCGATCCAGAAGGAGCAACGACCACAACTATTGGGACTTCGCTGAATAGCAATGCCGCCATAAGGACCACAACTATTTGCAAGGATTTCAGGTTCTAAAGTTTACTAATTCGAGTATAATCATTCATTTGTGGCAGACTAAAGACAACAAAACTAGATGCTACAAGAATACAAGTCTCTCATCATCTTTCAAAGAACCTAATGTTGAAGATAATGGAGAATATCTTAGAATAGGTAAAGTTGGTTCACGTAGCTTCAGGATAGGAATTAGTTTCTATTTCTTAGGATGTTGTTCTAACTTCCCTAAAACCATGTATTCTATTTAATGTGTAATGTTGATGAACAATGTAGAGCGTTCTGCAGAGCCAGACTCTCCTGGTTCAGACTCTCTTTCGTAGAGTTGACCAGTGGGTTTTATTTCTTAGTACAAACATTGTCATTTTTATCATGGTATCAGAGCATAAGGGCTGAGGAACCTGTACGTTCACTGGTGGGTGGTTCTTTGAACCGAAATCATCACAGGTTTTGAGTGGATAGCCGTGACGATACACTAATACACCTCTCTGAATTTTCATTTTCTCGATCGTCGCATCTTTCTAGTGTACAATTGCGATGGTTGCAACTAATCTCTCAAAATTGGTGTATTTCTGCGATGGTCTCGGAAATTGGGCGTATATCTGCGACTAGTCTCAAAAAATTGGTGTTTATCTATGACTAGTCTCGGATATTGGGGAAATATCAGCGACGATCGTGTAAATCAAAGAAATTGCAAAGGGAGCCAAGAACAAGGTTGTAGCTGTCAGAGACGCTGAGTGGGGAAGCCAAGAACAAGGCTGTAGTTGACAACAAGAGGTTGTTTGGAGGTTGAGAAGGAAGCCACGATGACCTGCACGTGTGTTGTGAGATCAAACAATAGTGATCTATCTCTGTCATAGATCTGGGGTAAATTTAACATTTTTTTTACCTTTCGTTTTTTTTTCTAAATCGCCAAGATGAAAAACAATATATTTGAAGCATGCATGAACGAGCATAACAAGCTCGATGGTTCCAATTATGCAAATTGGAAGTTTAAGATGCAGACTCTGCTAGAAGCGTAGAGTGCTTGGACAATTGTGAATGGAGATGAGCCGAAGCCCGTGGTTGGATCAGCGTCGGTCCCAGATTGGGAGAAACGAGAAAGCAGAGCAAGGACAATGTTAAATATGTCAGTGAAAGATTGTATTATACTGCACATCAGAGAAGGTAAGTCAGCTAACGAGATCTGGGGAACTCTGAAGGAATTGTACGAGATCAGAAATTCAAATCGTCTTTTGTTCCTCAAGAGTAAGATCCTGTCCATGAAGATGGAGGAGAATGAAACGATTGCTTCATTTGTAGCAAGGATCAAGGATCTGAAAAACAAATTATCAGATATTGGTCATACAATGGACAATACAGATCTTGTGACCATTACAATGAATGGTGTCACTAATGATTATCAGATGTTCATCATTGGGATCAATGCCAGAGAAAAGATCTCGCATTTTGAAGAGCTGACAGGTATACTAATGCAGGAAGAAGAGAGGAGATCGACTCTAAAGCCCTAGAGTGCCGATCTTGCATTGGTGGCGAGGAAGAACTTCTACAAAGGGAAAGGAGGTCCACAACAGCAAAATGGAGCAAGTTCACATAAACGACCAAATCTGACCCAAGGTATGCACTCGAATAAAACTACTCTGAAACTAAATGTTTTTATTGCGGAAAATTGGGTCATATTTCCATGGAATGTAGGAAAAAGAAGTATCATGAAGAATAGCAGAATCCAAAGAGACATGCAGGTCATCTCACGAACAGTGATCAGGTGCAGGATTTGAGGTTGTTCATGGCAGATCGTGATGAAAATGTTGATGCAGACATCTGGTATGTAGATTCAGGATTGTCAACACACATGATAGGGAACAAGCACTGGCTGGAGGATTTTAAAGAGATCAATGAAGGCGCACTGATTTACCTAGGAGTTGACAAAAGTCATCAAATCAAAGGATGTGGGAAAGTTTCTGTCATTCTACTTGATGGTAATATTAAAAAAATTTACAATGTAATGTATGTGCTTGGCATAACAAAGAACTTGATTTATGTATCAATGATTACAGATCAAGATTTCAAAGTTGAATTTTTAAAATCTAACTGTTACATTAAGGATCTGCTAGATGGAATGAAGACAATTGCTACAGGAATTTGATCAGGAGGATTGTACAAGTTGGATGTGAGCCCTGCACCGGTTCGAGCATTGACAACAGCGAGCCTGACTACAGAAGAGCTTTGGCACCAGAGATTCGGCCACATCAATTAAAATGATTTGTTGTTACTACAGAGGAAAGAAATGGTAAGAGATCTTCCTATGCTAAAGCAAGTACATAATGATTGCAATGCTTGTACTTTAGGAAAAATGCATAGAGAAGAATTCCATGTTAGAGTAGAAAAGAAACAGAGGGATATACTAGAGTTAGTGCACACAAACCTATGTGGTCCCATGCAGACAAAATCATTAGGAGGTGCAGTGTATTTCCTACTGTTTATTGATTACTGTACAAAGTTTTCTTGGGTGTATTTCTTAAGTAAGAAGAGTCATATATTCAAATACTTTAAGTAGTTTAAAAATATGATTGAAAGACAAATAGGGAAACAGATAAAAATTCTTTGTTCTGATCAAGGGGGAGAATATAAGAAAGATGAGCTGATCAGATATTGTAAAGATCATGGAATTTTGCAGCAGTTTACAGTACCCCATACTCCATAGTAGAATGGAGTAACAAAAAGGAAGAACAGAACTCTGGTGGAATGTGCGAGAAGTATGTTGAAAGGTAAATATCTTTCAAATGGTTTTTGGGCTGAAGTAGTGAGTACTACGGTTTATTTAAAAAATAGGAGTCCTACAAGAAGTCTTGAGTTTAAAACTCATTTTGAAGTTTTATATGGATATAAGCCTGCAGTAAAACACTTAAGAATATTTGGATGTAAAGCATTTGCCCACATACCCAAGGAAGATAGAAAGAAATTAGACTCAAAAGCCATCATATGCACTTTTATAGGGTATTGTTCGTCATATAAAGCATACAGATTATTTAATCCCTCTACTCACAAGATCTTTGTTAGTAGAGATGTTAAATTCCATGAGCAGGATGGTGAAGAAACTGATGAGCACTATGATGGATGGGACATTCCGTACTTTGAAGAAGAGGATGCAGAGAACAATCAGGATTAGCAGCAAACAAAGGTAGAGGATGAACAACAACAGCAACAACAACTACAACAACAACAATAGCAGCAGCAACAACATCAACAAAACAGCAACAGCAATAGAAGGAAGAAATAAGGTTTGAAACCACCACCCCACCACTCAGGAGATCAGGTAGAAAAGCTCAAATGCCTGCAAGATATAGGGAAAATGCATTTATAACTAGTATGATGAATGTTGTTGAACCATCTAGTTATAAAGAAGCAAATGAAAGTAATGAATGGAAAATAGCCATGGAACAAGAATATGATTCAATAATCAGAAACAACACTTGGGAATTGGTAGAACTTCCTAGAGGAAAACAGGTCATAGGTTGCAAATGGTTATATAAACCGAAAATCAATGCAGATGGAACTATAGAAAAACTGAAAGTTAGGTTGGTTGCAAAGGGGTACACACAAAAAGAAGGGATAAATTATGAAGAAACCTTCGCCCCTATAGCTAAATTGAACACCATCAGAATGTTAATTACTTTAGCTACTAAGAAACATTGGATAATGCACCAACTAGATGTAAAGTCTGCATTTCTGAATGGAGAACTGAAATAAGAGGTTTATTTAGAGCAACCGGAAGGGTTTGTCCATAAGGGAAAAGAACATTTAGTCTGTAGGTTGAAGAAAGCACTCTATGGACTAAAACAAGCTCCCATGTCATGGTATGAGAAAATTGATTCATTTTTTCTGCAAGCTAGCTATAATAGAAGTAAGAATGACCCTAATCTTTACACCATGAAAGATGAACAAGGGTGTGTAGTGTTGATTTCATTATATGTAGATGATTTGATAATTATAGGTGATGCTATATATCTAATTGATGAAATCAAGCAGCAGATGTCACAGATGTTTGGGATGAAGCATTTCGGTGAACTCAGATACTGTTTAGGTCTCGAAATCTGGAGAGATTTAGGTAAAACATTTCTGTCACAAGCAAAGTATGTCAAAGGCCTGTTAGAAAAGTTTAGAATGGATCAGTGTAAGTTTGCACCGGTACCATTGCAGTAGAACATCAAATTACAGTGTGAGGATGGCTCAAAAGCGGTGGATGCAACACTTTACAGACAGCTGGTTGGGAGTCTGATCTACCTAACCACCACTAGACCTGATTTGTCTTATGCAGTCAGCGTGTTAAGCCAATTTATGTCTAAGCCACTTGAAAGCCATTGGAATGCAGCGAAGAATGTTTTGAGGTATCTACAAGGTACTGTAGATTATGGAATTATTTACACTGACTCTTCTGATGTTAGATTGGCAGGATTTGCAGATTCAGATTGGGCAAGAAATGTAGATGATCGCATATCTATAACAGGTTATGCATTCAGTCTTGGATCTTGGGTGATCACTTGGAGAAACAAGAAGCAGAACACAGTCTCCTTTCCCTCAGTAGAAGCAGAGTATCAACCTATGTGTGCAGCAACGTGTGAGGCGGTTTGGTTGCGGAGACTTCTCCAGGATGTTGGGGAAGAACAGACAGTCGCAACAACAATCAGATGCGACAATCAAAGTTCAATCAAGCTGGCCAACAATCCGGTGTTTCACAAAAACACTAAACATATTGATACTCAATTCCATTTTGTTAGGGAGAAAGTGCAATCTAAAGAAATTCATCTGGAATATTGTAATACATGTGATAATGTTGCGGACATTTTCACTAAGCCCCTTAGAAAAGTAAAGTTTCAAATGTTTAGGGAGATGTTAGGCATACATGTGAACCCATTCTCCATTAAGGGGGAGTGTTGAAGATAATGGAGAATATCCTAGAATAGGTAGAGTTGGTTCACATAGCCTCAGGATAGGAATTAGTTTCTATTTCTTAGGATGTTGTTCTAACTTCCCTAAAACCATGTATTCTATTTAATGTGTAATGTTGATGAACAATGTAGAGCGTTCTGCAGAGCTAGACTCTCCTGGTTCAGACTCTCTTTCGTAGAGTTGACCAGTGAGTTTTATTTCTTAATACAAGCATTGCCATTTTTATCACATAACGCACTGTGTGACATCCTAAAGCATCATTATCACTTACAAGGCTGCTGCTTTAAGCTTTGATGGACGGGGAGCTGAAGCGCAGGTAGAGACAAGGATCTGAAGTCTGGTGGCGAGGAGTAGCATTATGGTAATCTGCATCTCTTCTTGACAGAATGGTTTCTGATGAGAAAATGGAGTTTGATAATGTAGCTATATAGTTGGTATGAAAGGATTCAATTGTAAGCTCCACAAACAACCAGGGGCTCTCATCTCCTTCAACCATTCCTCAGGAGAGGTTTGGAGCAATATCTTTTTCAGTCATAGAGCACAAACAGGGTGTGTTACTCGGTGCCGAATGAGGTCATTTGGTTATCAAATGTTCTTGTTCATTTGCTGTTGGGGTAACTATTCACACTATTACTCGATTATCATTCTCTCCTGATGATGTTCAATATTTTGCTCTCACTTCTCTTTATTGTACATTCTCAGATTCTTCACATTATTATTCTACTTTGTATTGCCACTTACCTTCTCAATTGTATTATTCGCCTACACTTCCTGTCTCTCCCAGGTGTCCACATGCCCCTCTGGAGTGACCTTTTCCGCCTATACTGCCCACAGTCCTTTCTGGGGGATTGATTGCCTCCATATTACCAGCTATAACACCCTCTGTCACCGCTGGATAAATTCCTTCACTGTATCCCGACCATGCAACTCATTTGGATTTCGTTTTTGCAATAACTGGTGGACGTGCCCTGGGTGTTGTTGTGGTTGCTGTTGTGATGGCAGAGATTGCCCACAGTCTTATTGAAGCTCTATTTTCCATATCCAACCTCCTCATTCGTCTTTGTCTCGGCTCAGACCTGCATATTTTTTCGGCAATCTATTGCCCCTAAATCCGACTTGATTTCAAAATTAGCCAACGACGTACTGGCCTCTATACATCAACACGTATCGTGACATTTTCCCACATTCTTCTACTGACAGATGTTATCCTCATACCATGACTAGGATCCTCTACTATCGTCATTCCCTATATCTATATTTATTCATCTCCTATCTCTAGGTACTTACCTCATTTGGACTTAAATTTCGGCAGCATCCAAATCTGACCCCTCCCTTTACTAATACCTTTTTCAGTGCTTCTATCTGTGAATATCTGACTGTGGGGACCCCTAGACATTCTCTGACAATGGCACATTTACCCTACACCTAACACCTGACCTCTCATTATCATCTCCACCTACTCTCTCCCGGTTGTATATTGCATTGTCCATGTACTATTTGGGGTGATGGAATACCTGGCATCGGACACCTCAGCACATGATGCGCTCATCTGCGCCACGATGGAGGCCGAACAATAATTTGGGAGGGGGGCCACTCCCTTGGACAAAGGGCTCCCGCCATCTCCATCGCACATACTACAAGATGGCTCACATGCACCATCGTCACTGCATGGGAGCTCACACTTGGTTCATGGACGTCGTGCTCGTCACCCTACCTGCGCAATTAAAATTACTGATCCTGCACCCAATTTGGCTTTTGGGCATGATGTGCTATTAGACCACGTAATTAGCCTTTAGAAGCATGCTCTGGTTGGGAAGTGGCACTTTGCCGATATGGAGGATTCAGACATGCGCACCTGGTTACATTCAAAATGGCACATACTGCTTGATTACATGCCAACGGTGGTTCGCTTGCTCAACGGTTGGTACAACTTCCATTTCCTCTGTCAGGAAGACCTCGAAAAGATTAAATCAATTCCCTGGGTAAGGGGGCGCAGTTTTCTCACTCGATACTACTGGTATATCGACTTTAACTTGCTGTGAGACACCCCACAAAATAATCTTATCTGGGTAAAACTACCTGGTCTCCCCATTGAATTCTGGTTGAAGTGGGTATTCACTGATATTGGAGATGCAATTGGGAAGTTTGTATATGTGGATCCCCGATGCCTTGGGGCACCTGACAAAAGGGTGGCATGGATCCTCATAGAAAAAAATTATAGGGGAGGATTTCTGGACCATATTTCTCTCAGCTGGAGCGACACTAAACTGATCCAGAGACTGGACTATTGGGGAGTCCCCTTTTGTTGCCTGAATTGCCACCACACTGGACACCTTCTAGCCCATTGTCCTCAACGTTGGGGGCCCAGACCTATGGCGACTCGACGCCCTCAGAAGGGTATATGGCAATAGGCAAAAGATATATTTGCAGATGGCTCGTCATATGGGGGCACTGAGACACCAACGCACGGCACTGGCTCTCCACTGTATACAGGTACTCCTCCACTCTCTCCACTTGGAAAACCTCCCCATCACTCTGCTAATATTCCGTTACAATCTACTCCTATTCATGTTCCTTCCACCTCATTCTCTTAAGGTTTCTACCCCCCTCCCTTAGATGCCACATTACTCGGGCTTGCACCCACATCACATAAGTACATAACAACGCCACCTAACACTCAGCCTCATCTATCACACCGTGACCCTCTATCCTCCACCCATATATGTTACGTCCAGGCAAAGTCCCCGACTCGTATCATACCACCGTCCCCAACATCTGACCCTCCTCCTAAACTGACTCCCATATTGCCACATTCACCGATAGATTCCCCCACAAACTCCATGGACAGTGACCTCGACTTCCTTCTCTGGAAGAAAACCCTGGACCTCTGGTCACTCACCATCCACAAACCATCGGGTCCTCCATCCCCTCACATTAGCCCTACATCCGCTGGTAACATCATTGTTTGGAAAAAAAAACCACGGGACAACGGACACTTCCGTGGACGTCCACATTTCCCACCATCTTTCTGTCCTGCGGAGTCAAATGCCCTCATTGACGTCCCCATTGTTGACTCTATCCCTACTCGGGCCCTTGGAGCACAGAAGCCTGCTCAAGGACAAACATGACTTTTATTCTTTCTCTAAATTTGAGGGGACTTGGGGCCGCCCCTAAATTTCTGGCCCTAAAGGATCTCTTTTCTTCTAATCATCCCTACATTATTCTACTACAAGAAACCATGCATCCTGCTCCTCAGGTGATTGGTTATTTTCGGAGAATGCTACCAGACTGGCACATGGCTGCCTCTGATGCAAATGGTCTCTCGGGTGGTCTGATTGCTATCTGGGACCCTAGATGGGTCAGGGTTCGGGCTTTTTCCTATTTTGCTGGGATACTACTTGTTGGACACATTCGTGGCCTCTTGGGTCACATTCATATACTAAATGTTTACACCCCATACGATGATTGAGAGCTATTTTGGTAGCGACTGGTCAAGTCAAAGATACTCGACCTAACTTCCCTTGTTTTGGCGGGTGATCTAAACTGTACTTTTGGTGCACACAAGAGTTGGGGTCGCTCCAGTAGAATTGACGCCATGGCAGATAAACTAAAATCTATTATTATGGACCATAACTTAGTAGATATCTGTCCCTCCACCAACATGCCTACTTGGGATAATGGTCGGTCGAGTGAGAGTTATATTGCAAAGCGACTCGACCGCTTCCTCCTACATGACTAGATCATCGAGAGACTCGGGATGGTCTCTTCTGAAATTATTAGTTGCCATATATCAGATCACCGCCCCATCACTCTCCACTGGCGTCGGGATGATTTCCGTGGCGGTTTTCCCTTCAAGTTTAACCGGATTTGGTTGGAAGATCCCACTTATTCGGATCTTGTCAAAGGAAATTTGGAGCAGAGAGGAAAATCGATATCCCTCCCATATGCAGTCCTTTATTGACAAATTGAGGATCCTAAGGCAGGAGACCAAGCAGTGGGAGATCAAAAAGAAGCAGCTTCTGAACAGAGAACTTGCAGCTATAAATAAGGAACTATTGGAGATTTGTCCACTCCTATCTGGTCACACACTCCTGATAGAAATTCGGTATCGCATTTGGCCATTAGAAAAAAAAAATGACTCTGCTTATCATTAAGGAGACAACATGGAAACTAAAAAGTAGAGCTATCTGGCTCAGGGATGGTGACCGAAACACCAAGTTCTTCCATAGATATGCAAATTTCCGGCAACATACTAATTCTATATGGGAGATTTATGACTCTGAAGGGAACAAATGCCAAACACAACAGGATATCAGTCAGGCTGCCTCTACTTTCTTCCAACATGCCTACGGCCGGAGAACTATAGACTACCCGGAGGATCAACTATGGGGAATACAACACTACCCCAATATGTTTGATGATGATGCGAATCTTGCCCTTTACAAACTGGTCACTGCGGCGGAGATTCATGAGGTACTGCATTCCTTCCATGGGGACAAAAGCCTCGGCCCTGACGGTTGGACCATTGAGCTGTTCACTCACTTTTTTTATATTTTTCAGGCTGATTTGGTTAACTTAGTTGAGGAATCCTGGGTAATGGGATTTTTTCACCCCCTTCTAAACTCCACCTATATTGCTCTGATCTTGAAAAATCCTATTACTCATTCCTTCTCTGACTTCCACCCCATTTCCCTCTATAATCTTATCTATAAAATCATCTCAAAGACTATTGCAAATCATCTGAGACCCATCCTCTCATCCTTCATCTCCCCACAACAATTTGGCTTTCTAAAAAATCGTCAGATACATGACGCAGTTGCAATAGCACAGGAATGTCTACATTCTATCCATTCGAAGAAATTAGGTGCTACGATTATGAAGGTGGACCTTAAAAAAGCATTTGACTATCTGGATTGGGGGTATTTGAGACTGGTCCTCCACAAGGTTAGTATTCAGCCCTCAGCTACCGAGTGGATCATGGCTTGCGTATCAAATGTACAATTCGCGGTGATCATAAATGGATACCCAGTGACATATTTTAAGGCTGGGAGGGGTCTCCGATAGGGTTGTTCTCTATCTCCACTCCTATTTATCTTGGCATTAGATGGTCTGAGTCTTCACATTACAAATGTTGTAGCTGAAGGACATTTTCTACCTCTCAACATCGGGAGAAATATTCAGATTTCTCACAACTTCTTTGTGGATGATGTGCTCATCATGGGGATCCTCAACAGGTTTGCTTGGCTACACCTTTTTCACATTTTCATTAAATTTGGAAATGCTACTGGATTAATTATGAACCAAAGTAAATCGGTTATTGTACATGAACAAGGTGATACAGAGACTACTGATTATATCACTAACTTATTTGGTATTGCATCTGAGCTTATGTCTGCTGGTTTAAAATACCTTGGTTTCCATTTAAAGCCTTGTAATTACAAAAAATTGGACTGGCAATGGCTGGTTGACCGATTCTATCTAGTTCGGTATGAGGCAACATCACATTTGAATACCAAGCAAATGGGATCACAACACATTTCATTTGGTCTGGTATGAGGCAACAACACAAATACCATCTCTCAAAACTAGAACATATCACTTCGCCGAAGCGACCAGGTGGTTGGGGCATCTTACATTTGAAGAGATTTGGGCATGCCCTTCTTCTCAAATCTATATGGCACGGGATCTTTGGTGCAGGCACATGGAGTCAAATTATAAAACACAAATATCTGAAAGGGATTGATTTTAAAGTATGGATGTGCAAGGGATGTATTGGAAAAAACACTGGTTCTACAGTCTAACACAATTTTGTTAAGATTAGCCATTTATTCCTTACACTGCTTACATGGAGATTGGGCACGAGACACCACATTGCAATTGGTCATGACAGTGTCTGGGGACTGGAGGACATAGACACTATCCCGGTTTCTCTCATTCAGGGACTAAATGACCAGGGCATATTCTTTTGGCAACAAGTCATTACGACTTGGCAAAATAGTTTCCCTATATGGAAACGTTCAGCGGAGCTGAGACTAAGTGGACAAAACGCTATGGAGTGGGATAAAATATGCACACAATTGCAACACACTGGTATCTGCAGGGACACGAAATGTGACATGATTGCATGGCAGGGTAAGATGAAGGCAGACAACACCATGGTGGTGGATACATATCATAGACTTTGTTGTTTGAATGATAATCAACCATAGGTTGGTTGGTTTTCAAAATTTTGGAACTCCCACATTCCCACAAAAAATACCATTTTTCTCTGGCTGGTCTGGAGGAACAAAAATCTGACCTGGGAAAATTTGCAGAAAAGAAACTGGATGGGACCTGGGTATTGCGTACTTTGCAAGAAGGCAGAAGAGGATAATGGACATCTGTTCATTAAATGCCCTGAAGTTTCTATATTCTGGCAAAATTTGGATGCTACATATGGTTTAAATATCCCATAGTTCATGTACATTACGGACTGGCTGGAATGGTGGAGTAACCAACATGGTATACATCGCCTCATTCCTCCTATATTCATTTGGGAAATCTGGAAATGGAGGAATAATATCATCTTCAACAACCACAGAGAACAGGGAGCCCAGGTGTTGGAAAGAATTAAAAACAAGATATCTGATGAAATACAAGAGGGTATCACAAAAAAGCCCGCAAAAAACAATACTGGCCCTGAGATCAATTACCCTGCTGGATTCTTCGATGGTGCATCACAAAACAACATATGTGGTTGTGGTTTCATACTCCACATTGAACCAGAGCTGACATATTATGTTCACTGGGGGGCGGGTAAAGGAACCAATACAAAGGCTGAAGCTATGGCATTATGGGGACTTCTGTGGTTTATACATTTCCTGGATATTCAATCCGTTCACATCTATGGCGACTCAAAGGTCATTATCGATTATGTTGGCGACAAGGCTACCATCTACAAATCCTCCATACAAGGCTGGTTAAATCGGATCAAGACACTCTGGAGCCCTCTTCTACACTCCTCCATACAACACATTAGCAGAGATTTCAACATGGAAGCGGATCGACTCTCCAAACAAGGCATCAGAAACGAGTTGGATGGTCTTCATTTGGAGATCAAAATGGGTGAGACTTGGCTCGAGGCTGGGATTATGCCAATTCCAGGATGACCTCTAACCTGAAAACTTTTTTTTGTGACATCGCACAGATCCAATTTGCTAATTCCCTTTTGGGTCATAGTTTTTGGAACTACAGAGAACTATTTATAGCTATTATAGAAGCACATTTTTGCTAAATATCGCTATGGTACTACCTGTGATACACTTTAATATTAGACAGGTATATGCTTATCGGGCTGGTTACTGGGATCTTTTTTTGTATGAAGAAACATGCTACATGCACTGATAGCTATACTCTTGTTATTTAGAATATTCTGAGATGAAGATGATGTAAATATAAATCATGAATGAATATATTGTTTTTTTCTTCTGAAAAAAAAATGACACAACAAGCTTTTTATTTCGTTTTGGTAATTGGTCGACATCATATATTTGCTTTTGGCTGGTAAAAATCAAAGGGTTAAACATCTCAATCATTATTTTGTATTGATACAGTAAATAGGTTTTAAAATTTTCATATATATTTGGTTATTTTAATATTGTAATTTTTAAGATTTATATATATATATATATATATATATATTGTAGTTTTAGTGATGTTAAGTTTTAGTAAAATTCTTATTAAATATTATTTAAAAAAAATTAAAAATGGTTTTGTTGGCTAGTTGCCTATGACTCTTAATTAATTTGCTTTTTTTAGAAATTGATTTTTTTTTGAATTTTTAAAAATTGAATTTCTTTTTTTTTTATTGGTGGATCACTAATTTTCTGTGGTTTAAGATCAATTTTTCAGAATAAAAAATTGTTAAAAAAAAACTTTAATCGTCAAGTGTCCTCATAAATTAATTATTGATTTTTATTTTTTCCAAATTTATTGATTTTTCCATAATTAATATTAAAAAAAAGAATTGCCATTAAGTTTTTTGTTTTTTCTAACCATGGAAACCTTAAAAACAAAAGCAAAGACAGATTGTTCCCTTGTTGATTTTCTTCATATTTTTCCTTTGGTGATTTTTATTATTGAATGGACTTGTTCAATTATTTTCCTCCATAAGCTTTACCTATATTATACATTTTCACAATTCAATTTTAAATCATGATGCAATATAAAAAGTACAATTTAAGTCAACACTACAATAAATAAGATTTTCTTTTTGTCTTTACAATTTTAATTATAACTTAAAATTTTGCAATCACATTTAAACCTTTATGTACTACTTTTTTTTTATTTTTATTTTAATCTACTAGACATTGTAATTATTTATATTAGATATTTTATTACATATGAATTCTTTGCCATGCCATTAAGACTACACATGATACTTCATATCAACTTGATTTTTTTGACATAGAAAATCTACCATAGATTATTGTTGTTGAATTGGGATGAGTATAATCTTAAAGTTAAATAAATAGTTTGTTATAATAATTAGCTTTTAAAAAATTATTTATTTTATTTATATCATATATATACATTATTTGATATAAAAATAAGCACATTGTACTTTCTCCTCCTTATTTAGTCCCATAAGCTAAAGATGGAATAAAATGCGCACAAGCACATTTCAATGATGATGTTGGGGCTATTGTTTCATCCAAAATTATCCATGCTCCTATCTCTATTCTGCTCCAAGGTTATCTAGTCCATTAATTACTTCTGTCACTTCTCTTCATCGTATTCAAATGTGTTTCATTATTAGATTTATGAATTTGTTCAAGCATTCAATAATTGTCATCCATTACTTTTTGCATAGAGTGCATATTACACCTGTTTAAATTTCTCTATATGATTAATTTTTTTTTTTACTCAATTAAAAAATTATTCATTTAATTTTCATACTATAGAAATATGTTTGCTTTTTTAAATTTGAAAAGTTAAAAAAAAAATGAATTATTTTTATAAATTTGGATTTTTTTTTTTCACACATTTATAATTGGTGTTTTGAAAATTAATAAGATTTATCTTGGATTCTAGATAAGCTAAATAAGAATGTTTAAAATTTTATGTATATATTATTAAAGCTAATAAAATTTCATTTAGAAAATGTGGAAATGTATATATATATATGTTTATATGTTTTTATATTTGAAGATATCTTAATTTTTAAAATTTTATGTGTACAACATGAAAGCCTAGAAATTTCCATCAAACAAGTAGTTTTTTTTTTTTGAGAATTTGGAAATGTCTATATAAATTAAATTATATCTTTTTACATTTAGAGATTTTTTAAAAGATTAATATGTCTGAACTTTACTTCAAAATGTTCTCATGGCCTTGTATTAAATTTTTTTTTTTTTTCCTTTCCTCTGTAATCATCTGAGTAGTTTTGAGAATCTTGTAAGATTTTAAACTATAATTATGTGAGAGGTGTGTTTGGTCACTCGTGTGTTTCTATTCTTTTGTTCAATAAAAAGAGGGATACAAAACTAAGAGTACAGTATGTTGATATATCCAAAAGTTGATTTCCATCTGTGAAGAGGACATGATAGAACATCAATTTTTGGCTTCAATATCTAGAAATAGTGTCCATATGCTAGCATTTCTGGCTTTTTAGGGCCTGGAGTTTCCTTGTAGTCATGACTTTAGAGTGTTGTAACTCTCATTGTGCCATTATGTAACTATTTTTCAAGTAATATATGTTGTATTTCTCCCACTAAAGAATAAAAGCAAAATGGAATCCATTATAACATCTTATTTTGTACGTGACAAGAAGACCTCATTTTTCATTGCTGAGAAAAGTGTGCATATAGCACCACTGCTCATTTGATATGTATAGACAAACTTTGTGACTCCATGGAGATGGGGCACTCTATTGTGTTTGAGTTTCTCCACACATGCATATGTAGAATGTGATGTACTATGAAAGAACCTGTGGCAACTGGTTGTGGTACATTATGTAAGGATCTCTTTAAGTAAATAGTGTCATCCAAAACCTGCTATTGAGGCAACCAATGTACAATAATAATAGGATTCTTCTAATTTGTCATTCTTTCAATTTACATTTTTTATGGCAATAAAATGTAATCTACTATTGCATTAAAAAATGAGAGAGGAATCCAACTGCACAAAAATTGGGTGTGAAATTGAATACAAATGTTGCACAGTGAAACACCACATCTGGTCATCATTCTTTTTTCTTCATCAGTAAGAACATCTGGTCATCATTCTTACATACATGGAAGTATGAACCTTTCGGCAGAGTTCAATTTTATGTAGATTAATAATACATTGTTTTGATTTACAACAAATATAGATAATTTCCTAAATGAGATAATCACCAATAATAAGGAATGCAAATGGAAATAAGAATACAACATAAATTTTGAATGCCACCATATAGGACATTGGCAAAAAAAAATGTGTTGAATGCCCTTCATCCTTCATCAAATGACATAGAATACTTATAATGAGAAAAAAGTAATATGTACCTGTTGTTCCACTTAGTAGAAATTGTTCATTCTAGAAAATCAATATTTCTTCACAATGATTTTAAAGCTTTCATTGGTAGAATGAGTCATTCTAGAAAATTAATATTTCTTCACAATGATTTTAAATCTTTCATTTGTAAAATAAGTGGTGAATTATATCTCGGTCAACTTTGATCATCTCAATATTTCAATTATTATTTTAATTGTGTATTACCAACTTAACACAAATACACTAAACATCCTAAATCTATTAAGTAAAGTTTTTCAGTAGAAATCACATAAGAGAAATCTTTGGCCGACGCATTTCGAACCAACAAGGACCAGATGAAGAGGTAGGCCATGGAAAATGCAGACCATTTCGAACCAGAGGTAGACCATGGAAAATGCAGACCATAATTTCAAGCAATGGCTATATTTGAACAATAATATTTAAATTATGATATTAATTTATTAATATATTAAAAACAAATATTATTAAGTAACGCTATATTAATGAGCCATATTTTATTGTTGACCATGTTTTATTTATTGATTACTTTTATATATATATATATATATATATATATATATTTTTTTTTTTTTTTTTCTTTTCTTTATATATATATATATATATATATATATATATATATTTTATTCATTTATTTTTAATTATATATATATCTTTTGACCAGTGTATATTAGGGTCTTGACTCCTTTTTATAATTTTTGACTTCCCTTCTTGTTTGGAGTTTGACTTTGATTTTTTTTTAATAATATTTGATTTTAATAAATTAATTAAAATATTATTTTTAAAAAACTTCCGGTTTAATATAGTAGTTATTTAATAATATGTGTTTTTAATATATTAATAAATTAATATCATAATTTAAATATTATTGTTCAAATATAACCGTTACTTGAAATTATGGTCTATACATTGATCTCTATTTAAGCCTTTGCGATGCTCTGCGTCTTCATCTGGCCTTAATTCATTATGGATCACAGAAGCCTGAATACAAAAAAAATTCCTAAATGTAATACCACAATTACTATTTCAAACCAAAATACAATTTTTCCAATTCAACAATTCCAATTTGATTGTCAAATTACATTTTTACATCTTTATATTTCTTAAGACAATTACTAATTTTCAATCAAATTATTTTTTTTGTATATAAATAAATTCAGCATCCTCAAACAATAATAACACTCAATTCCACAAATTATATAACTAAAACATCCTATATAACTAAAACATCCTTAAAAATCCCTACGTAATTTGGGTGGCTGAACAAAAACTGTAACAGTTAGACTACTACTTTGATTATAGTGGAAGGATAGACGCCAATTGTGAACACCTTTGAAATGTCACAGCCTTACCTTCTTTTAGTTTACTATTGCTTTTGGCAATGTGAGAGGAATCTAACGACTTCAAAAGTTTGGAGTGAAATTGAATACAGATCTGTCATTTTTTTCATTTACATTTTTTATGGTAATAAAATGTAATCTACTATTGTTTATTGTTTTTGACAATGAAAGAGGAATCTAATCACAATGAAAGACGAATCTAATCACACCAAAATTGGATGTGAAATTAAATAAGTATTTTGTACAGTGAAATTTACATCTGGTCATCATTCTGGTATATATGGAAGTCTGAATTTTTTTGGCAAAGTTTAATGGGATACAGATTAATAAGACATTGTTTTGATTTACAACATATATAAATAATTTTTTAAATGAGATAATCACTTATACTAAGTAATATAAATGGAAATAAAAATACAACATATATTTTGAATACTATTATATTAGGAATTGACAAAAATATGTTGAATTACTTTCATCAAAGGACATAAAATGCTTAAAATGAGGCAAAAGTAATATGTACATGCTGTTTACTCTGAGTAGAAATTGCCCATTCATTGGTAAATTAAGTGGTAAATTTTATCTGAGTCAACCTTTATCATCTCGATATTTCAATTATTGTTTTTATTGTGTATTGTCAATTTAACACAAATATACTAAACATCCTAAATCTAATACAACAATTATTATTTCAAACTAAAATACAATTTTTCCAGTTCAATAATTCCAATTAAACAATCCTATAATGTCTCTTTATACTTTAGAGACAATTATTAATTTTTACTCAAATTATAAATCTAAATGATTTAAAATATGTTTTTAAGTGTATAAATGAATTCAGCCTTCTCACAAAACCATGTGACAATCAATTTTACAAATTATATGACTGAAACTTTCTAGAAATTAGTACCCAATTAGGTTGCTGTAAAAGAGCAAAACCATATAACAGTTGGACTACTACTTTGATTAAGTGGAGTCTAAAACACCCACAAATTAGCGCTGGATTAATGGAAATTCCAGCAAGATTATCATCAAATCTTGCGGCAATTTTTGAAACTTCAGAATTTAGGGATTCTGGATGGGCTTCCGGGATTTTTAATGATCCATTTCCACCGAAAAAAAGCTTTAAATACTACAACATTCAGATTTTTTTGCAAATTTTTTTTCCTTGAAAGAGAAAACTGCTGTCCTGTGGCGTTGGTAGACAACGCCCTTTAATCAAAGTGGAAGGATTGACCGCAAATTGTGAACACGTTTGAAATGTCACAGCCTTACCTTCTTTTGTGGAACTGTCAGTACAAACTGTCAGTGCAACTTCCTGTCCAAATCACAATAATTTATTCCACTCGAAGCATGCCTACATTCAACCCCCCTTCACAGGGTAACTGACCTGGACCTGCAAGCAGAGCATGCCTCTCTAGCGAGATCCTCGAAAAGCCGCCGCGGGAACTCTGCCGAAGATTCGAGATTTCTGTGGTCTATCATGGAGTTTTAAAACCCCACACCAGCTACATTACTGGTATTGTTATTGCTGATCGAAGACGGGTGAATCAGAAGAAGTAGCGGATTGAAATCTAATCGATTACAGAATGGAAGACGCGAGTGGAAGAAGGATATTAGTTGCAGTGGACGAAAGCGAAGAGAGCATGTATGCTTTAAAGTGGGCTGTTGATTATCTACATCTTGATTCCACCGACACTCTCATCTTGTGCCATTCCAAGCGCCTTCTCGGAGCTTATGAAGGGCTCGGAGGTCCTGGTATGTAAGGAATTGTTCTAATTATTTAGTTATTTTATGATTTTGTTTGTGAACAGAGTAATTCTTTTGTATTTCTAGCGTTACCTAGATTCTGCTTGTGCCGGTTTGCCCCTTTCTGCAATTTCACTTTCTTCTGTGGCTGTGGCGCGGGCAACTGCTGGCTTTCAAAGTGCCTCGTTGCTTAATGTAGCGAGGGTTTGGTTGATTTATTTAAGCACCTCTTGGCTGACGCTAGATTGATCAGAGAAAGAGGATCAAAGCCAACCTGGTTCAATTCATTTAAATACTTGTTAGGGTTTATACCTTGACTATGATTCATCATAGGATTTTTATCTTATCCATGTTAAGGTGTTAGTTTCATTTTTTTGGTTGCTAATATGCCTGGCTGATAATACCACAAAGGAATCCCCTGGGATTTTGATCTCGTGCTTGCAGTGAACAGTTCCAAGCTCACCAACTAAACTATTTAGTAATATTAACTTCTAAACATTATATAATAAAAAATTTGTTAGTCAAACTCACCAACTAAACTATTTAGTAATATTAACTTCTAAACATTATATAATAAAAAATTTGTTAGTCAAACTCTAAGAGTGATAGAGGACCAATCTTCAAACAGGGAAAGTGTTACAGTGTTGTATTCAGTTAATTAACATTTCTACTCATTTTACTGGAAAGTGTTCTCTTCAATTAATTAACCTTTCTACTTATTTTACTGAAATTTATGTGATTATTGTATTCATTTTTAATATCTGTTCTAGTTTTCTACCTACATGAAAACTTTGATGTAACCAATTTCTGTAGTGTTTTCATTGTTGCGAACTTCTCAACCATGTTCTCAATCATGTTCCTGTTCCCATTCGTATAAACGGCTGCCATGGTGTCAATGAGAAAAACAATCAAATATTTCCTTATAAGAATAACCCCACCCTAAACCGGGTCAACTCCTGCAAATTCCTCTTTACAGACTCTACACTAAGCAGAGTTACGGTAACTTCATGGTGAATGTAATGTTAACTTGCCTCATTTATAAGGGTAAAAGAGTGGGTTTAGTTCTTATTAAGTTTTAGGTTTAAATTTGATGGGAAAGAATCGAAGATGTAAATTATTTTTGGGGTTAAACTATTTAGGAGTATCTATCCCAACTTTACTGGTAATGAAATCCTCTGATGATAACATCCTACTGTGAGTAAATAGTTCTTCATTCCATAGATAACTGACCTGAAACTAAACTCAAAATAATGAAAAAAAAAGGCAAACAAAAACACTTTACTCATTTATTTAAATGCATCTGGAAGCTAGAAAATTGTCATCTAAGGCCAGGAATGATAAATAAATGCATCTGGAAGCTACAGAAAATTGTCATCTAAGGCCAGGAATGATTCTTTTGGTTCTACAGTTATATTCGTGTTGTTCTTATTATTTTATTCATTGTTTTGTGACTGTGATGAGAGCAGGCTTTGTACTTACACCGGAAGTTGTAATAGCTTTGGAGAAACATCAAGACCATGTTGCCGAGGCCGTCATGCAGAAGGCGAGGGATATCTGCAGCGGGACTCCGGTGCGTTTTCTGTACATTTTATATCAATTTAATGGGTTCTTAAGAAAAAAAACATAAAGGAGGGTATGCAATCATTGCAGTGAAAGATTAATTTGAAGAAAATACTATGGAAGAAAGCATCCAAGGTTAAAGGTGTTCTGGTCATTGTGTTTTGCAGGCGAAAGTGGAGGAGAAGATTGTAAAAGGAGATGCGAGAGATGCACTGTGTGATGCAGTGAAGAAGGTGGGGGCAGATTTTCTCGTCATTGGCAGCCATGGTTATGGCACTTTCAAAAGGCATGTCTGCAAACACCATCAAGTTATTATCAGCTACTGTTTGTTTGCAAAGCTAGGGGATCTTGGTGGTGCATGGTAGGGGATTTTGGGTGGAAAGTGTTCAATAAGATTTGATGTTTTTTACTGGGTTCAATTTCCATAAATGATAGGTTTCAAGTCATTTAAATTTTGAAGAAATTTGATTCTTTTCTAGATTAGTAAAAAGTGACAAATTAGATTTCCTTGTGTAATTAGATTAGGAGAGTGCAATTCTTGTGTATGGATAGCTGTTTTTGTTTTTGATTTTTTACAAGTGGGGAGCTGTTTTTTAATATGTATGTTTTCTCCTTTTGTTCTTTATGTTTTCATGGTGGATCCTTGATGTTCTAATTATAAGGTGTTTTGGGAGCATGATTGCAGAGCATTTTTGGGAAGCGTCAGCGACTATTGTGCCCACCATGCAAAGTGTGCTGTAATGATCATAAAGAAGCCTCACAGCTGATCTGCAATTTAGCTCCTGGAACACTCTGTTTTGGCTCTGCTTTGGAGAGTATAAACCATCCAAGGCATTTTGATGGTCTCCCTGTAAAGAATAAATCGGTTATCTCTTTTTCTTTCGTTATTTCAAGGCTTTGGACAGAGACCATAATTTCATTTTCGAATCCAATACCAGATTTTCTTCAAATAATAACAGGGTTTTGTAATTACACCTACATGCTTCGTTTTTCATTCAGTGTGACATTGGGCTGTTTGTATCATCGTCAGCTGCTAATGGGATTTTCTTCAGAATCCTTTATCCCTAACTCTTGTAGTTGTCCAGGTCAGAAAAAATACATAAAATATTTTACTATATTATTTTCATTGATTTGGACGGTTTGTTGTGCTATTAATTAGTTTTGCAAAGGTGAATATTTTTTGTTGATACGTTCTGCTCTAATATGTGAGATTATTAATGTTTAACGTACTATTCTTATTATATGCTTTTGTATTAAATCTATTATATGAATAATGAAATCTTTAAACAAAAGAGATGTTTTCTGAGTATATAAATATATTAATTTGTGTTATTTTTTTTTTTTTTTTAATTTGGATTTGTTTTCATTTTTAGAAAGGCTAAATTTTTTGGAAAATGGGTAATACCATAGAATAATCCAAAATCATTATGCACTCTGGTATACATTAAAAATTAATAGATTTTTTCTCTTTTGCACAAACTCAAATTTTTTTGGAAGATGGTTGATGTCGTATTAATAATTCAGAATCATTATGCAATTTCATATACATTCACAAGTTACGAATATATTTTAATTTCGGTAAGTGACATGGTCTAAAGCATATGATTTTATACATGTAGCAATTTGGAACTGAACTTTCTTAACATTATTTGTTGTTTTACTTTGTACATTGTGAGTTTTTTGTTTTTGCAAAAGCTTAATTGGTGGAAGATGGTTAATGAGATATTAATAATTTAGAGTCTCTATATATTCTCATATACATTGTGACCAGTTTGAATTCATTTTAATTTTGTCATCTTATTTTAGTAAGATGATATGGTTGAAAGTTTGTGGTTTTATGCATATAACAATTTGGAGCTCAATTCTCCTACATTCTTTGTTGTTCTACTTCGTTGGATATGAAGTTTCTAAAAGGCATGAAATTTGAGATGCTATAGTTTTTTTTGTAGTTTTTCAAGTGGTTTGTGAAAATTTTAACTTTTGTAAAGGAATTCACAAAAGTGCAAGTTATTGTGATAAAGTCCAAGAATGACTTTCTTTGTATGAGAGGAAATGAGAGGGACGGAAGAAAGATTAGTGCGAGACAAAATAAGGCGTCCTGTAGACGATGCAAAGACAAAATTAACACAACGACATATATTGAAAAGTTTAAAAGTAGTTGGAAATTAGGAAGGACAGTGGCATTGAGACATTAAAGGTAGTTGAAGAGAAAATGAGTGTTCGATGTTAGAATTTCTAGAATTGAAACAAGAGTTGGGATATGAGGAATTAATGAAGTTTTTTTTTTCGAAAGAAAAAAAATAGACATCCTTCATTAATTAGATTAAAGAGGAGTTACATAGTCTTGTTTCTATGAATTGTGAGCCCAATATCATCCTCCATTATAAAAATGTCCACGAATTGGAAAGGTGTGCCGAGGGCGATCAAGAATCAAAATGTCAAAAAATTATCAAGGAGTCGCTGAGAAGGTGAAATGGATGGACTAGCATGGTCCTGCGTGACATATCTTGAAGAAACAATGTCAAAAACATCAGTGAATGGAAATAAATCCAGCAATACAACAGAGTCGGCCTGAAAGCTAGATAAAGGAAAAAACCAAGCAAAAAGAAGGATGAAGTCAAAACTCAACCATCCACCAAATGTTTGAAGTGCATCAGCCTTGGGAGGAGAGAAAATCCCTTTATTAGTTTTATTGGTTTTATTGGAATTGACCAAATAATAGTGACAAGGAAGCACATTTGAACCAATCTCTTAGTGATGGAAGCATATTTGAACCAATCTCTTGTCAAAGGTTGGAAGCAAACAAAATACCCTCCATAGATATAGATCCAATAATCTTTCAAATTCATATGTTTTGTAAGATGGTGTTTTGATAAGACAATATATTAAGTTATGTATAAATCAAATGGCCTCTATTGCTAAAACCCTAAAATTAATTCTAGAATATAATAATTTTGTTGAAATCTTTAAGAACTTTATAATTTTCAGGGAATTTGTTTAAAAAATTATGTATTAATATATTAAATAGTTTGATTGCAACTCTCATTTATATACGAGTTTATATATATATATATATATAAAGTATTTTAATTTGTTTCAAAAGAGATTAATTAAATAAAATTAGATTCCCTTATTAAAAATGGAAAGCAAGGAAATATGAAAATAAAATGTAAATATAAAATAAGAGGAAATATGAACAATGTCATAATATGTAAAGTTATCTTGTGGTTAATTTTCTTGTCAAAATTAAAAATAACGAAAAATAAAATATAAATGCAAGAATGTGAAATTTGAGATATTTATTTAATATATGATACAATATAGTGATTAATTTTATGAATATAATTTTATGAATATAATATATATATATATATATATATATATATATATATATATATATAATGGAAAGGTAATTTGAAAATTCATTTTGTTACCCATTAATTATGTCTATAGGCATGTTTGTTTTGGAATAGGGCTTCCAAAATTTAAATTTAATTATCAATAATTATTCCATGGATGGTAGGGATTTATCTTCCACAAAATATTTTGAAATATTTTTAGTAGTAGTCACAAATAGGTTGATATTTTTCTCAAAAGTAGTCATGGCATGGAATTTGCTTGTGTTAATCTAGTTGCATGGATCATCTTCTATGACAAATAAGGATTTCTTTTTTCTTTATGAATATGAAAACTGCACATTTGGTCATTATGTTATTCTTTATCTAAAAATTGCACGATTTTATTATTGGTGGGGAGATACATAATTGAAGAGTTTTCTATTGATGTTACAAAACCCATAATTGGGCTTGTCTTAAAGATGGATCTGGATATTGGATTTGAAACATCAACATAAAACTCTTCAAATGTAGATCTTGGGACCAATAATAAAATATCATACCATAGAAGTCTCAAAACTCAAACTATATGGTTATCATGCCTTTTTTTTTTGGTTTGGTAGCTTATCCCTAGGAACTTTGTCTCATTTCAACAATGGTACCAAAGGCCCTAGATTCGTAAGGCAGAAGGCCAAGTCAACAACTCATGAATATATCATATATATCTTATCAACAATCAAATCAATCATGTGACAAAGTGGCATTTGAACATAGGTTAAGAGGGTTACAAGTTTCCTCACAACTACTTAAGCTACACTCAATTGAAAATTATCATGAATTTAATAGTTGAATGTTGAAATTATCCATTTGGGAAAAAGCACCATGATTGGGCATTTCTTGGTATAGAGACTTGCATGTTGTGTTTATTCTTTAATATACATTGTTCATACATTGATATGGATACTAGAAGTTCCACGATAATTTAAATCTAGTTGTGACTTTTAGAAGGGTGAATGATGATTAAATGATTTGATAGAATTCATGGAGTCATTGGAGAAGTTGGTTGCAACTTGATCAAGGTTTAATTCCTATCATTTTAAGACTTCTTTCCTTTTTCACTAGATACATTTTGCACTGACCTATTTGTGTGGGTTCTAATAGTGCACTCCATGGGAAAGGGAAATTTACAACTTGTATTGATATGGGACATTAATTGAATCCCATATTGATGGTTCAAGTTCAATCTTGTTTAGAATTGCATGAAGGTTTTGGGGTGGAGGCTATGTGGTGGTGATAGATGGCTTTCTCATTCATGTGGTTAATATTACATGACACTGACAACACAGAGTCTATATGGCCCATAAAGATATCAATAATTTGTTGATTTGTATATGAATGTCAAGGGATAGACCTTAGGGTTAACGTGTCTTAGACATACTATCCTTGAGGGTAAGGAGATGAGATATCATGTGCATTGTCAATGGTGTGTTAAGGGCTTGAGGTCTTATGAAGAGATCTAGACCATTCATTGAAATAAAACCAATGGAAAAGACAAGTCATTATAGCTTTGTAATCAAGAGGCATGTGTTTTCCTCCCATTGGTGCAAGTTATAAACTCACACACTGATAAGGAGGGGTCTTAAAGACCCAGAAAGGTCATAACCATATTATTTCAACTATATGGTGAAGGAATCCCAAGGACAATAGTATGATGGTTGCTCCATATGATCAAAGGGCACAAGATAAAAGAGGGTTGTTAATTTATTGAGATCAATGGAGTAAAATTGGTCTTTGAAATTTCATGTGTACATACCTGAATAGGTATGTTTTTTCATGAATGTTTGAGATCACATATGTAGATCTTGATAAGTGGTTGGTGTCCATTCATGCATGCATAAAATCCTAGGGTAGAGAGAGAAACAACCTAGTTGTGAATGTCTAAGATCTTGCTTGAGATATAGATAAGCAACTTGAATCCCTTAGATGGGGCCTTCCCTTGCAATATGACAAGGTCATAGCATTGGGTAGTGAAAAAGTGGGACCCCTCATTCCATCATCATAGGAAAATGTACCATGTTGAAAGATTGAAATAAAAAGACACAAACTACTAAGAGACCATACACAATGGAGTTAAATTAGCATATAAAGACATTTAATGATGAAATGGGATTTGGAGAAAATAAAGGCACTGATGAAAGAATAATGGGTTTTGATGAGGCTAATCTAGGATGAGTTTTATGCGTAGAGTTGGCTATGCTAGCAATGGAAGAGATGCATGAAAAAATATAATTACCCTAGCAACATTATTATAGGTCCCAAGTACATTTTAGGGTGGTATGAAAGCCACTTTTCGTAGTAGGGCTATTATGGGGAGATAATCTAAAGAAGTTATAACTTATAGTTATACATAGGTTGAGTCTGGTCATGAAAGTCATAAGTAAATTGAATTTTCCATGGTGGTTAAGGATGGTAGAAAAGTTGTTATGAGTGAGGAAATTTCATGGCATATAAATTTTGACCACAACCATAGAGCTATATAGAATGACTCTAGAAATTTTTTATGAAAGAAGTATAAAAATACAATTCATGTAGAAACCTTTCTAATTTATTAACAATTTGAAGGACTAGTGATCAAGGAAGATTTGTAAAATCCTTGAGTTTGAGAATGGCACATGAGATATAATATACAAGGAGGAAATGCAGAAACATGGTTCAATGGGATTCAAAATGAGGACACTCCTCCCAATATTACTCATACTATGTCAAGGTTGGATGTAGTGTGATAGAGTTGTAGAATAGATAATGAAAGTTTACTTAAGGCCTATGAGAAGAAAAATCGATTGAACATTGCTATGATTTAAAGTTTGGATGATACAAAAAAAGTATTTGGACAATGGGTAGAGTTTAGGTAATTTTAAAAGAGGTTTGAATAGTTCAATAAGTCATAAGAAATCTTGTAACACTAATTTAAATACATCCCAAGATGGTACATAATATCATCATAATCATCTATTAGTCAATCATCTGCATTTAAGAATTCATCAAGTAGTACCAAGTCCACTTGTCATAGGAATCGGAATAAGAAGCCTCATAGATATGACTTGCATGGAGAATTAAAAAAAAACCACCTACATTTGATGTTGAAGTCAAATTTGGTAAAGATGCCAAGGATTGGCTTCTGGAGATGAGGAACTAGTTCCATGTCCATCATTACTATGGTAGTATGAAGGCCATAATAGCTATATTAAATCCTAATCATAGAGGCTCAATGTTGTGGGACAAGATTCTTAGATAAAATAAGAAAATTAATGAAAGAAATCATTTTGGGAAACAATTCAAGAAGCACATTCAATTGAAGTAAAATCTATAAATTCCATGAGTTTTTTAGAACATGTGAGAATGGATATATGTGAATAAGCTTTTGGAGCTTCTAAGATATTTTAAATACATCAAAGATTAGAGAATTAACATCCAGTGTTTCTTAAGTGGATTATGTCAATCATTTAAAACTAACTGAGGGAATGAGAACATATACATACTATTATGATTACAATAGAAACAAATTATAAGTCCAAAAGGCATGGAAAAAGAAGACGAAGGAGAAGCTTCACTAGAGAAAGAAAGGGTTGAAGGCATGCCATTTTAAGAATTAGCCAAGAAATTCTTATCAAAATCAACCAAAAAAAAGTGGAATTAACCCAATAGAAATAGTTGGAAGGAGGCTATGAGATCCTATTCAATGTTGGGAATGTGGAGATGAACATTTACTTAGAAATTGCATGCATTAGAGTGAGAACCCTAGGAATGTTAATAATGTTGGTAGAATATTTTGTTATTGATGTCAAAGTATGTATTGATGAAGATAAGGACACCATAGATTCAAAGAGCACATTAATCCCTTTCTAATGAGCTATATCATGCCATGTCACTCCTCTCCGATGAGAAGAAATAAATTTTTAACTGAAGAAATCAATCTTTGTCCCCCTTTTCAAGTCAACCTACATAAACATAATTCAACCCCTCTCCAAAAGAGATATTGGTTCAATACATGGTCGAATTAGTATAAATAGACAACATGACTGCTCCATTTTCTCATCCCACTAGACCAAGGGAGGCAAGAAAAGGAAGCTTGCATCTGATGTAAGGAGATAAGGTTCATATCTCATGAGCCAAGAAGTAAATTTAAGGAAAATTGGTTGTGGTTTTTATATATGTTTCTGGATCAAGGTTTATTGGTGAGTTTCTTGTTTTTGGATCAGTCTTTTGAATCCGTACTTTTGTTGCATTCTTTGGAGATGAATCTCGACTTGTAGACCTCTTCCTTCCATAGTCAAATCAACCTTGTTTGACCTCATGATTTGACCTTTAAAAGCACATACTACAATCATTTTTAGCAACTTTGGCGCTGTGATAAGATTCATACTTGTGGTCACGATTTCATACTAAAATTTTTGCCCTTCTGGAGTAGACTTCTCGACCCTTCAGAAGTAGACTTTCGGACTGCATTTGGAGTAGAATATTTGGCCACTTAGAGAAAAAATCTCAGCTCTTCAGGAGTAAAACTTTCGTCCCTCTTTAGGAGCAGTACTCTTGGCCACTTGGAGAAAAACTCTCAGCCCTTCAGGAGTAGACTTTCGACCCTCTTTTGGAGCAGTGCTCTTGCCCTCTTGGACCAAAAATATCAACCCATTTGGAAAAGTACTCTTGGCCTTTTGAAGTAAGAATCTCGACCTTGTGACAACATTATAGTGGACTTGGACATGTGAATATTTTTGACCTTGGAGAGTGCATACATATCCTCAGTTTTGGAGAAGAATTCTTTGTATATTTTGAAGCAACATCTTTTGTATTTTTTGGAGCAGATTTGAAGCTATCCTAAAGACATTCCTATGCAGACTTGGAGACATCTTCTAGCATACTTGAATATTTTGTTGGAGTAGCTTTTGGAAGCCTTATTGTTGCATATTTAAAGCATTCTTGGAGTAGGTTTGAGAAGACCTTGTATAACTCCTTGAATTTTATTTTGGGGACATCTTGAATAAGTTCTTTTTGAAGACCATTTGGAAAGGTTGGAGCCTAGTAGGATTGGAGTCCTCATTTTGACCAAGTTGGTGCTATTGAAAATGTAGCAAGAAAATATGATTTTGACTTTGTTTCAACTTTTCTTGTGACCTTGAATGAATTCTCCAATGACTTGGGTTCCCAAAGGAAAACCTCATGTTGGATGTTATCCTTTAAGGTTCCTATTAATACATTAATCAAATGCTCCTCTGGAATATCAATTACCTTGATATTTAGTCTTTGGAAGTCCTCAATGTGCTCCCCAATTGAACCCTTTTGTTTGATATTTATCTTTTGGCTAAAGAAGGTATTTATCTTTGTATCATCATAATCTGTTATCAATTATTCCGTAAAAATTGTCAAGTTTCTAGAGATTTATGAGAAAAAATCCATTGATACCATACCTTTTGTGTGTGTTTCACATCATTTAGATCAAAGAGTTGCTCCATTTGTAGTGTCCATGTTACTAGATCCTTACCATTAAACTTCCTCAAATTGATATTTTAAATGTGGATGGTATTAAACCCAACATTGGAGTATTTAAGATCATAATTCATATTCCTTTTGTCCTTATCATGATTTTCATGGATTACCTTGTCACCACTAGGAAGCCTTTCTTCCAACAACTTTTTCAATCCTTCCAACTTGAAATTCATTGCATCCATTTATCCTTGGTCAAACTAGATTAAAATTTGAATTTCTATTTCAGCATAATACTTGGAGGTAGTTAAATGAGGTGACATGGTTGTTTTCAGTTAGTTAACTCAATAAATTCAAGTTGGAGACACTTGAGTTCAGTTCTACATGATTGATTGCTCATTTTAGCAATCTATTTCAGTTAATTTGAGTTATTGTCAATTTAATTAGTTTTAATTGTCAAAAGAACTAGTGGAGGTCAAGTTGTGGATGTGTAACTTCAACCACACTTAGTGATCATCCAGTTAACTGATCAATCAACCCAAAATAATTGTTGCATGCAAAAAATTCAAGTTACCCAACTGAGATGGAGGTTCCAAGGTAGTGTACTACCGGTTGTAGCATATTCCCACGTGTATAGGTTGTGCATGAAGTCAACGATTGACATAAGGCTATTGTGCGGTTCCTTGGTGTGAAATTCCTAAAAAATAGGGGCAATTTCCGAAGGGAAAAATGCAAGGAAATATGAACTTGGGAAGGCTTTAAATTTTCTAAGTGTTGGGCCACATTTAGCCAGTCAGGCAAAGGGATAAACTATACACTTGCAGGGTGTTCTCATGCTTGAGAAAGCATTGTATTTCTTCTCTATTCTATGATTAATGCAATACAGATAGTGAGGGGTTTTGAGAAATTTCTTTCCCCTAGATAAATATTTGTGTATGTGCGATGTTTCCTTTTTTCATGTCAATGATTCTTGTTTTAGATGGTGAATTAACTTTCGTGTATCAGTATAGTAGCTTCAAGTCTTTTCATTTAGAAAATTTCATGAGCAGTATTGAATCTAGACATTAATTTATACATGGAATCAGAGTTGGAATCACTATAGAGAAGAGATTTCAAAGTTGTCATTGTGAGAGATTAAAATTTGAAGATTAGTGTTGCAGGTTTTCCTTAGGACTGAGAATAAGGATTTCAATGGACTCAGGCTCGAGCATGCCTTGGAAGGAACCTCAAAATTTGTTACATGGAAGGACCAAGTGGAGGTAGTATTGGATGATAATGAGCTGCTAGAATACATCAAGAGAGATGTAGAAAAACCCCAAGCATCTAATGCTCTAAATCTCGCTCAGTGGAAGAAGGATGTGGGCAAAGCAAGGAAAATCATATTGGAGGGACTTCGAGATCATATTGTATTGAATCTCCATGGAAACAAGACTCCGTTCATGATATGGAAATCAATGAACGAATTGTTTGAGAACGATGGTGAACACAAGGAAGTTGACACTCGATGAAAAGCTTCGATGTATTACGATGCAAAAGTACAACACAATTCTACAATACCTGAGCAAGTTTACATAGTGTTGTGATGGACTTGGTAGGGTCGATGTGACTGTCCCTGAAGAATACTTGGTAGCTCTATCCCTTTTGGGCCTTCCCAGGAGCTAGCATATCTCTCAAGATTCAATAAATGGTAGAGAGAAGCTACCAAGTTGGGAGTGGTTATGGTATGATCTAGCACAGGAAGAAATAAAGCGGAACACCAAAGATAGAACCTCATCGAAGGGTGAGGATGAGGAGAATTACGTCTTGGCTAGAAAGGAAAAGAAAGGAAAGGGGAAGAAATCCCAATCCAAATAAGATTCGAGTCAAAGGGGCAAGAAGAAAGACTTGTCCAAAATCAAGTGCTTTCACTGTCATGAATTTATGCACTATGCAACGAGGTGTCCACACAAGAAAGCAATCAAGAAGACTACAGGAGGAGTAGCGTTGAAGCCTTGGCTTCACAACTTGAACTTGATTTTACCCTCATTGCATGTATGGCAAGCACAATGATAGGTAGTGTGTGGTATCTTGACAGCGGTACCTCATTCCACATGACGGGAAACAAATAATTTTTTAGTGACTTGGAGGAGAAGGATCTCCAGATGCACATCGAGATATGAGATGATGGATGGTATATCATGATTGGTATTTGTATACTTAATTTTCAGAGGGAGTCTAGCTCCCCTCTCAGGTTGAAGGATGTAATTTTTGTACCGGGTCTGAAGAAGAATCTAGTTTCTGTAGCAGTGTTGGAAGATCGTGGCTATGATGTGATATTCAACAAAGGGAAGGCTTTCCTGAGACATATCACCATGGGACAATTGAATCATATCAGGGTTTGATTGAAGAAACTCTACAAATTAGATGTAGAAGGTTGTGCAGCATCAAGCACAAATGCAGAGAAGGTACGAGCCGATATGTCGACGAATTATGGCATATAAGACTAGGCCATTTGCATCATGGGGCTTTGAAGATCATGCAACATATCTCTATAGGCCTCCCCAAAGGAGCACTGGAGTAGTAGGATACATGCAAAGGGTGTATGTTGGGGAATTACACAAAATCCACCTTCAATGACCGAGACAACAGGGTGCATTTAGTTCTTGAAAGGATCCACTCTGATGTATGTGAACCTTTCTCGACAACCACTACTGCCAAGCACATGTATTATGTTATATTTGTAGATGATTTCTCACGGGAGTGTTGGATCTACTTCATGTAGAAGAAAGAACATACATTCTCCAAATTTGTTGCTTTTAAAGAACTTGTTGAGAAAGAAACATGCAGGAAAGTGAAGGCTCTCATGAGCGATAATGATGGTGAGTACGTGTTGAATGAGTTTAAAAATTTATGTTCAAAGGCATTCGATCAGAGTTGACAACACCCCATAACCCACAAAAAAATAGAGTGCTTGAGAGGAAGAACATAAGCATTATGGGAGCAACACAGTCGATGTTGCATGACCAAAGCCTACCGCTATACTTGTGGGCTGAAGCATGCAACATAGAATTCTATTTGTATAATAGGAGTCCTCACAAGATTCTTGGAATGAGTAGACTAGAGGAAGCTTTTTAGGGAAAAAACCAGATGTGTCACACTTCAGGATATTTGGATCATCAATTTATTGTCATGTTTCCAAGGAAGCAAGGAAAAACCTAAATCCGACAACAAATTTGGGCATATTTGTGGGGTATACAGATACAAATCACAACTATCATGTGTGCTTTCCATCCATCAGGATGACAATGGTCAGACGGGATGTGAAGATTGATGAGGAGAAGGCAATGAGCTGTTTTCTTGAGAGGGAGCTTTAGTTGCAGTTTGATCAAGAGTTTTTGGCTCCAAAGGAAGAACCTCTGGAAGTTGTGGAGCAGCCACAAATAGAGGAGCAGAGAGTGGAAACATCCATAGAAGGAAGGAAGCGAACTAGGGAAGCTGACAGATTATTGCAGGATGCTATAGAGAATGTGGGAGCACCCACATCACAGTGCAGGAAAAGAAGGTCACTGGATCGGTACAATGGCTACATGGTTCTGATGAGTGAGATTGTAGAGACAGAGCCATCCTCATTCGAGGAAGTTGTAGAGAAACTGGTTTGGGTTGATGCTATGGTAAAGGAATATGATTCCATTGTTAGAAAAAGTGTTTGGGAAGTGGTCCCAAGACCAGCAGACAAATAAGTGGTTAGTTCGAAATGGCTTTATGGGGTAAAGCATGCAACATATAGTAGCATAGAGAAACACAAGACCATATTTGTGGCCAAGGGGTTCTCTTAGGTGGAGGGAATGAACTATTAGGAGACCTTTTCTCCAGTGGCAAGGTACTCATCCATTAGGGCAATTCAAGCATTGTGAGTGCAGATGAGGTGGAAGATCCACCAGATGGATGTGAAAACAACATTCCTCAATGGAGTTATTGAGGAGGACATGTATATTGAGCTGCCATAGGGGTTTGAGACCTTTGACAGACAGTCTCATGTGTGTAGACTTACGAGAGCCTTGTATGGACTCAAGCAAGCACCTCGTGCTTGGTATACCAGGATTGATAGCTATCTCACCAGTTTTGTATTCACAAAAAGTGAAGTAGATGCAAACCTTTATCACATTGTGGTAGAAGGAAAATTATTGATTATTGTTTTATACGTTGATGACTTGATCCTTACTGGTGAGTAGCTGATCATATCTTGCAAGGAGGACCATGCAAGAGAGTTCAAGATGAAGGACATGGGCCTCATGCACTACTTCCTTGGATTGGAAGTATGGCAAGGAGATGGGCAATTGTTTGTCTCTCAGGGAAAGTATGCTAATGAGATACTTCATAGGTTCCACATGGACAGGTGAAAACCCATGGAGACTCTTGTAGTAGGAAAGTGGAGGAAAGAGAATGTTACTTTAGGTGAAGTAGTGGAGGCTATCATTTATAGGTAGCTTATGGGTTCACTTATGTATTTTGTGAACACACAACTGGACATGTGTTATGTAGTTAACCATCTTGGTCAAGCAATGGTTAATCCAGCCAAACTGTATTGGAAGGTAGTAAAACATGTGTTGAGATACCTCATAGGCACTACTCAGTTTGGTATTTGGTATAGAAAGATAGAGGGAGTGAAGCTGCAAGGCTTCACAAATGAATATTGGGCAAGGATTCCATCAGATAGGAAGAGAACATCAGGAGGAATTTCCAGTGTTGGGTTTGCAACAATTTCTTGGTACAATAGGAAGCAAAGGTCTATGGTACTCTACTCAGTAGAAGAAACATACATGGCTGCAATTAAAGCAACATGTGAGGCTATCTGGATGAGAAAGATTCTTGTTGGTTTATTTGGTAAGAAGATGGATTCTAAAATGATTTATGTGACAATCAAAGTTGTATCGAACTCTCTGAGAATCTACTATTTCATGATCGATCCAACCATATCGACATCCAGTATCACCATCTACGAGATTGTGTGCAGAGGTGGATTACGTTGTTGCATCACATTCTGATAGAGGAACAATATGCAGATATTTTGACAAAGGCCTTGTCAAGAGGAAAATTTGAGTTCAATAGAAGCAGGGTTGGGGTATCCGATAATCCCTTTCTTGCTGAGAGGGAGTTTTAAAATGCAGTAAGAAAATATAGTTTTATATTTTCCATAGTAAAACTAGAATAAAATTTCTATTTCTATTTCAACAGAATACTTGGAGGTAGTTAACTTAGGTGACATGGCTCTTTTCACTTAGTTAACTCAATAAATTCAAGTTGAAGACACTTGAGTTCATTTCTACATGATTGATTTCTAATTTGTAGCAAACTATTTAAGTTAGTTTGAGTTATTTCCAGTTTAACTAGTTATAACTATTAGAAGAACTAGTGGAGGTCAAGTTGTGGATGTGTAACTTCAAACACACTCAGTGTAAAACCAGTTATTTGATTAATCGGCCCAAAATAATTATGGTATACAGATAATTCGAGTTACCTAGTTAAGATGGATATTCCAAGGCATTGTACTATTAGTTGTAGCATATTCCCATGTGTACAAGTGGTGAATGCAGTTGGAGATTGACCTAAGGCTATTGTAAAATTCCTTCGTATGCAATTCCTAAAAAATAGGGGCAATTTCCCAAGGGAAAAGTTTAAGGAAACAAGAGCTTGGGAAGGTTTGACATTGACTAAGTGTTGGGCCAGGTTCAGTCAGTTAGGCAGAGGGATAGACTATACACTTGCAGGGTGTGCTCCGGCTTGAGCAAGCATTGTATTTTTTATCTCTTCTCTGATTATTGCAATACATATAGTAAGGGGTTTCGAGCAGTTGCTTTTCCCTGGATAAATCTTTGTGTATGTGCGATGTTGCATTTTTACATGTCAATGATTCTTGTTTTATATGGTGAATTAACTTTCATTGATTAGTAGATTATCTTCAAGCCTTGTGATTTAGCAAATTTCACGAGCAATATTGAATCTACACATTAATTTCTACATGTGATTGGGTTTGTTGGGAGGATAGGGATCTTGATTTAAGGTTGGAGGCTTGAATAAGTTAAAGATTTATTGTACAGATTGAATGCTATATTTTCATAATAGACGATTGGGGTCCTCGCCATATTCAAATAAATAAAATCATTTTCTTGTTATGCTTATTGTGTTCTGGTTTAATTTGTGATAAAATCATAACTCACATAATATAACAATTGAAATAAATACCGATTCACCCCCCATATCAGTATTTTCAACAATTGGTATAAGAGCTAACTTCTTCAATATCATCCTAACAATTGGAAAAATGATTTTTGAATCATAATGGCCAGTAAGGATGCTAAGGTCCTCTAATTTGATGGAACAAATTTTGCCTTCTAGAAGGTCGGAATGGAGTACTACTTAATGTTTCATGGAGTAGAAGTTTGGTTATTTGTCGTAGATGGATACAAGATGCCATCTCCTCTTCCAACAGATCTGGATGGAAAGAAAGCATATGTTGCAAATGCAAAGGCTTTGAATTCTATAGCAAGTGGTATGCCAGATTCAAAATTCACCAAAGTCATGGGTATCAAAGTAGTTAAAGACACGTGGGAAAATCTCATCCATGTTTATGAAAAGTAAAAAAGGAAAATCTTCAAACCTATAGAAGACAATTTGAAATTCTCAAAATGAATGATGATGAAGACATTGCTACATATTTTATTTGAGTAGATGAGGTAGTCAATTGTCTCAAATGTCTAGGTGAAAATGTCAAAGAAAAGATGATTGTCCAAAATATCTTGAGATATCTTCCAGATCGTTTTGATGCCAAGTTTTGTGCCATAGAAGAACTAAAAGATTTGGACTCTCTATCAATGGATGAACTTCATGGAATTCTCACAACATACAAGATGAGGTCAGGAAATTCAACTCATAAGGAAGCTACATTCAAGGCATCCAAGACATCAAGAAATGGAAAGAATTGTGATTGCAACAATGATGATTCTGATACTGAAATGACACAATTTGTCAAGAAGTTGAAGAAAGGATCCAAACTCAAAGGTAAGTTACCTCTCATTTTCTTTAGATGTGGTAAAATAGGACATTATGCAGCAAAGTTCCCTTTTAAAGATGACAATGATGATGAAGATGAACCTAAGAGAAGAACCTTCAAGAGGAAAGGCTAAAAAGTAAATAATTTATTCTCCAAACAAGACAATGATAACTCTGATGAAGAAGAAGAATATGGTGGAAACAGTGAAGTACTGTTCATGGCCTTCACAAATGAAAGAGATAGTAAAAAAGAAGAAGAAAGTCCAAAAGGAATAGAACGAAATGTGGAGGAACTATTGATTAGTTCCATAGAAAAAAATGAGACTTAGAAAGGAATGAAAAGTTATCTCAAGAAATCATCTCTCTCAAAACCAAAAAGGAAGAAACTAAAACAATAAAACAAGTGTTGAGCAACAAGCTGAAGGAAAAGGAGGAAATTTGTGAAAAAATGGAAGTTGAAGTTGTACCTCTAAAAAGATAGTTGGACAAAGCTAATAGGAATTTGAAGAGTTATGAAACCTTGGATATCATGTTCTCAACTCTCGAAGGCCACTACATGATAAATCTGAACTTGGTTATATAGGAAAATCTAAAGCCTAGAAATTTTATTGATGTCCTTAAAGTATCTTGTCATTATAACCTTGTAGGAAACAAAGTTCATCCAAGGAATGAGAAGCAACCCCTTCCTGAAAGGAATATCTCATCAAGAAAAGTTTATCCTAATAGGTATCAAATTATTTTCCTTGGTCATTGTTTCTTTTGTAGAAAATTCAGTCACCAAGCAAAACATTGCAAGGCTTATGGGGCTAATCATTAAAATAATATTGTTGATCTAAAGAGGAAAGACCAAATCAAGACATCCTCTTATCCTCTTTAAAAGTATAGTCTAGAATCTTACAAATGCAATAATCCATGCCATGTAGAACAAAATTATCCTCTAGAGCAAAGAGAGAAAGTTTTGAGGAAAAAAATAGGAGAATCTACCTTTGACAATTGCAGTATAGCTTTATGTGCTCAAAAAATGAAAAATCAAAGGTTTGTAGATAGTGGATATTCTCTGCACATGATAGGTGACTAGAAAAGGTTCATCTCAATAAGCAAATAAAAGGATGTAAATATGACCTTTGGAGATAATGGATCTACTAAGATTGTTGGTAAATGCACAACGAGTCTCATAAATGGAAAGGTAAAAGCACAAAATGCTATATATGTTGAAGGACTCAAGCATAATCTTCTAAGTGCCAACCAAATATGTGATCAAGGAAATGATCTCATATTTTGTACCAAGGACTGTGAGATAAGGAGATCATCTTCATGAAAACTTGTAGGAAGATGAGTAAGAACAAGAAATAATGTATACATTCTCAATCAAATTCAAGAAGAGAGATGTTACATAAGTCAAAGAAATGAAAGTTGGCTATGGCACAAGCATTTGGGACACCTAAGCTTTGAAAACTTGGTGAAGATCAACAAAACTCAAGCAGTAAGAGACATCCCTAGAATCTCAAAGCTAGAAGATGATATTTGTACACCATGTCAACATGGAAAGCAAACCAGGACCTGCTTCAAATCAAAGGAATGTTAAACATCAAAACCTTTGGAAATAATTCATGCATATTTGTGAGGTCCAACCAGAACTCCAACTTTCAAAGCGATGGTTGAAAATGAAAGTTAGTTGAAGATCAAATTCTTAAGAACAAATAGAGGTGTGGAATTTACGGAAGGAGAATTCAATGAATTTTGTGAAAAATATGGAATCAAAACGGAAATTTCTGTTGTTATAACTCCACAAAAAATAGAGTAGTAGAAATAAAGAACATATATGTACAAGATATTGCAATAATAATGTTGTTGGAAGCTAATTTACGTGCAAAATTTAAGAGGGAGGCAATTGGAGCAACATTTTATATCATGAACAAAGCTCAACTATGGGTAAATAGTGATAAAACACCATATGAACTATGGAAAGGAAGGCTTTCCTTTGTGAAACACTTCAGAACATTTGGAAGCAAGTGATTTTTGAATATTAATGATGATTCACCAGGAAAATTTGATCCACGTGTTGATGAAGGAATTTTCCTTGGATACTCATTAAGAAGAAAGGCTTACAAATGCTACAGTAATTGTTTGTGAAAGATAGTTGAAAGCATCAATGTAAAGATAGATGAGGCTCTTCCAAAAAACTAAGTAGTTCAAAGCAATGAAGAAGATACTATTCTTGCGGATCTAGAGGAAGATGTTGCAAAAGAAGAGAAGGAACAAAAAAAAAAAGGAGGAACCATCTCAAACACAGTCAAAGTTAAAGTTTGAACAAAAAAATCATCCAAAATACCAAATCATTGGAGATGTGGATGGAGGAATACAAACTCAAAGAAATATTACAAACACACCAAAAAGGAATGATATTGCCTTGTTATCCTCGATAGAATTAGAAAATTTCACTCAAGTAAGGATCCTCACTAGATAAAGGCAATGGAAGAAGAAATGAACCAATTGAAAATAATGGAGGATGGAAGCAAGTACCTCGTCCAAAGAATAAGAATGTCATAGGAACCAAGTGCGTGTATATGAAAAAAGTGAATGAATATGGACAAGTCATCAAAAACAAGGCAAGATTGGTGTGCAAAGGATACACTCAAATTAAAGGAATTGACTTTGAAGAAATTTTCACTCATATTTCCAAACTAGAAGCTATAAAGTTGCTTCTTTCATTTTCTTGTGCAAAATGATTCAAAGAATATCAAATTGATATGAGGTTAGCCTTTCTAAATGAATACCTAAAAGAAGAAGTATACATGGAACAACTAGAAGGGTTTGATTTGTCTGAAAATAAAGACTCTATATGAAAATTAAAGAAGGCCTTGAAAGGATTAAAGGAAGCCCCAAGAGCTTAGTACACTAGAATTGATCACTATCTTCAACAACAAGGATTCAAGAAAGGAGTTGCGGGAAGCAACATTTACATGAAAATGGACAAAGACAATTTGATAATCACACTAGTATACATGGATAATCTGATTTTTGGGAGCAACAATGAAGAAATGAGTCACAAAATTTTCCAAGATATTTCAAAAGAATTTGAAATGTCGATGATTGGAGATTTGTCTTACTTTTTTGGACTTTAAGTAACTCAAACTGAAGTAGGAATGTTCATATCACAAGAAAAATATCTCAGGGATATGCTTAAGCGATTTGGGATGGAAGAATGTGCTATTGTGAGCACACCTATGACTATAGGTTGCAAGCTAAGTAAGGATGATCAGCTCCTATGGTGGATGCAAGTATTTATAGATCAATGATTGGAGGTATTTTATATCTGATAACTTCACGACCAAACATCATGCAAGAAATAGGAATAGTGGCAAGATTTCAATCAACCCTTAAGGAATCTCATATGTAATTGTAAAGAGAATACTCAGATACTTGAAAGGCACTCTTGACTTTGGACTATGGTACCCTAAGAGCACAAATCTTACCTTAACAACATATACTGATACAAATTGATCAGGAAGAGTTTTTGATCAAAAGAGTACCAATAGGAATGCATTCTTATTAGGAGATTGTCTTGTATCCTGGTTAAGAAAAAAATAACCATCTATATCTCTCTCCATAGTTGAATCCGAGTACATAGAAGCAACTAATTATAGTACACACATCCTATGGATGAAGGAAGCCTTGAAGGATGTTAATATAGAAACAAATTAGCCTATCATCATCTGCTTTGACAATACCAATAAAATCAGCCTCTCAAAGAATCTAGTCATGCATTGAAAGACAAAGCATAGCCTAATAAAGTACCACTTTATCTAAGAACAATTTGTAGAGAAGAACATGAAAATTTTGTATGTCAACACTAAGAAAAATATTGCAAATATATTCACAAAACCCCAATCTCGAGAATCGTTAGACTATATTTGTTAAAAGATGGGGGTCACATCTCTTGCATCCCATTAGAGCACCCCTTTGCTATTGATGTAAAATAGGGATAATATGGCATGGAGAGTAGCACGATGACAGGGGGAGAAACACGATGACAAAGGGAGTAGCATACGAAGATATTGTTGTAGAAATATGGTGATAGAATTACAACTGCTCAAGAAATTTAATATAAATCAAGAGACAAAATTCTACTCTACTGCTCTACAGCAATTAACTCACAATTTAGAATAACATTCACAAACATGCATCAATAAAATACACAAGTACACAGATTTATCTAGGGGAAACCAATGGGTAAAAACTCCTTAAGCGTGTTTGCATTAATCAGATGAATAAAGAATGTATTACAATTTCTTCCTTGCTATGAGCACAACCTGCAAGTGAATAACCTTTCTCTCTTCTCAATGAGAATCTTTGACCTAGACATAGTCAATTTATGCCTCTACTTGAGCCCATATTTCCTTGCGAAAATCTTGAGGAATTAGGCCTCTATTTTTTAGGAATTTTCCTCCAATTGATTGCACAATTGCCAAGTTTGTATCCATGACTGCATGCAACAAATGTACACTCAAGACTAGTATACAATTGATGTTACACTACCTTGGAATCTACACCATAGCTGAGGAACTCAGATTATCTGCATGCACTAGTTATTTTAGGCTAATTGATCAGTTAACTGGATGATCACTGAGTTAGAATGATGTCCCACTGCACAATTGACCTTCAACTAGTTCTATCAACAGTTAGAACTAGTTTAACTAAATACAACTAGAAATAACTGAATTGATTGCTACAAATTAGCAATGACACATGCTTAATTGAAATCCAAGCTTTCTAACTTGAGTTTGCTAAGCTAACTGGGTGACAAGAGCCTTTTCACCTCAGTAAACTACCTCCAAGTTGTTTGTTGATGTGGAAATTTAGAATTTTCTCAATTTGACCAAGGCAACGTCAAATTGAGATTTTCTGGCTACGCTTCTCAGCACTCCCTCTTAGCAAAAAAGGGATTTTCAACCACCCCTATCCTGCACCTTTGGAATTTTAACTTCCCTCTTGACAAAGCCTTTGTCAAGATGTCAACATCTTGTTCGTATGTCAGATGTATTGTAGCAACGTTATCATCCTTTGCACATAGTCCCATAAATGATGATATTAGATATCTATATGGTTGGATCAATCATGAACTACTAGATTCTCAAAGAGATTAATGCAACTTTGATGATCATAATAGATCATAATTGGATCCATCTCTTGACCAAACAGTCCCACAAGTATATTTCTTATCCATATCGCCTCACATGTTTCTTGACTTGCAACCATGTATTCAACTTCTGTCAAGTTGAGTGCCACAAACCTCTGCTTCCTACTGTACCAGGAAATTGCTGCGAACCCAACATTGAAAATTCCACCTGATGTACTCTTTCGGTTGGATGGACTCCCTACCCAATCTGTATCTGTGAATCCAGACAACTTCATTCCATTTGTTTGTCTGTACCATAATCCATATTGGGTAGTTCCTCTGAGGTACCATAAGACATGCTTTGCTGCCTTCTAATACAATTTGGTTGGCCTAACCATAACTTGGATCATCTGGTTGATTTCATAACACATATCTGGCCATGTGTTGACAAGATAAATAAGTGAATCCACTAGCTTCCGATAAATGGTAGCATCAACCTATTCACCTAAAGTGGAATTATCCTTCCTCTAGTTGGTCATTAGAGGTGTCTCCATGGGATTACAACTCTCCATCCGAAATACCTGCAGTATCTCGGTGGCGTACTTGCCTTGAGACACAAATAATTCCCTATCACCTTGCCATACTTCTAGCCTGAGAAAGTAATGCATGAGACCCATGTCTTTCATCTCAAATTCCCTTGCAAGAGTGGATTAAGTGCTCATCACTTGTAAATATTAAACCATCAACATATAAAACAATGAAAATAAATTTATCTTCTACCAAAATATGATAGATATTCACATCCACTTCACATTTGGTGAAGCCCAATCCAATGAGATAACTATTGATTCGAGTGTACCAAGCTCGACGTGCCTATTTGAGACCGTATAATGCTCACCTAAGTTTGCACACATGAGAATCTCCACCAAATGTCTCAAAAACTTCTAGTTTCTCTATGTACACTTCCTCCTTAATAACGCCATTGATAAATTTCGTTTTTACATTCATTTGGTGGATCTTCCACCCCATCTGTGCAACCAGTGCAAGAATTGATCTAATGGATGAACACCTTGCTACGAGAGAAAATGTTTCCTCATAGTCAATTCCCTCAACTTGAGAGAACCCTTTGGCCACAAATCTAGCATTATACTTCTCTATGCTTATGTCTATTGCATTCTTAACCCAAAAGATCCAACTCGAGCCCACAAATGATTTATCTACCGATCTTGGGACCACTTCCCAAACACTGTTCTTCATGATGGATTCGTATTCTTCCACTATTGCATCAACCCAAACTGATTTCTCAACTTCTTCCTCAAAACAAGATAACCCAGTCTCTAAAATCTCATATATTAGAGCCATGTAGCTAGTGTGCCTCTTAGGTAACCTCCTTTGCCTACTCAAATTTGAAGGAGCTCCCACATTCTCCCTCACATACTACACCAATCTATCAGCTTCCTTGATTATTTTTCTACCTTCTCTAGATGGTTTTTCTTGAGTAGATGTCTCTGCTCTACCTCTTCTTTGAACCTCCATTTGTGGCTATTCCACAGCTTCCTGAGGCTCCTCCTTTGGAGCTAAAAGTTCCTCTTCTGGTGGGATATTAATCTCCCTCTAAAGAGAGCATCTAATTGCTTTCTCATCATAAAACTTTACACCTCTTCACAGAACTATCATTCAAAGGGAAGGTCAATACACCCGGTAATTGTGTGGAGTTTTAGTGTAACCCACAAAAACTTCCAAATTTCTTGTCAGCTCAAGTTCCTTCCTTGAATATTTGGAGACATGATAGTAAATGGAGGCTCAATTTTTTTTGAAGTGAGACACATTTGACTTTCTCCCCAAGAAATCCTACTCTCGTGTAATCATACCAAGAATCTGATGAGGAATCTGGTTCTGCAAGTAGACTATTTTGTTACATGCCTCTGCTCACAAATGCAGTGGCAGGCCTTGGTCATGTAGCATAGCTCTCGCAACTCCCATAACGCTCTGGTTCTTCCTCTCAGCTACCCCATTTCTTTGTGGGTTGTGGGGAGTCGTTTGCTCTCTTCAAAATGCCTCCTTTCGCACAGAAATCCTTGAAGTCATTCAAAACATACTCACCTCCATTGTCACTCCTGAGAGACTTCACCTTCTTGTTGGTCTATTTCTAAACTATTGCCTTGAATTATACAAAATTTGAGGATGTATCATCCTTATTTCACATGAAGAATATCCAAAACTTTCTTTAGAAATAATTGATAAAAATAACATTGTATTTATGTCCTGTAGTGGACGCTGTTGAGAAGGGTCCGCAAACATCATAGTGGAATCTCTCCAAGACTGCATGTGCTTTGTTGTCTAAATCATGGAATGTGGATTTTACATACTTCTCTAAGGTACAACCCTTGCAGACATCCTGATTCTCAAGTGATCCTTTAGGGATTCCAATGGTTATTTGTTGCGTAATTTTTAGGGTGCCATGGTGTAAATGGCCCAATATCCTGTGCCAGAGTTCACCGACATCCTGACTCTACACTTTATTTGCCTTACTTCTTAATGAAAAACTATATTCCACATCAAGTTTATACATGCTCTTCACACGAACCCTGATCTACTTCACCTTCCTAGTAGCTATGTGTCTCAGAAAGGATTTCCCTTTATTGAAGATTACACCATAGCCATGGTCTTCCAAAACTACTATAGAGATGAGGTTCTTCTTCAAGCCTAGTACAAACATGACATCTCTGAGGTGAAGAGGGGATCCCAACTCCCTCTTAAATGTTACTATACCAATCCTAGTAGCATTGTACCTTGTATCGTCCCCAAGCTCAATATGCATCTGGAGATCTTTCTCCTCCATGTCACTGAAAAAATCTCTACACCTTGTCATGTGGAACGAGGTGCCTGAATCCAAGTACGACACACTTCCCATCATAGTGTTAGGTATGCATGCGATTAGGGTGAAGTCTAAATCAAATTGTGAAGCCAAGGCTTCACCTACTACTCCTCCTGAGTTCTTCTTGCTAGACTTTTTGTGTGGACACTTTGTAGCATAGTGCTCGGATTCATGACAATTGAAGCATTTTATTTTGGAAAAGTCTTTCTACTTTCCCCCTTAGCTAGAATATAGTTTGGTTTGTGATTTATTCCCTTTTCCCTTCTTTCCCTTTCCAACCAATGAAAATTCTCTTCATCCTCTCCTTTGGATGAACCTCCATCTCTGGTATTTCGCCTGATTTTTTCTTGTACCAAATCAGACCACAAGCGTTCCCAATTTGGTAATTTCTCCCTCTCGTTCATTGAGTACTAGTAACTATGCCAAATTTTGGGAAGGCATAGAAGAGCTAGGCTCACGAGGTCATCTTCCGCAACATTCACACTAACCCCTCCAAGTTCATCATGAACTTGTGTAAATATGGTGAGATACCGGGGAATAGTATCATTCTACTGCATCTTGATGTTTTGAAATTTATCTTTGAGGACCATTTTTCTATGGTCGCTGCTATTCTCAAATAGCTCAGTTGGTTCCTTCCACATTTCAAAAGGAGTTTTTTTGTCATGGAGATTTGAGACAATGTGGTCTCGCACTCCCTCCAAGATTATTCTCCTCGCCTTGGCTACATCTTTCTTTCATTGGGCTAGGTTTTGGGCATCCCTTGATCCTGGTTTTGGAATGCATGTCTTGAAATATCCCAACAATCCATTGTCATCAAGCATTTCCTCCATGTGACCCTTCCATGCAATGAAATTGAAGTTGCCTTCTAAGGCATACTCTAATCTCATTCCGTTTAAGGTCATGCTCACAACTCTGAAGAAATCCCTCTACATTGAAGTTGCAATTTCGAACCTCCTTAGGAAAAACTTCGAAATTATTGTTCTAATTTTAATATAGCTTTGATACCATGTAGAAATATGGTGATAGAATGGCAACTGCTCAAGAAATTTAATCTAAGTCAAGAGAGATGATTCTACTCTACTACTCTACATAAATTAATTCACAATTTAGAACAACATTCACAAACATGCATCAATCACATACACAAGTACACAAATTTATCTAGGGGAAACTAACTGGTAAAAACCCCTTAAGTTTGTTTGCATTAATAATATGAATAGAGAATGTATTACAATTTCTTTCTCGCTCTGAGCATAACCTGCAAGTGAATACTATTTCTTTTTTCTCAATGAGAAGCTCTGGCCCATACTTAGTCAATTTATGCCTCTGCTTGAGCCCTATTTCCATGTGAAAATCCTAAGGAATTAGGCCCCTATTTTTTAGGAATTTTCCTCCAATTAATTATGCAATTCCCAAGGTTGGATCTTTGGCTACATGCAACACCTGTACACTCAAGACTAGTCTACAACTGATGTTACACTGCCTTGGAATCTCCTCCAACTTATTCTATCAACAATTAGAACTAGTTTAATTAAATACAACTGGAAATAACTAATTTGGATTACTACAAATTAGAAACCACACATGCTTAACTAAACTCCAAGCCCTCTAACTAGAATTCACTGAGCTAACGGAGTGACAAGAGCCATGTCATCTTAATTAACTACCTCCAAGTTATTTGCTGAAGTGGAAATTTTGATTTTTCTCAATTTGAACAAGGCAAAGTCAAATTGAGACTTTCTTGCTACACTTCTCAACAATTATTGCCACCAATAACAAAGGGGGAGATTTTTGGAAGAATAATTTGTTATTGATGTCAAAGGATGACTTGATGAAGATAAGGACGACATATATTCAAAGAGCATATTAAGCCCTTTCCAATGAGCTATTACATGCCTCCTCAATCCTCACTTTTTAAAATTGGATGATTTTTTGCTACCTCAAAAAAACGAGAACTCGGTACAATTCTTGTTTGATAGTTTACTTTGTTTGATGAGAAGGAATGAATTTTTTATGTGAATAAATAATTTTTGTCCCCCTATTAAATTCAACCTACATAAACATAAGTTGACCCCTCTCAAAAAGAAATGTTGATTCAATACATGGTCAAATTAGTATAAATAGACAGCACAACTCCTCCATTTTCTCATTGAACTTGGCCAAGGGAGATAAGAAAAATAAGCTTAGATCTGAGGTAGAGGGATAAGGTTCATATCTCATGAACCAAGAAGAAAATTAAGGAAAATCAATTGTGGTTTTTATCTTTGTTTTTGGATCAAGGTTTATTGGTGGGTTTTTGGGTTTTAGATTAGCCTTTTGAAGCCATCCTTTCGTTTCATTTTGTGGAGATGAATATGGACTTGTAGACCTCATCCTTCTAGATTGAACTCGACCTTGTTTGACCTCAGGATTCAGCCTTTAAAAGCACAAATTACATTCACCGTGGAGCTTTGAATTCAACCTAATTTCAACAACTTTGTTCCCATGATAAGATTCAGACCTGTGGTGATTTCAAACTAAAATTTCAACCCTTCTGGAGCAAAATTATCGGCCTTCAAGAGAAAAATTTCGACCTTTATTTGGAGAAGAATCTTTGGCCACTTGTAGTAGAACTCTTATCCCTTTAGGAGAATACTTTCAGACATCATTTTGAGAAGTACTCTTGGCCACTTTGAGCAAAACTCTTAGCCCTTCAAGAGCATACTTTCAGACCCCTTTTGCGGCAGTACTCCTAGCCTCTTGGAACAAAAATCTCAACCCATTTGGAGTAGTACACTTGGCCTTTTGAAGTAGGAATCTCAGCCTTTGACAAAATTGTAGTGGACTTGGATATGTGAGGATTTTCAATCTTGGAGAGTGTAGACATATTCTAAGTTTTGGAGAAACATCCTTTGTATCTTTTGGAGCAACATATTTTGTATCCTTTGGAGTATATTTGAAGCTATCCTAATGACTTTCCTATGCAGACTTGGAGACATCTTCTAGCAGACTTGAAGCTTTTGTTGTTGTAGACTTAAAACATTCTTGGAGCAAGTTTGAGAAGACTTTGTAGAAACCTTTGAAGTTTATTTTGGAGACATCTTGTAAAAGTGATTTTTGAAGACTACTTGGAAAGGTTGGAGCCTAGGAGGATTGGCGTCCTCATTCAAGGTTGGAGCCTTGAAGAAGTTAAAGATTTGTTGTACATGTTGGAGCTTGAATTTTTGATATACAGGATTGGATTTCTCACCATCTTGATTAATAGAAACATTTTCTTGTTCTACTTATTGTGTTTTGGTTTAGTTTATGATAAAATCTTAACTAACATGATACAACAATTGAAAGAAACATTGACTCACCCCCCTTCTCAGTATTTCCAACACACAATGCTCAAGACAATGCAACTATGAATGATTCATTAGGGGAATTTTGAGGTCTAAAATGGGCCTCCTGAGGAAAATAATAAAATAATAGTTAAAATAATAAACTAAGAGTTATGAATTTTTAAAGAAAAAGAAATAAAACTACTATTTTGATTGTCTTTTGGGATTATCTCCTTATAGGTTTACTCAAATGTCAAGTGTAGACCCTCGTTGGATGCATAATTAAATTCTACATCCAATGAGTACTCACTATGCATACTTCATATTAGACCCACATCGGCAAAAAAAAAAAAAAAAACACATGTTGAACACATTTTTCCTGTATTTCAACTTTTTTTGATTTTGGTGTACTTAGAAATATGCAAAGTGGGTATTCGTTGGATGTGAAACTTAATTTTGCATCCAATAGGGACACTTGACATTTAAAACATTTTCCCCTAGGCATGCAATCATCATATTGAATCCTATTGGTTCTTTTAAAGTCAATTTTGTAAGTACATCTTTTGTTTTGAGGCCCGTTTTTTACCTCAAAATTCCCCTAATGGGTAAGGACCATTACTATGGTGTACACTTCATAAGGAAACCATTGTAACATCCCAAATTAATCCCCGTGAATTATAATGTAACAATAGGTCTATTAGAATGTCGGTGAGCTAGTATGTTTTGGGCCATAGAGCCTATATTTATTAAATTCCAAAGAGCCTGATATTGTAATATGTACATGAATTACGAATAATAATAAAAATACAACATTGACTATAAGACAAATAAGGATATAATCATCAAGGGAAATAATTCCACAATAGAGGGGGCTAAAGTAGAGGTTAAGTGGAAAACCCATGTCATTTTTCTAAGTTAATATGCCATTATCCATTTATCTCTATTGAATTACTAAACACTCAAATCATTTAATACACGTGGCAGCTTGGTAGAAGAGTCATCTTAGCTAGTTATTCTAGCATGTGGTTAAGTACACTCATGTAACAAGTTAGTGGGAAAGTCATCTCTCCTAGTTATGACAACAAGGTCTAGGTAGAAGAATCCTTAAGAATCATGAGAGTTAATCATGCATGGAAAAAGGAAATTCAAGTAGGAAGTGTAGTTAGTTATGTAGATAGAAAGAAGTGAAGAAAAAATAGATATTTTTTTTTTGTGCTGCAAGAGGTTGTAACTATATTGTATCTTGAAAATTAGACATTTTAGAGCTAGATTTTATGTTGAGGACTAGGATTTTACGCTTATGAGGAGCCCCTATTGGGAAAATACCTAAAAATCATGTGTAAAGGTTGTTGTGAGCATTCTTGATATAGCTAGATTTCCTGGAGCCCCCAATTGATAAATTCTTGGTTGATTTTGTGCTAGAGTCCTAGATGGGATGGAGATTGTCTAAAGGAATATAATGCAAAGGAGAAAGTATCACCCTCTAAGTTATGTAGACTAATGGGGAATAAAGTTTAGTGGTTGGAATATTTATAGGAGTCATGTCACTATGTTTTTACTAGGTATTGGGATGTGTGAGTAGACTATAGACACCCATAGGAGTTGTTTATCCTCATGGAATCATAACCCAAACTTGAGGGTGGCTTGTTGTAGAGAGATTGAATGTAACAACACCTATGGTTAGATGGAACTCCGAACATCTACAATTGACCGTGTAAAACATTTACAAGATAAGTGTTTTCTCACAATTTTAATTTATAGTTCTGATGATGTGTATGAATGTTTCATTTAATTCATGTCCTGTATATGATTAAATGTTATTGCGTGTGTTTCAGTGGACTCCTAAAAACTTCCTTTGTCAAAAAAATCTTATTTTAGGAGTCCACTGCAAGATGTTTTATGAAGAATTACATGGTTCACCAATGGGGAAAGAATTTTGAAGCGTGCCAGTAGAAGAAAACTGGTGACTATCGATAGAAGATCTTTTTAGCTTATTTGAGTGGTAGGTTAATAATATAGAAGATTTTTTAATAATAATTTTAAATTTTAATTCTAATATATTTTAGTTTTAAAATACATACTTTATATTTGTATTTAAAATACATACATTATATTTGTATTAAATTTAGTTTACATGTTAATTATAAATTATAATTTTGGGTTTATCAATTTTTATATTATTTTTTGCAATATTAAATTAAAAATGTTAATAAACATTATTTATTCAATTATTGTAAATAATAATATCTATAATATTAAATTTATTTTATTTACTGTATTTATGAAAATTAAATTAATGATAAATAAATGTACTCTTATAGTACTGCTTAATATAAGTTATTAATTTAAAGTGAAAATTAGATTGATGATAAATAAATGTACTCTTATAGTACTGCTTAATATATTAAATTCCCATAAATAATCTTATTTGTCTAACTTAACTATATATATAATATGCAATCTCTTCCCTTCCTAACAAGAATATCCACCCTCGTCATAACATTAACATTTTTTCAATTTCAATCATGGTTCTTAACGAAGTGAGGATGCTTTAACTTGACAATATGTACCCCTCCTCTTTGAACTTCCCCATCTTTTTAAAATAAGTCTTTTTAAAATGGAGTTAGATTGATGATTTATAGATCAATATTTTTAATAAAATTGGAAATTGGAACAGTTTTACTACACATATAAATGGTTTGGATTTAGTTTATATATATATATATATTTAATGAATAGTAATAATTTAAAATAAATTTATAATTTAATTAATATTTATGATTTTTTTTTTTTTTAATTTTAATAATATAAAATTAATAATTGAATAATTATTTTGATGTTTATTATAGATTGATTTTTATCAATATTTATTATTCATTTAATTTATATGACTGTCTTGGTTTTGATCTACAAATTTTAGGGTTTCTTTTATAGAGCTTTTTATGTTTGGTTCTGTGAGAGGGGGCTCTACCCCCTCTTTTAGTCAAATTCTTTTAGGAGTTCATAATGAGTCTAGATCTACTAGTTTTTCCCATCAATCTCCTCATCTTTGACATCATTTTCATATAGCGGTGGGACAAAATGAGGTTTTTGGTTTCACGAAAAACCCTATGTTGGGTGCATCGTCACAAGCTAGAAATCTAGGGCATTGCTTGCCAAAATCATTGTAAGATCCAAAATATGAGGTTAAATCTAGTAAGATTGAAGAATATATCCAATATATGCACAATCACACTTTAATCTACAAATTTATTAGATTATGCGCTTCTGAAAAAGATTTGATTGGGTGGATTTGATTTATTTTTCCATTAGTTATTTTTAATTTAGTTTAGTTTATTCCATTAATTATTTTATTTATTAAATGATCTTGTCTCAATTAGTCTCGACTCTTTTTTATAATTTTTGACTTCCCTCCTTGTTTAGAGTTTGAGTTTGATTTTTTTTTAATATTATTTTTCAAAAACTAGCTGTTTAATATTTGTTGTTAATAAATTAATAAACTAATATCACAATTTAAATATTATTTTTCAAAAAATAGTCGTTTAATATAGCCGTTACTTATTAATATTTTTTAATAAATTAATAAACTACTATCATTATTTAAATATAAATTTTCAAAAACTAGCCATTTAATATAGTCATTACCTATTAATATTTTTTAATAAATTAATAAACTAATATCATTATTTAAATATTATTTTTCAAAAACTAGCCGTTTAATATAGCTGTTACTTAATAATATTTGTGTTTAATATATTAATAAATTATATCATAATTTAACTATTATTATTCAAATATAGCCGTTAATTGAAATTGTGTCTCTACATTGCTATCTATTTAAGCCTTTGCCTCTTCATCTGGTCCTAATGATGAACCACACTTGGTTCAAAATGTGTCGGCCAAAAACTTCTCTTACGTGATTTCTAAAGACTTTGCTTAAAATTGATATAATTATATAAATTTAAAAATAATATAAAATACTATAAATTATATTATAATAAAATTAATATAATTTTATAATATACATGCAACTACTAAAAATCAATATTAATTAATTATTTTTTCTTATATAAATTTAAAAATAATATGAAATACTATAAATTATATTATAATAAAATTAATAAAATTATATACTTTACGTGCAACTATTAAAAAAAATATTAATTATTATTATTATTATTTATTTATTTATATTTTTTTCGTGTATAAATTTAAAAATAATATAAATTATATTATAATAAAATTTATATAATTATATAAATTTAAAAATATTATAAGGTGAATTCTATGAATAGACATGTGGGGTTTCCGTGGGTTTTCCCTATCCCCTGTTGTTGCTAATCTTTTTATGGAAGACTTGGTCTCTTGTTGTTGTTAATGTTTTTATGGAAGACTTTGAATCCAAGGCTTTGGCCTCGACCCGTCTCTTACCTAAGCTATGGAAAATATTTGTGGATGACACTTGTGTCATCTGGTCTCATGACCAAGAAGAGTTGGATTAGTTCTTCCAACATCTCAACAATCAATCTTCCTCCATAAAGTTTACTATGGAGCAGGAAGTTGATGGGTGCCTGCCTTTCCTTGATGTTCTCATTTTGAAGAAGGATGATGGTTCTTTCTCCCAGCAGGTGTTTCAAAAGAAAACTCACACTTAGCAGTATCTTCATGCTGACTCCCATCATTTCCCTACTCAAAATTTGGGTGTTCTCAACACGCTAGCTACTCGTGCACTGAGAATCTCTGATGAAAAACACTTTGATAAAGAGAAAACCCATCTCCTTAAATTCTTTGTTAATAATAGATATAGCAGGCACCAAGGTGTGAAAGCTTTTCTTAAAGATAGTAGTGGTTCCAAGGTTAAGAAAGACCCTAAAGATCGAATCTCGGGGGTACATCTTCCTTTCATACAGGGGACCATCGACAAGATTGAGAGAATCCTTAGGAAGCATAATGTTCCCTCAAACCTTTAAACCCCTTAACACTATTCGTAGCTCCCTAAGATCTGTAAAAGACCCTGTTGACCCCAAGGACATGAAAAATGTTTATGTTATTCCATGTTCTCGTGGGACCCCCTATATCGGTGAAACCGGATGCTCAGTTAATTAGAGGATTCATGAGCGCGCAACCGACATTAAGCATGGGAGGACTTGGTCTTTTGTCTTGGCAGAACACACAGAGAAGACTAAACATCATATATGTATTGAGGAGGCCAATGTTATTACTAAGATTGTTCATTTTCATCATCGTAAGTTTAGGGAGGCCATAGAAATTGAAAGGAGGTTGAGCAATCTCAACAAGGATGATGACTAGAAGATTAGCAGCCGTTGGATCCCCGCCCTTTCCTCTTAGCTGCTACCCCCACCCCTTTTTTTCTTCCATTTTTTGTTCTAGTTGGTTTTCCTTTTTGTTTTTATTCCGTCGTCTTTTGGATTATTTGAATTCATTTAATTTCCCTTTTCTATTTGAATTATTGTTTTTCCTTTTTTACTTGGTACTCATTACCTTTCTTTATTCATATTATTAATATTTTTATTTTATTTACCATAAGAGAATAACAAAACTTCCCTTATTTTTATTTAATAAGTTAGTTTAGTTTCTTAATTAATTTACTTCTTAACTAATTTTGATTAAACATGATATATAAATAAATATGTTTATTTATAAACATAACTGAAAGAATCATAAACATATATAATTTACATCCATTTTTTCTTAAAAATAATTAATTGATTAAGTGATACAAATTTGTTAATTCCTTATTTATCCCATAATTGACTTAGTAACTTATTCATCTAAACAAAAATAGATATAATATAAAACATAATTAAATCAAGCAAAAATAAATATAATTAAAAAACATATAAACTAATTAAATAATTAATCAATAAATTTTTAACCTAGCTTATCCCATAATCCTTCATATGAGAGTATTATTATAAATTTATTTTATTAAAACTAAAAGAGGACCAGGCATATTTGGTTACGTATATATCTATATAAATAATATGGGTAAATATGTTAACTAATTAATTGCACTAATTAAATATTTAGGTTAAAAATATTTATTTATCCTATAATAATATAAGTTTATTTAGTTTTTGATTAAAAAATTTAGATAATTTATTAACTTTAAGGTTTTTAATTTAAATTCATTTCATTTAGTTCTAGATTTAAATTAAATAAATCCAACAAATTAGCTAATTAATTAATTATCTAATTAATAAAATTTCTAATAAAATTTCTTCTAATTCTAGGTCCGGTCGATTGTAGCTATAGTTGAGTCAATTATAGCCATCTCCTTTGTAAGCCATTTCCTTTGGTCAAAATAATCGAGTCAATTATAGCCATCTCCTTTGGTAAACCATTTCCTTTGGTCGAAATAGTCGTTTCTAGTCGTTGGAATCAGCAGTCTCTCTATTTAACTTGTTGTCATGATTAGTCATGATCTGGTTCTTCATCTTGTCCTGAGGATGAACCACACTTCTGGTTTGAAATGCGTCGACCTATTAATTATGATGTGATTAATGCCAAAAATATGTTGACAAATTTGATATAAATCACAAAAGCCTAAATTCAATAAATAACTATAAATTATATTATAATAAAATTAATAAAATTATATACTTTTACCTCACCTCTAACCTTAATTTTGTTTAAAAAAAATTATCAACTAAAAACCAATATTAATTAAATAAATGTACTCCTTATATTATTTTTTAAATAGTATAAAAATTTGAAAAATAACATAAAAAATTATAAATTGTATGGTAATAAAATTAAAATGAATCGAATAATGATGGATACGTGTATGGTTCAACTTGTCCATTATATGTTTGGAATTGGCAAAGCTTATCTCATATAAAAAAGAACACATCATCCATTATATGTTTGGAATTGACAAAGCTTATCTCATATAAAAAAGAACACATAATTTTTAACTTATTAGCACATTTTATGCTGTAAATGCACATCTTATTCACATATCTTCCAACGTGGAAAGCAGGCGTGAACTCGCACCCTCGCGTGAATGGATTTTTGAAAAGGACAGAGCAGCAATACCAGGCCCTTCACAGAGAAAACTGCGGATCCTCGGAAAGCTGCCGCTGATATTCGCCCAAAGATTCCATATTTCTGTGATTAGAAATGGTCTTTTAAATAACTCACACCGCTTCCATTGTTGGTATTATTATCGCTGATCCAAGAGCACAAAAGAGAAAGAAAGAAGAAGAAGTAGAGGATTGGAATCTAAAATGGAAGGCGCGAGAGAAAGAAGAATATTGGTTGCAGTGGACGAAAGCGAAGAGAGCATGTATGCCTTGAAGTGGGCTGTTCATCATCTACATCTTCATTCCACCGACACTCTCATCTTGTGCCATTCTAAATGGTGTCCCATATCTTATGTAGGCCTTGGAGGTCCTTGTATGTTATTTTACTACACTTCTATTTCATAATATTGTTTCTGATTCGAACAATTCCTGTAGCTTTTCCTACTTTGAGTTTCTGCAATTTTCGCAGGCAGCAATAATTCTTTTGGTTCATGTTTTTCTGTTGGTTTTTTACTGTGACGCGACCAGGGTACGTGCTCACACTGGACGTTGCAATAGCTATCCAGAAATATCAAGAGCGTGTTAACGAGGCCGTAATGGAGAAGGCGAGGGATATCTGTAGAGGGTGTCTGGTATGTTTATTTTACATTTTATATTATTATTATTATTTATTTTTAAGGATTAAATTGAGATATAAGATTTTTTTGTTTCTCCTGGCTAGAGTCTTTTTTTATTCAAGAATTTGACTTGACGCACCTCCACACAGGGATTTGATTGTATCTCTCATGTTTTGAACCTATGATTTTTTTGGACGAAACATATGCTTTTAAACATTATTTTTTTGGGTATTCAAGTCAGCCTTAAAAAATGTTCAAAAAAAATGTCGAACTCAAAAAGTTTGTTCCTATTTATTCTGATTTTCCAAATTTACAACACCAAATTTAAACTTAATCCAGTATAGAAATAATTATGTAAGATTAGTCTCACTAAAAGACTACCCAACAACGGATATCTTTATCTCTATTGTTTGTTCACCGAATATTGGGTAATTTGGCAATCAGACTGGCACAATTAATTATTTGACCATATCCATATCCGTCCATATCCGTCTAATTGTCAAATATTCTACAAATCAACCATCAAGATAAACTCCAGACCCAAAAGCATATAGAGTTAAAAAAATTTGTCCAATTGCTGTCTGCAGGCGAAAGTGGAGGAAAAGATTGTGAAAGAAAATGCAGGAGATGCACTGTGCGATTCAGTGGAGAAGGCGAGGGCAGATTTTATCGTCATTGGAAGCCATGGCTATGGCACTTTCAAAAGGTATGTCTGCAAATAATATCAATATTAGTAGTTCCGGTCTGGTTGCAAAATTAGGCTATGTTTTAGTTAAAGGTGTATTAGTTTTAGCTAAAGGTGGATTAGTTTTAGTGTTGGATATTATTAAATTTTATATTGGGTATTAGTGTTAAGTATTTTTATGTAGATTTTAGATTTCAAGAATATTTTAGAATTTAAAAAAGATGTTTTCACTCTTAATATTAAATTTAATATAAATTTAATTATCACTATTAAAATATCGAATTTTACTTTTATAAATTTAAAAAGATTAATTTGAATATGACCGGTCTTCCATCGATTCAAAATTTGGTTCCATCGTTGCTCAATTTAACTTTTGTTCTCCATTAACTTTATGTTTCCTGAGTAGACCTGGAACAAAATTAACTATTGATTTGTTATATATATATATAGAGGATACAAGGAATGTGCCAGAAACATAACTGCTTATATATGTGAGATACTCAAATGTAAATTGAATCTCACCTTTATTGGGTTGTGATCTATGGATTTTTTATTCTGGTTTTTCAATAATCTGTGTATTTTAGGAGTATGATTTTATAACGATTATGGCGGTGTTGTTGCAGAACACTTATGGGGAGTGTCAGTGACTTTTGTGTGCACCATGCAATGTGTCCCGTAATGGTGGTAAAGAAGCCAACAACCGAGCATTGTGTTGAAGAGAGTATGACCGACAACCAAAGGCGGCATTTAGATGGTGTCCCTGTAGAAGAATAAATCCGTTACCTTCTCTATCTTTTATTTTATATTATTGTTTTCGAGCGTGGGCAGTACCTCTAATGTCCTTTTCTAATCCAAAATCAGATCAGCAAGCTTTTGCAATTCATTTATGCAAAACATTTCATGCTGTTTGGCACCATTCTTCAGCTGTTTTTACAATCTTCTCTAATGCATCAACTCATTCAATAATGTATCAACTCATTCAATAATCATAATTTAAAGGCTCTGTGATGGATACTAAATTTTACCAGATTCTAGACTATATATCTGGACATTATCATAGAAATTTAGTGATATACATGATTGAGATTTTTAAAAATAAATTTAGATATGGTAAACTATATATTTATAAAAGATTTTTTAATTAGAAATATATAAGTATATTTTGTATTTATATCAAATATTATATACAAAGTTTTGTATAAATAAGTATCAACTATTTTGATTACCTAGTCTACTAATTTAGTAAATCTATCAACTAATCTATCAACTATTCACCTAGTCTCCTAATTTAATAAATTTATCAATTTTAATCCAGGAATTACTTTTTTGGAGCTCACATCCAACTAATTCCAACAATCTCTTACAAACTAGGAACACACTCCTTTTTGTAGAAACTACTCTACTTAATCATAACCCAAGTAAGATCACACTTAAATGACAAGTAGGACTTACATAATTTAATACTCTGACTTAAGGACAATTTTCCTTAATATTGTTAAGTATGAATTGTGAATTAAAGTAAATCTCAATCAACTCATAATTGTGAATCCAACTAAATCACCTCTTCATCAGAAAAATTTACATCTAGTCTAACTTAATCTTTACAAACATTAGCATAATGTTGATGTCACTAATAATTGCAATAATTAATCTACTAAAATGTCTCTTCATTTACATGATTAATTCAATCATAATATCTTCAAACTTATACATGTACCTTTAACTTCCACTATCACGAGTTTTCTTTAACTTATCCACAAAACCCAAACCCAAACTCGTGATGTTCTTGCATCACACTCCCAAAGCAAAAAAAAATCATGTCCATGTGTTCCTGGTCTGTCGCAAACTTGTTTCTTCTCGTTTATATTAATATTTGACATAATACGGGCTTTGAATTGGGGTCCAACAAACTGGAACGTCTCTTCCTTCTGGTTATATTTCTTAATCAAATGAAATATTTATGTGCATAGATGCCATGCGATGTAGGAAAATGCTCACATGATAACCATTCACTTCATGACTAATTTGTCTCTGTCATAGGAACAATGAGCTATCATAATTTAACAAAAGTGAAACATGATACTAGAATATGCTATTTATATATACAGATACATAATACTCTTAAAGCCATCTATGAATATGGTCCCAAAAAAACATTAAGAGAATGCTCCATAACAACCTTCAAGAAATTTCACTAATTTGTTTCGCTCCTCTAAAGTGTTGTAATTCAAAAGCTTCTCAATGAGCATACGCCTATTGTAACATCTCACCCCAATATAATCTCCTAGATATGTATTCCATTTATTCCTAATCACCTTTACGCAGGTAAAACTTCGAACAGAATCATTTTCAAGTCCTCTGTTTGATGCGCCAAATACATAGACCCGTCAAAGCTTGCTGACGTGGTCTTCTTCAATTCTTCTTCCTTCCGGAAAACATATCGTGGGGCCACTTGCCATCTCAACCTTACATGGTTCCTCAACGCTTTAGTTTTCGGTAGCACGGTAGTTGGTGGAGGAGCATCCACGGTCAACATCTCTATCTGTGTCAATATTCAAATTGGCAATATTTGTCAATGGTGTCTAAACAGTGGCTCCCCTCCTTCCACATAACAGGAGTTTATATGATGGATTATTTGTGTCAATATTCAATTTGGAAATCTTTGTCAATGGTGTATAAACTATAAACAATGGCTACTCTCTTTCCGCACAACAGATTTATATGATCGATAACCATGCACATGTACAAATAACATATTATTTTATTTTTTTATATGTTTTTGGGTCTTTAGATAAGGGAGTTAGAGATCTGTTGTGATACCAAAATAATTTGCAAAGGATCTCTACTTTATATCATCTTACGAAGAAAGTGATTCATGTGACCCTACAGAATTTGGATTTACAGGAGTTTTATTGAAAAAAGGGAATGGGTTAATCCAAACATGGAATTGCTAATGTTATGTAAAAAATTTCAATCATAGGAAAAACAAATTTGAGTAAGGACAAGTTTTGACCTTGAATAAGCCTTGCTGAGGGTTCAAGCCCTCCCAAGGGGGCACTAGGGTCATTCAAAAAGCAATAAGCAAAGGCCAATCATCAAAGTATAGTCTCTAGTGCACTAGTTCTAATTGTTAGTAGTGTTAAAGGTTACTCTGTTAGTTTAAGTTACAATTAATAAGTGAGAAAAGTTCCAAAGAGGTGCTGCAACTTACAAGGTTCATAGGCAAGAATGGGTCAAGAGTTGTTGGACCAACTTCTGCTGTTGGATCAAGAATTGCTACTTGTGCTAGTAGTGTTCAAAAATCACAACATAGAAATACATTAACATATCCTTGTGTTTACATATAACTCCACAAAGATTTTTCTCAAGATAGAAAAACTACTTGATCATGCAATATACTCATTGAATCTCTCAACCTCACACCAATCTAGGAATGAGATCTAGGAACTATCTTGTTGCATAGAATCTCTTACGTCTAACTAGTTCCAACGACCTCCTACAAACCACTCTACCTAATCATGACCAATAATCATAATAACCCAAATAAGATCACAAACATGACAAGGGGAAGCTACATAATCTAATATTTGTTGTTCTATCAATCATCAACATTCCATCATAGCATGTTTGATATAGTCTACGTGATTACGTAGCTCCATGTTCTCGTGGGACCCCCTGTATTGATGAAACTGGGCGCTCAGTTAATTAGAGGATTCATGAGCATGCAACCGACATTAAGCATGGGAGGACTCGGTCTTCTGCCTTGGTAGAACACACAGAGAAGACTAAACATCATATATGTATTGAGGAGGCCAAGGTTATTACTAAGATTGTTCATTTTCATCACCGTAAGTTTATGGAGGCCATAGAAATTGAAAGGAGATTGAGCAATCTCAACAAGGATGATGACTAGAAGATTAGCGATTGTTGGATCCCTGCCCTTTCCTCTTAGCTGCTACCCCCACCCCTTTTTTTCTTCCCTTTTTCGTTCTAGTTGGTTTTCCATTTTCGTTTTATTCCCTCATCTTTTGGATTATTTGAATTCATATAATTTCCCTTTTCTATTTGACTTAATGTTTTTCCTTTTTTACTTGGTACTCATTACCTTTCTATATTCATATTATTTTTATTTAATAAGTTAGTTTAGTTTCTTAATTAATTTACTTCTTAAATAATTTTGATTAAACATGATATATAAATAAATATGTTTATTTATAACCATAACTGAAAGAATCATAAGCATATATAATTTGCATCCATTTTTTCTTAAAAATAATTAAGTGATTAATTGATACAAATTTGTTAATTCCTTAGGTATCCCATAATTGACTTAGTGACTTATTCATCTAAATAAAAATAGATATAATTATAAAACATAATTAAATCAAGCAAAAATAGATATAATTAAAAAACATATAAACTAATTAAATAATTAATCAATAACTTTTTATGTTAGCTTATCCCATAATCCTTCATATAAGAGTATTATTATAAATTTATTTTATTAAAATTAAAAGAGGACAGGCATATTTGGTTACGTATATATTTATATAAATAATATGGGTAAATAAGTTAACTAATTAATTTGACTAATTAAATATTTAGGTAGAAAACATTTATTTATCCCATAATAATATAAGTTTATTTAGTTTTTAATTAAAAAATTTAGATGATTTATTAAGTTTAAGGTTCTTAATTTAAGTTCATTTCATTTAGTTATAGATTTAAATTAAATAAATCCAACAAATTAACTAATTAATTAATTATCTAATTAATTAATTAATTATCTAATTAATAAAATTTCCTCTAATTCTATTTAACTTCTTGTCATGATGAGTCATGATCTCGTTCTTCATCTTGTCCTGAGGATGAACCACACTTCTGGTTCGAAACGGGTTGACCTATTAATTATGATGTGATTAATGCCAAAAACATGTCTCACAAATTTGATATAGATCACAAAAGCCTAAATTCAATAAATAACTATAAATTATATTATAATAAAATTAATATAATTATATATATATATATATATTTTTTTTTCCACAGGAAAAATATCGAACCATCTATTAAATAGAGAGTTACAGAGTAAATGCAGAGCATTGCGGAAAGACTCGATTTCGCCATATATGGAGAAAGAAAAGTCTCAGCCAGTTGTCAATACATGCCTGAGATGTATAAACGCACCAGAGTTACCAAGCCAAAACAAGAAAAGCGTCTCCTCCTGACCACGCACACCTGCCGAGATCCCATTCACGCAGAAGAGTTATGGATTAAGGCAGAAGCTGAGAGTTCAAGAGAAGCGAGAGGCAAACAATGTCCTCAGAGAATCCACAGTAAGCACTAGAAGGATTCTCGGAAAACAGAAAAGAAGCATTGAGAAAACACAGCTTCCCGGGCCTCCTTATTAAAGGAAAATAGCCCAGAAGCCCTGAAGAAGTTCTACAGAAGAAGTTAGTAGCAAAAACAAAATGAACCGTATCAAAATATGTACAAAAACAAAAACAGTTTTCTGATGAAACAAATCTTAAGCAAAAATGGGCCGTTCGACTGATCGAACCACCCCATTTTCTTCCTCCGTGACAGTCCACGACCCCATATCATGTTCAACACCCTCTTTAGAAAGGCAATCAGCTTCAAAATTCCTTTCCCTGAAGATATGGCAGAGAGAGATCTCCATGAACTGACATTTGAGGCGTGAAGCTTCTTTAAGCAGAGGAATCAGAATGAAATTTCTGCAGCGTTGAGACCCATTAAACCATTTCACAGTATTCATTGAATCCCCAAAAATCTGGACTTCTCTCACATTCCTAAGTATAAGCCAATAGAGAAGGAGATGTAAGGCTTTCAATTCTGCAAAGTTATTGGAGCCCTGGCCAAGACCAACTGAAGCTTTAACAACCTTTTCCTTTGATAAATGAATAATCAAGCCAGCCCCGCAACGTCCATTGATGTCAGAGGCCCCGTCAAAATAAGCCCACGACATTGAATATCTAATAGATTCTTGACAAACAGCTCTGGAAGTAGGAAGAGCTTGAGGAACAGGAATACTTTCATAAATAGCAACTCCTTCTGCGGCAAGTCTTCCAATAGGGAAGACAGAATCCTTAAAGATGACTTGATTCCTAGCAAGCCATGTCCCCCAGGTGATGAGTAACGGAATGGTTCTCTCTCTGTCATTGGTAGTTTCATTCCACCACCTCTGCCAAGCTTCCAAGAGCCCCTGCCCTTCCCACCTAAAAGGAACTTTTAACAGCCTTAACATTTCGGCCCATAGGCTGGAATTAAAAGGGAAAAAAAGAAACAAGTGTTGAACTGTTTCGACACTGTCTTTACAAAGGGGGCACTGGCCAGGACCAATCCTTCCTCTTCTTTGAAGAAAATCCCAGGTAGGAACTTTCTGAAGCAGGACACACCAAAAGAACAGTCTTGTTTTAGCTGGCCCTTTTAACTTCCATAGTGATTTAACCCACCAAGCTGGATTCTCCCACCCATTTTGAGACATCATCCATTTATATCCCATCTTTGGAGAATAAAACCCATTTTGGGCAAAGACCCATCTAAGTTCATCCGGAGAGTCAGAGAGCCTGACTGAGGAGTTGAGTAGGTCCCTTTTATACAAGTCCCATTCCTCTAGCCATTCATCATCCAAATTTAAATCTCTTCCCCGAATCCACCCTTGACTCCAAATGGTGGAAACCCGGGGATCAACCACCTGATTTAAAGTGTAAAGACCCCTATCTTTTAAGGCCAAAACCAACCCCTGAGATAGAGAAAATCTCTCTGAACAGCCTATCCAAGGGTCTCTACCCAGCCTGATCTGAGTTCCATCCCCCACACTCCAAGCCAATCCCTTCTCTATGACTTTGACAGAGGCGACCACAGCTTTCCAAACCACTGAGGAGTTTTTGGAAGTCTTTTGCGGCAATCTGATCCAATCAAGCGTTGATAGGGGATCAATATATTTTCTTTTAGACACAGAGGTCCACAGGTTCTCAGTGGAAATGAGTCTCCAGGCAAGCTTTGCTGCTAAAGATTGGGAGAAGCAAGCAAGATTTTTAATACCCCAGCCTCCCCACTCTTTAGGACGTGTGACTTTATCCCACGCGATCCAAGGGGTAACTTTCTCAGACTTAGACCCCGCCCACAGAAACCTGCTGCATAATTTATCAATTGAGGATAAGATTCCTTTGGGAACCCATGTCAGACTAGCCCAGTAGACTGGAACTGCCATCAGAACAGATTTAATTAACACAAGCCTACCTGCCCTGGAAAGCCACTTGTAACTCCAATGTTTCAGTTTGGATTCAATTTTTGCAAGGATCCAATTCCAATCCTTTATCCTGTAATTGTGAGGCTTCAGAAAGAATCCCAGGTATTTAAAAGAATCCTCCAATGTTTTGACTTCAAAATTTAGTACCAATTCCACTATGCGCATCAAATCTTTGGACAAACCTGTGCATGTAAGTGTGGATTTTCTCTCGTTTATGCAGAGACCAGTAGCCTTCAAGAAAAGGTCCAAGATCCTCTTGAGTGTCCTACAGTCCTCGAGACTACCATTGCTGAACAGAATTATGTCATCCACGAAGAGGAGGTGAGTGACCCAGAAATTTTGTGCTACTTCAATTCCTTTGAGAGTCCCCTGTCTTTTTGCGTCATGGATCAAAAGACTGATGCCATCTGCTGCCAGCAAAAACAAAAGGGGAGAGAGCGGGCAACCTTGACGCAGGCCACGTTCAGGACTAAAAAAACTGGAGGCCGCTCCATTGATCAGGACAGCTATGGAAGAAGAAGAAACACAGCTCATAACCCATCTCACAAAATCATACCTGAAACCCAGGTGAGTTAACAGAAGCCTAAGGTACAGCCAGCTGATTCTGTCATAAGCCTTAGACAAATCGATTTTCACAACGGCTCCTTTTTTTTCCCAATTTTTAGACTATGAAGCGTTTCTTGAGCAACTCCTACAGCTTCATGAATTTGTCTGCCGTCTAGAAAGCCAAATTGCTCAGGGGAAATGTTTCTAGAGAGGAAAGGTTTTAGCCTGGCGGCAATAATTTTTGCAATAATTTTGTAAACACAAGTACATAGGGAAATGGGCCTGAAATCGTCAAAAGAACTCGGGAGATTAGATTTGGGTATGAGTGCTAGAAATGTGGCATTGAAGGGATGATAGATTGATCCTGTGCGCCTAGAATCTTCCACAACTGCCACTAACTCATCTCCAATGAATTCAAATAAATGTTGGAAAAATTCGACAGTCCAGCCATCCGGTCCGGGGCTTTTGTCCTTTTTCATGGATTTGAGAATGTCTTCTACCTCCTCCTTAGAAACAGGTGCCATGATGGAGTCATTTCCTTCCTCCTCTATGAACCTTGGAAAGATCTGGGCGACTCTAATAACTTCTGCAATAGAAACTTCCTCTGGCGCTTTGAAGAGATTCTTGAAATAATTGACCACTAATGAGGTCAAATCTTCAAAAGAACGAGCCAGTTCACCATTGGCTTTCTTCATTTCCTAGGTTGTGTTAGAGTTTTTCTCCCTTTGGCATAATTTTGAAAAAACTTGGTGTTTTCGTCCCCTGCCTGCAACTAGATCGCTCTACTTTTTAAGCGCCAACTTTCCTCTCTGAGCTGGAGGATTCTCCTTCTTTCCATCTCCAACTCTTGAAGTCTAGCCCAAGACTCTATTGTTCCATAGCCATTACCGTAAAGGTCTTCAAGGAGGGCAATCTCAGAGTTAACAATTTTCAAGGTTTATTCTTCCTTCAGTTTCTTTTGGAGGGCCCAATGCTTTGAGGCGACCTTCATCCTTTTTAAATTGTCCATAAAAACCTGGCTGCGACTCTCATCTTCATTGAGAACATCTTTCTTCCAAGTGTTATGGAAGAGGCTAATATAAGAAGCATCCAAGAGCCAAGAAGCATTAAATTTAAAAGGAGTACCCGGTTTAGTGAAATCTCCCTTCACTTCCAGAAAGACAGGGAAATGATCCGAAAGACCACCTTCCCCAACCCAATGTCTAAAAGCCTTTAAAGTTTTTGCTAGCGATTCACAGATCAGGAATGATCAAGTTTCTTCCCAATCCAATCTTCTCCTTATCTTCGATTCCTCCACGTCGGGCGCAACTTGACCGAGGAGACATCCACCAGGAGAGAAGAGGCCAGTTTATTTTGAAAGAAATCAGAAAGGGGATCTACTTTGGCTCTGACCCCCCAAGATTTTGTCATCCCCAAAGAAAAATTAAGATCTCCTCCGATTATAAGGTTTGGGTGCGACCAAAAAGACTTTGCGAAGAAGGAGTTCCAGAACCTCTCCCGATCCATAACAGGTCCATAGACATTAAGAAAAAGGAAAGGGATGCATAGTTCGTTGGAGAATAGTTCCATAGCCAAGACATTTTCCGATCCCCAAGAGGAGATCTCTCATAACACCTTCGCGTTAAAGCCTAGAACCACCCCTCCCGAATGTCCATTAGCATCGATGGCATGGAAGCTCCATCCCGGAAGTAGCTTGAAGAGACATCCTGTAACTTCTTCCCCCTTCCCCAGAGTTTCTTGGAGAAGGATAATTTCAGGTTTGTTGGTCCTGACCAGTTCCTTCAGAGCTAGCTTTTTGGGTAGACTAGCTAGACCCCTGCAATTGTAGGATAAGATGATCATCGAGAAATCTCAGGGGGTGACTGCTTTGCTCTAAGCACCCCTGGCAGAGACATCTGCTTCCCTCCAACAATATCAATGACAGCCTTCAACTGTGCCTTCGACAGATTTGTTTTCCTTCCTCTTAGCTTCCTCGGACCTACTGACACCATGTCCAGCTCTAGACCTCCTACAACCGGCCCTTTCCCATTTATGGTGGCCAAAGGTCTAAGATTGTAGGGGGGTTCAGGGCCCCAAACACTAGGAGGGATAGATGAGGCAGCATCCATGGGAAAAGAAGACAGCTTAGGAGAAGATGGAATGGCCATTATAACACTGTCTAATGAGGCTAGTCCCTTCTTCAGGTCTGGTAGATCATTCAAGAGCTTCCTGAAAGGACCAGTCTCATCACAGCATGATTGAGGAAAAGCATTAGAAGAGCAAAAGGAGGAGGAAGGGGATAGAAGTGAACTTGCCTGAGTCGTCCCTGCCATTACAGAGACTGCTGAGATTCCCAGGAAAGACAACGGGTTTGAGATAGACTCACTTGCTGCAAACCCAGGCTGTTCCTGTTCAACTTCCTCCGCATGCTCCGGACCCAACTCCTGAGCGTTTGCCTTAAGATCGTTCTCCTTGATCTGAGCCCCTTCTTCCTGAGTGAACACCTCCTAATTTTTTTCTAGATTTTTCCCACTTTTCCTTTGCCTTCGGCAACGACGATGTCCAAGAGGGCACTCCCGGGCCAGATGTCCATAATTATGGCAGCGATGACATCTGAAAGGGAGGTTTTCATAGTCCAGGGTCTGAATAAACTCTATACCTCGATACTTCAGGATCATAGCATCTGCCAAACCTTCTCTGGGGTTTAAACTTACCAGGAGATGGGCAACACTCCAGTCATGAGTGCGTAAATATGATCTGTCAGTGTCGAGAAACTTCCCCAGCGTATTACCAATTGAAGAGAAGGCCGAGTCGGTCCAGAATTGCATAGGGAGACCCGGTAATTTGACCCAGACTGGAGACTCCGTCGTTTTTTCTTTCTGGGCATCAAACAGGGGCATCCATTTTCTGAATAAGATTGGCCTCTTCCCGAAACTCCAGTGCTTTTCCAGCACCCATTCGACATGCTCCTTTTGCCCAAACCGAATGCAAAACCAACCTCTGTCTAGATTCTTGATCTCTTCTGGCTAACCCGGTGCATCTTTCCATTCTGACTGAGCCCAATCCTTGATGAAAGCTACCGAGAACTTTCTTCCACGAACTCTGCCAACTAAGAAGGTTTTCGAGGCTTCCATCGCCTGATCTATACGAATATCCACTCCAAAAACGCAGCTAGGCCTCTCCTCCTTTTTTCTGATAAGTTTTGTCTTCTTCCTCTTCCCACCCACTACCTCCATCTTGGCTTCTCCCTCTCCTAGATTCTGGTTAGTAAGGGCAACTGTCTCTGCTGCCTCAAACAGCTCAATTCGCCTTCCAACAGGGTCACTGTTGTCTTCATCCGCCTCCACAACCATCCTTTTTACCCCAACATCAGAGGCTGAGGCAAGACTTCGCACTTGTCCCTCTTCTCCGGATCCTTTCGGCTCCCCTCCTACCTCTTCATTGGACATAGACCTTGACAGGTTAGGGAGCATTCCTTTCAACATCAAGTTTTTTCCAGGGATCCTTTCCTGAGCGCCTTTTTCCAGACCTCCTTCTTCCACCACCTCGTCAAGGAAACCTGACTTCACTGCGCTATTCGGAAAGAAATGGAGCAGATTTTTCTCGGACACATCATGTCCCCAGCAGGTGAGAAGGTCTTCTAGCACTGGTTCTATGTCCACTGACTCGCATTCGTGAAACCTCTCCCGCTCTTCACACTGACCAGAATCCATTCAAAGCGTTGTATTAATAGTAAAAAGATCTGACCTGCAACTCCCAGAAACTTCTGACCTGCAGCTCCCTGTTCCAGTGGCTCATCCATGGGCGCCAAGCTCCGCCGCACAGAACCTTATTTCTTGGAAAACCCTGAATCTTCAGTCACTCACCAGTTCTTGTCAAGGTTCATTTCTTCTTTCTTACAAATTAAGAGCTAAAATTATATACTTTTACGTGCCCTGTAACCTTAATTTTATAAAAAAAAAAAAAAAATATTAACTAAAAACCAATGTTAATTAAATAAATTGTCCATAGTATAAAAATTTGAAAATAATATAAAAAATTATAATTGTATTGTATAAAATTAAAATGAATCGAATAGTGATGGATATGTGTATGGTTCAACCTGTCCATTATATGTTTGGAATTGACCAAGCTTATCTCATATAAAAAAGAACACATCATCCATGATATGTTTGGAATTGACAAAGCTTATCTCATATAAAAAAGAACACATAATTTTTAACTTATTAGCACATTTTAGGTTGTAAATGCACATTTTATTCACATATCTTCCAACGTGGAAAGCAGGCGTGAACTCGCACCCTCGCGTTAGTGGATTTTTGAAAAGGACAGAGCAGCAATACCAGGCCCTTCACAGAGAAAACTGCGGGATCCTCGGAAAGCGGCCGCTGATATTCGCCCAAAGATTCGTTATTTCTGTGGTTAGTAATGGTGTTTTAAATAACTCACACCACTTCCATTGTTGGTATTATTATCGCTGATCCAAGAGCACAAAAGAGAAAGAAAGAAGAAGTAGAGGATCGGAATCTAATTGAGTGCAGAATGGAAGGCGCGAGAGAAAGAAGAATATTGGTTGCAGTGGACGAAAGCGAAGAGAGCATGTATGCCTTGAAGTGGGCTGTTCATTATCTACATCTTCATTCCACCGACACTCTCATCTTGTGCCATTCTAAATGGCGTCCCATATCTTATGTAGGCCTTGGAGATCCTTGTATGTTATTTTACTACACTTCTATTTCATAATATTGTTTCTGATTCGAACAATTCTTGTAGCTTTTCCTACTTTTAGTTTCTGCAATTTTGGCAGGCAGCAATAATTCTTTTGGTTCATGTTTTTCTGTTGGTTTTTTACTGTGACGCGACCAGGGTACGTGCTCACACTGGACGATGCAATAGCTATCCAGAAATATCAAGAGCGTGTTACCGAGGCCGTTATGGAGAAGGCTAGGGATATCTGTAGAGGGTGTCTGGTATGTATATTTTACATTTCATATTATTATTATTATTTATTTTTAAGGTCATGGTTAAGTTAGACATTAAATTGATTTATATGATTTATTTTTTGTTTGTCGGGTTAGAGACTCATTTCTGTTCAGGGATTTGACTTGACTCACCTCTGCATAGGGATTTGACTCTATTTCTCATGTTTGAACCTATATCCTTTTAAGAAGAAACACATACTTTTAACCATTATTTTATTGGGTATTTAAGTCAGCCATGAAAAGTTTCAGAAAATGTCAAGTCAAAATTTACAACACCAAATTTAAAATTAATCCAGTATAGAAATAATTATGCAAGATTAGTCTCACTAAAAGACTATCCAACAACGGGTATCTTTATCTCTATTGCTTATTCACCGAATATTGGATAATTTGGCAATCAGACTGGCACAATTAATTATTTGACCATATCCATATCCGACTAATTGCCAAATATTCTACAAATCAACCATCAAGATAAACTCCAGACCCAAAAGCATATAGAGTTAAAAAAATTTGTTCAATTGCTGTCTGCAGGCGAAAGTGGAGGAAAAGATTGTGAAAGAAAATGCAGGAGATGCACTGTGCGATTCAGTGGAGAAGGCGAAGGCAGATTTTATCGTCATTGGAAGCCATGGCTATGGCACTTTCAAAAGGTATGTCTGCAAATAATATCAATATTAGTAGTTCCGGTCTGGTTGCAAAATTAGGCTATGTTTTAGTTAAAGGTGTATTAGTTTTAGCTAAAGGTGGATTAGTTTTAGTGTTGGATATTATTAAATTTTATATTGGGTATTAGTGTTAAGTATTTTCATGTAGATCTTAGGATTCAAGAATATTTTAAAATTTAAAAGAGATGTTTTCACTATTAATATTAAAATATAAATTTAGCTATCAATATTAAAATATCAAATTTTACTTCTATAAATTTCAAAATTTACTTCTATAAATTTAAAAAGATTATTTTGAATGTGACTGGTCTTCCATCGATTCAAAATTTGGTTCCATCGTTGCTCACAATTTAACTTTTGTTCTCATTAAGTTTATTACTTTATGTTTCCTGAGTAGACCTGGAACAAAATTAACTATTGATTTGTTATATATATATATAGAGGATACAAGGAATATGCCAGAAACATAACTGCTTATAGATGTGAGATACTCAAATGTAAATTGAATCTCACCTTTGTTGGGTTGTGATCTATGGATTTTTTATTCTTGTTTTTCAATAATCTGTGTATTTTAGGAGTATGATTTTATAACGATTATGGCGGTGTTGTTGCAGAACACTTATGGGGAGTGTCAGTGACTTTTGTGTGCACCGTGCAAAGTGTCCTGTAATGGTCGTAAAGAAGCCCACAACCGAGCATTGTGTTGAAGAGAGTATGACCGACAATCAGAGGCGGCATTTAGATGGTGTCCCTGTAAAAGAATAAATCCGTTACCTTCTCTATCTTTCATTTTATATTATTGTTTTCGAGCGTGGGCAGGACCTCTAATGTCCTTTTCTAATCCAAAATCAGATCTGCAAGCTTTCGCAATTCATTTATGCGAAACATTTCATACTGTTTGGCACCATTCTTCAGCTATTTTTACAATTTTCTCTAATGCATCAACTCATTCACTAATCATAATTTACTATATTTTTGCAATCTCTGTGATGGATACTAAATTTTACTATATTTTGGGCAGATCCAGATTCTAGACTATATATTTGGACATTATCATAGAATTTATTTATTTATTTATTTTTTATTTTTTTTTTAAGTTAAGACTAAGCTAAGTATCTATGGGGATTGTGACCTATGGCAAAGAGTGTCTTAACAGCGCACCCATTCACCGTCAATCCAAAGCCTCGTGGGCCTCACATTATCATAGAAATTCAGTGATATACATAATTGAAATTTTAAAAAATAAATTTAGATATTATAAACTATATATTTATAAAAAAATTTTAATTAGAAATATATAAGTATATTTTGTATTTATATCAAATATTATATATAAAGTTTTGTTTCAATAAGCATCAACTATTTTGATTACCTAGTCTACTAATTTAGTAAATCTATCAACTTCAGTCTAAGAGATACTTTTTTGGAGCTCACATCCAACTAATTCCAACAACCTCTTACGAACTAGGAACAAACTCTTTTTTGTCTTGTTTGTAGAAACCACTCTACTTAATAATAACCAATAATCATAACCCAAGTAAGATCAGACTTGAATGACAAGTAAGACTTACATAATTTAACACTCTGACTTAAAGACTATTTTCCTTAATATTGATAAATATGAATTGTAAATTGATAAATAATTGTGAATTAAACTAAATCTCAATCAACTATGAATTTTGAATCCAACTAAATCACCTCTTCGTTAACAAAATTTACATCTAATCCATGTTAGCTCCATTAGTTTATGCACAATTGCTGCCTAAAATTATGGAATTTAAACTGCAGTCTTTCCTTAACTTATGGAAACCAACTGCAGTAGTTTCCTTAAGTTAAGGAAATCAACTGCAGCTAATAAATTTATTGTTAGGAGCTACTGAAGTGGTCCATTACTCCCCTCTGGAGTTCTCTGCCTTGATCTGTGGGACATCTGACACATAGCTATCAGAAGCTTGATGGAAGCTTAGCTATAAATTCATCTGTTTGGTCCCCAAGCTTGCATCTCAATCCCCTTCAGTTCTACACCATCTAGCTGAGATAGCAGAGCTCGGAAGTGCCTTCAGACTAGTTGTCTTCTTTCCTTTTTGCAGCGTGGTGTTTCAGAAGGAAATTGCATCAACAGTTTCACCAATGGCTGGAGGTAATCCGTATCCCTAGGCATTAACTTTCAATGATTCTTTTCAGTTCTTTCCGCATGCAGAATCGCTGTTTAAGTTTATGATTTTTCTAACATTTGGTATCGGAGCCCTTTTACCTTTGCCTTGCTGTGTGTTGGCCAAGAAATCCTCTGAGCGCTGTTGTAGCCTTTGTATACTCTATCGAGCAAAGCGCAAATAAATAAATTGTTGAATTCATTTTTCACTTTGTCTTCACGCTCCTTTCGATCCACCGTTTAAATTGATCTCTGTCGGAACCCGGCGTAGAGCTGCTTTATTTTTATTAGAACCCTTCAATTGCTCCCCAACTCCTTTATCAGTAGCCGAGAAGCTCTGTTCTGCTTCATCTTTTGCTTACAGGAGCTACTGCCCAAAGTTTGAGGCCATTCGCAAGGGCTTTGGGATCAATTGTTAGTTTGGCTAAAATGGCGGAAGCTGCATCATTTGTTCGGGGCAACGTTTATCCCAACGGAGTCGCCGTACTCACTCTCGACCGGCCTAAAGCCCTGAATGCGATGAATCTAGCTTTGTTTTCACTTCTTCTCTCGCAAATAAATAATGCCAGGGTTTTTGTGTCACAAGATCGGAGTTAGGGCATAAAGTTTCATTTGCATTTGATAAACCCGCTTCTGAATGGACGTTTTGGAAAAGTATCGGTTAAGCCTCGGTGCATTTGTATGCATTAATTTCCATTATTAAAAACCTTGCAACCCCACCGGCCATCATAGGGTGAGCTGATTCATCATTTGTTTATATGTTCACCAGTGTTGGGATTGAACGTGGATCGTACCTTGCCCACCCTTTTATTTATATATATTCTTTTTATTTTTTTCAAACAATTCTTGTTGCCCCATAACGCGGTAAACTAAAATAAAGTTGTTCATTCATTTATTACCATCACTCTAGCCTGTACTTCAAAACAAACACGAGAAGAGTGGATATTCTTCTCATGCGAACATATATGAACATTGATATAGCGATGGTCTATGGAAAATTCGTGAAAAGGGATTTAAGTTTAAGAATATTTTCAGAGTTAATGTATGGGGATATGATGACCAACATACCCACATCGTTGTTTATGCATTCTTAAATATTTGTTGAGAATGATATTCGAAGATTCTAATTAATATTGACGGGTATACTTTGTGAAGTCTACGTTTCTTTCCATTCTCAAAACTCTTGGTTTCCACGTACCCTCGTTGATAAGGAATTTAAGAGAGTAATTTTTGTTGGAACATACGCTTGTTCCATCCCGTTTCCAGAGATATTAGTCGATAAAGAAACTCGGAGGCTCAGTGAAATTTATCTTAAACATATTATATGTTTTTGGTAATTTCAAATATATAGTCCTTTTTCAAGTGGATAAATAAGGGGACTTTATACCGTGGATAAATAAGGGAGCTTTATATATGTTTAGTTAAGAGAGGTTTATATATGTTTAGTCTATCATCAATTATAAACTTATAAATTATAAATTACATCAATTATAAATTTATAAATTGTTGTTAATTGGATTTGCTTGCAAATAGTTCCCATAATGCTGAAATGAACATTAGTTCATTTACTAATGAATATCCAATGTAATGACAATAGGTTGAAATCCACATTGGTTCAATTTTTATTTTATTATTTTGAAGTTATATTTAATTATGGAGGCTCACATGAAATTTTATATAAATATATATAAATAATATTTCAAATTTGCAGTTTTGTTTGCAAATTGTTTAGAGCCCATTTTGTAATTAATTTAAGAATTAGTCTTAAATAAATTATGGGACAGTTAGACTAAGGAATGTAAATTTGATTTTGCTGGAAAAATATTACAGTTATATGGAGTTTATTAAAATGTCATTTTGACTTACTCCTTTCAGTAAACATTATTTTTCTCTCTGGTTAAGTTTTGTTTATGCAACAAAATAATGTCTAGTGATCCATATGATTTTAATTAATTAGAGAATAGCCACAACATCTTTAATTAAATAAAATTATATATTGATTGGCAAGATCACATAAAGATTATTTAGACATTAAATTGTAATTAATTACACTGAATATAATAAATTTTATCCCACAGGAATTTTTATTATATTTATGTGATTAATTAGGATAAAATTTCATAACCTACCCACAGGAGTTATGAATTAATAAGTTTTATCATAAAGTTTTATTGAATCTGTTTGAATTGAAAATTTAGCCCACAGGCAATTTTCATGTCATTTGATTCAATTCTTTTTAGCATGTTTTACATTGGTAAAACATGAAAGTTCATAAAGTTTTATTGAATCTGTTTGAATTGAAAATTTAGCCCACAGGCAATTTTCATGTCATTTGATTCAATTCTTTTTAGCATGTTTTACATTGGTAAAACATGAAAGTTCATAAAGTTTTATTGAGTCTGTTTGAATTGAAAATTTAGCCCACAGGCAATTTTCATGTCATTTGATTCAATTCTTTTTAGCATGTTTTACATTGGTAAAACATGAAAGTTCATAAAGTTTTATTGAGTCTGTTTGAATTGAAAATTTAGCCCACAGGCAATTTTCATGTCATTTGATTCGATTCTTTTTTGCATGATTTACATTGGTAAAACATGAAAGTTATTAAGCCTCAATTTTAACATAAGCATGTGATCCTTTTGATGCAGCAGTACAACCTGCAAATTTCTCTGAAATTCGTTGTGACATTCCCGAACTTAAGGGAGATAACTACAAGATTTGGAAGGAGAGAATTCTCCTTCATTTAGGGTGGATGGACATAGATTATGCTATCAGGAAAGATGAACCATCGGCACTCACTAATACCAGCACTGCAGCGGACGTCGCGCTTTATGAACGATGGGAGCGATCCAATCGTCTAAGCATGATGTTCATTAAGACCAAAATTTCAGCTGGTATTCGAGGTTCCATTGATCAGCATGAAAAGGTCCGAGACTTGTTGAAGGCCATTGATGAACAATTCGTTTCTTCAGACAAGGCACTAGCAAGCACCCTAATCATGAAGTTCTCATCTCTGAGGCTCACCAGTGTGAAAGGTGTGCGCGAGCACATCATGCAGATGAGGGACACTGTGGCTCAATTGAAGAAACTCGAGGTTGAAATATCGGAGTCTTTCCTAGTGCACTACATCCTGAACACCCTTCCGCACCAATATGGGCCTTTCAAAATCTCATACAACACACATACGGATAAATGGTCAATTAATGAACTCATGACCATGTGTGTTCAAGAGGAAGAGAGACTGGTGATGGAACTGGGAGAGAGTGCAATGCTGGCAACGCGTGGAAAGGGCAAATCTCAAGCCAATAGGAAAGGGAAAGGTAAAGCACCTCCCCAACCTGATATCAAGAAGGTTTCCAAGTGTTTTTTCTGTAAGAAGAAGGGACACATAAAGAAGGAATGCGCCAAATATCAGAAATGGCTTGCAGACAAAGGTAATTTAATCTCGTTTGTTTGTTATGAATCTAATATGGTTAACGTTAATATTAACATATGGTGGATTGATTCTGGATCAACAATTCACATTTCGAATTCCTTGCAGGGTTTGCAGAACCTAAGGAAGCCAGTGGGAAGTGAGCAAAGCATCTTATCAGGAAACAAGATGGGCTCGCATGTGGAAGCTATAGGAACATGTTATTTAACTTTAAGTAGTGGCTTTGTTTTGGAGTTAGAAAAGACCTTTTATGTTCCAAGTTTTTCTAGAAACTTGATCTCAGTTTCAAGGCTTGTACCTTTTGGATATTCCTTAAACTTTTCAGAAAAATCTTTCAGTCTATTCTATAAATCTGATTATGTTGGGAATGGTATTTTGTCCAATGGTCTTTACTGCATTAATTTACAAAACAATGTCACATATGATTCAATGCATGTTCACACTGGCACTAAAAGATGATGGTTATTAACACTTCTTCATTAATAACACTTCTTCATTAATGATTGATAACACTTCTTCATTAATAACACATCTTCATTGATTCCCCTCTAGTGATGGTGAGCAATTGGTTTGCAAGCTCAAGAAGTCATTATATGGTTTAAAACGAGCATCCCGCCAATGGTATTTGAAATTCCATAATGTAATTTCTTCTTTTGGTTTTGTAGAAAACATTATGGATCAATGTATATACCTGAAGGTTAGTGGGAGTAAAATTTGTTTTCTTGTTTTATATGTGGATGATCTTTTGCTAGCAACCAATGATAAGGGTTTGCTACATGAGGTGAAACAATTCCTCTCTAAAAATTTTGATATGAAGGATATGGGTGAGGCATCTTATGTCATTGACATTAAGATCCATAGAGACAGATTTCGAGGCATCTTGGGTCTGTCCCAGGAAACCTATATTAATAAAATTTTAGAGAGATTTCAGATAAAGGATTGTTCACCAAGTGTAGCTCCCATTGTGAAGGGTGATAGGTTCAATTTGAACCAATGCTCGAAGAACGACTTTGAAAGGGAACAAATGAAGAACATTCCATATGCTTCTACTGTCGGAAGCCTAATGTAGGAATGTTGGGACGATGTCAGAGTGATCCAGGTTTAGACCATTGGAGAGCTGCAAAGAAAGTAATGAGGTACCTTCAAGGGACCAAAGACTACATGCTTATGTATATCCTGTTTGAGGCTGCTTTACATGGTGTATGGCTTAAGAATTTCATTTCTGGGCTTAGAATTATGGATTCTATCTCTAAGCCATTGATAATATATTGTGATAATTTGGCTGCTGGTTTTATGGCTAAAAAAATGGGAGTCGAAATAAACACATCGACATTAAGTATTTAGCTATAAGGGAACATGTTAAAGAAAATAAAGTGGTCATTGAGCACGTCAGCACTGAGTTAATGATCGCTGATCCTTTGACTAAGGGCATGCCACCGTTTAAATTCAAGGATCATGTATTGAATATGGGACTTGGTTCCATTATGCAGTTTTTCATTGTATGGACAATGTTAATGAAATTCTTAATTATTGTGATGTTTTTTCTCATATTTATGTGCACCTTAAGTTGATTTGAGAAAATTCATTTAAGAAGGACCAAGAATAAACATAAGGTTTATTCATTAAGAAATTGTTGCCACATAAATTAGAATAAGAATAAATGCATAGTAATACATGGAAGATAATACTCGTCATTAGAGGACTTATCGCCATGATTCATGTATCTATTACTTAATAAATATTGTCAATGGTTTTTGAGACATTAAGTTTGGAAGTATGGACCAAGTGGGAGAATGTTAGCTCCATTAGTTTATGCACAATTCTGCCTAAAATTATGGAATTTAAACTGTAGTCTTTCCTTAACTTATGGAAACCAACTGCAGTAGTTTCCTTAAGTTAAGGAAATCAACTGCAGCTAATAAATTTATTGTTAGGAGCTACTGAAGTGGTCCATTACTCCCATCTGGAGTTCTCTGCCTTGATCTGTGGGACATCTGACACATAGCTATCAGAAGCTTGATGGAAGCTTAGCTATAAATTCATCTGTTTGGTCCCCAAGCTTGAATCTCAATCCCCTTCAGTTCTACACCATCTAGCTGAGATAGTAGAGCTCGGAAGTGCCTTCAGACTAGTTGTCTTCTTTCCTTTTTGCATGTGCAGCTGGAGCGTGGTGTTTCAGAAGGAAATTGCATCAACAGTTTCACCAATGGCTGGAGGTAATCCGTATCCCTGGGCATTAACTTTCAACGATTCTTTTCAGTTCTTTCCGCATGCAGAATCGCTGTTTAAGTTTATGATTTTTCTAACAATCCAACCTAATCGTTACAAACATTAGCATAATGTTATCTAGCTTAATCTTTACAAATATTAACACAATATTGATGTGACTAATAATTACAACAATTAATCTACTAAAATGTCTCTTCATTTACCTGATTCATTCAACCATAATATCTTCAAACCTGTAAACCTGTAGCTTTAACTTCCACTATCACGAGTTTTCTTTAACTTATCCACAGCCAAAACCCAAACTCGTGATGTTCTTGCATCACACTCCCAAAGCAAAAGAAATCCATAAAAATTCATGTCCATGTGTTTCTGGTCTCTCGCAAACTTGTTTCTTCTCGTTTATAGTAATATTTGACATAATCAAATGAAATATTTATGTGCATAGATGGCATGCGATGTAGGAAAATGCTCACATGATAACCATTCACTTCATGACTAATTTGTCTCTGTCATAAGAACAATGAGCTATCCTAATTTAACAAAAGTGAAACATGATACTAGAATATGCTATTTATACATACAGATACATAATACTCTTAAAGCCATCTATGAATATGGTCCAAAAAAATATTAAGAGAATGCTCCATAACAACCTTCAAGAAATTTCACTAATTTGTTTCGCTCCTCTCTAAAGTGTTGTAATTCAAAAGCTTCTCAATGAGATCAACATGAGCCATGAGCATACGCCTATAGTAATATCTCCCCCCATGCATCAAGAGCATCCCCTTCAATTTAATCTGCCTAAGATATGTATTCCATTTATTCCTAATCACCTTTACGCAGGTAAAACTTCGAACAGAATCATTTTCAAGTCCTTTGTTTGATGCGCCAAATACATAGACCCGTCAAAGCTTGCTGACGTGGCCTTTTTCAATTCTTCTTCCTTCCGGAAAACATATCGTGGGGACACTTGCCATCTCAACCTTACATGGTTCCTCAACGCTTTAGTTTTCGGTAGCACGGTAGTTAGTGGAGGAGCATCCACGGTCAATATCTCTGTCTGTGTCAATATTCAAATTGGCAATATTTGTCAATGGTGTCTAAACAGGGGCTCCCCTCCTTCCACATAACAGGAGTTTATATGATGGATTATTTGTGTCAATATTCAATTTGGAAATCTTTGTCAATGGTGTCTAAACAATGGCTACTCTCTTTCCACACAACAGATTTATATGATGGATAACCATGCACATGTACAAATAAAATATTATTTTATTTTTTATATGTTTTTGGGTCTTTAGATAGGGGAGTTAGAGATATGTTGTGATACCAAAATAATTTGCAAAGAATCTCTACTTTATATCATCTTAGGAAGAAAGTGATTCATGTGACCCTGCAAAATTTGGATTTACTGGAGTTTTATTGAAAAAAAGGAATGGGTTAATCCAAACATGGAATTGCTAATGTTATGTAAAAAATCTCAATCATAGGAAAAACAAATTTGAGTAACGACAAGTTTTGACCTTGAATAAGCCCCGCTGAGGGTTCAAGCCCTCCCAAGGGGGCACTGGGGTCATCCAAAAGGCAATAAGCAAAGGCCAATCATCAAAGTATAGTCTCTAGTGCACTAGTTCTAATTGTTAGTAGTGTTAAATGTTACTCTGTTAGTTTAAGTTACAATTAATAAGTGAGAAAAGTTCCAAAGAGGTGCTGCACCTTACAAGGTTCATAGGCAAGAATGGGTCAAGAGTTGTTGGACCAACTTCTGCTGTTGGATCAAGAATTGCTACTTGTGCTAGTAGTGTTGAAAAATCACAACATAGAAATACATTAGCATATCCTTGTGTTTACATATAACTCCACAAAGATTTTTCTCAAGATAGAAAAACTACTTGATCATGCAATATACTCATTGAATCTCTCAACCTCACACCAATCTAGGAACGAGATCTAGGAACTATCTTGTTGGATAGAATCTCTTACGTCTAACTAGTTCCAACGACCTCCGACAAACCACTCTACCTAATCATGACCAATAATCATAATAACCCAAATAAGGTCACACACATGACAAGGGGAAGCTACATAATCTAATATTTGTTGTCTATCAATCACCAACATTCCAGCATAGCATGTTTGATATAGTCTATGTGATACAAGCCATTTATGGTCATGTCCAATTACTAAGTTTGCACAAATGTTGAGTGAAAACTAAGTTTATTGAGGAGTATGGAACAATCAAGCCAAAAAAAAGCCTAGTCTCATGAAATATGGTATTAGAGACATGCTTGAATGTGGAAATTGTGAAAGAATCTCCAATACCAACACCCCTTTCATGGAATGAGTGGATGCAACCATGTCAATAAAAATGTGAACAATTAAAGTGGGGGAGAACGTAAGGACCCAACTTAAGGTGTTATTGACCATGACATAATTGATATGTCACACCACATAACATGACTAAGAGTGGACAATGAGTCCATATGATTTGGTAACCTTGGTGGTTTACTTGTGGGTGGAAGCCGCAAGATAGTGAGGACAACATAACAACACATAGGATAGGAGGACCATGGATATTTATCAAATAGGTTGCATGATTGACTAGGTGCTACATAGTAGGATTTGACAAAGGATGGTGTGACTTATGTGATAGATTGCATGTGTTTTTTTTCCTCAGAAAAAAAAGCGTACTTTTATTTAAGTATAAAATCAGCTTCTGTACATACATGTCCTACATGTATTCCAAAATAGGATCCATAAAATGGACTTGATCTCCAAAAATGGCTTTAAGCCATACAAAAAGTTTCAAAATACATATTCTAAAATGCAAAAGTCAGTAATAAAACTACCCATAGACAATCACTTCAATTGTCCACAATAAACTAAATATAGTCCATATACATATCAATATAGATATATGTTGTAAAATAAACTATCATATATGTTCAAAAAGAGTTGTTTTGTTTTCTGCTTCAGTGTTCAACTAGCTCAATAAAAGGATGATGATAGAACTCATAGAATTGGTCATTGCGCTACTCTCAAATCAATCAATGCCCATAACCCAATTGTAGGCCTTCTTTGGAAAGATTGTCGACGTCTGTATTGAGCTCCTTGTAAATATGACAAATACATAAGTGATTAAAGACATCTTTTAAGCTAATAACTTCATTCAACAAAGGAATTAGAGTTAAATGGTGACATCGGTAAAGTCCTTTAACCTAGTTGATAATGAGCAATGAATCACCAATTATTTGTATTTTTGAACTACTTTTTTTATGACAAACTTCAACATTAAATTGAGGGCCCTTAATTATGCATAGTTATTAGATCTAGCTCCAAGCCTGATTTTGATAGTAATGAATATATTTCAGATATGAATAATTTAGCTCCCTCTGATTTGCCCCATCAAAATAATCCCAAGGCATATCCTTATTTATGTTGAGATTGCATGTGTTATCCATGGAAAAACAACAATATTGATAAGTGCATTGAAGATATGTGAACACCTCGTGAAGCAATGCCATTGTCTTCATGGATTATCATGTGTTGACATAGATGGATGATAATATTGTCTCATGTTGGACACTTAGTTGTTTAAGGATTTTACACGTGGAGGTGAGGATAAAAGTTTGCCTATGGTTGGGTGAAAATGATGCAACATCACCCATGATGATATGAACACAATTAAATGTGTCTAACTTGGGTTCAATGAAGACATGTCAGTTAGGCGTAGTTTGAGTAATAAAGTGATTTTTGCCATGCCCAAGTAGTAAAATCACACTAATGTCACATGCTGATTAGGAGTCTTAAGTCGTATGGGATGCTCAAGTATAATGAAAATTATAGCCTCATGACAAATGGAATTAGAACCATGTTCAAATGTGGGAATTGTGAAGTGTCTCTTGACCACCAACATTTTATTGTAGGAATTAATGGAGCCATGTTCATGAGAATGTCAACACTTCATATGGAGGAGAATCTAACGATGCAATTTGAGGTTCCATTGACAATGGCATGACAAATGGTGTGCAACACAAACATGACTAAATGTGCATGGTAAATCCATATGATTTTGTAGCCTTAGTGGTTGACTTCTTAGTGGCAATTTTGAGATAGTGAGGATAGTGTGCTACCACATAGGCTAGGGCAACCAAGGATGTTTATTGAGTAGGGTGGACCATCAACAAGGTGTTGCATAAGAGGTTTCAACAAACAATGGTGTGACTTGTAAATCTAAAAGATCATCTATGTTGTCTATGACAATGAGACACTATTAATAAATGCATTAAAGATATGTGAATGTATAATGAAACATAGATATAATCTTCATGAACTATCTTGTATTGGCCTAAATGGATAGTAACATAATCTCATGTTGATTAATAAGTTGTTAAAAAATTCTAAATCATAAAAAATTGAACCAACACTAAAAAGTTCTAATCAATATCTTTGTAAATAATTTTTTTTTATTCTAATAGAAATTTTATTATTATAATTTAATTATCAATATATAATAATAACAATTATGTTTACCGAAAAATATCTTTAATAAATTATATATAAATATAAATTAAAACATAACTATATTTTTTAAATAATGGAAACATATGTTACTGTTTAGAGACCGACATAGATATTGATGGCATATGTGGATTAATTAACCGATATACACGATGTGTTTGAGACTGATAAAGTTTATCTGACTAATAATACTAATTCTAAAATTAACGATTTTTTAGATAACTGTTTTATTCCCTTATATTACAACATGCGCGATATTTTATTGCAGTGGAAGCATGCCTCCACGTCACTGATTATTGAAAAGAGCAGCCAGCAACGCCGGGCCCATCAACTCGAAAACTGCGGAATCCCTGAAATTGCCCAACGATTCCGTATTTCTGTGGTTAGTTCGTTATCTCTGAGTTTATCTAGATTGCTGATTAGTTGAATATTTTTAAATCAAATAGATAAAATATAACCGCAATCAATTCAATGTAATTACTAAATATTTAATAAATACCGCAATCAATTCTATGTAATTAATAAATATTTAATAAATATTTATGTGAATGATTAAAGATTTATGTTAAATCTCTTATCTCTATATTATTTGAAAACTGAAATATATTTTATATAAAATTATATGGATGATAAAACATCTATGTTCAATCGCCAATCTCTATACTATTTACAAGGAGAAAGTCAACCCAATTAATAATGATAGCAGTGATATGGGTTACCCAAAAAAATTTCGTATATAATTTCTAAAAAAATTGTTTTTTAGCCAATATAAATAATATAGATAGCCTGATTCAGAAAATATAAATCCTTTCATATTTAATATAGATTTTAATTATGAATTTGTTATGCATTAATACTATAAGAAAAGATCTTGCAAAATTAAATTAAATCATAAGGTAAATGATAATTAACCTTTGGTAAACGTTTTTTCCTATTATTAAGGGCTAATCAATATTACAAACCATAATAATTGATAATTATGATTCTGATTCATATTCTGATTCTGATTCTATTTCATAATTCTGATTTTGATTCTGATTCGACCAATTCTTGTAGCTTTCCCTACTTTGTGTTGCTGCAATTTTGGCAGGCAGCAATAATTCTTTTGGTTCATGTTTTTCTAGGAATTATTATTTTAGAGGTCACATCCAACTAATTCCAACAAACTAGGAACAAACTCCTTTTTGTAAAACCACTCTATTTAATCATACCCCAAATAAAATCACACTTGCATGGCAAGTAAGACTTACATAATTTAAGACTCCGCCTTAAAGACTATTTTCCTTAATATTGATCAAATATGAATTGCTACAATTTTGGCAGGCAGCAATAATTCTTTTGGTTCATGTTTTTCTAGGAATTATTATTTTAGAGGTCACATCCAACTAATTCCAACAAACTAGGAACAAACTCCTTTTTGTAAAACCACTCTATTTAATCATACCCCAAATAAAATCACACTTGCATGGCAAGTAAGACTTACATAATTTAAGACTCCGCCTTAAAGACTATTTTCCTTAATATTGATCAAATATGAATTGTGAATTGAACTAAATCTCAGTCGACTATGAATTGAAAATCCAACTAAACCACTTCCTTATAAACAAAATTTACATCTACTCCAACCTAATCTTTACAAACATTAACATAATATTAACAAACTTATCTTTACAAATATTAACACAATATTGATGTCCCTAAAAACATACTCGTCACTAATAATTGCAACAGTTAACCTACTAAAATGTCTCTTCATTTACATGATTTATTCAACCATAATATTTTCAAACCTATACATATACCTTTTAACTTCCACTATATTATCATAAATTTTCTTTAACTTATTCACAACCAAAACCCAAACTCCTGATGTTCTTGCATCACACTCCCAGAGGGAAAAAAAATCCATAAAAAATAATGTCCATATGTTCCTGGTCTGTGGCAAACTTGTTTCTTCTCGTTTATATTAATATTTGACATAATAAGGGCTTTGAATTGGGGTCCAACAGACTGGAACGTGATCTCTTCCTTTTGGTTATATTTCTTAATCAAATGAAATATTTATGCGCATAGATGGCATGCTATGTAGGAAAATGCTCACATGATAACCATTCACTTCATGACTAATTTGTCTCTGTCATAGGAATAATGAGCTGTCATAAGCATAGCTACCAAGTTACGGCCAGAAAAATTCGAAAATTTGACAGTACGATTCGGTTGGGCTGCAAATTCGGAAATTGGAATTCGATACGGTTTTTTTGTTTTCAATAATTTTTTTATATTAAATTTTTTATATAATAAATAGTAAAGGGTGAGTTTAAAATATTACCATTATGATGGAATTTGTTAAATAATTTTTCGTTTATATTAAAACATAAATTATAATTTAAAAATTTTATAATTATCATCGAATTTAAAAAAAAATATTAATATAAAATTTAATATTTAAACATAGATATTTTTATATTATTTAAAACATTAAAAACAAAAATTTCTACAATAAAAAAATTAGAATTATGATCTAATTTAGTAAGAATTTTTGTTAATAAAGAAATTAATATTTAAAAATAAAAAATAGAAATTTCTATATTAAAAGAGTATATTAAATAATAAATTACATATTAAAAAAATTATAGTGGTAAAAAACAATAAATTTTATATTAAAATATAATAAAAAATAATAAGTTTGTACTTGTTAAAAATAATAAATTCTTATCATAAAGAAAAATAATTTTTTATTTGTAAATATTTATAAAATATATAATTTCCATTTTTTCCTATTTGAATTTCATAATTTTCCTCTTTCCCACTAGTAAGGAAATGTAAACAATGAATTAATGTTCCTGTGTGCTTCTCCCTTCTCGTCTGTTTTGAATTCTGTAGAATGTTTGAAAGTGTGCTTTAACTCAAAAGCTAATTCTAAAATGAGAGATTTAAGTTGTTTTAGTTATTAATAAATAATGTTGTTATTTTTCATTTTTAAGGGTTATATTAAAATTTAGGATGTGAGGATGTGATTTTTTTAAAATATATTGTAAATATAGATTTTTTACTTTTAATTTAAAAATAATTTTATTTTTGAAGACCTATATTTTTGAATTTTTTTTTGTAGATTTAGGTTGTTTTAGTTATTAATAAATAATGTTGTTATTTTTCATTTTTAAGGGTTATATTAAAATTTAGGATTTGAGGATGTGATTTTTTTTAAATATATTGTAAATATAGATTTTTATTTTTAATTTAAAAATAATTTTATTTTTGAAGATCTATACTTTCGAATTTTTTCCGTATTGTATTTTAGGTAATCGAATTTTTTCCGTATCGAATCGAATTCGAATTCGTATTCGAATTCGAATTTGGTAACTATGGTCATAAGTACTAGAATATGCTATTTATATATATATATATTATACTTTTAAAACCATCTATGAATATGGTCCCAAAACAATAACAACCTTCAAGAAATTTCACTAATTTGTTTCGCTCCTCTCTGAAGTGTTGTATTTCAAAAGCTTCTCAATGAGATCAACATGAGCCATGAGCTTACGCCTATAGTAATATCTCCCCCAATGCATCAAGAGCATCCCCTTCAATTTAATCTGCCTAAGATATGTATTCCATTTATTCCTAATCACCTTTACGCAGGTAAAACTTCGAACAGACCATCATTTTCAAGTCCTCTGTTTGATGCGCCAAATGCATATACCCGCCGAAGCTTGCTGACGTGGCCTTTTTCAATTCTTCTTCCTTCCCGAAAACATATCGTGGGGCCACTTGCCCTCGCAACCGTACATGGTTCCTCGCAGCTTTAGTTTTCGGTAGCACGGTAGTTGGTGGAGGAATATTGACGGTCAATATCTCTATCTGTGTCAATATTCAAATTGGCAATCTTTGTCAATAGTGTCTAAACAATGGCTCCCCTCCTTCCACATAACAGGAGTTTATACGATGGATTATCTGTGCCAATATTCAATTTGGAAATCTTTGTCAATGGTGTCTAAACCGTGGCTACTCTCTTTCCACACAACAGATTTATATGATCGATAACCATGCACATGTACAAATAACATATTATTTTATTTTTTATATGTTTTTGGGTCTTCAGACGAGGGAGTTAAAGATCGGTTGTGATACCAAAATAATGCGCAAAGAATCCCTACTTTATATCATCTTATGAAGAATGTGATTCATTTGACCCTTCAGAATTTGGATTTACCGGAGTATCTATTGAAAAAAGGAATGAGTTGATCGAAACATGGAATTGCTAAAGTTAGGTCAAAAATCTCAATCATAAGAAAAATAAATTTTAGTAAGGACAAGTTTTGATCTTGAATAATCCCTCCTAAGGGGCATCAGGGGTTGTTCAAAAGTCAATAAGCAAAGGCTAATCATCAAAGTATAGTCTTTAGTGCACTAGGGGTTGTTCAAAAGTCAATAAGCAAAGTCTAATCATCAAAGTATAGTCTTTAGTGCACTAGCTCTAATTGTTAGTAGTGTTAAAGGTTACTCTGTTAGTTTAAGTTACAAATAATAAGTGAGAAAGGTTCCAAAGAGGTGCTACACCTTACAAGGTTCATAGGCGAGAATGAGTCAGGAGCTGTTGGACCAACTTCCGCTGCTGGATCAAGAACTGCTACTCATGCTAGTAGTGTTTAAAAATCACAACATCGAATTACATTAGCATATCCTTGTATTTACATATAACTCCACAGATTTTTTTTCAAAATAGAAAAACTATATACTCATTGAATCTCTCAACTTCACACCAATCTAGGAATGAGCTCTAGGAACTATCTTGTTGGATTGAATCTCTCACTTCTAACTAGTTCCAACTACCTCCTACAAACCACTCTACCTAATCATGACCAATAATCATAATAACTCAAATAAGATCACACACATGACAAGGGGGGGCTACATAATCTAATATTTGTTGTTCTATCAATCACCAAAATTCCATCATAGCATGTTTGATATAGTCTAAGTGATACAAGCCATTTATGGTCATTAACAATTACCAAATTTGCACAAATGTTGAGTGACAAGTAAGTTTATTGAGTAGTATGGACCAATCAAGCCAAAAAAAAAGTCTAGTCTCATGAAATATGGTAATAGAGACATGCTTGAATGTGGAAACTGTGAAAGAATCTCCAATACCAACACCCCTTTCATGGAAGGAGTGGATGTGGCTATGTCAATAAAAATGTGAACAATTAAAGTGGGGGAGAACGTAAGGACCCAACTTAAGGTGTCATTGACCATGACATAACTGATATCTCACACCACATAACATGACTAAGAGTGGACAGTGAATCCATATGATTTGGTAGTCTTGGTGGCTTACTTGTGGGTGGAAGCCACAAGATAGTGAGGACAACATAACAACACATAGGATAGGAGGACCATGGATATTTATCAAATAGGTTGCATGATTGACTAGATGCTACATAGTAGGATTTGACAAAGGATGGTGTGACTTATGTAATAGATTGCATGTGTTTTTTTTTCCTTGGAAAAAAACATAATTTATTTAAGTATAAAATCACCTTCTGTACATACATGCCCTACATGTATTCCAAAATAGGATCCATAAAATGGAATTGATCTCCAAAAATGGCTTTAAGCCATACAAAAAGTTTCAAAATACATATTCTAAAATGCAAAAGTTAGTGATAAAACTACCCATAGATAATCACTTAAATTGTCCACAATAAACTAAATATAGTCCATATACATATCAATATAGATATATGTTGTAAAATAAGTTATCATAAATGTTCAAAAAGTGTTGTTTATTTTCTTCTTCAGTGTTCAACTAGCTCAATAAACGGACGATGATAGAACTCATAGAATTGGTCATTGCCCTACTCTCAAATCAACCAATGCCCATAGCCCAATTGTAAGACTTCTTTGGAAAGATTGTCGGCGTCTGTATTGAGCTCCTTGTAAATATGAGAAATATGGAAGTGATTAAAGACATCTTTTAAAATAATAACTTCATTCAACATAGGAATTAGAGTTAAATGGTGACATCGGTAAAGTCCTTTAACTGAGTTGATAATGAGCAATGAATCACCAATTATTTGTATTTGTTGAGCTACTTTTTCTCTGATAAACTTCAACATTAAATTGAGGGCCCTTAATTATGCATAGTTATTAGATCTAGCTCCAAGATCTATTTTGATAGTAATGAATATCTTTCAGATAGGAATAATGTGGCTCCCCCATTAGATAAATTTGGCTCCCTCTGAGATGCCCCATCAAAATAAGCCTAAGGCATTTCCTTATTTATGTTGAGATTGCATGTGTTATCCATGGAAAAACAACAATATTGATAAGTGCATTAAAGATATGTGAACACCTCGTGAAGCAATGACATGATCTTCATGGATTATTGTGTGTTGACGTAGATGGATGATAATATTGTCTCATGTTGGACACTTAGTTGTTTAAGGATTTTACACGTGGAGGAGAGGATAGAAGTTTGCCTATGGTTGGGTGAAAATGATGCAACAACACCCATGATGATATGAACACAATTTAATGTGTCTAACTTGGTTTCAATGAAGACATGTCAGTTAAGCGTAGGTTGAGTGATACAAGTGATTTTTCATCATGCCCAAGTAGTAAAGTCACACTGGTGCCACATGCTGACTAGGAGTCTTAAGTCGTATGGGATGCTCAAGCATAATGAAAATTATAGCCTCATGACAAATGGAATTAGAACCATGTTCAAATATGAAAATTGTGAAGTGTCTCTTGACCACCAACATTTTATTGTAGGAGTTAATGGGGCCATGTTCATGAGAATGTCAACACTTCATATGGAGGAGAATGTAACGATGCAATTTGAGGTTCCGTTGACAATGACATGACAAATGGTGTACACCACAAACATGACAAATGGTGTACACCACAAACATGACTAAGAGTGCATGGTAAGTCCATATGATTTTGTAGCCTTGGTGGTTGAATTGTTAGGGGCAACTTTGAGATAGTGAGGATAGTGTGCTAGCACATAGGCTAGGACAACCAAGGATGTTTGTTGAGTAGGGTGGACCATCAACCAGGTGTTGCATAATAGATTCAACAAATAATGGTGTGACTTGTGAATCTAAAGGATCATCTATGTTGTCTATGACAATGAGACACTATTAATAAGTGCATTAAAGATACGTGAATGTATAATAAAACATAGATATAATCTTCATGGACTATCTTGTATTGGCCTAAATGAATAATAACACAATCTCATGTTGATTAATAAATTGCTAAAAAAAAATCTAGCTCAAGAGGAATCATAAAAAGTTGAACCAACATTAAAAAGTTCTAATCAATATCTTTCTAAATAATTTTTTTCTTATTCTATACCAATGGACATTTTATTATTATAATTTAATTATCAACATACAATAATAACAACTATGTTTACCGAAAAATATCTTTAATAAATTATATATAAATATAAATTAAAACATAACTATATTTTTTAAATAATGGAAACATATGTTACTGTTTAGAGACCGACATAGCTTTTGATGGCATATGTGAAATAATTAACCGATATACACGACGATGTGATAAAGTTTATCTGACTAATAATACTAATTCTAAAATTAACCATGTTTTAGATAACTATTTTATTCCCATGCGCGATATTTTATTGCAGTGGAGGCATGCCTCCACGTCACTGATTATTGAAAAAAGCAGCCAGCAATGCCGGGCCCATCAGCTCGAAAACTGCAGAATCCGCTGAAATTGCCCGAAGATTCCGTATTTCTGTGGTTGGTTCATTATCTCTGAGTTGATCTCGATTGCTGATTAGTTGAATATTTTAAAATCAAATAAATAAAATATAAACGCAATCAATTCTATGTAATTGCTAAATATTCAATAAATATTTATGTGAATGATAAAAGATTTATGTTAAATCTCTTATCTCTATATTATTTGAAAAATGAAATATATTTTATATAAAATTATATGGATGATAAAAAAATCTATGTTCAATCGCCAAACTCTATACTATTTACAAGAAGAAAGTCAACCCAATTAATGATGATAGCAGTGATATGGGTTATCCAAAAAAATTTCCTATATAATTTAGGAAAAAAAAATGTTTTTAGTAAACATAAATAATATAGATAGCCTGATTCAGAAAATATATATCCTTTCATATTTAATATAGATTTTAATTATGAATTTGTTATGTATTAATACGATAAGAAAAGATCTTGCGAAATTAAACTAAATCATAAGGTAAAGGATAATTAACCTTTGCTAGTGCAAATCTACAATAAGTTTACAATTCAATCAAAATGTTCTGTATTTGGGGAGAAGCTGCCCGAAAATTACTTAGAGATTAGTAAAGAATATTTTGGATGGAATTGTAATTGTTGTTGGCTTTGGATTAATCTTTGTTGGTGCCGAATTTTCTATGGTTGTGCAGACAAATCATAAGAAGGATACTAAGACAAGGAATCGCGGGTCGAAAACACAACCTTAGCAACAACATTTTTGGTTATTTATTTACCAATATTGTGCACGAATACTGCGAATGTTTTCGACCATGTTTCATGGTCGTGAGTTACAGGGAATTCTCTGTAAGCGTCACCAAGGTTGGAATTTGGATTCTTCTTCAAGTGTCAGACACTTTTTTTTTTTGAATCTTTATACTTCTTGTCCAAGGAACTGATGTTTTGTTTAAATTCCCCTCTTCCAAAATGATGTTTTGATAATAAATTAACTCGTCACAATTAAAAATTTGATTACAAATAAAATTTGATTAAAAAATTACCCCTTCTCCGTATTTGTTCTAAATAATCACTTTCAGCAACCACAAGTTGCAAATTCAAAATCCAACAAAAATGGAAATTATCTAATAAGCACCCCTCCATATAGTTTCCAAACAACTCAAGGGTAATTTTTTTATTAGATATCAAGTATGTTTATTTTTCTTTCCTTTTTTGTTACACTTAATTTCTCATAGAAAATCATCATAAACTTGAGGGTTTCCCATGTCCATAATGCAGATGAAGCAGTTAGTACATATTGACATCCCCTTTCAGGGTTTCCCATGTCCATAATGCAGATGAAGCACTTAGTACATATTGACATAAGCAATGCCCTATTCAAAAGTTTTCTTGGAGAACTATGTCATGTACACTTCTTAAAAATACTTCTTGAAACACTGTTAAGAAATTGTTTACAAATGATTTGGCAAGCATTTGGAAATATTAACACCCTAAACCACTTAGATCTTAAAGGTAATTGAACATGAAAAAAATTAGTCCATCCTTGGAATTGGGGATCTTAACAGTTGATCTTAATAGTTGGTTCATCAAAATTAAACAACTCCATTTCAAGGAAAAACAAAACTTGCACAAACTTGAAATAATGATATGTTATTTGTTATAATATATAAAATCTTTGTTTTTTCCTTAAAATGAAAAATTATAAATTTTATTATTCATAATCCATTATGTTTCCCTTCCATGCTTTATTGTATTCAAATGTCTATGGGGAGAGTAAAAAAGATAATGGGAAACCAACCCAAAAAAGGTCGAAGCAACAACGCAGAGGATGATTGGCCTTTTGGCTCTATCCTAAAAAGTTGATTACAACCCTAGAATAGGAGAAGAAAGGAACCAAATAGGGGCATAATTTGGCTCCAACAACGCTTAATTAATTCCAATTGAGTTTCATAACAAAAAACCTCAAGAAAGTAAGAGTAGATAACTAAAGTAAAACTTAAGGCTATACAAAACAGACTAAAGCATGAACTCTATCTCTATGGATTTCACTTGGCTTGGGCATTTTTTCGACTCTCCCTTTCCTAGCTCCAGTTGAGCACCAAAATATCCCTCTCCTGATAGAAGTAGTAGTGGTATGAGATGATAGAAGCAATAGAAAAATGTGAGATTGTTTCCCAACTCATTGACAAAGCCAACTACAGACTCAAAGGTGGCATGAGAACTATGTGGCCAATCAATGTACCATACAATTGATTGATTAACTCACGTAACGCAAGTATCACCAAACTGGGAACCATACCTCAGATGACCAACATGATTTCTCTTTATTGGAAACTATAGAAAGAGTGGTGCCAATAGTCTGATACCAACACTCAACAAACAATGGTTGTGAACTTCAATTATAAAAATGCAGTGTCATTTCAATGTTAAATGTCATATAAGTTTTCGTTGTTTTTTTTTTTTTAAATTTAATTAGTTAATCAATTTTTGCAATATATATTTACACTCTTTATATATATAGAATTAATTAATTGTGTTTGGTTCAGGGTAATAAAAACATTTTATTATTTAAGTTTATCCAAATTTAATGTTTGCATATAACAAAATTCATAATAAATATTTCTTATAATGATAAATTTTGTTATCTAAACACTTTATGTGACAAAAAAATATCCAATCCATAAAAAATTGAAAAATAGAAAATTGGACAAGTGGCTTAAAGATTAGATACACCTATTATATATGTGGAAACCTAAACTAAATTTCTTGTTAAAGTGTGGAAACCTAAACTGAATTTCTGGTTAAGTGTTTCCTCTTACAAATGAAAAGGAGGTCTGAGTTAGTATGGAACATCTCTTTTATCAGCGCACATGCACAAAATATTTCGAAAATATTTAAATCTATGATGCCATCAACATAGTTCATTAGAACAATGGAATTAGCCTCAGGGTCTTTATTCTCGCATGGTTTGATAAAGCTAGGGTTGATAATGGATGATGTAAACACTTACTCAAATGTGATATTGTTTCAGAACAACTCCGATATAAATATTTCATCCGAATAGAAAGATGGAATAACTTAACCACTTACCAATTATGGAAATTCCAGTATATGTTTCCTTTTGCCTCTCACTTTGTCTACATTGTCTCACATATTTGTTGTATTCAACATTTACTTATTTTGGCGTTTGGCATTCTTCCCTAAATTTACAAACACATAACACATCACATTAATATAACAAAGAATAAATAACAAACTTCCAATAAATTAAACTTATAATTTAATCAAAATCATGCACCATGGTCCATATGATCCAGATTTAAATAGGAACACAAAAAATTATAGATATAATCATACATACAGAGATGAAGTGGAAATAATACTTCATTTCATTACTGTAAAAAACTGAAATATGATTACAAATAGAAATGGAAATAAACTAGCTAGGGCGATGGTAGCTTATCTCTCAGAAGAGATGTGGCGGCTACATGCCTCTCAACTGTCTTACAATGAGGCTCGAAGGCCTATTTATTGTTGAGAAACAATGGAAAACCCTAAACATCCAAAAACCTAACCCTAGGAGATGAAGCGCCAAACTATGGGCCCCGTTTTGGGTAAATTGGTACATCAACTTTCCGGGGTCGTAACTTTGGCATACGATCTTCGTTTGATGTGCATGATACCTCGTTAGAAGGTCTATCCGAGGATTACAATTCTGGGAAGAGCAACATTGGATTTGTGTTGCTCTCATTTTTCCCAAATAACGTCATTTAGGGCCTCAAAACGGCTCCAGAAGTTTAGGACCCGAAAAACTGCTAAAAATAGTAAATTGTGCTACAATTAAGGAAACTGAAAAATTGAAAAAAACAATGGTGGGGGTCCAAGTGGAATTGGCGGGTTGCCACCAATATCCACCTGGATCATTCCTCCCCCTTAGGAAGCAATGGTCCCCATTGTGTTGAGTTCCTCCATGAGATGAGGAAACTTCTGCTGAACTTGGTCCCTGGTGAGCCACTTGCCCTGGTGAAGGAGTTGGCTTGCTTTGACAACTCGATACAGTTGGATATTCTGTTGGCGAGTGTGATTGATCTTTGTGTGCATGATCCTATCAGTTGCAGCTTGTTCCATGCAATATGGATTTAACTCTGTTGGTGTGAGCTGTTCTGCAATGTTTAGATGTGTCTAGTAATGGTGGAAAGTATGGCCGAAGGTGGTCCACATTGAACACTGGGTGCAGGCCAAGGAATGGGGGAATGCTAAGCTCAAATGCATTGTCTCCCACAACCTTGGTAATGGTGTAAGGACCATATTAGAGTGGTCTGAGTTTCTGATAGGCTCCGGTAAGGCGTTCCTTCTGCAAATGCAACCAGACTTTGTCACCCACCTGAAACTTGTGTGGCACCCGATGTTGATCATGTTGTTGCTTGTACTTGGTATTTGATTTCTCCATAATGTCGTGGACCTGTTAGCGGATATGTTGGATGTGCTCAATGAAGCTATTTGCCTTATCTGTTTTGGATTGGACATGAGCCGAATCTACCTGAGTAGCTGCAAATGGCATGGACATATCAATGAGACACAGTGGTTGGAATCCCAAGCCCACCTGAAAAGGGTTGTGGTCAGTCGAGCTGTGGAGAGCCTGGTTATAGCTGTGTTGAACATAGGGGAGGCTCTCATCCCATGTGCATGGATGCTTTGAGTTGTACATGCACAAAATGTGTACGATCATCCTGTTGACAACCTCTGTCTGGCCATTAGTTTGGGGATGGAAGGTTGTGGACTTAGTGAGTTTGGTGTCCAACATCGACTAGACACTAGACAAAAATGTAGTAAGGAACCTATTGTCCTCATCTGAGATGATAGCCTATGGGATCCCAAAGTGTACCCACACTCATTCAAAGAAGAGTTTAGTAGTGGCTTATGCTGTGATATTCTTCTTGTAGGCCGCCATAATGACCATCTTCGAGAACCTGTTGACGACCACAAAAACATAGTTGTTTCCATGCTTAGTAGAAGGAAGTCCTGACATGTAATCCATGGAGATGGATTCCCAAGGTCGATTAGGGGTAGGCAACGGAGTATAGAGGCCTTAATTCTTGATGGTCAGTTTGGCAATGACGTAGGCAGTGCAGGATCTGATGTACTTCCCAACATCCTGTCGAAGATTCGACCAATAGAAATACTTGTGTAGTACTGCCACCGTTTTCTCGACTTCGAAATGCCCAACATCCTGACTATAGTGTGCTTCCCAAATTATCTTGGCACACTTGCTTGAAGGAACACAAAGGTGACCCAGGTGGTATAATAGGGCATCCTGGAGGTGAAAATCTGGAACATGATGACCCTCCAAGAGTGTTTGCTATGTGTGGCCAAATTTTGGGTCGCTTTTGTAGAGAAGTGTCCAATCAGAAGTCTCATGCCCACAAGACTTGAGCACGATGGTTAACGCCATGATCAGTGGTCGAATGAGGCAATCTGCAACATTATTGGTGCTAACCTTCTTATACTTGATATTCAAATGGAAATGTTGCAGGTATGTGGACCACTTCTGATGGCGACCATTCTGCAACTTCCTTAGCATCTGTATGAACTGCAGGGGCCATTGGTCTGTGTGGATTATTGTTTCTTTCCCAAAGATGTAATGCTTCCATTGTCGGCAGACCTGCACAATGGAATACATCTCTTTGTCATAAGTGGGATACTTTCGGACTGTTTCTACAAGTGTGTCACTGTGATATGCCACTGGATGTTGAGTAAGGACTGCCCCAATAGCATAATCAGAGGCATATGTCTCAATCTCAAATGGTCGTTGCAAGTTTGGTAATGTGAGCACTGGTGCCGAGCAAAGGTGGTGTTTCAACTCTGTGAATGCCTTCTGTTGAGATTCAGTCCAAAAGAATTTTTATTTTTCTCCTCCCTTGGTGACTTGACTCAAGGACCAAGTGATATGAGAAAATCCCAACACGAACCTGTGGTAGAAGTTGGAAAGACCCAGAAAGTTGTGGAGCTCTATTAGAGTGGTTGGAGATGGCCAATCCCGAATGACTTGGATCTTGGATGGATCCACTTGCACCCCGTGTTCATCAATAATGTATCCCAGATACTGAACTTGGGTCATGCCAAAAGTGTATTTCTCCAAATTGGCACATAACTTGTGTTGCCGCAGTGTTTGGAGAACCTGTTGGATGTGGTGGAGGTGCTCTTCCCAACTCTAGCTGAAGATCAAGATGTCATCAAAGTATACCACTACAAATGAGTTGGTGAATGGCTGCAAGATGTCATCCATTAGCCTCATGAAGGTTGTAGGAGCATTTGTCAACTGAAAGGCATAACCAACCATTTGAAAAGGCCCTCCTTGGCTTTGAAGGTAGTCTTCCACACATCGGAGGGTTCAATTGGTAACTGGTGATATCCTGACTTCAAATAGATCTTGCTGAAATATTTTTCCCCCTTCAGTTGGTCCAGAAGGTCATCAATCCATGGGATCGGGTACCTATTCTAGACATTGATCTTGTTCAGCGCCCGATAGTCAATACAGAGTCTCCAAGTCCCATCCTTTTTCTATACCAACACAATTGGGCTCCCACAGGGTGATGAACTCGGTCAAATGTGACCTTTCTATTGCAACTCCTAAATCTGCCTCTTGATTTCATTGTTCTCCATAACAAAGTTCCAATAGATTGGTCCATTGGGCAACGACGCACTTGGGGTCATATCAATGGAGTGCTTGACCTGACAGTGCAGAGGAACCCCTGCAGGGAAGGTGAAGAGGTCCTCGTACTCCTCCACGACCTTGTCCATTTTTAGTTGTCATGCGGAGGGGCCCTGTCTGGAGGTTGTGGCCACCGTCTTCTTCTTTCCTTAAGGGCGTATCATCAGGAAAACAAATTTCCCCGTTTTGGAAATGAGCTTACTGCATTTTTTTGCAGTAACCAAAGAGATGGCAGTAGGTGGTGCTACCTTCGGTATCCTGTACAACTTATTTCCCGAAGTAACAATAATAACACGAGGCCTTGATTCGTACACAACATGTCACTTCCACAACTATGGTTGACCTAATAATACATCACAAACATCAAGGGGAACAATGTCACACAATACCGCATTCGTGAAGAGCTTGATGTTGTATGGAAGGCGACACTACTGGCTCACGCGAAGATCTTGTCCTTAGTGAAGCCACCCGATGGTGTACGGTTGTGGATGTGTTGTGGTCGGTAAGCCCAGCCACTTCACAACCTCTACCGAAATGAGGTTCTTTTGGCTCCTGCTGTTGACAATGAATTGTAGCGAGGAGCCCTTTACCTACATCTGGGAGTGGAAGAGGCGCTTCTCCTCCTCTTGATATTTAGGTTCTTCCTTTTGGATCTTTGTGGTGGCAACAGTGGCGTAGGGATCCACATCGATAATCTGCTTCCCTTTGTCATTCCCCTTGTTAGGTTCTAACTCAGAGTCAGAATATGCATCTGATTCTGAAACCTTTAGCTCGGCCACCAATGACAACTTGGCCCAACACTCACTTGTGTTGTGAGTGGAGCTCTTATGGAATTCACACCACCACTTTCCCATGTCCTTTTTCAACTTCGTGGCACTGTTCTTTGCTTGCGGCTTTGGAGGGTTGTCTTGGGCCACCCCGCCTTGGCTTTGTCCTTTGTTCTACAGTTTGGGGGCACCTTTCCCTTACTTCGGATTCGCAGATCCAAAGTCTCACTTCTTCTGTTTAAACTTTTGCTCGATCTTGACAACATATTGGTAGGCAGTGCAAAGCGAAGAGATGTTTAGGAATTCCATTTTGTTTTGGATGTAACTGTGTAGGAAACTGCGGTATTTGAGTACCAAATTCTGCTCCAAGTCCTTGATACCCAACTTTTTGCAAAGGGTATGGAAAATATTGGTAAACTCCAACACGTTTTGGTCCCTTCCCTGCTGTAGTGTGGTCCACTTTATGTATTGATCCTCATAGCTTCCGACAGGGTAGTATTACTCCTTGATGGCAGCCCATAATGAATTCCAAGTGGGTGTGGCTGAAAATAGTGAGGTCGTAATTTCATCATTCTACTCGCAGTAGGTTTCCCACCAGTCCTTGATGTGGGGGGTAGCTTTGAGAAGAGTGAAAGTAATCTTTTCCTGGCCGGAAAAATCATGAGCAGAAAAATACCCTTCTAGCAGATTTAACCATTTATCTACAATGTCTACATCTATTTGACCCTCAAATATGGGAATGTCAAAGTTAACTTGTACCTTAAAGGGTGTGGCTCTTCCAGAGTAGCTACTAGAAGTGGATGTGTCACCCCTGGGTTGCCGCCGAAGGATCTGGGCAAAGTTGTCCATCATCGTGTTCCTTTGTCACTCGAGGGCCTCTTCGAGTAAGATTTTGATAGGATCCCCTGCTCCCTCGTCTTTCTTTTCATCTGGCATGGGAGGCCATCAGGATTTTTGAGGTTGGTCTTGCAAAGGTTCGACCAGTGAAAGCCCTAACTCCTTATATCCCGACCTCATTGGGGACATGCAAAAGAAGACAGAGAAAGAGCAGACCGCTCTGATACCACTGATCCGGATTTAAACAGGAATGCAACAAATTACAGATATAATCATACATATAGAGATGCAACAGAAATAATACTTCATTTCATTACTATAAAACACTGAAATATGCTTAAAAATAGAAATGGAAATAAACTAACTAGGGCAATGGTAGCTTATCTCTGAGAAGAGATGTGGCGGCTACATGCCTCTCAACTGTCTTACAATGAGGCTCGAAGGACTATTTATTGTTGAGAAACAATGGAAAACCCTAAACATCCAAAAACCTGATCCTAGGAGATGAAGAGCCAAACTATGGGCCTTGTTTTGGGTAAATTGGTACATCAAATTCTCGGGGTCATAACTTTGGCATACAATCTTTGTTTGACGCATATGATACCTCGTTAGAAAGATCTATCAGAGGACTATAGCTTCAAGAAGAGAAAAATTGGTCCATGGATCCATGTTGTTCCTAGTTTTCCCAAAAAACGTCGTTTAGGGCATCAAAACGACTCCAGAAGTTCAAGACCCGTAAAACTGCTAAAAATAGTAAATTGTGCTACAATTAAGGAAACTAAAAAAATGAAAGAAACAATGGTGGGGTTCCAAGTGGAATTGGCAGGTGGCCACCAATATCCACGTGGATCACCATATCTCTTCAGATTGATTAACTTGCACATGTACTGAACCTCTCCTGGTTGATTACTTGGTTGTAGCCCATCTTAGTTTCATTTGTTTTGTACATATATATCAGTATTATTTTTTATTCCAACAAATCAAACCAAAAGGAAAAAAAAAAAGAGGAAAAGAAAAGAGAATGCAAACCAAAAGGAAAAGTAAAAACAGAAAAGGAAATCAAGACCATAACGAATGCAAAGCAAATAAAAGCATGGCCATGCTTGATTCAAATATGCAAAACCAAAACACACATCAACAACAAAACATTGTTTATTCGTTTTTTCTTTATCAACAAAGTTTGATATGCTTTGTTCGTTTCTCCAAAATATTAGCTTTGTTCAACCCTCATCTTTCTTTATTCTCGTATCATCCAACGCTCAACTACAACCATGGACCATGGTATTAGCTTTGTTCAACCCCAATCTTGATTTTCTCTCCTTTTATTCAACACTCAAATCCAACCATAAAATATTGTTCTCTTACCTCTTCAATTCTCCCGTCCAAACCCATCAATTATGGCCATCTATCTTATCCAAAATTCAACCCCAATCGGTTTGACATTGCCCTCCTCACTTTCGACCCAAAATGTTATGCATTGTCGTTTCATCCATTCTATTATCCAACATTAAACCCTAGTCCACTATGCAATCTATTGTTATCTATCTCCCTTCCAAAACTAGGAGTAATTCTCCTGTGTCTCTTCCACCATCCCCAAACTAGTAATAAGATTGTACCACTTACTGAACTCATATAACCATGTTTTGAGCTCTTGCCTTCACCTTCGAATACTTGTGGCAATGGCCTTGAATCTGGAGGACGTTGATCCTCACGATTTGTGTGTCTTGCACTCTCCTCGCCAATATCAAACATTGGAATCCAAGAATGCCTTAGGTTGAGGAGTGGATTGGGGTTCTCTCTCAATGATTCAGTTGGACTACTAGTAGCCAAATCAACAATAAGCATTTTGAATGGAGGAATTTTTCAATTTCCAACCCTGATTAGCAAGGGCTCCATGGTTTTCATTTCATTTCAAAAACCACAGCGTGATTGCTGAATTTGAACTCCTCTAGTGGAAAGTGATGGCATTAAATGCATATTGGTCAATGTCATCAACTACATTGTAGAGTTAGAGCATGGGAAAGTCAAAGCATTGGATCATGCTAGAGTCAGAACCTGAGCTTGAACTTGAAGGGGTTGTTGTTGAATTTTTTTTGGAGAATTGATAACTATACACTAATATGAGTATATGTAGTGACTGATAGGCCCAACCCATATTGAAGGTTTCATATACAAAATTAATAAAATTTGAAAGAAAAAATAAAACGTCAAAAAAACGTTATGTAAATTTCAAGACATATCAGGGAAAATGGTAATGTATAATTTTTAAACGTATTTAATGGTCAAAATGCCTTATGATGGCCATTTTTCCCATCAAATTCCAACTTTGGGCGCCACTCCAATTTCAAACACGATGGCATTAATTGGACATATGGAAGTGGGTGTAGGGAAACATAGTAAATTGATCAATTTCCCAAGAAATTAAAAGATGGCGGATATGGAATGACAAAAGGACACCTGGAGTACAAAAATTGGGAATTGATAATTGTTGTTGTTAGACACTTTTCCTATTATCGCTGCAAGCTCCATTAAATGATTGTTCACACAATCCTCAACAACCAAATTGTGCTACCAATATTCTTTATGATCAAGCACACCAAATTCTAACATTGCAGATTGGGTTACTCAATGCATCTCCATCCTTCGGACTGTGGCCATGGTTAGCTAGTCAATTAACACCATAGACGTTAGAAGTCTAAAAAATGTAAGTTGATTGGACCTTGGGTAGGTGAACCAACCCGTGGTTCTATTTAAGAACTTCTGAATAGGATTGGTTGGTGCACGAACAATGGAGGTGGGTCTAAAAGTGTCCAAAAATACCTAGGTGGACCACAAAGAATAGTCATCAACCATTGAAGATAGGGGGGGTGATTTTCACCTGATGACATGGAGGCCCAACCCTCTATCTTTGACGAGATTGATGACTTGGAAAAATTAATCGAAGTCACAATATCAGTTGAAACATAAAACCAAACTTGTCGGGACATCCCTCCATTGACATTAAAGTTGTTGACACTCAAAGCGACAGATCCAAAAGGGGCACTTGGATCCTAATTGACAAATGTCCCATGCAAGTCTATGAAGGAGGTTTCTCATAAGAATCCAAGAGCTCATGGTTGTTCAGGTGGTGATCAAAATACAGTTCTAAGCGTCAACTCAAAAGGAGTGATTAAAATTGTACGAGGCCATAAGCCGTTTAAACCAACCAAATAGGTACAACATTTTTGGGGGTGGAGGGGTATTGGAATGAAGTAGATATACTGAAACTCAAGGCATTGGTGGGCAAGTGGGTTTTCTATAGGATGCCCGATGAACAAATGACTAAATGGGGGGAGGCTCGATGGCTACCAATTCTGAGATATCGACCAAGGATCAACATGCTCCAAAACTAATGGTTTGCCTTCCACTTCACACACCCAGATGATGAAAATCGTATTTTTCATCACCATGGGTCAAAGGAAGAGGATTTATCTCCTTACAATAGTGGAACTTTGGATTTAACTCAATAAAATACAAGCCAAAACGAAACATTATTTGGGTCAAGCTTCCTGGCTTGCCATTGGAGCTCAGGACTAAGGAGGCAATCTATACGATTGAGAGAAAGATAGGGAAAATATTCTAATTGGATGATGGTAGCATATGTGGGCTTGGTAAGCAAACAACATGGGTGTTGGTGGAAAGAAACTTATTTGGGGGTCTTCCGACAGAAGTCAACATTTATTGGGGCGCCTTCTTAGCTAGGTAGGTGATTGATTACTGGGGTGTTCCATTTTGTTTCCTTTGCTAAGACAAAACAGATCATTTAAAGGTGGTATGGGCATATTGACACAAATGGGGTCGAATGGGTGGTGGGGTGTGTAATGGGTTTCAAGATAATTACAGAAATCTCAATCACGAGTCTATAAATTTCCCTACCTCTCCTTCCAATTCTCAAGAAGATACTACCCTAAACATTATCTGGCACTCCTCGCCCTTGGCTACAATTCCTCCGCTCCAACCATTTTCTAATCCTAACATGGGAAACGATAACCTGGATTTTTTAGCACCCTTTTGCTCCAACCCAATCATCAAATGATCTACTAGACCTACTCAAACTCCTATCTTTGTAATTCTTTCTACTCAAAATAATTTCCACAACAAATGCCATGATAATGACATCAAAGTTAGTAGATCACCTAAAGAGGAGACGTCTTTGCAATACTATGATTCTCCAAGCAAATTTGGGGTACCTTCAGGCTAGACTTTCTCTTCATTCTCAGAGGACGTGGAGCTGGAGGATATGGCTCGCGACTCATTGAGCAGCCTAGAACCCCTTTCCATTAAGTAATATTTCTTTGTTGCAAATAATGTCATTTAAAGCTCAAAGAATTAGAAACATGTCACCACAAGGAAAAAAAGGAGGGGCCAAATACAAGAAGTCTCCAATTACAAAATTTTTCCTTCGAACCTCCTAGCTTAATTCATGACTCTAGTGGGAAATGAGTCTCCACATAAAGAGCCTTCCAATTTCAAGGATGGACACTCTCAGGTAATATTTCCAAAGTCACAAGTCCTTAAAGTGGAGACATCTATTCAATATTGTCAAGAATGATCAATTTGGCTCTCAATATTCAGGGCCTAGGATCATCCCTGACAAGAAGATCCCTCAAAAGTATCATACAAATACACAACCCTCAATTCGTTTTTCTACAGGAAGTTATCCTCTGCAAGGAGAAGTCATGGGAGCTCCTTTTACAAAAATGCCCAAATTGTCACGTTTGTGCCACCAATGCCTCTGGAATGTCAGGAGTTCTGGTTGCATTATGGAATCCTGACATTTTTCGATTTAAAGTCTTTAATTCTACAATTGGTGTACTCGTTACTAGTACTCAGAAAGGTTTCTATTGTAGTCTACGAATTGTCAATGTATATACATGATATTAGGACAGGAAGGAACAATGGCTTTGGGTTGAAAGTAGAGGTATCCTCGACCTTGAATATTTAATCTTGGTAGGTTATTTTTATCTCACAATGGAGCCTTTCGAGGTATGGGGAGGTCAAAGAAAACTAGACACTCTAGGTTAAAATTTCAAGGATTTTTTTCATAGAAACTCTCTCAATGACATCAACCTTGATCCAATTGTTTTGACGTGGAAAAATGGTCATTGAGGCTCACAAGACATATTGAAAATGTAACAACCCTAGTTAAAAATCCATGTAAAAAAAATGTAAGACCAAGGTCATGGGACACGTATTCCAAGCTGAATGGTGGGAAAAATATCCTGATGGGTGTTCATTTCAGTTATTATGGCTAAAGGAATTTGGCAAAGGAAATGGAAAAGGTTTTGGAAAGAAAAATGGAATTTTTGGCACATTTATTTATGAAAATAATGGAAATTAGGAGAAAAGGAAGGTGAAAGGTCACAGGTTGCATGTGAGGAGGAAAATGAAGAAAAATAATTGAAATTGGAGAAAATAGAGGCCTCAATGATAAAAAGGCTTTTGAGGATCAGTTGGTAAGCTTTTGCTCAGGCTTGATTAGTGTAAGATTTTTGTTAGTTCATTTTTGGAGCTCTCATTCTATTCTCTCTCCCTCATACTCTTGGACACTTATAGATTTCTTGGAGCACTCTTGGAGAGTGTGGCATACTTGGATTCTTGGATAAAGAAGGCAAAGTAAGAGAAGGAAAGAACAAGAGGACATCGAGATAAAAAAATACAACGAGTTTTTCTTTTAGGTACCGAGTTGCATGTATGTTTTCCTCACTAGTTTTGGAATTCATGGCATATGCATGTGGTTTATTGGTCATGATCTGTCATTGGCATGAAGGATTGCCTAGATTAACAATGGATTTGATTAGCCTTGCCATTTCTGGGATACCCATGGTGTTATGGGTTCATTTCTTTGTTTTTATGGTTGGTTCTCATGTTCCCTTTAGCTTAGGTTAAGTTACTAGTTCCTGGAAGCCTTGGTTGGAAAAATGATTTGGAAGACCTGTAACAACTTGGGTTGAGTTACTAGTCTTGGAAGCCTTGGTTGTACAAACAATCTGGAAGCCCTTGGTGGGTGCCCGCCATTGCTCTAACCTCGTCATACCGCTGCTGTAATTCCCTCGCCTTTGTTGCTAACCTCTGCAAGTTGGGATCTTCCTATAGGCTGGTGAGTACCTCTAGCGACTGCTCAAAGAGCTCAGTGCAATCTGTTACAGTGGCGTCTACTGTAGCAATTACATCCTTGACTGCTGCTTCGCACTATTCTTTAACCTCTAGTGGAGTCGAAGGCTAGGCCTTCAACTCAAGCTCGGTAACCTTAAGGTTCATCTCAAACTAAATCTTGGCCAACTCAATCTTGGCATCATGCACACTTGTAGCTAATTTCCAAATCGTGGCTTCCACCAGCGCTTCTTTTTGGTTCTGCAGCTCTAGAATGGTTTTGCATGCTTCAGCGGTACTTGGCACCAAACTAGTCGACGCTGCGCTGCTTTGCCCTAACACCAGTCTGTAGTTGAGAACTTTAGATCTACAGCTCACGCAAACCCGTCTGAATGGAAACCAGGGCTTGTTTATGTTGCTGCTGAAACTATTGCAGCAGTTCTGCGGTTGCATCCTTGACCTTATCACCGATGTCATCTAAGTCACCTTATGTCAAGGTGATCGGGTTGAGCGATGATTTACTGGCCTTGGACTTCTTTTGCGGCCCTTATTTATCCTGCTCCTGAGTCCGCTTTATTCAGAAGGGAGTGGTCTCCTGGTATGGACCACCCTGTTCAGATTGCTGCTCATCCTCCATCTGTGGCGAAGGATACTTCTGACTCCGGTCAGAGTCGCACTATTCCTCCTCTTCCTTCTCTTCTGCATGCTCCTTAGTGGTGTGCTCTGCTTCAACTCTGGCTTTTTCCTCTGCTTCCTTTTTCCGTCTTTCAGCCATATGCTGCATTTTCAACCAGGCCTCCTCCTTCTTCTACTTTCCCGTGGACTTACTGGATCCAATGGAAAATTCAGAGGTCATACGCCATTCTGCTAGTAAATGATCGAGGACTGCTGCTATCACATCATCCGTCGCAAGGTATGGGAGATCATACCATTTTTGTTCTGGGTCCTTTCATGCCCGGATGGAGATATAGTGGAAGTCCACCTTGAACTCCGCATATCCTGACAACTGCTCATAAATAGTTGGTGACAATCTTGGCTTGCGGTTGATGGCCATATTGATGCTCATCTCCATCAAAACCTAGAAGACCTTGCTCTCACGGATCCGCTTAGCGTCCTTCGTGGCCCATAGCGAAGCAAACTTCGCTGCTTCTGGAAAATCTTGTTGAAAAATGTGCAACAAGAAATGATAAATTTAGAAAGTGCTAAAAATAGAACTGCTAAAAATAGCACTTCTAAAAATAGTAGTTTGGCCAATGAGCATTTTGGCCACCTTGGGTGAGAGGTGAAACTGCTAAAAATAGCATCTTCTAAAAATACCATTTCTGGGTCCCTTCTTATTTATACCAGTCCCTGGTCTATCTATAGGAAGTAAATTCGAATTTGGTCTTACCAGTAGTTTGGAATATTAATTAATTAATTCTCCATGATTTAATTAGTTATGGAAAAGCAAACTGAAGTCTTTGTGAGAACATACAATTATTTCTCCACTAATTGGGGAATGTGTCCTTGATGTGCTCCACTGATTGAGGAACTAAGGATGAGTTCTATATTGAGAGGATCCGTTGACTTAGTTTAACTTAGTCAATTTCAGTTAGATTAATTTAACAAGTTGTTAAATTAATGAGATATAGTTTGTTGATGCTTGCATGCATGTGACAACTATTATTTTCAGATAACTGTGTATTCACTCATGGATAACTGATGCATGTCAATTCTGTTAGAGACCCAGTTGAGATCATAGAAGGGACAATGTATTATCAGTTGGATGAGTATTTTTCCTATAAAGGAAGCTCATCCATGATGAGGATTTACCTCCTTTAGGTCTGTGCAATTAGATCAGAGGTTAGTGAGTGTGTGAAGAGGCCAATTCACACAGGTGGCAGCATTGAACACCAAGGAAACTGCACAAGGAAATAGGAGTCTTGGAGGGCAGAGGAGAAGGTTTTTGAGAAGCCTTTGACTATCTATCAGCAGTAGAGGGATTGTACTGAGAGCTGGATAGCTTCCGAGCTAAGGCTTTGTGTAATCCGAACTATATTTCCACTTGTATGATAATACAGAGATGGGGTTTCAGGCAAGTGCTTTCCCAGGGTAAATTCTTCTGTGTTATGTGTGATTGATTCCTTCTTATTAGTTATATGTGTTCTTATTAATGTTGCTCATGTTCGATTAAGCTTTCGCTAAATTGGTTGTAGAAGTAGATCAAGTATTTTGCTTTAGTCTATTGCATTATCAGGCGATCTATAGGTGGGAATTTCTACATGGTATCGAAGCTAGCTGATTTGTAGAAAAATTTCTACATAGTATCAGAGCTAGCTGATTTGTAGGAAAAATTCTACAAAATTCTACATGGTATCAGAGCAAAGGTGATCAAGGAAGAACAATATACTGAGAGAAATTTCAAAGTTTTGAGTTTTGGGCCGAGAGTTTGCAGAGCAGATCTGAAAATTTATGTACAAAATTTTCAGAAAGAAATAGTAGATTTGGATTTCTTGCGGAAAAATACCCAAATTAAAAAATAAAAAAAATAAAAAAAATAAAAAATAAAAAATAAAAAAAAAATAAAAAAAATCGGCTAAATCGGAGTTCAGATGAGGGAGACATCGTTGATTTAAAATCATCTATTTTTCTAGAAAATTTCGTGACGGCGGGAAATATGAAACAGATTGGTGTGCTAGCAAAGAACCTATATGCACTTGAGGTACAAGATGCATGAAAAGCCTTGTGGAGCAAGGCAAAGGTTAGATACTTTGTGGTTGAGAGGGAGAGTAAATTACCTCTCAACATGCAGCGCCAGAAGAAGTCTCAGACGATTGTGGAGGAGTCACGCTTGGTGAAGCAGCTTCAGGAGGTTGTGGAGTAGCCACAACTAAAGAAGCTGAGAGGAGATCGAGTGGAGGCATCCACTCATGCAGAGACCTCTATTAGGGGGAAACTTCGAGCCAGGTGGCCAAAGGGATCACATGCAGCCATACCTCCAAGTAGGAGGTGGGGTGATGTGGAGTGATCGTCCCAAGGAGGAGGAGGGGCAGGATCCTTGAGGTACCCAACCTCTTTGATTCGAGTTTGCTACAGGAGCCCCAATGTGGAGTAGTAGGACTGATTGATTGGGTAGAGACAGATGCAGATGGAGCGGCAAAGAGAGCTATAGTGCAGGGAATCCCAGGACAACGCAGAGCATGCAGGTTGCAGCAAGGCGAGAGGCACAAGTGTGTTGCACTGTGCAGAGTAGCATAGAGAAGGGTGCAATGGTGCGAGATGCATGGAGATGTTGCAGTAGCGCAGAGGTTAGAGAGGGAGCACTTGTCAGTAGCAGGTAGAGCTTCACCATCAGAGTATGTTTCTAGCCCAACAGAGTGGTCAGTAGGGAGTTTTTTTGTTCCGAGTGTTGCTGGAGCAACCGCACTTGGTAGATATGTTGCATGCAAAACATTCCAGAGTTACCAGATTGGGTTCGAGAGGAATCCTTTCTTGTTGAGAGGGAGTGTTGAAAAATGTGCAACAAGAAATGCTAAATTTAGAAAGTGCTAAAAATAGAACTGCTAAAATAGCACTTCTAAAAATAGCAGTTTGGCCAATGAGAATTTTGGCCACCTTGGGTGAGAGGTGAAACTGCTAAAAATAACATCTTCTAAAAATAGCATTTTTGGGTCCCTTTCTATTTATAGCAGTCCCTGGTCTATCTATAGGAAGTAAATTCGAATTTGGTCTTACCAGTAGTTTGGAATATTAATTAATTAATTCTCCATGAGTTAATTAGTTATGGAAAAGCAAACTGAAGTCTTTGTGAGAACATGCAATTATTTCTCCACTAATTGGGGAATGTGTCCTTGATTTTCTCCACTGATTGGGGAACTAAGGATGAGTTCTATATTGAGAGGATAAATTGACTTAGTTTAACTTAGTCAAGTTCAGTTAGATTAATTTAACAAGTTGTTAAATTAATGAGATATAGTTTGTTGATGCTTGCATGCATGTGACAACTATTATTTTCAGATAACTGTGTATTCACTCATGGATAACTAATGCATGTCAGTTCTATCAGAGACCCAGTTGAGATCAGAGAAGGGATAGTGTACTATTAATTGGATGAGTATTTTTCCTATAAAGGAAGCTCATCCATGATGATGATTTATCTCCTTCAGGTTTGTGCAATTAGATCAGAGGTTAGTGAGTGTGTGAAGAGGCCAATTCACACAGGTGGCAACACTGAACCCCAAGGAAACTGCACAAGGAAATAGGAGGCTTGGAGGGCAGAGGAGAAGGTTTGTGAGAAGCCTTTGATTGTCTATGAGCAGTAGAGGGATTTTACTGAGAGCTGGATAGCTTACGAGCTAAGGCTTTGTGTAATTCGGACTATATTTCCACTTGTACGATAATACAGAGATGGGGTTTTAGGCAGGTGCTTTCCCTGAGTAAATTCTTTTGTGTTATGTGTCATTGATTCCTTCTTATCAGTTATATGTGTTCTTATTGATGTTGCTCATGTTCGATTGAGCTTCCACTAAATTGGTTGTAGAAGTAGATCAAGTATTTTGCTTTAGTCTATTGCATTATCAGGTGATCTACAGGTGGGAATTTCTACATGGTATCAGAACTAGCTGATTTGTAGAAAAAGTTCTACATGGTATCAAAGCTAGCTGATTTGTAGGAAAAATTCTACAAAATTCTACAAATCTATCACGATTGAAGGAAACTAACTATCCTTCGGCGACTTCCATGCGACCAATACAGTTGATAACAACATCCATGTGTAATGGAACGTCTTTCTTTGATCTTGCACTTCTCTATAGTTCGCGAGGAACTTGCTGCAGAGGTAGTGCACCTAATTAAATTGTACACCCTCTGTGCACTAGGCTAGTAATGAGACTACTGGTGTCGACACGTTGACCGCGGGGTCAGGTATGCTTGAAATTGAGTATCCGTGTGACTTTTTGACAAGCTTAAACTTGTCCTTGATTCACTCAACGAGTTTGCGCTCAGCCACCTTTCCACCAAATGCCTTGGCTGGATTTTGTCCTGAATGGGGTATTCGGATGATCCTATGGATCATTGTATCAGTTATCAGGATTGGCTTCTCCAACAAAAGGCACTCGTTGTGCACCAGGAACAATAGTTGTTTGATAACTATCAATTTTATGGGCGCACTTTGCTAATGCGGCACCCATATCAGGTTCAACAATCCTACCTTCTCCACCCCACGAATCCACTTCACTAGCTCCAGAGCGGTGGCACCCAAATCCTTATAGAATACCCTCTGCGTGAAACTATCAATAGCCAGGTGGGGGAATCACTCCGTATCCGCCAAGTCCCAATCATCTTACTTCATATGTGGGACACGCACCAAGCGCGAACCTTCAAATGTGATCTGATCAGGTAGCAGAGGTGTATTAAGCAAAAATTTTCCCTCATCTAGGTCCTTCGAGACCTTCACCTTACCTCAGCGCAGAGGAATGTATTCTGGTAGCTTTGAGATAGGGTCTACACCCTCAATATCAATGTCCTCTGCGCCTTCATCTACACCCTCGTCGGATTCTAGGTTTACCACCTTGCCTTTCTCCTACACGGTGGGCTTCTCTTTCTTCTGGTGCTTCCTTGGTGACTCGCGCACCGGCTGTGTCGCTTTCTATTTGTCTTTCTTCATCTTAGGTCCCTCTCTTGTTAGCGTAGGCCTCAGCCAGGGCGACCTCAGTGACTTTGGCATGTCTGCGGGAACCTCCACACTTACGACCTCAAGGGCAACTCCCTTAGAGGCCATCGATCCTCCAACACTTGCAGTTTCCGCTGGGCGCCGACATCAGACTATTAAGGAGCTCTTAGGTTTCCTTAGGCAACCTGTCAAACACCGAACTGGCCACCAAAGCCTCAAAACTCTCAGGGTTCATGCACAACCGATAGCTTGACACATCAACTCTCAAAATGCAAAGTGTTTTTCGTTGGGTGACCATCTGTAATTTATAGGAAAATTCAAATTCAAATCCAATCGTTCCCCACAAAATCCATTCATAAATTCTAGATTGACAATAGATTTTCAAAGATCTTGCATTTAAATTTTGTCTTAAATGTTGCCCCACGCTCCTCTTAGCCATTTTCTCATTGTTAAATCATGAATAGTGATAATAATGGTTGCTTTCTGGCTACTCTGCACGGTCTCTCCTCCTATATTGCATCTCCCTTCTCACTTCTGATGATGTTGTGACATTCTTCCATCCCACGTAGTCCCCCAGTCGTGCAGCCCCACAACCCACGTAGTGTCGTTTATAGTCCCGCTGTTACAGGGAAAAGTGTCTACACAGAACTGCTTATCCCACTAAGGTGTGATAGCTACCTTAGAAACAAACAAAGCAAAGATACTTTCTTTTTTCCTCTATGAAGTATAGATGAGGGAAGAACAAAGAAGACCAACCTCTGTCTTGCGCTAATCTCCTGGTTCGATTCCTCTCTCTCTTGATAGTCTTTCGCTACTTGTTCCCTTGCACGCCCAGCTTCACAGAGTACCTGTAAGATCACAGTAGCATAGCACTATACAAGAACATGGATCTATAATCATAAACAATCTAGGATCAGATGTAAATTGACCATACAAATGTAGTAAACATAAGTGACACAAGAGTATGGAGGAAAACTTGAATAGCTTTTATTGATAAACAAGAAAGAGCCAAGGGGAGTTACAACCAGTTGTTCTGACCCAGCATCATCCTCTCAGCAAGGAAGCCCCTCTTCACCTCATACAAAGCTTAGATCACCCAACAATCTGATGTTGTCTCAAGAAACCAACAGCAATTCCTTACAACATGCAAAATTCCAGCCTCTGGATCTCTGGGATGAGGGATCCATATATAGATATCTGTAAGGGAGATGAGTCAGCTTGTGATTTGATTAGTGTCTTCCCTCTGATAGTTCTTGCTTCCACTTGGAGATTGATGATCTCTTACTCATCCTTGGTCGAATTCAGAGAGGCAAGTGTCACAGGAGAAGTTTCTGGAAGTTTCCATGCCTCTCCACCTCGCGGAATGACACTGCCATTTGTCACTTCTCGCCCATCACACCCCACAGAAGGGCCTTTTGAAATGCAACGCACCCACACAGTGTGTTTAGGTGAGATGCAACGCACTTTGCTTATGGAGCAGCTGAAATGATCCTGTTTTGACCAATTCTGAGTAGTTTTTCATGGAGAACTTCTGGGAGAAGCTATAATCAGTTGACCTTGTTGCTTTAGGGGTTAGAACAACACTTTTAGGGACTTAGGAGCCCTTGGTTTATGGACATTTCATGTTTGGGATTGTAGTGCCCAAAAATGTCGATAACAGTTGCCCCCTAAAGCATGAGGTCGTTAATCTTTTTGATGTCGGGTGAAATGCTTTATTATGAGGATCCGAAGTTCTTTCAAGCTGGGAGGAGACCTGTAATAAGATACAATACAATACATTATCTTCACAATATTTTCATGATCTAGCTGAGGCGGGCATTCCCATGCTCAGCTTTATAAATTCATTTTCATGTACATAGGACAGACAATCGTCTGAGTGTAGACTGATGATTCTGATAGAGCCATCATCCCTTTGATTGGATGATTACCTGTGCATCAATGATGTACATTTGATGTTTTTATTTCCCTGAATATATATCGCAGCCCGGATGGATGAGACTAGATTCGGGGTCTTCAATCTCGTTCAATCTTCACTCTAAGTACAAGTCTATCCATGTGAGAGATGTTCTGGAGTCGAACATGGAAAGACATCGCCTGATTACCAGCCAATGATGTAAGATGTTAACAGGCGCGAGAGGAATCACCGATAATGATAATGACCCTCAAGGTACTGCAATACAATTCACGTGGTGTGAATAAAGGACTTGGCATCGAACACCACGCAAAATCTTTCGATCGAAGGCCATTGATGTAAACCTGTCACCGGAAGTGAGAAACTTGCCATTGAGGCATGCAAGCTTCAAAGTACTGAACGGGGTGTTCCTAGATTGCCTTCTTGGATAATGAGCTGATGTCAACAAGAAGTGATCCGTCACAGGAGGGCCTTAATGAATCCCACATCAATGACACGGAACGGAGAAAATGATTTTAATGGAGGTGAAAACGATCTGATGACATACGGTTCAGGGTGGCGGTCATGAAAGAATGGAGTATGAATGTATTGTAGCGGGTGAGACACAGGTGAATTCTCTGAATGACTTCTCTTGAACATATCGGCGACACTGACATGATGGATTGGTAGCATTACCCCAAATGTGGATGGTGTGATGGGACCATGGCGATGTGACCGGTGAATGAAACAACCCAACCCGACTTGGATGTGGAGTGAAAGTGTCATGTTCAAGAGCGACTTGCTACCAACAAAGTTTCTTCAAGTTTTATTCCCAATTTTCCCCAGTCATTGCTGACCAGTACCTCTTTATTTTTGTCAAGCTTGAGGAGGATAACATATGCTTGTTCTATAATTTTCCCTTCGGGCAAACCCATCGCTATGTTTTAACGAGCCTAGCGATAGTGAAACTCGTTCTCATCTATAGACAAGTTTGTCGCTATTAAGTTTTAACGAGTTTAACGACAAAGATAACTCGGTCCTTTTCAATTTTAGAGAGTCTGAAAAGGAATGTAAAGGAAACTCCAAAATTACTTTTTTGTCATCTAATCCCTTAAGTCCGAAAAAGTATAAAACAATACAGAAGGGATGAATTTTCGACACTTTTAGCGAGCCGAACAAAACAAGCGCTCGATCTTTTTGTGAAATAATCCCTCAGGTCCAAAAAGATTATAATTTAGAGGAGGGATAGCACTTCCGGTCCCTTTAGCGAGCTGGAGAGGCCAATGGCTTGGCAATCTGTTCATATTTTACGAGTCAGTTGAAAAGAGCTTAAAGGAGACTTGTCTTTTGAGGAACGAGTGATAAAATTGGGTAGCAGCTGATTCCAGGTAAGGTTTGGAATGTTCCAATCGCGGCAGTGTTACAAGGAGGGCTAGTGAGATCACTCTTCGCAGCTATTCCTCAAAAGGGGTAAACAATCAAATGGAGGTGAATGATCGGCCAATGCAGAGTGGAGGTGATGATGAGAACACGACCAAGGCTTTCAAAGGCTGAAGTACTACATTCACGATGGTTATTTACCGGGAAATAGTTCAATTTTTAATGAGCTTAAACGCGAGGGGAAACATTTTCTCATGGCTTATGCTTATTTTTTAACGAGCTTGAACTATGCGCTAAAACTACTCGATTAATCCAGTTGTATAATAAGAATGTCTCATTTAAAAACGACAATTTTTAGAGTTTTGCCCCACATCCTTTCTTTATGCAAGTTAGGAAACGACCAATCCTACGAGTTTAAAGGGTTAGAGGACCTACAAATTTAAAAAATAAATAGTCGCTCTTCGCTTGCATGCCAAAAGGTTTGCATGCCCCCAGGTATAAAATAAAGTTTCAAGGCCACCTTTTGTTCAAACCGACAAAACATTTGTTTTATCAGGAAAGGTATACCTCTTTCAGGTTACCCAAAGATTGTTCTATTCACAGCGCAAACAAAACACTTCTTCGGCGATGTCTACCGAAATAGACAAAGGTGAGTGGAGGAGGCTACTCCACTCATGTAACTTTGACAAGAGAATCTTGTTCCAGAATAACTCCCTCTTCCAATCACGGACGGGAGTACAGACCAGTCATATATCTCTCGCAGAAACCTACCATATACCCGAAGTTTTCCTGCTGAAGCAGACCAGGGTGCATGCCCCCTGGGTTTTAGTCATGTCCCCCGAATCACTCGTGCTCATCGGGTGGGTGGACTGGGGATTGATGAGACATTCCTTGTGTGAAAGGACCATTTAGGGATGGTATATGACTATTAAATATGCGTGATCTGGGAAATGAAAGCTGGTCCATGAGCTTGACCACTCTTCCTTCGTGTGGAAAACACATTACTCTAAAGAGTGAGGAGACAATGGCTCCCATGCAATAAATATAGTCTCGTCCAAGGAGTAGATTATAATCCAGGGGTCCTTGAACTACCATTACGTTCATGTGAACGGTTTTTCCTCTCAATGTTATGGGCACATTGGGAAGGATCCCTAATGGTCGACTGGTTCCTTTTTCAAAGCTTGTTAGATTTCTCATCTCAGGCAAAAGCGATGGTGAACCAAGCGCTTTCCAAGCAGTTGAGGAAAGGATACTCACAGAAGCCCCTTCATCTATGATGGTACTAGCCATAACCATTCTATATACTTGAGCAATAATTCGGAATGGTACACTAGCTGGTAAACGGGGTCTGCCTAGTTGATTCCAGTCGAAGGAGACAACTAGGTTGCTTGGAGGTGGGACCGAATAGACGGCCGGGTACGACTCTAACGAACTTCCCTCCTGCGGTAAAGGAATGGGTAAATTGCCCCCATGTTCATCGGAGTCTGTGCTTACGAAAAGAATTTGGACGGTGTCATCCTTATTCTCTTCTGTGATTGTATCATCTGAAGACGGAACCTCTGAAGGCAAGACCAGGTCAACTGCCGCCTCGACCTTTTGACTTTCGTCTGGTGTGGATTCAGATGGTTTTTCTTCGATGATAGAAACTTTGGCTGACCAATTGGGAAGGTCAGTCGGATTCTCAACTAGTGACGGACTCGGCAAGAGTTTTTTATATCCAGGAGGAAGTCCTAACGGTGAAATCGGACGATCGTCCAAAACTCTTTTAGCCTCGTCTAAGAAGGGACAATGGTGGACGGCATGATCGCCTTCGCACAGTTTACAAGGAAATCTGTATTTTCCTTTTTGTCCTGGGGCTTCACTTTCACTAGTTGACAGTGTGTTTTCAACATGATTATCAAAGGTTGACGACACCGGGTTGTGAAAACAAGGAGACCAGTCCCTTAAGATCCGAGGGATGCAAGGACAATCTCTATGATAGTGGTCTCCTTTGCAAATGACACATGGTGATTTAGGCCTGGTCGGTGCAGTGTGTGGATTTTCGCTAGACGATGCTTGGTTGCCCCCTTTTGCTTTTGGCTCCTTCTTCTTCTTCTCTTTCTTCCTCTTTTCCTTCTTCTTCTCAGGTACTTGATTTTTGGCTCTACCAGCCCCATCAAGCGAAGAGGAAGGAGGAGAGGAAGAATTGGAGGAAGTAGAAGGTTGGTGGGTAACTCTGGACTCGTCTAGTTGCTGACTCGATTGTTCAGGAATTGCGGTGTTCTGAACGACAAAGGTTGAGAAGATCCATACAGGCAAACCGATTGTCAATCCTGGAAGTGACAATGTGGCCATATGGGGTGCACCAACATCTCCCCAAGAGGAGAAGGGACTAGGATTTCCTCCAAGGGGAATTCCTTGGTTGGTGGGTTCCATTTCCTCAACCTAAGATCAACGTAGGGAAAGGTGATGATTATTCCATTTAAAATAAATTTTAGACGCTTTGACACAACTTGTTTTTTCAATTTTTAAGAGTCGAGAAAAAACAAAAGATGACTCTAGTCGCCTTCGATTTTTAATGAGCCTGAAGTGACAAGTGCTCAGATGGACCTTTTTCGTTAAGGAGTCTGAAAAGGAACGAAAGGGACTGCTCTGGAAATCTAGGTAGAGGGATTACCAAACCAATCGCAAAACTGCAGAATACTTTTTACGGTACGGCAGTCAATCTTCCCGAATGCTGTGTTCAGTGCATTGCGATCGATAGGGCGGCAGACACGGCTTCCTATGGATAAAGGATTAAGCCTATTGGGGTCTCCCAAAATATACTCGACGGTACGTGGGAGCACAAGTCCGTACTGGCACTTATCATCTCAAAGTGGAGGAATCACCCAACCATCAGTGAGAACAACAGTTACCAGGCTTTACGACGCTGGAATACGTCTCTAGCCTAGACTTCTAAATGTTGTGCGTTAGGTTCCAAAGCGTTGTTAGATTCATTGAATTTATTTTATAGTTGATCTTGTTTATGAAGTTTGCCTTTCAGGTTCACCACGAGATGTAGATGTGTAATTCCTAAAATGCAATCTAAGATGATAAACAGTCTTTTATCTTCTTTGTGCAATGAAAATCCTAGCTACTAAGGAAAGAGAGACAATATTCTTTCACAAAGAGCAAAGAGCACACTCTAAATGCACTTTCCTAAATCAAACCAATCAAACAGTTTAAATGCAAATGCACATGCATGTATTTGTTTTCGACTTTCTTAGTATGTAAATGATAAAAAGAAAGTTGATGCACAAATTTGAATTGCTTTTCAAGCGACAGTTATCAACAAGTTTCTTTTCGAAATAAAAAATGGAGGCAATCACAACACCTTACGATTTTGAAATGAATACTTGTTTTCGACACTAAAAAATTACAAATTCAGACCAAATACAATATTAACAGGATAATCGACTATCTACAACAATCAAACTCTTTCCTATGCCTGAAAACGACACTTGTGACGCTTTCAAATCAAAGGACGACAGTACGATTACGCTACTTTTGCAAAGGAGAACTGAAAATGACCCAACAAACACACAAAAACATTGACAATTATTTTGTACAAAGGAGGCGGAATAACAACAAAGAAAAGGGGTTTCAAACAGAGATATACTGATCACAGGCAGCAAAATTCATGAATAGAACTGGAAAGAATGAACTACAAAAACCAAAATTGAACAATGCCTAGTCTGATCAACGCACCTGTAACACAGGGAATTTGAAATGCAGTGCACCTACTACACTCGGGAAGTGCGCTGAATTTTAGATTCACATAATAGTACCTGCGTTGGGCCAAAGACGAGACTTTGCTTGGGTTCCGGGTCACAGTTTGCAGTTTAGTTCATGGGTTTTGGCTGAGCAAAATGGTAATCAGTAATGCAACAATCAGGGGTAGATCTAAGGAGGATCTAAGAGCTATCACAAAGGGCAATCAGAGAGTTTGTAAATCAGTTGTTTAATTTATAAACAAATCCCAGAGATTGACTGAAACGACATTTATCTACTTTGCATTTGCATAGCAATTGCAGTTCGAAAGCTACCTGGATCGACTTCAGGCTCCATCTGTAAGTTTATAAAATAGACAAAAAGGGAGATAAACAAACAAACTAATTCTTCCCCAGCGGAGTCGCCATTTTGTTACAGGGAAAAGTGTCTACACATAACTGCTTATCCCACTAAGGTGTGATAGCTACCTTAGAAACAAACAAAGAAAAGCTACTTTCGTTTTTCCTTTATGAAGTATAGATGAGGGAAGAACAAAGAAGACCAACCTCTGTCTTGCGCTAATCTCCTGGTTCGATTCCTCTCTCTCTTGATAGTCTTTCTCTACATGTTCCCTTGCACGCCCAGCATCATAGAGTACCTGCAAGATCACAGTAGCATAGCACTATACAAGAACATGGATCTATAATCATAAACAATCTAGGATCAGATGTAAATTGACCATACAAATGTAGTAAACATAAGTGACACAAGATTATGGAGGAGGTAGATACATCAGTTAGAGTTGGTTTGAGGATGAATGAATCAGTTTCCATAGTTTTAGAGGCAAGCTGTTCCATTGCCTATTTTTCAGTTCCTAGTTTATATCTTGTTGAAACAACTCCTTGACTCATGGATTCGAACCCTAATGGCTAGCATAGGTGGTTTGATGCATATATCTTGTACTTTCTTAGTCATTTGTCAAGTTTGGACTCTTGTGGATGCATTGAGCTACTTTGTACATCACTTCTGCAGTTTGGCAAGGAAATGAACCAGGGTTTTGCAGCATTTTGTGGGATTCTTGTGGTAATGTGAATTAGCATTGTTTTCTCCTTTGTTATTTGGTTTATCTTATGTGTACATGTGCCATCGTCTATCTTTTTATGCATAACTAAATGAATCAAGATTCAAAGGTGGAATCCATTGAGGTTCAATGCTCTGCCTTGGGGTTTATTTAGTTTTAAATGTTTTTTGCTATTTGAAGAGGACTCATGAAACTTGCATGCCCTATAAAACTCCTCACCAATATTTAGACTCACCATCACATTCATTTCAAAGTGCTAAAACACTTGCCTACCTCACCCAACAAAAACCTCTGCAAATCTGAGTTGATTTCCCGGACCCAAAGCTGCCTTCCTCATCTGATCCAGCAACCAACCATTAAAATCAAACAAACTCCTTTGAGCATATGCCTAGCCTAAAATTAGTATTCATATCAGTCATCTCAAGCCTTACTTGTCATGTTTTCTTTGAGATTGACAAGGAGAGAGCCCTCTCCCGACCTGGTAGGGCTAGCTACCAGGTAAAGCATGGTTTGATGTTACCTTAGACCTGCCTTCCTTCAGCCTGAGGTAGATTTAGGCACTAATAGCTTACACCCAAATATCACAAATGAAATGCTGAGATCATTATTTGGACATAAACATGTAGCAAAACATGCAACACATCATCTTCTTGAATTGGAACCACATCGAAGTGGACCATATGTGTAGTTGTCCAACATCTATGTTGTCGCTGGTAGATGGGATGATAATGCCAAGACTATAAAGGTGATGAAAGACAAATGGGTGAATAAGGAAACAAGACACAAATGGATCAATATTAAGAATGAGGTGCATACATTCGACACAAGTGATAAATCACATCCAGAAAAGAGAATTTATGCGAAAGTGGTGAAACTATTTCATCAAATGAAGGAAGCAGGGTATGTCCCTGATACAAAATTTGTGCTACATTACACCCAACGGTAAGTAGAAATAATATTTTCTTTACAATCTATTGGAAGGTTGGCCATTACCCTTTTGGTTTCTCAATGAAATATCAGGAACAAGTTTTCCATTCATTATGAATGTTTGTTCAGACTGTTATATTTCCATCAAGTTTATCTTCAAGATTCGTAATCATGAAATTGTTACAAATGATGGCCTCTACTTCCGTTATGTAATGGGCTAGTTGTGCCTTTTTGTTGATTTTCAGTGATGCCACAAGAAACAAGGAAACAAGCTATTTTTTTATTATTACCCTTTTAGAAAGGTGCCAACTATCAACTTTACTTTTGTTGACTTCAAGATCATGTTAAAGCAACAGGTGTAGGTGCCATAATCCACTCTTAAATAAGAGTCACAAGTCAATGATCCATCCGGTGATTCTTTGGTAAGTTGTCTAGAAATAAGGAGGTAACCCTTGGTTTTCTTTGCATGTCTTTGAGTATTACTTTGCAACATGCTAATTCAGTTTTCTTATTTCATTTTTAAAATTGGTTGCGACTGTTTGATTTACCTTTTGTAAGCATTGAGCATAGAATACCCAACTTTTATTTTGGCTTAATGATGCTAATCTTGTTACATATATGCTTTTAACATGTCAGTGTTTTCTATAATTCCATTCCATTATTTGAATTAGCTTTTATTAATATAAGATTATTGGATTAGGATGCCAATTAATATATATATGGTAATATGTGGTCGTAAGATGAGAAGTCTTTTACACAATAACAATTTCATTATTCAATCATTTAAGGAATGAAAAAGAGCTTGCCACAAAATGTATATTGAGATTAACCATTTAGATTTAAAATAGATCATGTATAATCAAATGATGAAACATTCAATAAAATACTCTCTTAATTCTAGAGAGAGTAATTTTAGCAATGAACTCATCTTACAATTATAATCCATGATATAGCTCAATTTTGCAAAGTTTAAATTTCAAAGTTTCTCAGAAACACTAGTAAATAAATAAAATTGCATAAAAATTTTACTTCTATCTTCTATGCTACTCTTTTCAACCCTCCCGCCTTACAATGTTTCCTTTGCAAAATGCGGTGCAATTGCTAGTATATAAAAATGTGAAATTTATATAATATGAATAATATTATTATGAACCCTCATAGATCCATATTAACATAGGATCCAAGCCATGAGAGCAAGCAAAGTTACTAATAATAATAGAGGAAAGATAGTGCATGATTTTTTATGTTTTTCATTATCGTATTTTCTTTGATATGATTGTTCCAAAATATAGGTTTAATATTTTACAACAAATTGAGTTTTTTTTTAATTTAGATGATTTCTTAAACAAAATACAATGGGATAAAACTTAAGAGAATGAATGGCGAGGGGGAGATAGAGGGAGGGAGATAGTGACAAATCTAGAGGGTGGAGGTGGAGAGAGAGAGAGAGAGAGAGAGAGAGAGAGAGAGAGAGAGAGAGAGATGGAGTTGGAGGGGGAGAGAGAGGGAGGAAAGAGAAAATACATAAAGAGATAGAGGTTTAAAGAGAGAAAGAGTGATAAGGGAGAGATGGAGAAAGAGTGAGAGAGAGAGAGAGGAGAAGAGGGAAGATATATAAGGGGAGAGGAGAGAGATAGGGAGAAGGGGAAGAGAAATATGGAGACAAAAGGATGGAGGGGAGATAGAGAAGGAGAGAGGCATGAAGATAGTGGCAGATTTGGAGGGAAGAGAGAGAGAGCGATCGATGGGGGGAGAGACAAAGGGAGGTGGGAGAGAAAGGGAGAGAGAGGACTCAAGAGAGAGAAGGTGAGACATATGGAGTTGGAGGGGGAGAGATAGGGATGGAAGAAGAAATACATAGTGGAAGAAAGGTGGAGAGAGAGGGAATGACAAGGGAGAGATGGAAAGGGAGAGAGGAGAGTGGAAGGGAAGAGGGAGAGAAGGAGAGAGAGAGAGAGGGAGAGAAGGGGGAGAGAGAGATAAGGGGAAGAGGGAGAGGAAGAGGGATGGAGAGAGAGATACATAGATATGGAGAGAGATTTTGTATGTTAGTGGGGTGAGATAGAGAGAGGGAATGAGAAATAGACACAAAGATACAAAAATAGAGATTATGTAGCATTATATAACCAACTTAGATCCATATTAACCCTGGATTTATCAAGCGCTGAGAGGGATCAAATCTCTCGAGGTGAAAACCTTTTCTCAAGCTTTGCACTCAAAAAATAGGTTTGCACCTCAAGATATTTGATCCCTCTTTGGGCTTGATAGTTCTGGGGTTAAGATGGATCTTGGTTGGTTTAAACACAATGGGTAAATCTAACATGAAACTCATTGAGGAAGATACTCGTGAAGGGAGGTAGCAGTAGGAAAAGAGAAGGGAGGCATGCACTCAATGAGATGCATGAAGATGATATAAATGAATAGAATAGGGAGGCACTTATGAGGGTTCAAGGGACGAGTAGATATATATACATACAAATAAAGAGGTAGATAGAAAGTTCCCTTTAGGTGCTTGTTGTGAAAATAGTTGAGAAACCACACAGAGCGTTTGGTTGGGATCTGGGCTTAGTGGGATTTTAATAGAGTTGATGATCTTGATTTATTGAAGCAAAATGGCCTTCATGACTCCACCCTACAAGGTTGAGTGATAATTTCCCTTATGGCTTCATGGTTCATCTTGAGGGTGGCTAGTTGTGGGAAAGATTGTAGTGTAGTTATGCCTATGGTGGGGTGGAATATGGCTCACCCTTCAACATTTGTAAGCATCATTTAGCCTTGATAGTATAAGTTCCCCTATATACTTTAAAAGATGTGATGCAATTCATAACCATTTAAATGGAAATGATGATTGCTCTAAGCATATTTTTGCACTTTTTGACTAAATGGGAATTATGGTCTATGTGATGCTTATTTGTGATATGAATGGTAAATTATATTGTGATGGATCTGAAATGTTCATATGCCTATTATGGGTCTTATTTTTGTCTTATGGTGTGTTATTCATAATGAAAGCATGGGACTGATAGATTCTTTGTCCTGGTTATTGTGAATATTTATAGTTGTTATGGGACTTAGAAGTTGTGGCTAAGAAGACAAGGGAGGTTAAACCCTCAGTATATTGGATATAAAAAATGGATAAATGGTTGTGAAATACTCTTAGTGAATTTCAATTGGAGAGATCATACTAATCTAGATAGGTCATAGAAGTTTGATTTTGTTGTGGTGATCATTAGGTCTTGTTAGTGTTGTGGACATAGAAACAAGAGCAACATCTTGGACTGAATGTGAGGACTTAGATGAATGATGCCTTCACTGAACATTTGATATCAAGTGTTATAGTGTCAATGATGAAGTCTTGAGGTGGTTGGGATGAAAAGGGTTTGAAGGCCTTCAATGTCAATGGTCTTCTTTGACTCCTTGAAGAAATGCCATGTATGTGGCATTAAGATGAAGGATTTTCGACATATTCATGATTAGTGCATGGAGGACCTTTGTAGCTTCAAAAGTATTATTGGAAATATATTTCATTATTAGAGTCCCTTTTATTCCTCAAGCTAAGATGAGAAGTTCACTTTGTAAGTCTATCATTCCTTTAGATATTCGAGGATTGATAGATGGAATTTTTTTTTTTTTGGGATTGGAGGCTTTAATTTTAATCCCACTATTTATATGGGTTAGTATGGGTGCCATGATCGGGAGATTAACTGAAAGGAGATTAAGTCCCAAGGGTTAATATATTAGTTGTCGGGGTATCAGGCTATCGATGTTAGGTAACCCTTCATATATTAGCTAATGGGAAATCCCGATATTAATAGACCCTGAGAGTTCCCATTGACTAACGGAGAGTTTCCCATCCAATAAATATGGTGCATCAACTTATCGAGATATTTTTTTGTCAAAATACCAGGTCATGAACGTTGGGAAAGCATCTATCAACATCCACTATGAACCCCCGTTACTGGAAAATCCTAATACAACAATCGACTAATGGATATATCCCTTTTAGTTGACATATATCAATCATACCACTGAGAGATGGTGTAGGGTAGTGGCCCATTTGACAGAACCTATAGATAATGGAGACAGGGTTTGGGAGTTGTCAAGTGATGAGATTATGGATCCAAATCCTATTAGGTTATTGAGACATCAGGTTTCATTTGTTGAGAAACATTTCAAATAGCTTCCAATGCTAGCCCTTGGTACTAGCAAAACCCAAAAAACCAGTAGATGGAAAGTAGAGTTATGGTAGTTGACGAACGGTCAAATGTTGGGGTGTTGAGGCATTATGTATTGAGAGATTAGGTAGGTGGGATGCATATGTTGTCATATAAACTTTTAATGCAAATAGATCTATATACTATTTGTTAATTTTTGGGAAAATTTATGCCATTAGGCTATTGGGCTATTGACCTTGGGGATATCAGTTGATTGGATATTGGCAGGTTGAGATATGATCTATCTGGGCTTCCTCCCAACATTGATAGAACCCAATAAGGTTCAGGTGTGGCATGTTGGCCTGGAAAGTCAATATGGCATGTTGATGTGGAAAGATGGTGTGGTAGTGAGTGATGTGGATTAGAGTGCACATCAACATTGAGGTGGAAACTAGATGGAATTTTATATGGATCAATTGCATACGTGTACTTATGAGGTGGTGAGACATGGAAAAGAACTACCATGTGCCTGCCACATGATGTGATGTGGATGTTGATGTGTCACTTGGAGGGAAAATGTTGAATCGACATAAATTTTAATCTAGATTTCAGATTGAGATAAAATTTATATCACTAGAAAGATCTTGAAGAGAAGAAAACAATAGTGGTATCAAAAATGAGTTTTTGGGTGGTTGAAGAAAGAGGAATGTTGATAACCTCATCTTCATAAATTAACCTTGGAGCTGGGGTCTTGGTACCTCCTAGCCTTAATAAGGAATTAAGGGGTTAAGTACATTACATAATCTATAGAGAGGGCTCATGTTAGGGTTTCAAGGTGTTGTTCATGGCACTTGAACTTAAGAAAGTTCAATTAGGACATGGTAATTTCTTCCCCCTTAATGATTTTTATACCTTAACACCCATTTTTAGTTTATAAAACCTATTGATGTCACTTGTATCCCACTCAAAGGCCTATAAAGAATTCCTACAAAGGGCCTTTGTATTAGTTAAAGGACTCGTTTAAGCTTCTTAATATGAGAAGATTCAACAATATCATAGGCCTCCTATGATGCCTGCAAAAGATGTTGTAATGTCCTCCAATGTCCTATCCTGTAAACATACATTTTGACTCAGTCAAAATACATAAAAAAAAAATTAAAAATTAAATTAAATAAAAATATTAATGTAATGTAAACATATTAACTGAGGTCGTCAAAATTTTATTATTACTTTTTATTAATTTTTGTCGAGTAGTTAAGGTAAAGTGGTTTTTGAGTTCCAAGTTTATGAGAAGCCATGGTATTACCCATGGTATTCATGTGCAATATAGTCTCTTTAAAGGAGTGAATTAAACAACCTAGACCCATCTTAACTCCAGATCTAACAAGCACCAAGAGGGATCAAATCTCTTGAGATGGAAATATCTTAATATGCAAAGATATTTGATCCCTCTTGGGGTTTGGTAGATCATAGTTAAGATGAACCTAGACTAGTTTATATTATAAAACAAATTGGATTATTAAAATGTTTTTATTTGAAGTTAATTTCTATATTTATCTCAATAAGAGTGTCTATTTTGGACTAAGGCTTTTTACTTTGGAGTAAGGCTTCCATAAGTTTAATTTAATTATTAGTTACTATTAGATGGATGACAAATATTTGACCTCTATGAAATATTTTAGAATATTCTTAGTAGTAGTTACAAATCAAAGGTTGAGATTTATTCAAAAGTAGTTATGCCTTTTTTGTGTATTTAATTAAATTGATTAAGAAAAAAAGGTCAGATGAACATGAGTTATGGTTTTTTAGGCATGTGTTATTAGTAAGCAATGGTATTGGCCCATGATATTATAATAATATTTATTTAGAAGTTAAGAATCTCCATGATAAAGTGGGGATAAATCTCATAGTTTAGAAGCATGTTACACGTTTTTATAAATGTATATGTTTAATTCATATATTAATTCCTTTTATACTTTTTTTTAAAAGAAGTTGTTATGTATTGCATTAAGAAAACTTGGTTTGAAGGCTAGGACCTTGTACATCATAATAAAAAAATTCATCTTCTATTGTTCGAAAACTCCATAGAGAATTTCCATAATTAACCCTTGAGCTACATATTACCAGCCTAAATTGGTTTTCTCAATGCATTCTCCAAAAACCATCTAAAAACACTACATATTTGCAAAACCATAACAAAAACTATTAAACAAAAAACTACATATTCTCTATAAAAGAGGTGACCTCGACTTCATTTTCTTCTGGCTCAGGCATAGAAGAGATCACATCCTGATCATCATTGAGGTAAAGGATACTCTCCTTTTTTTGTCTAGGGATCCCGTTTTTCTCCAGGTTATCCTTGACTACACCAACTCAAACCGAATCAACATCACCACCCTCAACCTTTACCATATTTCCAACATGAAATTCCAACATTTCATTTGCCATCGAAAGGCGATCCATCTTGACCTCTAGTATTCCATTCTTTGATTTAGAAGTTCACTTTGAGCCCACGATTATGCAAAAATCAGCTTTGCATGCCTTGAAATCAAGGTGATGAAAAATTCCAGAGAACTGACCATCTTTGCGAGCGTAATGTTGAGCTCTTCTTCTGCATTTTCATAATTGCGCTCCATAGAATTGAATCTCTAAGTCATGATTCTATGTTTCCATAGTCGCCCTGGTGTTCTATATATACCATTGAGCTTTGTTTTTGTTAGTGTCTTATAATATAGTAGTAAAAAATAACTTTAGTCTTTTAAATTTATTTTGGTAAATGTGTAAAATTTTTGCTATGATCTCTTAGAGATTAAGTCATTAGTCTTTGTGAACAATGTAAGATTATATTATTGATGTAATTATGTTAGAATGGTGTGAGTGATAATGTAAATATAGTCATTGGTTCCCTAAAGGTTGAGTTAAGTGAGTCTAGGGTCGATGTCTCATACAAAATCATGAGTGAGGTCATAATGAATCTTGTCTTCTCATCATTGGGACAAATTAGTGGGTCAAGGTTAGAGAAAGAAAACATTGTGCATTGTATATCTTCAGAAAATGTTCGGTAAATGATGAAGGCCTAAGTCAAATTTTATAGGGATTCATGTGTCAATTACTTATGGTGATGTTTTCTCCTATATATGTGATTTTTTATTTTGTTACAAATCATGCTTGAAATGTTATGTCTTCATGTTTAGTTAAGCTAGGATTTATTTCAGAATTCACTGTAAAGTGCTATGTTATAGCTTATTGAACATTTTATGTTTTTCTTCAATTGTAACATCTAGAATTCATCCTTATCTATATGATTTAGGTGTCACTATTTTCACTACTCCTCTGCTCACCACCTCTACAATGAATTTGACAAAAAACACCATAAGGATTGCCTATCTTGCCCCTGTCTAAGGTTTCCTAATTTTCCCCATCATATCACTGAAAATCATCAGCTCCATATGACCATATGATCAATGGATTTTCTCTCTTCCCTACATTCAAATTGTTAAACTTATTCCTCCCTAATTTCAATACCTAGCCTAAGACCTAAGTGACTAAAGAAACGTACAAAGAGAACTCTCTCTGAAACTGAAAGGGCTAGATTCCAGTTTCAAAGTGGTTTGTGGTTACCTTTGGGTTACTTTCCTCAGCCTGGAGGAATTATAGAGGTCTGACAGTTTCCTTGATTTAACGCCACTACATTCGCCATAATTCCATCTCAAGTCACTGATACTAATCGTTCAGGGATTATAATGGAAATATTACAATAAAAGGAAAATTCCAATATGATCATGTAGGACACACATGCAAACTACTCTTGAATGTAGGGATAAGGACCTCACACATTTGGAAGGATTTACTATTCATAATTTCCTTTCTCCACCTATCCTTTTCCCGAAACAACATGACGATCACTACCCAGATGATTACATAAACACATCTCTCCATGCCATCTAGGAGCTGCCGCAATACTACAGACATTAATGAGGATTAGAAAACTAATTTATATGATACGACCCGACTCCTTATTCCATGTTTAATTCTTATGTGTACCAAAAGCAAAAAGACTTTAACTCAACTAATCATGGTATTGCTTTTGTGAGCAAAGCCCCTTCATCAATTTTTAACAAACCTTGTTCTAATAAATCCCCTTGGTTATCCAATGAATATGCTTTTGTGTTAAGATTTCTTTTGACATGGAAGAATTCAATCTAATCAAATTTCTCCAATACTAGCTTAATTCGAAGCAGAATGGATGTTGAGATCCATTCATTTGTTTCTTTAACTTTTTTCACCTGTTGGATGGCAATATTTGAATCATTGAAAACCATCAATTGAAGAAGACCCCTGGAGTGAGCCAATTCCAATCCTCGCTAAATGGCTAAGTATTCAACCTAGTTATTTGTTGAGATCCCTAATCCCTAGGCAAATTGTATCTCCCTTTCTTGTTGTGATGGGGTCCCCCCGGTCAGTTCTGAGGTTAAGATAACCCAACTTTTGGTGCAATTTTTGTAAATAATGTAAAGTCTCTATGATTTGTGGATACGGAGTGCGTAGATGAATAGGAGTCAAATGGGCTTTGCCCCTTGTTTTGGATAAGTTTTGAGTCAATTTTGAGATTCACCCATGGTCCGCGGACCATGCATTGTATGAAAAGTGTATAAGTAGTGAGTCTTAGCGAAGAGACAAGGAGAAGAGAGTGATAGCGAGAAGAAGTGGGTAATGTAGAAGAAGAAAGGCTCTGCAGTTGAGTGCACAAAGGCATAGGTAGAGTCTGTAGCTGAGTGTGCAGACCCCTGCAGCTGAGTGCGCAGGGAAGTTTTGAGTATGTAACCTTGAATTGAAGATCAATAAAGACAATTCTGAAGAATTCTTGAGTATTTCTGTTTATCTGTGTTAATGTTATATGATGCTGATGAATGATTTATTCATGAAATATTGACTGAATGTTACGCGATTCTCTTGAATAAATCTTAATAATGTACACAATGCATGTTTAAGTACTTCCGCAAAGACCCTGATGAGTTATCTGATGTTTATTAATAATTTAAGTAAATCTGCGTGAACCCTAATTTAGGACTGCTCTCTGATGTGCATAAGTAGAGAAATTGACTATCAAAGGTTTGCAAGGACTGACCGTAGACCTTCGGGAAGGTCTGAAGGCTATTTTAACAGAGTTGCAGCAACATGCCCTAAGAGTGTATCGATTTGCACGAAGGCAGATCTGAGGTGCTAGAAGATAACACACTAGTCTCTGGATGCAGAAAATTAGTTCTTGCATCCCCCCATACTATTTCGGGTGAGACTGCAACCTACGCTACACAGGTTTCTACTGAAAGGGCCAGTAGTGTAGGGTTTTGTTGGTTGGCGCAACTAACTCTGAACCTAGGTTAGGATCGCTTAAGCCAACAAATGGTTTTGTTGCCGGAACCGGGATCTGCTTGAAAGATATGTGTGATGTCTTGTCATTGGAATCCAACCAGGAAAGAAGTTGAAAAGTGGTTGGATTGGAAGATTCACGAGTTCGCAGCACAAGAAAACAGGAACATGCGCCTGTCAAAGGAAGAGTGGTTGAACAGATATCTGTATACCGAGATACACGAGATCTTCTTCTACACTTTTCCCATTGAGCTGTATGAGTGGTTAGCTAAATTGACAGAAAGTCAAGGAAGGTGGAAGCTCGATAATCCTATATTGTGGACTCCAAAATTAGTTTGACGATTAGAAGCTTCTGATAACAAGATCGCACGGGCTATCGATCATTGGTTGGATCGAATTCTAGGAGGATTTGTTACAGAATTTGTGGTTGATACATTAGTCAGTTATAGCAAAGCGGAGCCATGATTTTTCAAAGGATCGTGAGGTAAGTATTTAATATCATTGAATACTTGGATTAAATTGTTGTTATGTGAAAAACGGGTGATGCCATTACCTTGATGTTCGGAGCTACGCGAAGTGGACGGTTCTTTAGAAACCACAAAGGATCAAAATTAGAGTATAGTCCATTGATTGGACCTCCTCTAAGTGACGACGAAGGGACGGGGGAGACTCAGACGCGGAGTTTTGTTTAGCTAATCGCTCAGGGGATTCCTCAAGCGAATCACCCCTCCACTCCACCTCCATCGCATACACCTTTGCCCACACCTCCACCTCCACCACCACCATTCAACATGGCGAACGCGATGAAGATGTTGATTTTTAAGGGCATAGGGAGTGAAGATGCAGAGCAATTTTGGTTTGTTATGAATGTTGTATGGATAGCGTAACAGATTACTAATGACAATATAAAGAAGGCATAGTTGGTTACCACTTTGTAGGATCGTGCGCTAACTTGGTACATAAGTATTTTTCTGATAATCCTCTTGCATCGCTATCAGAGACCAAAGCAACTTTAAACAAATAGTTTAGTAAGCCTAAGTCTTACTCACAGTAAGTTATTGGATTTAATGAAATTATGATGAGGGTCATGAAAAACCTTGGGAATTAGATCAAAGGTCAAAGTATCAGATTCAATAAGCTAACTTGAAGCTCACAGATAGTCAACATCATGAATGGTTTATAGCTTCGCTTCTACCCCACTTGAGAATTTCTTTGTCACAACAAAAGATAGCAACACAGGTAGAAGCCTTGGAAATTGCGATGCATTTGCATGCCTCACCTATTCAAGATACAAACTTGGGGGTACAACAGATCCACTCACAATTATCAATCTTACACCTGGAGTTACAGAGTTTGAAGAAAGAAGAGGAGACTAAACCAGAGTACGTGCAGAAGTCTGGTGTTTGAAGTGCAAGAGCCAGGGGCATGATAAAGACCACTGTCCTGTGTACGAGAATTATATTGCAGGAGGGGGGGAAATTCCCCTAAAGCCAGAAGCCCCAACAAGGTCAAGTGTGGGGGTTGCACTATGGTGTGCTATTTTTTAAGTTACTGGAAAACATGCGACAGATGATATCCATTTACTTCAAAAGTTCGTCTAGACACTCGAGAAGTTGTTCTATAACATCTGCAAATCGGTGGACCACGATGAGCGCCACTGTCGAAGCTATGAGTTGATGATGCAAATAACACCTACATATCGGATGCAAGCAGAAACTCGGCCTACAAAGGTTATCAGGGTCGAGAACAAGGCCGAGGAGGAGGAGGACCTGGTAGAGGTCGAGGTTAGATATCTGCTACAACTGCAGAGAGCCAGGGCGCTACGCGCGAGAGTGCCAGAACCCTACACACATGTCATGTCAATACTATAGATAGTTTGACCATGCTATAGAAGAATGTCCGGTGGTAATAGCCAAAATGCAAGAAAAGAAAACACAACCCCAACAAACTACACAGAATCTACAAATGATGAGGGTTGAGCCTCGCGAAGAAGACCAAAGCGTTAACATTATGCTAAGAAGTGGAATGACGACTGGCACTGATAAGGGTAAACAACCTGAAGAAGAAGGATGGGTCCGCAGAGCACCAAAGAAAGAAGCCAGCTTTGATCTGGGTTGCATTAAGGAAACGTTTGTGGAAACCAAGAAGAGCTTCACTGAGGCTTCCACCTTGGGAAGCCAGGAAAAAATGCAAGAAATCAACGTGCCTACAGAGGTTGATCCCTTTGTACTCACTACGTTTTTGGAGACTTGCATAAAATTGTTGCACGATAGCAAAGCTGTGGAAGGCCTACAAGAATTAATAAATAAATGCGCCAACAAGGAGAAAGTCCCTGATGGACACCGAGTGGTCAGAAAAATTGGCAAACATAAGGCATGAATAGGGCACGAGATGAGGCTCACCACGCAGATAGGTGATTATGAGATGGACCAAGTCATTTTGGATCTGGGGTCTGATGCGAACGTATTACCAAAACAAACATGGGAAAGGATGGGGAGACCTACACTGCAGTGGTCTCCGATTCAGCTCAGAATGGCGAACCAACAGAAAATCATCCCCATGGGACGATTATATGGAGTAACAGTTGATATAGAAGGTGCGAGCATGATGAATGACTTTGAGGTTATAGAAATCGTCGATGACAATAATCCCTACCCCACGCTCTTGGGAATTGACTAGGCTATTGATATGAATGGAGTCATCAATTTGAAGAAGAGGACAATTTCGTTTGAAAGGAAGTCGCTTCGGGTTATAGTGCCACTGAATCCTGTAGAAGGGGCATGCTATACTGAACCAATCCGCGATAATGATGAAAGTGACGATGAATTGGATCAGATTTACAAGATAATAGTACGGGACCAGGACTGGATCAATCCGATGGTAGATGGATGGATTGCATGGGACTGGGAGAGTTCTTGCACCTCTGATTCAGATAAAGAGTTGGAGCACTGGTAGAATCACTTGCATAAAGTGTCTACATTGCAATGCAATATGATGATGAAGTTGTTGCGTTGTGTTTCATCGAAGGTAAGGAAATTACCCTATTATGATGGTTTAACTGATGTAGATCATTTTTTGGATGAATTTGAGTGTGATGTCCCTGTGGATCATCGCTTCCAAGCATTAGAGTTGGCACTGCGCGCTATGCCTGCATGATGGTGGGGTACGCAAAAGGATAGTTTTGCTGGATGGCGAGATTATTGAAGAATGATGAGGTTATGGTTTGGGTGTGCTAACACTAGAATGATTGAGAAATATAATGGAGGGGACGATCCATGCGATCACCTAGAGAAATGGACTAGAGCATGGGGAACAAAACATGCAGCCGGAATGGGTACACGTATTTTTCCATACCTTGGATACAATTCCCACGAATTGGTATCTGGAAATGGAGCTCTGCCACGACACCACGGAGTGGGATGTATTGAGGGAAGGGTTCTTATTGACCTTCAGCTTTGAAGATGACTTCGCAAGCATCGATGAAGCACTACAAGAGATTAAGGTGGTTATCTTCAGAATGCCAAAGGAACCTATGGAATGGGTCCAACCAAACTAGAGCACCCAGCTGCGCCATGCATTAGAATGCTATAACATAATCGCTAAAGAGGAAGATGAAGATCCGAGAAACACTAATATTCTAGAGGTAGAAGGACATCACGAAGTCGAAGGCCCACAAATAGAAAACCTGAACATCTCCACACCTTTGAAGATGAAGCAAGTAAACATTGGCACTGAAGAAGAACTGAATTTTGCGAAAATTGGAGATTATTAGGACAACGATATTATGGATAAAGTTTCTGAGTTACTCCGTGAATACCAGGATCTCTTCCCCAGTAAGTTTTCGGATGTGAATGGCATAGTTGGCGAAATCGGGCGCGAAGCCTATTAAACAAAAGTTGTGTTGCCTTAATCCTAAATACAAGGAGAAGGTTCGCCAAGAGCTGAATAAGATGCTGGAGGCAGTTATCATAGAACTGGTTGAAGAATCTGATTGGGTGAGCCTGATGGTGGTTTAGGAGAAGAAATAAAAAGGTGAAATAAAGATTTGTATAGATCTATGGAAGGCTAATGCTGTGTGTGTCCATGACCCATTCCCAACGTCGGTTACATATGAAGTGTTTGAAAATGTTGGAGGCCAGGAAGCCTATTCATTTACTGACGGATTTTATGGGTATCATCATATCAATATCGTGCCCGAGGATAGGAGAAAAATGACCTCCGCAATAGAATGGGGTTGTTTTCAATACACTGTGATGCCATTTGGACTCAAGAATGCGCCTGCGATATTTTCCCGCATAGTCATAGCAACATTTAAGGAGTTCATTCATAAGTTCTTAGAGGTATACTTTGATGACTGTATGGTGTTTGGGTTAGTAAAGCACCATGTAGCAAGCCTGTGCCTGATGTTGGATACGTGTCGCAGATAACAGATCGCACTAAATTTGAAGAAATGCATATTATGTGTTCCCTTTGGGATCTTGTTGGGTCACGTGGTGTGCAAGAAAGGATTGATGGGGGACCCTGAAAAGATTGTGGTAATTGTGAATTTGGAGGCCCCTAGGAATGTTAAGCAGCTACGTGCGACACTGGGACATACGAGATATTATAGAAAATTTATCAAAGCTTATGCTCAAATTACTGTCCCCATGGAGAAATTGCTAAAGAAGGACACAACATTCTATTGGGACAAAAAATGTAAGCACATATTAGATGTGTTGAAATAAAATATGGTCACTGCGTCGATCCTGGTATTCCCTAATTGGAAAAGGGAGTTTCATGTACATGTGGACGCCTCTTGAATTGCGTTGTGTGCAGTGCTAACACTGGCCGGTGAAGAAGAAATGGACCATACTATCCTTCGTACGTAGGAAGTTATCGAAGGCCAAGAAAAATTATTCAATGACTGAGTGTAATGCATTGGCCATGGTGTACGTGCTACAGAAATTTAGGCATTATCTGTTAGGAGGGAATTTCAAGATGTACATAGACCATTCTACATTGAAATACTTGGTCAACAAGCCTCTGTTTGGGGGGGGGGGGGAGATCTGCAAATGGTTGATATTATTTCAGGAGTATGACTTTGAAGTCATTGTGAATCCAGGAAGGTTAAATGCAGGACCTGACCATTTGTTGTGGATTGAAATAGGAGAGGAGCCTAATAATTTGGAGGAAGGGTTGCCACATTCGCAGTTGTTTGTGGTGCATGTAGCAGATGATAATTTTGCAGACATTATTCACTTCTTGACTACGGGGATGACACCAAAAGGATATACAAGCCAACAGAAGAAGGAATTAGTAGTGCGTGCGGTCAACATTTCAGTCATTGCAGGACATTTGTATAAGATGGGTGTAGATGAAATATTACGAAGATATGTGTCGGAAATTGAGTGAGATATCATTCTCGTTGAAGCTCATGGGGGAGCTACGAGAGGCCACTATACAGGAAAAGCAACTACGCAGAAGATTATGCACGCAGGTCTATGGTGGCTAAATTTGCACAAGGATTCCAAGGCGTATTGTAAGGCATGCGATGCATGTTAGAGAACTGGTAGACCATCGCAAAGAGATGAGTTACCACTGCATCCTCAAGTATCTTTGCAGCCCTTTGAGAAGTGGGTGATTGATTTTTTTGGACTAATTTAGGCCACGGGAAATAAAACAGGTATGTGCTATATTGTCACCATGAAAGAATATCTCACCAGATGGGTGGAAGCACAACAAGTTAAAGATTGTACAGGGGCTATGGCAACAAAATTCTTGTTTGAGTATGTCTTAACCAGGTTTGGCTGCCCGAAAATATTGATGAGTGACAAGGGTATGCACTTTCTGAACGAAACGGTCACTGTGTTTACTGAAGAATTCTAGGTCTACCATCAGAAGGGTACACCGTATCACCCGCAAGCCAATGGGACTGTTGAAGCCTTCACTAAGATTTTGGAGAATGCGCTGACGAAGATCTGCAACGTGCAACGAAATGACGGGGATGTGCGAGTACCTGCAGTCCTATGGGCTTACAGGACTACTTGTAAGAAGCTGATAGGGCAAACACCATTCAGATTAGTATATGGGGTTGAAGCTGTAATGCCGATGGAGTACATTGTGCCTAGTTTACGCATAGCAACCCTAATGGATATGGCAGATCACAAGGCCTTGGAGGAATGACTCACGCAACTGATGGAGCTCGAAGAGGATCGTTTTTGGCAGGATTTCATCAACAAGTATAGAAGGAATGTGAAAAAGCGTGGCATGATCGCCATATCAAGCTTCACACATTCAAGGTAAATGATATGGTTCTGTTATATGATAGTAAATTCACTAAAATTTCGAGTAAATTTCAGATGCATTGGTTAGGACCATATATTGTCAAAGAAATTACAGATGAAGGCGCAGTTTGGCTCATGAAACTGAATGGGGAACCCTTCCCAGGAAGAGTGAATGGGAGTAGGTTGAAATTGTATACAGGGGATCCTCCACAATGACTATATGGAAACACGATAGTTTTAGTGCTCCAGGTAGTTGCAAGGGAGTGTGGGGCTATAAAATACACTACTCAGCTTGGAGGACAACGCAACAAGCAGGTTACGCAAAGAATGACAGAGACACATCCCAAGAAGCTGCGTTATGGGGGAAGGGACCACGCAACGCAGTAAGAAAATGACCATTGGAGTTACTGTAAATGACTTGACGACTAGAAGATGGTTAAGTGGAGTAGGGTGGCGGCATTTAAGGAAAAAATCTTTGAAGATCTACCGCCAAAACAACATTTATTATTAGAAATTGGGGGGAACAGTCAAATTTAAATTCAAAAGCCCCTATAAATTATGCATTTTGGTCCAATAGAGAACACTTTGCACTCTTAGTTTTGTTGTTGAATTTCGCTCTTTATCGCTTATGAGTCGAGCATTTTGGGAATAATTCATGTCACGAACAAAAATTTCTCCTGAAGCCCACAAGTTTTTTATGGAGAGAATGATTGCCACCAACCCCGCCGAAGCCCTGAGTTCAGAAGTAGTTGTGTCCGATGCACTAGGACCAAAGGTGTCAAGTGTAGAAGAAATGCCTGCGGTACCCATGGATCTAAGGTCACCCAGGCTGAAACAAATAATGACAAAAGACAAACAACCTGTAATGAAAGAGAAGCAACCCAGAATAAAGGAAAAGCAGAAAAAGCTGGTGCTAGTGCACGCATCCCCCAGGAAGCATACTGAAACACAGAAGCAGAAAAAAGGTAAGTAGCTAGCGAAAGTAGTGGAACTGGAGGCAGAAGAATCCCAGGGAATAGAGGATATTGATGTTGAAGTAGCGGAACCCATACCAAGTCTACACAAGTATATCCCTCCACGGAGGGGAAAAGAAAAGGTCATGAAGGGCCCAGATGCTGAGAAATTTACAATCCCGACACCCCTGTTACCTGAGCAGGTCCCATTTGAAGGCCCTCGGCTCACAAGGGTCTCGTTGTTAAAAATGGAGGATTGGGACCTCATAGACCATGCTAAGTTCCCACACTTGGCGACGGACAAATATATGAGGAGGATTTATTATGAAGAAGCAAGTGTTACAACGCTAGAAACGAAGGAATGGGTCCGCGGTGTCGAGCAATCAGGGTTGCTCAATTTTCTATGGGTGCCACATTACCACCACACCCCCATTAATACGATATGTGTGTGCCAGCTACTCACATTGGTGCATGATGGATGTTTATGGCTAGGAGGGCCTATCCCCATTACATACATGCTCATTCACAAAATCACAGACTCGCGTTATAAAGCGTGAAGCCGACTAAGGAGTTTGGTAGAAAGACTAGGGAGAAATACCTTGCAGAAAGGATGAAGAGGGATTACGGCCTCCTTAAGAAGTCACGAGGGTATTCCATTATTTCCATAACAGACCAGGCAGTTCAATTCGCTGCCCATATTTTAGCAGGGAAGGTGATGCGAAAATGCCGTGCGGATGAAGTTCCGGCTCCAGTAGTTTCCCTGGTTGCAAAATATGTGAAAGGTGTACAATTTAATTGGGAAATATACCTTTGTCAAGAGTTCCTAGCAAACTGTCGCGAAGCCCAAGATGAAACCAAGCCGTTCCACTACACTTGGTAGTTGCTGTCAATTGTGCTCGTTGCATGGAAATTGCCGGAGGATAGCCAATTTCCTCCACTCGAGGAAGGATTGTTGGAGGCAACGCAATTCGCTTCCTTATGGTCTACAAAGGATGCCACGTGGATTGTAGAGACGAAGATATTTTGGGTTCTTATGGAAATGGATCTCTGCATGGCCATTAATCAGCGTCCGAGTTTTTCTCCAACCTTTTTCACATAGCTGTCAGCATACGCGGCATTCAAGGCTGACATCCACAGAGTATATATCCAAGAGCGGAAGGATCCAGAGTAGAAATGGCACCAGTTTCCCTATTTGATGTCAAAAACGGATGTGCAAGAGGTTATAGCATCATGGCCTGTAGAGTGGCACGCCCCTTCAGAAATAGATGTTGGCACAAGCATGGGCGTGGGAAGTTCTGCTACATAGAAAATAAAGGAGGTAGCTAAGAAAGTTGCGCTTACCCTCACAGAACATAGCAAGAAGGAAGTTGCAGACAAGGCTCACATTGAGAAGGAATGCGCTGCCGCGGAGCAAGCAGAAAAAGAATAACATGAGTCCCAAAAAGGTGATAAGTCACCCCCGCCATAAATCGAGGAGGAAGAGATTTCAAGACAAGGCGGCGAAGGAGCTGAGGGGCAAAGCACACCATTCATTTTGAAAAGACGTGGCACGAAGCAGAAAGGAGGAACGTGTAAAAAAAACTAAATCTGATAGAACCCCAGTTGATCCCATGGTATTGACAGAAAGCGATTTGGATGGGATCGACAATAAAATTTGGGACACTGCCACATAAGTGTTGCAATAGTTTGAGTAACAATACACGCAGATGCTTGGGGGCATCCAGAAGGATCTGTGAGAGTTGCAACTTCAAGCTACCAGAATCCAGGAAGATATTGGGAAGATGAGTGGCGCACAAGCCAGTCTGACATGAGGAAAGAATACAATTGCGGAGATGGCCTGGCTGCAGGATGTGAGAGTATTACCTTTACCTGAGGGGCGAGTCTACGCCAAAACATATGAACAATGCACACTGCTTCACAAAGTCACGAACATGGGATTGAACCTTGTTGCGCTATCCCTTGAATCTCTACATGCATTATTAAAGGGAGTTGCGGAAGAGCTCAGGATCAGAGAACAACAGGCACTAACTGCGATCAGTGAAATTAAAGTTAATAATCAGCAATTGTTCGCTGAAAAGACGCAGGCTCTGAAGGAAAAGGAGGCACATAGTTCATTTCTGGAGTCAGCAGTAGCAAAGGCATGTAAGATAGTTCCTAAGCTTCACATCCCAAAGGATGCACCTCTAGAAGCCAAAATCAGAAAAATAATCGCTAGTGTGCGTGAGGCTAAAGCAAAAGTTGGACGAGTCATGTTTGAGTTCAACATGAAGATTGCAGAGCTGCAGTTAAAGTTGCAACCCACAACTCTGCTTGAGGTCCGAGAGCAGCGTGGAGTTGCAATTAAGGAAGGCATGGCTACCTTGGATGCCACAGCCACTGAATGTGCGACACTATTCAAGCAAGCTATGGAGCTAGTGCCAAATCTGAAGGAGGATCTGAACCTGTTGACATTGAACACAGATGTATGGGGGTTGCAACGCCAATATGATGAGGTTAGGGTGACTACATGCTCCTTAGCACTAATACAATTCCTAGCCAAATTACAAGAGGGAAAACAGCTGCTGGCACAGGTGGAGGACGCGCAGAAGGAGACCTTGCTAAAGGCCAAGCTACAGCCTTGGTTGAAGGAGGCATATCAAGTCACGACTACCATTCAAGACAAGATTAAAGGACTACAACAGACACAACAAACGATGAGGCTGGCCGTAGAAGGACCAACCAAGGAAGAAATGGTCGAGGAGGTTCAACAGGCAACAATGCAGAGCGCTGTCGAAGTTGCAGTGGTCCAGGTGTTGCTGGGGGATCTTCGCAGTAAGATCGAGGTGCCAGCAGAGTGAATCAAGGATGAGTCACGATCTTTTTTTGTTTGGGACCTGTTGGGATGGGGTCCCTTGGGTCAGTTCTGGGGTTAAGATAACCCAAGTTTTGGTACAATTTTTGTAAATAATGTAAAGTCTCTGCGATTTATGGATGTAGAGCATGTAGATGAATATGAGTCAAAGGGGATTAGTCCCTTGTCTTGGATAAGTTTTGAGTCGATTTTGAGATTCACCCATGGTTTGCGGACCATGGCATTGTATGAAAAGTCTATAAGTAGTGAGTCTTAGCGAAGAGACAAGGAGAAGAGAGTGATAACGAGAAAAAGTGGGTAAGATAGAAGAAGAAAGACTCTACAACTAAGTGTGCAGAGGCTTAGGTAGAGTCTGCAGCTGAGTGCACGGACCCCTGCAACTGAGTGCGCAACGTAGTTTTGAGTATGTAACCTTAAATTAAAGATCAATAAAGACAGTCATGAAAAATTCCTGAATGTTTCTGTTTATCTCTGTTAATGTTATATGCTGCTGATGAATGATTTATTCATGAAATATTGACTGAATGTTACACAATTCTCTTGAATAAATCTTAATAATGTATGTAATGCATGTTTAAGTACTTTCACGAAGACCCTGATGAATTATCTGATGTTTATTAATAACTTAAGTAAATCCATGCGAACCCTAATTTAGGACTGCTCTCTCATGCACATAAGTAGACAAATTGATTGTTAAAGGTCCACAAGGACTGATCATAGACCTTCGCGAAGGTCTGAAGGTTATTTTAACATAGTTGCAACAACGTGCCCTAAGAGTGTAACGATCTATGCGAAGGCAGATCTGAGGCATTGGAAGACATTACACTAGTCTTTGGATGCAGAAACTTGGTTCTTGCATTCCCCCATATTGCTATGTGGTTCGTTGTTGAAAGGGCCAGTAGTGCAGGGTTTTTTTGGTTAGCGGAACTAACTCTGAACTTGGGTCAGGATCTCCTAAGCCAATATTTCTTTATCGGGGCAAAAGATAACCCCTCTCAATCTTCTCTCCCTAATTAAGTCATTCTATAGTTAATAATAATAATAATTTAAAATAAAGATATAATTTGGTTATTTTTTATGAATTTTGTCATCTTGGCACTAGGAATGTATCATAAGGTAAGTGTTTTGATGCTTATCAATGTTTATTTTCTACTTTATTTATTTATTTATTTTTATTATATATATATATATATATATATATATATATATATATATATATATATATATATATATATATATATATAATTTTTTTTTATTTTATTTATTTATTTATTTTATTTTTTTTCTGGAAAAAATAAGGTAAGTCCACCTGGAAAAACCACACCCCGGACCAAAATAATCCAAAGCTAACCGCAAAACTATTAAAGAGAATTAAACATGTAACGTTCCAATAACAACAATCAATTAAACTAACCCTCA